>CM053567.1:95336466-95527945 GCA_028646485.1 Cryptoprocta ferox
GAGTAGGAAATTGCTGCGGTTGAGGTCAAGGAGGTTGTTTCCTGCTTTCTCCTCTAGGGTTTTGATGTGTTCCTGTATCACATTCAGGTCCTTCATCCATTTTGAGTTTATTTTTGTGTATGGTGTAAGAGAGTGGTCTCGTTTCATTCTTCTGCATGTTGCTGTCCAGTTCTCCCAGCACCACCTATTAAAGAGGCTATCTTTTTTTCCATTGGATACTCTTTCCTGCTTTGTCAAAGATTAATTGGCCATATATTTGTGGGTCCAGTTCTGGGCTCTGTACTCTATTCCATTGGTCTATGTGTCTGTTTTTGTGCCAGTACCATACTGTATTTTGTGCCAGTACCATACTGTATTGTACCATACCACAAAGATGATGACAGCTTTGTAGTAGAAGCTAAAGTCTGGAATTGTGATGCCTCCTGTTTTGATTTTCTTCTTCAATATTACTTTGGCTATTTGGAGTTTTTTGTGGTTCCACACGAATTTTAGGGTAGTTTGTTCCAGCTTTGAGAAGAATGCTGGTGCAATTTTGATTGGGATTGCATTGAATGTGTAGATTGCTTTGGGTAATAATGACATTTTAACAATGTTTATTCTTCCGATCCATGAGCATGGAATATTTTTCCATTTTTTTGTTTCTTCAATTTCTTTCATAAGTTTTGTATAGTTTTCATCGTACAGGTCTTTTACATCTTTGGTTAGGTTTATTCCTAGGTATTTTATGGTTTTTCATGCAATTGCGAATAGGATCAGTTTCTTGATTTCTCTTTCTGTTGCTTCATTATTGGTGTATAAAAATGCAACCGATTTCTGTACGTTGATTTTGTATCCTGCGACTTTGCTGAATTCATGGATCAGTTCTAGTAGGCTTCTCTTGGAGTCGGTCAGGTTTTCCATGTAGAGTATCATGTCAAGACTTTTAAGACCAGTATGGTTATTTATACAAGGTCCAATGAGTTCCACCTGTACCAGAGTCACAGGGGAGGCACAGATGTCTGGAAGTTGTTTATATTATTATTTCTTCTGAATGCCACGTTCCATTGAACAGGAACCCTTGTAGTGATAGGCTGCCAGCTCCTCTCTGGGGTCAAGCAGCCCATATTAGGTACAGGTGTAAGTTTCTGGTGCTTGTGTAGCAACTGACGGAGCTGTCCCCGGGGCCACAGGTCTTCTGTAGGTGCTGTGTACTTGAGAGGGGCGAGATATGTGGGAGGAAGCACTATGCCCTAAGAGTCTACAGTTGTTTTTCATTGCTGCTGATTAGGTCCATGGAGGAAAGCCCATCTCTGAGGCGCAAGACAGTGATGCGGGAGAAGGGCCGGCGCCAGGCGGTCCGGGGCCCGGCTTTCATGTTCAACGACCGGGGTACCAGCCTCACAGCCGAGGAAGAGCGCTTCCTCGACGCTGCCGAGTATGGCAACATCCCTGTGGTGCGCAAGATGCTAGAGGAGTCCAAGACGTTGAACGTCAACTGTGTGGACTACATGGGCCAGAACGCGCTGCAGCTGGCCGTGGGCAACGAGCACCTGGAGGTGACAGAGCTGCTCCTCAAGAAGGAGAACCTGGCAAGAATCGGCGACGCCCTGCTGCTTGCCATCAGTAAGGGCTACGTGCGCATCGTGGAAGCCATCCTCAACCATCCTGGCTTTGCAGCCAGCAAGCGCCTGACCTTGAGCCCCTGTGAGCAGGAGCTGCAGGATGACGATTTCTATGCCTATGACGAGGACGGCACTCGCTTCTCTCCGGACATCACGCCCATCATCCTGGCAGCGCACTGCCAGAAGTACGAGGTGGTGCATATGCTGCTGATGAAGGGTGCCAGGATTGAGCGGCCACACGACTATTTTTGCAAGTGCGGAGATTGCATGGAGAAGCAGAGGCACGACTCTTTCAGCCACTCAAGATCGAGGATCAATGCCTACAAGGGGCTGGCCAGCCCAGCATACCTGTCCTTGTCTAGTGAGGACCCAGTGCTCACCGCCCTGGAGCTCAGCAATGAGCTGGCCAAGCTGGCCAACATAGAGAAGGAGTTCAAGGTAAGCTCAGTGCTCCACCCTGGCAACTCTGAGAGCTCGACTTTGCGAGCTCATCCACTTCCTAGCTGCTGCCAGATGCCTTCCGTAGTTTGCTCTGGAATCAGTTTTGCCCAGTGAATTTAAAATCACAAGGGATTGGGAATGTCATTCAGAAATGACCTGATGATTTCCACCTCTAAGCATGATGCTGTGATAAATTCACTTTGGGAATGGGTATATAGTGGATCTGAGAGCTATGGTTATGGTGCTGTTCTGTTTGGGTGAGCATTAAGTGGAATGCAAGATTTCTCCCCTTTGTTTAAAGGAGGAATTTGGTGTTACTTCCTTCCCAAATTCTTCCTCTTTTGTAGTTTTAGTGGTATGGTGCCACAGACCACCAAAGTGATACTAGTTCTTCATTTACTGTTTATTGGCCCAAACATCATATATCCCTTTTGGTAGAAAGTCAGAAAACTAATATGAAATATGATTAAAATTATTAGTGTGACAAAAATGTCTCTCCCTGAAATCCACAAATATATATTCAGAGTGGTGATCCGTAGACCTCAGGTCAACCCAGAAATATAAGGATAGCAATGTGTTTTGTATTAGTGGATTTTTTTTTAATGAATGAGCCTTTTTTCTGAACATTATATCCAGTTAAGTGGTATTTTTTTAAAATTATATATTAATGATAGAACATTTTAATCTTTTATTCAATTACTACACCCTCCTATGGGGTTTAATAGGTTCTACCTATTAAATTCGGGGCAAAAGGAGATTTCATGATTCTGGTGAAAGCGTGTTTTTCAGCAGGTTTTTGTCTTCCGTTGTCCACCTAAGAAGGTTATTGTAGACCTCAATTCCTTAAATTATTTTCTGGATGCTGAGTTAATCTTTTTAGTGTTGTGGTGTCAGATCACAGAAAGAGTGATTATTCTGTCTTTCAGATCTTATTACAGTTTTTCATACTTGAGATTTCCACAAATGCACCTAAACAATATAATTCAGGTTAAGGGGTTGCAAGAAAATGGTTTAGAGCAAAGAAATGAGCTATTAAGCCATGAAAAGACATGGAGGAAACTTAAATACATATTACTAGGTGAAAGAAGCCACTCCAAAAAGGCTACATACTATATGATTCCAACAATATGACTTTCTGGTAAAGGCAAACTGTAGAGACGGTAACAAGATCAGTGTTGTTAGGGGTGAGTGGGGAGGAGGAATAAATAAGTGGAGCACAGAGGATTTTTAGGGCTGTGAAAATACTCTATAATACGGAGTATCATGTGGTGACGGATATAGGTCACTATACATTTATCCAAACCGATAACATGTACAACTCCAAGAGAGAACCCTAATGTGAACTATGGACTTTGGATGATGATTATGATGTGTCCAGGAAGATCCATCAATTTTAAGACATGCACCGCTTTGGTGAGAGATGTTGATAATTTGTGAGGCTGTGCATGTTTTGGGGGCAGAGCACATATGGGGACTCTCTGTACCTTCCTCCTAAGTTTATTGTGAACCTAAACCTGCTCTAAAAAAATGGTCGTTAAAAAAAAAAAAAAAGCTGTTAAAAAATGGTAGGAAAATTTTGCGTGTTTTTTAGTTTTTTTCTTTTTTCCCATACACACCAAATTACCTAGTCATCAACCCTCAACTTGTCCTGGTGGAGATCTGGACTTAGTAAAATTTTGTTATTTCATTAAAAACTTTTCTGATATAAAAGCTACACATGTTTATTGTAAAAATTTTGGGAAATGTGGAAAAATACAAAGAAGAAAATAACACCTTATATTTACTCTCTTTGAAGAGATTCATTATGTGGTATTTGAAAAGATGTATTTCCTTGGACTCGAAATGAGTTATTCTCTTTTTAGACAGAACTCAGAAAATTGAAAACTTCAAATTCTGTTTAGAGAAGGTAGAAAAGCATTGAGGTAAAATAGTTCTAAATGTCACTACTTTGACATAGTAATAAAAATATTCTAAATTAGCCACTATTTCAAATCTCATTCAAACCTTTTTATTTTCATTTTGCTTGATATATATTGAAAATATGTAAAAGAGATTCTACAAAACGGAATTTTTTTCTAATGTTATACTTTAATAATTTATGGAAGCGAGTGATGTTTGCAATTCTGCCCAGAGAAGTCCTCCGTGAAGCGATAGTTAAAAATGTGTTGTTCAGTTTACCCTGAAGCTGGCTAAGTCTGTATTGATGATACTTTGAATCTCCTTTACCCTGACTTAAAGAGTCACCTCTGATAACCTTTCAAATGTGGCAAAATATTATGAGAGGCAAAAAGAGGAAAAAATACTACTGAGTTAAAGAGGGCATCATAAAGCTGCCAAGTGTCTAAGGATCTGCAAAAATCATCTGAATCTCACAGTTCTTTTCTGATCTATACGGAAAGCACTCATGTAGCATAACCCTCTCTGAGCCAGAATATAGACAGTTCCTCAGAAGTTATAGTTTCTAAGGATGACAAGTCTTCCTCCCCTGACTAAAGGTTGCTTTCTTTCATGTTCCTGCCTGTCCTTGTTACTCCTTTAGTGCCTGCTTTCCTTTCATCTCTATGCCCTCTCATCCCATGCCCATCAGTCAGGGCTTTAGACAGAGAAAATAGTGCTTTCACGGCACTGACCCGGAGACTGAGCTCAGAAAGGGCAGTGGAAGTAAAGCTCATTTCTGAGGCAGACAGGTAACCTAATTTGCCCTATTCCGTATGTTCACTGTGTTCTTTCCATAGAGAAAGGGTATAAAATATGAGCTCAAATACTAGCCTCTAAATTAAAAAATGTGTTCCCTCGTGAAAAAGAGGTGATTTTTTTCCTTTTTAGACACCTGTACCTATTTTATCTTATCAATGGCCTGTAAGAGCTAGCGTCTCACCCCTCAAATTACCAGCACTTAAGTGCATCTGAGAAGGTTCTCAGCCAGCGTGCAGTTTCCAAAGTTCCTTGAAGAATACAGGAGGTATGGTGCAGAAAACATGTGAAGGTCGTTACCCCCAAGAGGTTAAAATTCTAGGATATAGATTTAGATAAATTAATGGAGGATGGCTTGGTGACAGGTTATTAAGGAAATAGTTTGTATGTGCAAATGATGTCTGAAGCTATTCTGAGAAACAGAATATTGGACAGAATGGACTCTAGGTCTAATCCTCCAGATGTCAGTGGCAAGGAAGCTTGTCATTTATTAAGCTGTGAGAATGCAAAATGAAATTTCTTAATTCTGAATCAATAATGCACTTTATTTTGTTTTGAAAAAGAGCAGAGGGCATTTGCCTTCCTTGTGCCTCAGTTTTCCTCTCTTTAAATTAGAAAAGCAATTTTAATTTACATCATAGTAGGGCTGTGAGGAAGAGGTAAGTAAATATAATCCGAAAGCGCGACTGCATTTTCTAAAGCAGGAAGATACTCTAGGAGTCAGCTGGCTGTACAGACCTCTTATTTTACAAATGAGAAAACAAAGGCTATAGCCAAAGGCCCATCTGCTAAGCCTAGATTTAGGTGCCTTGGGTCCCAGACCTAGATATTCTATCTAACGTGCTGTGCCTGATAACATTGAGATATTTTTATAATACTTCATGTGTACCAAGCATGCTCTAAGCAATTAATCCCCCTAGCAGCAATATTAGGTGGGCTTATTCTCATCAGAGAGCTAAGTCAATCCCACAGGATCATACAGCTAGTAAGTGGTGGAAGCAGTGTTTAAACCCAGGAAATCTGGCTTCAGATTTGCGCTTTTAACCACTATACTAGCCTACTCCTTTTGTTATTAGGGAAAGGATCTGACAGGACCAAGCCTGCTTAGAGTTGAATTTCAATTTTTCTTTTATTTCAAAAAAAATTTTAAGGTTTATTCATTTTTCAGAGACAGAGCATGAGGCGGGGAGGGGCAGAGAGAGAGGGAGACACAGAATCCGAAGCAGTCTCCAGGCTCTGAGCTGTCAGCACAGAGCCTGATGCCAGGCCCGAACCCACTGCGAGATAGTTGAACGATGGGCTAAAGTTGGACGCTTAACTGACTGAGCCACCCAGGTGCCCCTCAAATTTTTTTGAAGATAAAAGGGGATTGAAATGATGATTCAACCACAAACATTAAGTGTGCTGGAATCTGTAGACCGGCTGCCCACAAGGACCAAGCATCATTGTTCTTCTCCTGGCTTGAACATGTCCTCAGGGTTTTGAGTTCCTGCTATGTAAAGAAGGTAGCAGGTCCATCTGGTAACTTTGTGGAGAGCCACAGTATTGGAAGAGTAGCATGATGAAGACGATTAAGCAAAACTAAGAGAAAATAACTAGAAAATGCAGACCAGACAAATGGTCTGAGTTGTGAAGGAACATGAGGCAGGACCTCTGGTAGAACTAAAATAGTCACCTCTTGGTGCAGTGCAGAACTTGGTGCAGTGCAGTTCCTTTTGCAACTGAGAAAAGCTGTCTTTAGCTGGAGCTTTCCATCCTTCCCTGGGAGCTCCACATTTATTGATGAAGTGGTATCCCATGACCGCAATAAAAGAAATTTCTGTTATCTCCAGCTGTGATTATTTTCTGAACTTGGGCAACAGACTTCTTCCAGCAGGAAGTGTTTACATTGTTAGGAAGACAAAGTGTTGTTTTTGCAACTTGTATGATTACCAGTTTTTGTTTCTTGACTGATGTTTCAGTGGATGTGAACAAACCACAGAGCTTTCTTTAAGATAAGACATTTTATAGGTTATAATTTTTAAAAAAAATTTTAATGTTTATTTTTGAGAATGAGAGGGAGATAGAGAATCCTAAGTGGGCTCTGCGCTGGCAGCCATGTGGGGCTCAGACCCACATCATGTGAGTTAAACTGAGATCATGAACTGAGCCAAAGTCAGACACTTAACCTACTGAGCCACGAAGGTGACCTAGATTATGATTTTTAAAAACAAGTTATTATTTAGGTATTACTGCAGAAGCGGTTACTAAGTTGCTTCAAGCATTGAAATAGTCTTTTTTTTTTGGATCAGTGAAGAAGTGGTCATCCAATGTTGCTCCAAATCTTATAGAACAGTCTGAACTGAAGAGTAGCATGAGGAAATTTCATCTAAAAAATTGTGTTAAAAAGGAAGCTTTATATGGAAACAGACATGGATTTAATACTTCTTCTTCTGGGTGCTATAATAAAATATTTCATTAGTCTTTCAGGAATGGAAGTCAGATGGATATTTAACTGACACTCTGCATAGAAACCAGAGACTGAACATTTTATTAATTTTATCAGTTGCATGGTACCAACTTGAATGGAAAACAAAGATTGAAGTTTTTATTCATTTTATTCTCTTATGAGGGGAAAAGGATTAACTGTAACTGTTCCTTATCTGAATTTCTGATATCTGAAATGGAAACTATTATAGTCTGTATAGCCTTTAAATAGTCTCTCTAATTTAGTTGGTGATGTGATTTTTGCCCATGAAATCAATTGTGTATTTAAGGGAAAAAATTCAAATTCTTCATGTCTTTTTTTTTAAGTAGAATTTCTGGAAGCCTAGAAATACTGCTATGCTAAGATTAGTTATTAGACATGTATAGTATCTCAGAACATCCTGAATTAAGGAATTCTGATTTCCTCAAGTGTGCCAAATTAAATTATCATCTGGTTAACTTTCTCAATAAGCTAAAATTTACTGAAAGCTGTAGAAGTGGAACTGGGGTTTCTGAAAGTAAGATGCTTTTCCAAGAGATGGTCATTGATACCTTGACTGGAACCAAGAGGCTAGAAATAGAACTCCATTCAGAAGGTAACAGGAAATGCTGCCAAGTGACTTCCTTATACCAAGCTATGGCACTATATAAATATGCTAATGAAATTAAAGATTCACAGATTATTTTTAGCAAGGTGTTAGTTCCAGTGGCCTGGAAATTTTCTCTCAGGTATTGATATTCTGCAACCCTTGAGAATTCAATTACGTATAATCAGACATTTCTCTCCTTCCAGTTCTGCAGGACATGATAATGTGCCCTTCAGACAAACAAGGAAAAATACCTCCTCTCTAGGTTAGCACCTGTCCATCTCTTTACATTCATTATAAACCAGTTGTTCTGAAACATAAATGTGTATCAGAAACACCTGGAGAGCATGTTTACAGATATTGCTGAGCCCTTCAGTTTCTAAATAGGAACATCTGAGATGGGGTCTGAGACTTGACATTTCTCACACCATGTCCAGGTGCTCTTGCTGCCACTGGTTTGAGGATTACACTTTGAGAAGCCATGTCTCCAGCAAAGCAAGGGATGGTATAAACTGAACAAATAATTTTCACATATAGTCCATCTTCTATATCAGATTGCCACCTTAGAAAATTTACCATTTAAACAAATTTTAATTACAGAAATGGTTTTATTTTGGCTTTAAGGAAACTACTGTTTATCTGTATAAGAGAGTTAGAACTCTTTTTGATCCTTTAGTCTGTCAGCATTACCATTTAGCCAACATCTCTTAATACAAGCCATTGACTAACGTGCATACCATTCTCAAGCTGTCTGATACGGTTGGGCGGGTTGCAGAAGGTACCAGCTAAGAGGGTGAGTGGGGGCAAATCTGGTGTTTATCTAACTCAGCAATTCTACCCAGAAGAAGAGACCTTTTTTGTAATTCACAAAAACTCTAAATACTTTTTGTTGAATTAAAACAAATTCCTTGAATTAAACTTTAAATCTCTTGTTCTTAGAATGACTACCGGAAGCTCTCCATGCAATGTAAAGACTTTGTAGTGGGTGTACTGGATCTTTGCCGAGACTCAGAAGAGGTAGAAGCCATTCTGAATGGAGATCTGGAATCAGCAGAGCCTCTAGAGGTGCACAGGCATAAAGCTTCACTGAGTCGTGTCAAACTTGCTATTAAGTATGAAGTCAAAAAGGTGAGTAGCCCACTTTTATCCAGCACCATATGAACTATGCCATAATCCCAGGAAATTTTTTTAAATAATAAAAATAGATGTTATTGATAGTTTTTTTTCTTCATGAAAGAGATTAAGTGGAATATGGTAAAGTTGTGGGTCAAATATCTAGCTTCTGTGATCCTTTCCATTTTTTGTCTACTGTAAGACCTTGGATAAGTCATAAACCTTCTTTAAACTTCAATTTCCTCCTATATAAGGAGGATAATACCTCTTATCTGTCTCAGGGTTTTGATGCAATTTCAGTGGATTAAGATATGCAAAAGAATTTTGTGAACTGCTCATTGTAATGCAAGTAAAAATAATAAAATGCTGCTTGTATACATTTTTGTAAGACACTGTTACATATGGTCATGCTAATCCTTGTGACAAGCCTATGTTGTCCATTTCACCTATAAAATGGGTGAAATAGATGATGAGGTTTCTGTTTCACAAGGAAACTGAGGTTTGCCAAGTTAAAATGTTGTATCTAAGGTCACACAGCTGTGGATACCAAAAGTAAAATTTATGATTACTTTTTTACTCTGGTTATTGCAGATAAACTTAAGTGTATGTATTTGCTGCTTATATGGGGCTCTTAAATCATGAACATTGTAGTTATGATGTTTACTACAATAAAAATCTCAGTTATCTAGAATCTAACAGCTTTTATATGTTAGCTAACTAGTATTTTTTTGTACTTTAAGAGAAACTGATAAATCACCAAGAAGTAAGTTGTTATCAGGAATAGATCTTGTTTCATGAACTGGTTAATCAATGTATTGCTGAATCTTCTCTCCTCTGTACATGGTGCTTAAGAGGGCAGGCCCTGGAGCCAGTTTGCAGGGGTTCAAGTGCTAAGTTAACCACGTGTTCTCTGTATGACCATGGGCTTGTCACCCAACCAGGCCAAACCTCGATCTTCTTGTTAGTGAAATAGAGCCCACGATAGCAACTACATTTTCAGTTGTTTGACGATTACAAGAGCTAACATACATAATTAGCACAGGTATAGTACATGGTGATTGTTCAACATGTATTAGCTAGTAACATTTCTACATTATGAAAATTCATTCTCAGAATGATGACTCTTAAGCAAGTTCAGCTTTTAGTTGTCAAACAATGATTTCATGTTTACTGTGTTGGTTCTAGTCCACAGTAGCAGACTATAGCCAATTTAGGCAGAAAGGAATTTAGTAAGGGATAGGAAGAGACTCAGAGAATCACAGGGAGAGGTGGAAGAACAGGCTTATCTAAGCTGTGCTTCCAGATACCTTACTCAGAACCAGGCCCAGAACTGAGGCCCGTACATATGCATCTGACCCATGGCACCCTAGCAGCTAGTGAGCATGAGGGGATCTCTCTCTCTTTCCTTTTCCATCTTTGTGTGCGTGCATTTGCACACACACAAATTCTACAAGGTGGAGAACTTCCACATTTAGTGTTCACAAGATTTTAGCCAGCTATTAATCATAGATCTCTCCTCAACTTAAAAAGATAGGAAGTGTGAAGATTCTTAGTAAATACTGAGGTAAAATAACTTTTCAAGGAATTATCAGTTAAAAGTAAATTGGCTCAACTGCCCTCCTCCTAGAGCATTCATTTTTTTATTTAAGTTTTCATTTTTAATACAGTTAGATAACAGTGTTATATTAGCTTCAGGTGTATAATTTAGGAATTCAACACTTATGTACAACGCCTGCTGCTCATCATGATGCATGCCTTCCTTAATCCCCATCACCTATTTAACTCCCTCCTCCTCCCCCCACCTACCTCCCCTCTGGTGATCATCAGTTCTCTATAGTTGAGTCTATTTCTTGGTTTGCCTCTTTTTTTTTCTTTTTGCTTGTTTTGTCTCTTAAATTCCACATATGAATGATTTCATTTGGTATTTGTCTTTCTCTAGAGCATTCTTGCTAGTTGAGGTTTTGCTATATTGAAGGAAAAAATATTGAATATGATTAATATTGAACCATTTTTAGAAAACTGGACATTTATTCACAGATCTTGCAATACACATCTCTTTAGCACCTGAGAGGAGAGAATTGATTTCAGTTGGCACTGGTTCTTTATCATTGCTTTGAAAGTGTCATATTAGCAGAGACAGCTCATCTATAGATGTGCTTGTGTGAACCAAACTGTCTTGAGACAGTGAATGTCTTCCTGGCATGTTAATTTTAAATAAATTGGTGTATAGCTTATAATGTATGAGGTATCATTAATAATAAATTGGCTATCAGTCAACTATTACCAGGAAACAACAGAAAGTGTATTTGAAACAAAGGATACCAAGGGCTTTGTAGGTATTTCTGGGTTTGTTTGTTTTATGCTATAAAGGGAGTATTGGTTCAAGTCTTTGATTTGGAAGCTTCACTCCATTAATGTACATAAAATCTTTATTCTGGAATGCTCAAAAAAGCCCCACTTCCCCTTTCTTTTTCTCTCTCCAAGACTTCCTTCATTCTTCACTCAATATTCATGTTCCTCCATATAGTAAAGAGAAAAGATGCCCCATTCCTGCTGGTGCTTCCATTTTCCTTCATCTCATTTCTAGTCCCTAAGTAAAACCACTTTTTAAGTTACAGTGAAGTGTGAACCCTACCCACTGTGACACTGAAGTGGTCTACAGCTACATGCAAGGCACTGGGATTTCAAAATACATGTTATGGAGTTTTTTCTCTTGATAACATAATAAACTTATATTTAGTCAAACCAACTCACAATTCCACCAAGAAAACCAGTTTTATGTAACAGCTGTTTCCCATAAGAGACTCAAAGTCTATTCTGCTATATGCCCAAGATCTACTCCCAGCTCTGGGTCAGGGACTACTGGCTTCTGTCTGGCCTCATAGTTCCCAGAGCACAGGTCTTCCCTGGGAATCACACCACGAGTTCTACCCAGACCTTACAGATCTCAATAGCAGTTAGTCAAGGAAATGAAAATATAGAAGACCTGAATAGGAGAGATCTGAACATGAATTTAATATTTATGGGAGAGAGAACTTTCTAATATGAAAGCAGTAGAAGAAATAAAAAAGCAAAAGTATAAATAATTTAACTGCATACAACTTAAAACCTCTGTACATAGAAAGAATCTAAAAAACGGCAAAGTGAGAAAGGTATAATTTCTCAATTCTGACTTATAAAGGGTTGATAATCTTAATATACAAAGAGCTCAGACAAATGTTTAAGAAAAATTTCTAGAGCCCTGTAGAAAAATAAGCAAAGGACTTGAATAGGCAATTCACAGAAAATTTAAATGGATAACAAACCTATTTAAAACTTTTAAACCCTCTAGTAATAAAATAAATGCCTCCTAATATACAAATACCATTTCCCTCTCTCGGATTGTTAAAGAACAGAAAATCCATACTCTCAATGCTGTTGGTGAAATGGGCAATCTTACGCTACTAGTGGGGAACAAATAATGTGTTCTTTATCAGGGAATGGATGTTGTAGATCATTCATCTCAGAATCCTTTCTGAGGAGTCTCTAAGGTAAATAATAAAAGTGGAAAGATAGTAAGTTTTATTACTGTTTGTAGAGCTACTCATGTTATTCTACGGAAGAGAATGGAATAGATCAAAAGAGGAAATCTGATTCTTTTTAAATGAGTACAAGAAGATTAACTTTTAGGCAAAAATGTTATTTTCCAGTTTTAATAATAGGTTATTTATCTTTCCCAAAAAGCTTGGAGTTGTTTTTTTTTTTTATGCTTTAATTTATTTTTGAGATAGAAAAAAGAGCACGAGCATGAGTGGGGGAGGGGCAGAGAGAGAGTGACACACAGAATCCGAAGCATGCTTCAGGCTCTGAGCTAGCACAGACCCTGATGCAGGGCTCAAGCCCATGAACTGGGAGATCATGACCTGAGCTGAAGTTGGAAGCTCAACCCATTGAGCCACCCAGGCGCCCCCAAAAGATCTGAGTTTTAATTCTGTCTTTACCTCTGTCTTCTCTGCAACTTGAGGATGAACATCAATCCCTTCCCCCAATAGAAATAATGAGAGCTTTACCTGCTTCTAGTAAGCTGTTCTAAGAAAGTCCTTGACAAAGATATAAGATACTAGAAGTTGATAGAGCATCGATCTGGAAAACTGTACTGTTGTGAAAGAGAATTTCCTGAGTTGTTCTTCTTTGCTCTCTTATTTTTCTCCACAGGGGGGTTAGATTTAACTATAAAAATACCACCTAGAAAAAATACATGCAGGGGCTCCTGCATGTCTCAGTTAGTTGAGTGTCTGACTTAGGCTCAGGTCATGATCTCCCAGTTCACAAGTTTGAGCCCCATATTGGACTCTGCTGTCAGTGTGGAGCCCGCTTCAGATCCTCTGTCCCCTTGTCTCTCTGCCCCTCCCCTACTTGCACATGTGCTCTCTCTCTCTCTCTCTCTCTCTCAAAAACATTAAAAGAGAGAGACATGCAGCAACATCTACACATAAAATTATTCACTATGAATGGGAAAAGTGTGGTTTCCCTAATTCCAAAAATTTAGCAATATGATGAGAATGGTAAATATACTAGAGACCTTGAGCATGGTATACTGCTGGCCAGTCGGTCCTGAGTCCTACACTGTGCAGCCTCTTGGCCAGGTTTGTGCCCAGCACGGAGAAAGAACAGAACATTTTGCACACAGTGGGTTCGAAATCCAGAAAACTTAAACACTGTAAGTTTTCAGTTTATATTTCACAACTCAAAAAACTTTAAAAAGAAGTTGACTGTGCCTTCAATGATGTCATTAAAAACCAAGTGTTCCTAACATGTTTTTGTACAACAGTATTTCCATGAAGATAGTTCTTGTAAAGGCTGATTTGATAATAAGTGTAACATGAATTTTTTTAAGTTGAAAATTATCTCATTGTTTTCCATTAACCTGCCCTGATTAGTGGTTCAGTTTACAATCTGTTAGTCATTTGGCAGGAAAAAAAACATGTTTGTTCTCAATGCTACAGTAGTTTTGTTCCATTGAAAGATTGAAATTTTCTTATGTGTCAAGCATTCTCCCTTTAAATCTGAAAACCTCAAATAAAGGCATTATTTTTGTAATGATTTCAATTTGCTGGTCCACTGAAGTTAGGAAATAGCATACAAATTTTATCCAACTGGCTGTGACTGGTATGACAGCACAGGAGATTTTTTTAGGAGGTAAACAATTTTAAGAGCTAAAGGTCACTGCCCTGTTTTAAAGGCATTGAAAAGAGCAAAACTCATCTCCTAGAGGGATTAACTCTTTTGCACTCACTTGTTACTACTGTATTGATTTTATTATTTTTTAAAAATGTTTGTTGTGTGCTTGCATTAGTATTTTAAATTATTAGAGGAAAATATCCATTTGTGTTTTCTTGTGAATTGAAAGGAATGAACAGATAACATATGTTGGTGTATTACTATCTCAATTAAGAGTAGAATTAATAATATATGAAATACACCTTAAATTTTTTTTTTTTACATTTATTTATTATTCAGAGACAGAGACAGAGCATGAATGGGGGTGGGGCAGAGAGAGGAGACACAGAATCTGAAGCAGGCTCTAGGCTCTGAGCAGGCTGTCACCACAGAGCCTGACACAGGGCCCAAACCCACAAACTGTGAGATCATGACCCGAGCTGAAGTCTAACGCTCAACCTACTGAGCCACCCAGGCATCCTGGAAATATACCTTTTAGGCTGAATTTTAAAGTGTGACAAGTAAAATGCAAACACCACGGTTTTGGCTAATATTTAATATAAAGGTTTTGCACTGTATTGTACAATTCACAGTGGGTCAAATATTGATCATTATATAATGCCATATGGAAATGATTGATTTCCACTAAGTCTTGAAGGGCTGTATAACGCTTATACAATGTAATTCATGCCATAGCGCATATCCTCCAATTTGAAGATTAACTCGAGGAGGAAGAGCAAGAAGAGGAAGCCATATTGCAGCATTAATATTTCTGTTTTAACATCAAGAGGTTAAAATCTAAGAAAGAAAGGCTGGACACTCAAAAGGGAAATTTGTCCATCAATTTTACATGGACACATGCGCACCTGTCTCTTAATTTCATAGGGGTTTTCTGTCCCGCAGAAAGCTTTGGCCTATAAAAAAATGCATGTTGACTTCCTAAGTGATAATCTGATTTGATGCCATCATCTACTGCACTGTAGATTTCTCTGAATGCATCATTCCCCATCCTAAGCTGAGCCTACCTGGAGTCACAGGACTGCTTTTTATTTGCATCTGTCCAAAGTCTCACAAATGCAAACCCTCCAAATAGACCCTCCAACATTCAAATTAGTACTATTTTAAGTATTAATTATTTATCTTGGCAAGCATAAGGAGTCTGTCTCCATTTCCTGCCCCCCCACATTTATGGAGAGCTTACTATGTGCCCTAGAATAGGAACCCCTAATCACTTAATGCTCACTGATGCTTCCATTTTCACCTTCTTCTACCAAATGCCTAATGTAATGCCTGGTTCATAGGAAGAACTTACAACATTTTGAAGAGTGAATGAATAAATGAATGAATGATACAGACATTTAGGAACTCAGAGGGGATAAGGATTTAACACAGAAGTAAGAGTAAAACAGGAAGCAAATGTTCCAGTAGAGTACAGGGGCAAAAGTGGAATTTTGGCAAAGTTCTCAACAAGAATCCTAGAAGGTTGTCACAAAGATCCCAGGGCTTTCAGCCTTGATCATATTTTATCATGTGTTCAAATAATGACTGTATTGATCAAAAATCAGAACTTTGAAAGGGTAGCAGAATCTTGAGTCTGGAAAAGAGATCTAATATAGACTTAGCAGCTAGCAATGACCAGTGAGCTTTAGGACCTGGGACTTTCATAATTGAATTGAAAGAAACTTCTAAGATAAAATATGCTTTTTCACATTGAACTCATTAAGCTAGAAAAGATAGCATCCTCTTTATAGTACTTTAAATCTCCCAAATCCTACCAGTTTGTATTGAAATAAGTTCAGTCAAGTATTTCAAATCTAACATTTGTCAACTCATCTTACCACTTCTGGCAGCGGGTGTCAAAAGCCCCTGTGCCCAGTGGCATAGCAGTCACCAGAGTGATGATCAGCAGACTTCCCAGAGGGCGGATGCACATTGGGGCAAAAGTGGGGATTTGGGGGAAATTTCGTCTTTACTGTCTACCCTGGGGGATGAGGTTTTATTTTTTTTTAATTTTATTGTTTTTTTAATTAGAGCCAATGGGAAACTATACACCAGTAAGTGGAAACCCATTCATTTCCTTGTAGGTACGCTATTGATAATTGGCCAAATAACTTGAGGAATTGCCTAGAGTTGCTAAGAATCATTAGGATCATTAACTAGAACTTGATCAATGATGAACCCTTCACCCAGTAGAGACTGGAGTTGACTTCTTTGCCTCTAAGAGCTTGTAAAAAACATTTCATAAGTACTTCCTAACAGGTTCATTGTTATTATTCTGTTTTTTAGAAGATAATGATACCTTGATTTTCATGTTGCTAAGCACTCTTTAAAAATATATATATGTTGGCACTCATAGTTGATTTGTGAATGAACCTGAATAATTTCCAAGCTTTGGCAAAGTGCACCTGGCCAAATACAGGCATATCCTGCCACAAACGGGCACCTATTAGGGTAGGGACCTTTTTACATGAGCCTGACTACAAATACATTTTGCTCCCTGAATAAGGACAGGACTTTAATGAAATTCCAGTCCATCAGAAGAAATGGCAGATGACTTAGCAAAATAAGATGGCAAAATAGAATAAAATGGCAGGGCTGAAGTAAGTATTATGTGTTCAGTTTTTCCTGGTTAGAATTGTAGTTACAAAAGAACTGTTGGAAATAAATGTTTGTGTTTTTGATTTTTGTTGTAATTGTTGTTGTTTTTGAGCTATGATAGAGGCAGCAACAAAAAGAGGACAGATTACTGATATAGGAAGGGAGGGACATTTTCTGCCAGTTCCTGGAGAGAGTGTAAGTGTGAACCAAGCATAATTCTTTCAGGTTCATTGGCTTTTTGCAGATCTTTGCAGATTTGCCGTGGTAGTACCTACATATATGTAGGGCATATCGCATATATATTTTTCATTCATATAGCATTTTAGGAATTACTTATGAAACTTAACACATTTTTTTTAGCTATAGTCTACAATAGAGAATTCTTTTCCATTTTGAACTGAATACAAGTAAGCTGGCAGACAGCAAGATGGGACACATTTCCACAAAGGAAAGTATATGTCACTCAGATTCTAGACAGGAATCTGTGTTATGGAGAGTTTCAACCAGAAAGAAATGTGATTAATGACCACATAAATTTTATGCCCTTGTTTCCACTTAAGTTCTATTAGTTCTGAAGCAATTTTGGAAAATGGAGGGAAAATATTACCAAAACCTTCTAGTGCCTATATTCTGGGAAAGTGTGCATTAATATCTTTAGGGTTATGCATTCAGTAGTTGAAGTATCCCTAGTGACAGTAACATACCTCTCTCTCCCCCTCTCTTTCTGCCAACAGTTTGTGGCTCACCCCAACTGCCAGCAGCAGCTCTTGACAATCTGGTATGAGAACCTCTCAGGCCTACGGGAACAGACCATAGCTATCAAGTGTCTGGTTGTGCTGGTGGTGGCCTTGGGCCTTCCATTTCTTGCCATCGGCTACTGGATCGCACCTTGCAGCAGGGTACATGTTTTTCTACATCCATTTCCTCTGTGGTTGGTGTGCCGTGTGCTTTGGGGATGAAGAAGGAAAAAGCTTCCTGCTTAAGGCTCTTATCAGTTTTACCCTGAATGTTAATGGACTTAGGAACACAAATTCTGCTATTTAATGACTGGATCAATTCAAATAAGGGATTAGAAAGGATTTGGTACTAGATGGGGGGATCACATTTGAAGGCATATAATACTTAGGCTTAAGATAAAATCCCCATGGCGGTCAAGAGGGAAAGCTGCTTGAGTGAAATAGCACTTTTGCTGATTCTATGGACAGCTTAATAAATCAAGAAAGTCCACTGAGTTGGCCTACGTTTAGGAGAACAGTCCTACTGCAGTGGTGCCAAGAAACAGTTAACCTGAGAACTGGAAGGGCAACTCATTTGAACCTGTCAAGAGATCTGAGGCTGCATGTATCAAGAACAGTGGTATTAATTTAAAGAATTCAAGAAAATTCATGACAGGTTTCCTTCTCCACCCCCCTGCTCTTCATTCCTTCAGAAGATCATAAAAAAAAAAAAAAAAAATTAGAATTTGAGTTTGGGGGCTTTGGATTTTTTAGATTGTTTATCTGTTTAGTTTTACTTGAATCATTTTGTTCACTATCTTCATCCCTCTCTTAACTTGCCAGTATAGACTCAATTTAATTGTGCCTAAGAGATCCTCTGAACAAGGTATGGGAAGGAATACTAGTCATGCTAACAGAATCTGTATTGGGTTAATAAAGAACACCACCAGGGAAAAGAAGCTGTTTTGAGATCCTTTAATCCTGTTTTTATATTCTGAGATCTGGTTTTGTTTAAATCAGAGGCAGTTTCAGGAAAAATGAGTCAAGGGCACTTATAAATGATCCTGGAAATCCGTCATCTCTGTGGCTCCATGGTCTTCCTGGCAGAGTGAGCCCCCTCTGCAGGCATCATACACGTGTGAGCGTATTCATCCTTCTCACCTCATTGTTGAACTGCCCATGCAATTTAAGGCAGAAAGTTTGTCATTTCGATCAGGTTTGATGAGTTGACTATGTTCCTTTGTTCTGTATCATAAGAAAGTTCCTTATGATTCCTCAGTCATAAACCCTAAAGACTAAAATCTGTAAGTGATAAGAGAGCGTGCATTAAAGCAGAAATCGTTTCCCAAACAAACAATTTCCCTTTCTGAGGGAAATGAACAGGAAAGTTCAGGTTTCTCAGTGTTTGCCTCTTAGGGCAGCTTAATCTTTTTTTTTTTCTTTTATAGTTTATTGTCAAGTTGGTTTCCATATAACACCCACTGCTCATCCCCGCAAGTTTAGGGCAGCTTAATCAATGAACACATGGAAGTCCACTCCTTTTTTCTCTTTACTTACAAAAGTGCAGCGAATAGTATGGTGAACTCAGTGTCCAGCAGAGAGGAGAAAGGAGGAAATTGAGTTGTTTCTGGAGCCCACATTTATACCTGCCATGTACCACTGAAGACAACATAGCAAGAATTCCCCCACATATATCCCAGTTTCACGATAGACATGCTGCTTTATTTTCATGTTCTTTAAAGTTTTGAAAGATCAGCCTTTATGAGAAACAGATTTGGCAACTCTCAGGAAATCACTGTGTGCTCCGGATGAGCTACCCCAAATGCGCCTCTTTGCAGCTGCAGAACAGCACAGCAATATGGAAATGTGGTGTTTATTTTTCTGTGTCTAATATGGAAAATGTGACATTTGTCTGCATTCATGTTCAACTCCAGAAATGCTTCACATTCTTTGGTTATTTGTTGACATCAAATTAAGGTTCCGGACATACAAAAACATTTGTTTGAAGTTGCTTTCTCTTAAATGTGAACCTTGGCACTTTTTTAAGGTCACAGACCGAGTTTGAAAGTTGGTTCTGAGTATGTAGACTTGAGAACTTATTTGATAAATCTACCAAATGTACCTCTTTCCTGGGCTACAGAAGCCCTTGGGACAGGCAGAATATTTTTCATTTCTACTAGAACATGGGCCTTTTAAGGACATTATATCACATGGGATTTTAAAGGAGTTACCTTAAAATAATTATGCTCTGAACTTTAGACATGCTTTTGTATATTTATATGATTTTCCAAACTCAGGGCTGACTTAATTAAGTTAACCTACTCAGAGATTTTAATTATTGTGTATCTCCTTCTTATTGAGGTAATAATACATAAAATATTCACTTGATTCTAATATTGTCTGCCTTATTTATAAAGTATAACTCAATTTCAGAAGATTTAGAAGTGAGAACTAAAATTTACTTCTGTAGGAGTAAGGTATTTAATCTTCAAAGATCTTGTTATATGCTACAAACACATCATGACATTTCAACTATAATGAATGAGTCTCTAAACTCATAACATTTCAATTATAAAGCAATAAAGAATTTGCACTACAAATTTGGAGTTTCTTTTCCTAGACTCTAAAAACCTACACATTGATTGCATAATCTTTTGTGTAAAAATAAGAATAACCACCATATGCCCTGTGATTTTCAGAAATGCATCTGTGAATGCAGTATTACCCCTGAAGACAAATTGGATATTTAGAAACAATGAAGTCTGAAGACTTCTTAAATTATTCTTGGAGGAAGCATCCTCTAAAAGGAGTAATTTTCATAATGTATAGCTCTTCACAAACAGAAGCAGAATTTTGAAATTATTCTCATTTCATCTTTTTTTAATACTGTATATAACAATTTTCATAAGCAGAAGCCAAAATTCAAAGTAAAAGTTTTGTCTTCATCTTCTTTTTTGTTTGTTTGTTGTACTACAGCTGGGGAAAATTCTGCGAAGCCCTTTTATGAAGTTTGTGGCACATGCTGCTTCTTTCATCATCTTCCTGGGCTTGCTTGTGTTCAATGCCTCAGACAGATTTGAAGGCATCACCACACTGCCAAACATCACTGTTATTGACTATCCCAAGCAGATCTTCAGGGTGAAAACCACCCAGTTCACTTGGACTGAGATGCTAATTATGGTCTGGGTTCTTGGTAAGCTTTCTATGTTAAGTATTTTAATTTCTACCAAACATGTGTCTATATAATGATTACCTTTTCTTTTTTAAATGTTCATTTATTTTTGAGAGACAGAGAGACAGAGTGCGAGCAGGGGAGGGGCAGAGAGAGGGAGACACTGAATCTGAAGCAGGCTCCAGGCTCTGAGCTGTCAGCACAGAGCCGGACATGGAGCTCGAACTCACAAACTGAGATCGTGAACTGAGCTGAAGTCGGACGCTTAACTGACTGAGCCACCGAGGTGCCCCGATTGCCTTTTTTATTAAAATGTTATTGTGTGTTATGTGGTGACAATAGACTCATTGTTAGATAAGCAGTAGAACAAAATAATTGAATAATTTGGCAGCTTGATAATACTAAAAGGTATCCCTTAACACTAAATAAAAAATTTTTAGTAACATGAACCTAATTATAAATATACCATATTTTTAACTTCAATTATTGAATAACTGTAAATTTAAAAATTCTGACCCCCCTGTGATCAAATATTCAATTGAAATACTTGTGAGATAACCCAGTAGCCATTAGCTGATGATTAAAAAACAATTTTTGCTTTCATTTCAAAGGTCTTTTTTAGGAGAGTTTCCATTTTCAGAATGCTGGTTACTTCACCTCACAAAAGTCCTTCTTAAAAATTTTTTATTAGTAAAGTATAGTTGGCATGCAACTATATATTTATATTAGTTTCACATGTACAACATAGTGATTTAACAAGTCCACATATTACTCAATGCTCAGCACAATAAGCATAGTTACTGTACAGTTTTATTACAATATATTGTTTGTGCTATATTTTTCATTTCCATGACTTCTTTATTTTATAACTAGAAGTTTGTACCTCTTAATGCTCTTTTGTTCTCCTATCCCCCCATTTACCTCCCCTCTGGCAGCCACCACTTTGTTCTCTATTCAAGAGCCTTTTTGTTGTTGTTCCTTTTGATTTTTTGATTCCACATGTAAGTAAAATCATATGGTATTTCTCTTTCACTGTCTCGCTTATTTCACTTAGCATATACTCTTATGTCTATGTTGTTACAAATCCAACATCTCATTTGTTTTTATGGGCCGAGTAATATTCCATTGTTACACACACACACACACACACACACACACACACATCTTAGGTTGCTTTCAAAACTTGGCTTTACAATAACCCATTTTGAATAGCTATGTTAAAGTAAAAGCTTTAAGCAATGCAAGAGAAAAAAAAGGAAGTTCAAACTAGTTTATTTATCTGAAGCCGCCTTTGTCTATTCTCTGTTTTACCCTGAGTGTTTTTGGTATCTTCCAAGTTCCTGAATTAATAGATTGGTTATTCCCCTCATTCACTCCTGTAGGCTCAACCTGGGTCAAATAATTATTTTGTAAGTTTTATTTTCAGCTATTACATTTTTTTTTATTCCACAATATCTTCCCCCTTACAGAGTCAGGACAGATTGTTAAATTGGAATATTTTGTCATCTTTTCCCAAAATGGCATTTTCTGCTTTCAGTTTCTTCACTAAGGCCTCCTTCTTAAGAGTTTCTTCTTTTTCCAAACATATTCCTCACCTCCCTGGCATGAAACTAGAAGGAGGAGAGAAGGAAGGGGAATGATGTAAGTGTTCTTGGGTGGTTGGGAAACAAATCTTGTTGAAAGTCTACAGTAAGTTTCTAATTTAGGTGTTTATTTCACCAGTAATTACTATGGTTTGATAACCATTGGGATTCATGAAGATGAATTTTCTCCTCTCCTCCCAAAGTCTCCTAGGGCAAAATCATTTGACTTGAAAAGTCTTCTTTGCTCATTTTCCTTCCCTCTTTCTTGACCACCCCTCTGCATAAGTAGCACCATTTCTGCTGCTACATGTAGAATTATGTTTCTCCAAATTCTAATTCTTACTTAGTCGAAGATTTTTTCTCCATTTAACTTTGCCCAGGGCCTCAGGGGACTGAACAATAGCCGGTGCTTTGTGGTGCCTGGTATGGTACTTTATATATGGGGCATTTTATAGGTGGGGGCTGATGGTGGACAAAATAACAGCTTCTCAATCTAAGCTGTAAAACATAACCTGTAACTTCCATGTGTGACAGGAATGATGTGGTCTGAGTGTAAGGAGCTCTGGCTGGAAGGACCTAGGGAATATATTTTGCAGTTGTGGAACGTGCTGGACTTTGGGATGCTTTCCATCTTCATTGCTGCTTTCACAGCCAGATTCCTAGCTTTCCTTCAGGCAACAAAAGCACAACAGTATGTGGACAGTTATGTCCAAGAGAGTGACCTCAGTGAAGTTACACTTCCACCAGAGATACAGTATTTCACTTATGGTAAGTTATTAACTGAAGGGTCCTCTCATGCATCAGGAAAGGTACTGGAACCACATTTTGGAAGGAAATGTCAGTAAAGAGTATGTTTAGAGTGAGATGTGTGTTAAGTGTGTATGAACAGAGGAGAAAGCATGAGCTTTAGAACTATACAGAATTGGATTCATATCAAGGCTCTGACACTCCCTTGCTATGTGTAACTTTGTTCAAGTTAATTTACCTTTCTGTGCCTCAGTTTTCAAATCTGTAAAACGAAGATGTTGCAAGGTGAGAGAAAATTATCTTCAAGCCTAACAACATAATTACTCTTACATATTCTTAGGATATGAAAGTGTCTTAATTAGGGGGAAAGTAGCTTGATAAACTGCTTGAGATGGAAGATGAGCCCCTGAGTGCACGGTTTGGAGGAGATAAAATAATAAAAGGTGCTAAACAGGTGAAGTGAACAAAAATTTGGCAGTGGCGGGAAGTAGGAGCTAAAGTGACATGAGGATGTAAGCTCTGAGGAACAGGCTGAAATACTGGGGAGGATGCCTTGCTCCTCAACATGATGTGGAAGGGAATTCATGTCTAACTTCTCTGTGTCATGAAGATCAGGGACATCCCAGCTGATATTTAGCGTGCAAGGATACTGATGCCTTCTTTGCCCAGCACAAACTGATGGTGAGCAATGTTAGCCTTCCCTCCATTGAGGCCAAGCTGGGGAGGTGTGATTAGCAAATTTTCATGTAGTTGCACAATCTTAAATCTGGAAAGGACTTTAGAAATGAATTGCCTAGGGCCACCTGGTGGCTCAGTCAGTTGAGCATCTGACTTCAGCCCAGGTCATGATCTCACAGTTTGTGAGTTCAAGCCCCACAATGGGGCTTGCTGCTGTCAGCACAGAGCCCGCTTTAGATCCTCTGTCCCCCTCTGTCTGCCCTTCTTCCACTTGTGCACTCCCCCAAAATAAATAAATATTTTAAAAAATGTATTGCCTAATGCTTATTTTAATGGTAAGGAAACTCAGGCACAGAGTTAAAATGTGTTCTGATTGTGAAGAATCACATTTTATAAGTGTAATTAAGGCTTACATTGTGATAAGTACAAGTGGCATGGTAACATTCCTGAAAAAGGCTGGGCACCTGCTCCAAAATGTAAAGTGTATGTTTCACACATTGTGAAATTTAAACACATTGTCTGGTTGTCAGCAAGCGAAGACTTTTTTTAATGCCAAGGAGACCATATCAACTGAGCAAATGATTACCATTTATAATTAAAGAATTAGCTTAAATTGTATTTTTGTGTAATATATATCTTGACTATTTCAATAACCTATTTAAGTTTATTAATGTTTATAATTTGTCAATTCGAGATTCACTCCTTATTACGTGTATGATTTTGATCAAGTATTTAGCCTTTTTATTTTTGTTTTAAATTTTTTAATGTTTGTTTATTTTTGAGAGAGAGAGAGAGAGAGAGAGAGTATGAGCAGGGGAGGGGCAGAGAGAGAGAGGAAGACAGAATCTGAAGCAGGCTCCAGGCTGTCAGCACAGAGCCTGACGCAGGGCTCAAACTCACAGACCTGAGTCATGACCTGAGCTGAAGTCACATGCTCAACCAACTGAGCCCCCCAGGTGCCCCTCGTATTTAGTCTTTTTAAGTCTTGGTTTCTGCATCTTTAAAAAGAGGATACTGATAAAATCAAATCCATAGAGTCATTGGAAAGCACAGTGTCTGCTACATGTTAAACACTCAATAAATGTTAATTTTTGTTGTTGGAAATATCTATATGTATCCATTCTTCTGGGAGTAACTCGGTTTGCACAAAACTAACAACATAGTATTTCATTGAACTTCCAGGGAAATGAGTATCCAACAGTCTGCTGTGAACGTACTAAGTGACCTTGAAAGAGGTGGGGTCTTTATTTAGAATCTATATCCAAAATTTTTGCACCTCGATAGTGTCTTACATTTTACAGGAACAAGTAATATTGCTCCGATATCACACTGACAGCACTACTGTGATGCAGTGATATTCTCACTTTTTGTAATACATTTTACTTGCATAAACTGTGAGATGAACTAATTTCCCCATGAAATATGGAAAATAAGTTTTGTGCCAACTGAGCCTAAGGGGTGACAAAATAGCTGGTCCATACATCTAGTAACTGAGGGGACAAATTAGGCAAGTCTGTTGTTTTGTCAATCTGCACACAGTCTAGTGAAGGGTTTTTACCTCTTTATCTTTTGCACTTGACTCTGTTTCTACTCAATGTGGAGCAGGTTTAGTATCTTTATAATCATGTTTCCTCATTAAAAGACTCCATGTGGATGTAGCATTCATATGCTTCTGGTTTAACATGAAAAATAGTGCCTGGACAGTTAATTAAATCTCGAGTAGTTTCAACTGAGATAAAAACCACCTACCTACAAAATAGATCCTATTTAAGGTATTTATTTTATAGCTTCCAATGAACAAAATGTCCCATTTCTGATCTCTCTCTCTCTCTCTCTCTCTTTCTCTCTCTTTTTCTAGCCAGAGATAAATGGCTCCCTTCTGACCCTCAGATCATATCTGAAGGCCTCTATGCCATAGCTGTTGTGCTCAGCTTCTCTCGGATCGCATATATCCTGCCTGCAAATGAGAGCTTTGGCCCCTTGCAGATCTCTCTTGGAAGGACTGTGAAGGACATATTCAAATTCATGGTCCTCTTTATTATGGTGTTTCTTGCCTTTATGATTGGCATGTTCATACTTTATTCTTACTACCTTGGGGCTAAAGTAAATGCTGCTTTTACCACGTAAGTAAAACATCTTCTTAAAAAAGGTTTGATGAAGAAAATTTCTAATAAATCTAAATGAATCAAACACACCAAAAATTCAATAATCGTAATAAAGATGTTTTTAAGAGCAAAAATATTCATTGAAAACAATGCTTATGCATGATTACATTACTCTGAAGGCTCATTTCTTTGAGCTTAGTGTTTGACCACAGAACAGAATCAAAATTTGGAAAAATCCTAGATGAAGCTGACTATTTTAAGAGAATTGGGGAGCAGATTTTTAATACTGGACATCTATTACATTATATATGACATTAAATTTAGTTTCAGCAACTTGTAGCCATTACTATTCAAAAAAGAAGCACTGGCCTTTATTTTAATGTATCATTAATCAGTACAAGAAATTGAGTAAGAAGAAATTATAGCTAAATGTTATACAGCTCACTGTAACACTAATACCACTTCCTTCCTGTGGTCACACTGGTTTCTACATCGGAGACTCACCTTGCCTGTGAAGTCTTCTTCATTAAACTTCCTTAGTCATTGTCCCTTTAAGTTCCTCAGCATAGAAACATCCAGTTATTATGGGAGGGCTGAGGCATAGGGGCACATGTACCCCAATGTTCATACCAGTACTTTCAGCAATAACCAAATCATGGAAAGAGCCTAAATGTCCATTACTGACGAATGGATCAAGAAGATGTGGTTTATCTATACAATGGAATCCTACATGGCAATGAGAAAGAATGAAATCTGGCCATTTGTAGCAATGTGGATGGAACTTGAGGGTATTATTCTAAATGAAATAAGTCAGGTAGACAAAGACAGATACCATATGTTTTCACTCATGTGTAACAGGAAAAACTTAACAGAGGACCACAGGGAAAGGGAAGGGGAAAAAATAGTTAAGGAGAGGGAGGGAGGCAAACCACAAGAGACTCTTAAATACTGAGAACAAACTGAGGGTTGATGGGGGTGGGGGAGAAGAGAAAATGGGTGATGGGCATGGAGAAGGGCACTTGTTGGGATGAGCACTGGGTGTTATATGGAAACCAACTTGACAATAAACTATATTTAAAAAAAAAGACATCCAGTTGTGAGCTTCTCTAACCTGTTGGTGCTCAGTGTCTGCACGTGGGTCCTCCTTTTGTACTGTGGTCCTTCTAGGTAGGGAGATCATTAGCCCTCCCTGTCTTCCTTTGTATCCTGTAATGCCACAGCTAGAAAGAATCTAGACCTTCAGTAAGTTTCCTGTTCCAGACATCTAAATTGTTTGGAAATGATTTTTTTCAAATAGTTAATATAGAGCAAGTCTTAGGGGTAGAAGAGAATGGAAACTCACTTTATTGTAATGAAAAAAAAATTCTGTTTGAGCCCAGTAGGGGGGGATGGAGAGATCCTACACACAGTACCACCCCTGTGAGTTCTGGAAGAACTCATTTTCTACAACACATTGTCTTCAGTATTTTGTGTAAGCACATGGCAACTTGATATAGTGAAAGGAATACAGGCTAGCAAATCAGGCAGACCTGGATATGGATGCAATATCTCTGCTATTTTCTAGCTCTGGCCTTTGGTTAAGTTACTCAGCATTTGTCTGTGTTAGTTCCCTTATTTTTAAAATAAATACAATAAGGTTTGAATTGGGTTATTGTGAGGATTATGTAAGTTCATTTATATAAAGCCTCTTGCCCAAGGTAAGAGCTCAGGAACTGCCAGTGTCCTTTCCTGTTTTACTGTCTGCCTCTTCCCAAACACATGTATTCACAGGAATCTATATTCTCCAAGTTAGAGGAGAGAAGGTTTGCAAAAAGAGCGAGAGGAAGGAGTTAGAATTTGGGGATACTGTTAAATTAATGGTGGGAACAAAGAGGTTATAGTTTTCTCAGTCTCCTGCCATCTATGCTATAAAATCACACAATGAAATGTTTTGTAACAGTAACTATATAGAAATAGGAGTCTTTCTATTCAGCCTTATAAGGGTGTAGCACAATTTCTAGAACATGATAGGTGTTCCATCAATATTTGTTGAATGATGGCATGAGTAAATAAACTAGTGCTAAAACCTATAAATCTATAGAATTGTTGTTTAGAATCTGTTATAACAAATCAAAAACAGCACTGTTTCCGTAAGTCTTTCTTTGGAAAAAGGACTTACTTTTGAACCTTTCTTTGAAATGGAATTCTACATGTATAATTGTTAATTTTAAGGATTATTTTTGTGGTTCACATATCAGTGATTACAACTGGGTTATATGCCAAAACCAGCTAAATTTGGTTGGTAAAGTTCATTTAAAGGATAAAAGTAGGTAATTAATCAGGTGAGGGCCTAAGTGTTAATTGCTGTAATGGAAGAATCAGGAAGTTAGATCATATAAATTAAAAGAACAGGAATCTTTCAGTCTGTTGCCGCTTCTTCATTTCCAGTTAAGTTTAACTCTTTGGTAATATATTCTTGTGGCAAAAATATTCATAGAGTGGTGTCTCCAGTGAAAAGCATGCCCCCTTCTTCACCCTTGGACCCGAATCTCTCATATTTCCTTAGTTCACAGAGGCAATGGTTTCTTTTGGATACTTTTAGAGAGATTTTATACATAAACAAGAATATAAGTATTTGTAAACTCCTTTTTAGTCAAGTTGTAGACTATTTCACACTTGCTATGTCTTATTTTTTCCACTACTTCTCAGATATCATTTTGTATAAACACATGAAGATAGATCTATCTCATTGTCCCAGTGGCTACATAGTAATCCATTATATAGATGTTGGATTTATTTACCCACTCCCTTGTTGGATATTTAAGTTGTTTTCATTCTTCCCTACTACTATAGTGCAGGGAATATAGCTGTACATTTTTTTTAAGTGAGTATGTCATTTTAATCCTGACCTTGTTCTACTCTAGAAAATCTGACTTAAATGTCTAAATGACCTAGAAAATCAAACCCCAACTTTCCATTCTTAAGGAGAAAGGAATGGATATTGTGGCAT
This sequence comes from Cryptoprocta ferox, assembly GCA_028646485.1. Lineage (NCBI taxonomy): Eukaryota > Metazoa > Chordata > Mammalia > Carnivora > Eupleridae > Cryptoprocta > Cryptoprocta ferox. The sequence goes on from CM053567.1 coordinate 95,365,156, forward strand.
GACCTCAGCTTTCCCCTGCTGAGTTCAGAGAATTTTCACTTGATGATAACTTAGAGAAAAGCTAGGTATTGGCACCATTTAATCATAAACCCCTGAAGAAACCTGAAGGAACAATTTCTGTTATAATAAAATAATTATACTCGGGGTTTGTTATGCTATTTAACGATAGCATTTTACATCTGTACCATATTCAAACCCTAACTTGTTTTTCTTTTGACTTTTATACTGAAAAGTGTTAATTTACTTACTGTGTATTTTATTCTTTCAACAGTGTAGAAGAAAGTTTCAAGACTTTGTTTTGGTCAATATTTGGGTTGTCTGAAGTCACTTCCGTTGTGCTCAAATACGATCACAAATTCATAGAGAATATTGGCTACGTTCTTTATGGAATATACAATGTAACTATGGTGGTCGTTTTACTCAACATGTTAATTGCTATGATTAATAGCTCATATCAAGAAATTGAGGTAAACCTGCTTTCTATCCATGGTATCTATTCTTGCCATCTCATTCTAATAGTATCATCTATCTGTTTTTGCGCCCTTTGGTGGATGTCCAGTCAATAAAGAGGCTTATGCCCAAGCAGAGGGAGCCTGGACCTTTCCCTGTGTTTTCCTCCTGGACTCACAGGCTCCAGTGTCTACTAGGAGCACAGCAGGGGTCCCCATGAATTTTCCATCACACTGCCTCCTCTCAGAGTATATTTCAGAAGTTTTGAAATTAATAGCCAGAAGTACTGGCTATAGGGAAATTATTCTTTCCTAGGTTAGCTGGCCAACCATCTGAAAGATCCTAGTGGAGGAATTACTAGATGTCTGGCAAACTTCAGTGATGTTCTATATCCAGCCAGAATTTTTAGTATTCTAAAAGTCATTTTACTTCGTGTTTTGGATTGCATTTGCCCTGGTGCCTGCTTTCGTCATTGTATATATGTTTTCCTATGTCCTCCAGGTTCATGTTTAGTATCTCTTTAGTACTTTGCTATTTGTTAAATCCATTGATTCTCTGTGTGTATTTTAGAAACACATAGATTCTCAAAACAGAAGTTAGGTCCCCCAGAAAGGAAAACTGTGGCACTCCGAATAACTGCCTGAGTGTGGTAATGGCAGAGTGAAATGAGCAGGCTGACTTCTTCCACCTTTGGACTCCCTCCTCTTCATTTTTCTCTCCATCACTCTGGGCCCTTAGGATAAAAGGAGATAGAAGACAAGAATAGTCCACTGAGGGCCTTATGTGACATTTGAGGACAGAAGCAGACACATTAACATCCAAAGTGCAATTTTTCTGAGTGCTATTTTTTTCCCCTTTGCTCTAAAGTATAATATGGTGTATCTATAGCCTGCCTTGGATGGGTCCAGATGAGGAGGGAGGGTGGCTAAAGAGTGAGAGGGAGTTAATCTTTTCATCCTTCCTCGACCCTGAATTTTTCTTGCATTTTTGGGCTTTTTTTTTGTCTGGGGGATGGGACATTTTGGTTAAATTTCAGTGGTTACAGACTGAGGCATGTGGAAGAAAAAATTAAGATGAGTATCATAAAAGTGGTACTAAGAATATTATGTAGGCCAATATAACTTATATGCAGTTAAATGTATATAAGTGACTTATCCATTTCAAAAGCATAATTTAGGTTCATTGTATAATCCTACTGGAATCAATTACTAGAATATTTAATTTTTAAAATGAGTCATTATTTCTCTTTTGTTTTTGTGATACAGGATGACAGTGATGTAGAATGGAAGTTTGCCCGTTCAAAACTTTGGTTATCTTATTTTGATGATGGAAAAACATTACCTCCACCCTTCAGTCTAGTTCCTAGTCCAAAGTCATTTGTTTATTTCGTCATGAGGATCATTAACTTCTCCAAATGCAGAAGGACCAGGCTACAGAAGGATATAGAAATGGGAATGAGTAATTCCAAGTCCAGGGTACGTATCAAAAACTTACCAAGACATTACAATAAATGTTTTGTCTTTCTCCTTGTCTTTTGATGTTTGTTCAGCAATTTTTATGTGTGAACTTAGAAGATGTTGAAAGTTACTGTCCATTCCATAGTCTTTCATAGACTAATACTTAGTATTTTCACAATATTTCATAAAAGTCACTTAATCTATGCCTTGCTTCTGGTCAGAATTTAATGCAAAGTGCCAGATTAAAAATAAACAAAAACACTTTTTTTAACTTATTAAAAGTAAACAAAAGTTATTATTAGAAAACACTTTGTATTTTTGCGTTCCATGCTTCTCAATTGTTATTTTGAAGTGAAAGAGTTTTAACCTCACATTTTCCTCTTGGCTGCATATATAGTTTACCACCATCATATTCTTCTTATTTGCAGAAACTCTATTGGGTTAAGTAATCTTTTTTTTGTTTAATATCATAAAATCAATACAGGCCTAAGAGCATCCTCAAATATTCACCATAAATACCATTTTTATAAATAATCAAGAATGATTTGTCCCAAAGTTGTCCTGGGTAAGTCATACTTTGATTTTAGTTTGAGTCATACTTTGATTTCAACAAAGATGAATTTTATAATGATACTTTATTATCATGAACTTAATTTTCAGAGATCGAATTGGTATAGGAGACAGGAGGATATGATCAGGACCTCAGATAATAATGGAGCAAGACATACAGAAATATAAATTTTTTGCCTAAAGTTGTGAAAATGATCTGTATTTGTCATACCTTGGGAGCCCACAAGATAGCAGTGTTACCTCCATAAAGTACAGGCCTTTCTGAGCAGAGGTGGATAAGTTTTCTCAGTTGAAGCTGGGGAAAAAGACTGGATTTTTGCAATTTAATTTCTCACTTTAAAATATAGATGTGTGTTTCCAAAATTTGTAGTATCCTGGCATCTTATTCTTTAAGAAGGTGGCCTTCTAAACCTTTTAAAATCTGATTTGGACATGGTCTCTTAAGGCTATTATGTTCCAAGGCATTATTTGGCTGTGCCATCCCATGATTTCAATTAGTACCTTATATGTACACAGCAAGAAGCAGTACAATGTAAGGAAGAGAGCCTCCGCATTAGAACGGGATTTGTACTCTGGCGCTTATGGCTTATTTGCAAGTAATGTGGATAAGTCACTTCATCACTCTGATCCTTAGTTGTCTCATCTGAAAGAGAGGAAACTTTGTAGGATTAATGTGAGGATGATATGAGATGTACAAAGTTCCAGCCTCAACAAATATCAGTGCCCTTCCTCATTCACAGTTTACAAAGTGCTTTGCTGTACATTTGAACCTCATGCAACACTGTGAGGTAGGTATTATTATTATTCACATTTTATAGATAAGACAACTGAAACCATTAGAGTAGCACACTTAGAAAAAGGTCAGGGGAGCTAGCTGGCCATTGTGGAGTACGTGTGGAATCCAAGTTTTCTGGCATCAGAAGCCTAGCTCTTTCTACTGCATGTGGCTGCCTTACACCCAGCACCTGCTGCTCTGGCTTGGTTACTGGCCCATTTCCTGCCCATGGACTGTTCCTTCAGCTGCAGGGTGGCTGGTCTCTTAAATGGGCCAGGCTCTAATTGCCATCCTGGGAGACTCCCACCACTACTGAAATTACTTTGTTTTGAAGGTGCTTTGTTTCTCTGGGGATTTTTTAACTGAGGCTTTATTATTCAAAACCAGAAGGCTCTTGAGAGCTTGGGAACTCACAGCTCCTGCACTTCACACCTTAAAGTTTTCTTTCTGGAGGCAACGCATTTCACTTACTTCATTCCTGAGAGTGTCATAATGTAGAAGGGGAGAAATACTGTCTGTCAGGTGAAGAAGAGCACATCCAGATGTCTGGCTTGTGGCTACCTAAGGCTCTGTAAAGGAAATGCAGCTTGCTCAAATGCATGCAAGGGGAGCGGATATGCTCTGTTTATGGTGTCCTCTCCTGCCTGTATTACACCATTGGCAGGAAGAACAGCTTTTTTCAGAGAGGTTGCTGGAAATAGAAAAAAAGTTGAGCACTGATCTCTCAGAAGCCATGAGCCTTGGCTTCCCAATCTCCCCATATCTGGTTAAAAACCGCTATTTTGATTTTTTTTTAAATTGTGCATGGAAATGTTTAAATCTCTTTAATATTATTGATATTATAAACAATAGATACTCTCTGTGTAATGAATTTAGTAAAAATTTGGAGCAATTGTATGCATCTGTTTTTCTCTTTTTTGAAGGGAGGAAGGAGCCTCAAGAAATCTTTTGCACTAACCTGTAAAACTAACCTCAGTCAACAGTCAGATACTGACCTCTAGTGGCAAATAGGAGAATGAATTTTACTAGACCAGGTTTTCTTGTGGCAAGATTGTGCCACTTCCTTCCTCCTCGCATCTCACACATTCCTGAGTTATGATGCTGGGAAGTCAGGTAGTGGAGTGAATACATATTTTTGCACAGAGGGCCCTTTGAATTATATCGTATTGACAGCAGCTTGCCCAAAAGCAAGAGGCAACCCCTGCTCACATACATAAAGAGTAGCTAGTAACAGTATGCTCCTCTTACTTTCTCTTTCTACCCATTCTAAAGTTAAACTCTAAAAAGAGAGCAAGAAAAAAAATTTCTTTAATCCCAATTCTCTCCAAAGTTTTGAATCTGACTCAGGATAAGGCCAAGATACCTAGCAAGACATGTTATTTTGGCTCCTATTTCAGGGTTACAAAATACAAATGATATAATTCAAACTTGTAGTGTGTTCCTGTCCTGGTGTAGGAGAGGAATATAGGCTCAAGAGCAGACAGTTGCTTCTAAGCATCTTTGCCTTCTAAGATGACGTGAATACACTTTGATTAAGCATACAAGTCCCCAGGGACAATTACATTTAGTATGAGCCAGCTTTTAAAAATATGTTTTCAGTTAAGCAGTTCTGTTGAAGTACACATTATAAACATTTTGATAAATGTGAATATGCTGCTCGCATTAATTTTTACCTTTGGAAATCTATTAAATCACTGAAAAAACTCAACTTCCACAAAGTGTTCCTTGGATATGTTGACTCCAGAAACGTTAGCAGGGAGAATATATTAGATTATATTTTTGATTTACAAATGAATGTATTCTAATTTACTAGGTTAATTGTATTTTTTCCTAGTTAAACCTCTTCACTCAGTCTAACTCAAGAGTTTTTGAATCACACAGTTTTAACAGCATTCTCAACCAGCCAACACGTTATCAGGTAAGCATTTAGTAGACATATCTTTTTATCTGTATGTAATTCCGTGTGTGTGTGTGTGTGTGTGTGTGTGTGTGGTAAGTAGAATTATATTCTTCCGATATACTAGGAGGATAGAACAGAACAGGGAGAAAATAGTATGTTAGTTGGAGGGGACTTTAGAAATCAAAGTCCCATGTCCTTCATTTTTTTGGTTGAGGAAGAAAAGTTCCTTTGTGATATTAAAAGCAAAGTGTTGCCACACCTTCCAAAGAACAGCCTCAAATACCTTGAGTTGGAGAAGCAATGGGAGATATGGTATATTAGGAAAATAATGCTCTCACAGTATGGAAACCTGATACATTTCTCTAGGTAATCCATTGTTCCAATGGATTCCTAGATTATACTGGTTCATTAGTGCTACTTTAAAATATCTTTTGCATTTTGACATTAAGTGTGACATTTGAACACTATTTTCCAACTCAGAAGAGGTTACGGCTTTTTATTTTCCATCTGGTTGATCATTTTGACTATCAAATCTATAGATTTCTAATGTGTACAAGATCACAGGAATGAAGATCCAGGAATGTATAATGTATGGTGATGACACTTAATGGGTACAGTCTTCTTTGTACAGTTGTCTTGGAAGCAGCAAATTCTGCAAATTGCTTGGCACGCTGATTGTCAAACTCTTACTTTTTAATGGTTACGTTATATTCCATTATATGGTTGTATTTATATTTAATATATCAGGCTTCTATTGATAGAAATAGGGAATATTGCCAATATTTAGCTATTATACGCAACATTGCAGTAAGTAACTTTGTATATATGACATTTGAAACATGCACAATCTATAGAATTGTCTGGTTAAAGTGTATAGACACTTTAATTTTTTAGCTATTATGAAACTGATTTTGATGGAGCTTGTACCAATTTATATTCTTACAATAAATGTAGGAAAGAGCCCATTTCCTCCCTAATGTACTAACAGCATGTTACCAAAGGTTTTTATCTTTGCCAAATAGGTGGGTGAATATGGTATCACAGTGTAATCTTACTTTGCATTCTTTGTAATGAATGAACTCGACCATCTTTTTATGTTTAGTGTTCCACATGTTTAAGATCCTATATATTTACTTTTCTTGATGGCTTCTTGTTATAAAGTAAGAGAAATTATTTTATGAATTAAGTATTTTAAGAATTAAGCATTCTTTAAAGAAAAGCAGCCCTTTGCTGGTGATACAAGTTGAGAATATTTTTCTACTGTATATCTTTTTAATATTTTCCCCCAACTTTCTGATTTTTGTATAGTCAACTCTACAAACTTTTTATGGCTTTAGATTTTGTGACCTGTTTAGGAAGTTCTTCCCCCGCATAAGAATACTTAAGACATTTTTTACACATATTTTCTTTAGTACTTTAATGGTTCCACTTTTCGTATGAAAATATGTGATCCATATAGAATATATTTTGATACAGTGTGTGGGGTCGGGACCCATATTTATTATTTCTCCTGATGATTATATAGCTGGATATGTTGAATAAATACCTTTTTATTGATTTGAAATGTCACCTGTATCACTTACTAAATTTCTTTATCTACTTAGATTTGTTTCTAGGCTTTCTATATGTGGTAGAACCACATTATTTTAATTATTATAGTTTAAAACAAAGTTAAGCAAAATATACAGACACAGACACACACATATACATGTCCTTGCTTCAAGAGTCTTATTTTACATGATATCCTGGCTCTTCTTTCTTGTTTCTATTTCTGTTTGAACTTTAGAGTCAGCTTGTATAATTAGTAAAAATACCCTGTTGTTTTTATTGTGATTATATTAAGTAAAATTGACTTCTTTATAATGTCTGTCTTCCATTTCAACAACATGATATAACTTTCCAACTGTTTAGGTCTTCATTTGTGTACTCAGTATCATTATATAGTAGTCCTCATATTGTTCAGATTGATAGGATTAAGTTTGGTGCAAACCACACCAAACCACCAAATACTAACCACTAAGTACTTAAAGTATTCCTCTCACCTATTCAAGAAATCAAGAGGTGGTCATTCCAGGGCTGGTATACTACCTACCAATGTTCAGGGATGGAGGCTTTTATAGCCTATAATTCTGTCATTACTAGCTTTCAGTCTAACATATTCTCATGGTCCAAGAAAGTTATTGGAACTCTGGCTATTATTTATGCATTCCAAAATACATTTAGAAGGTGATAGAGAATAAAGATATGCCTCCTTCCTACAAGGAACTTCTGTAAAGTTGTACAACTTATCTGCAACGGAGGCTGGGAAATAATATCTTAATTCCTAGGGGCCGTTTGCCAAGCTAAAAAACCAGGGAAGAGAATTGGCAGTCTCTGCTGAGATGGATTATATTATTGGTCTTGGTGCTTATCTTTATGTTTTTACACATACTTTACACAGAGGACTGCTACTTGATTTAGAAGTTCTGAGTTTTATCTCTTGATCCTCCAGCTCTAAAACATGAGAAAATCAATGTATTTATTTTATCTTTCCTCATTTCCCCCTTTCTCCTAACATTTGTTAGTTAAATCATTAGAAATGTGAAGGAGGGGGAAAAAAAACTACCCATTAGGTTTTGTAAATTAAACTGACAAAAGACAGATTAACAGAAGGGAAAAGAAAAACACATGCAAAGTGCATACACACAGGAGAACTCTGTGATGAGTAACTCAAAGGGGAAGTTAGAATTTGGAGCTTATATACCATCTTAACAAAGAGTAAATTTGTGGAGAAGCGACAAGACAAAGGAAAGAGCTTTGGGCTCTGAAGGGTAGTAAATTGTGGGAAGGTAAATATACGAGAAACCCAATGGAAGATTAGCGTTGCTTTATTAAGGTTTGCCTGTGCAGACCCTGTGCCAACTTTCCGTCTCCAGTGATGAGGGTTGTTTTAATTCCTTCTGGTTTGGGACAAAGGAGAGGGAAGACCTTCACAAAGGGAAATTTATATCTTGCTTTTAGGCAGATAGAGGGGGAACAACATCTCTCTGTGTTTTCTGCTTCTTAATTACTTCAGAGAAATCCTTATGCCAAAGTGCTGGTCAGGACTTTAACCCACATTTGTTTTCATTTTAGTCCCACAGAGTTGGCACATACCACTGATCTTTTCGCCATCATTTTCCTTTGTGGACTAAAGTTTGTCTTCCTTTAGTTTCTTCAGAAAGAGTTCACAGGAACTATGTTCTCGGAGTTATTTCATATTCTAAAGTATTATCTATTTTCCATATATTTATATTGACCTGCTATAATATTCTTAGATGTGACTTTATTTTCTTAATGTATTTGTAAACATTGCTCCACTCCTTCTAGAATGAAATGCTGATGTGGAAACATTTGAAGCCAGATTGTTTTTCTTATACTCTTGACCTGAGATTTTTATTTGAATGCCCACATTTTTCTCATTCATTTTTTAAATCCAATAACTTGCTGTTGGTTATTCTGAAGGTGAATCTGCATGTATTTTTTTTTCTTGCGCAAAGTAAGGCTCTTCAATCCATAACTTCCAGTCTTCTTTTATTTCTGAATAATTTCCTTATGTCATATCTTGAAATATTTTTTCTCTCCCTTTATTTGGGTCTCTTCTTTAAAAATACCAATTAGATGCCTGCTGAATCTTCTTTGCCTGTCCTCCATAGCAACCATTTTTACTGTATTCCAGTTGAATTTTTATCCATTTCTCCTTTGGCCCCTTTTTTCTCATACTGTGTTGTTCTTTGTCTTCATATATGCTACTTTAAATTTACCTTTCATTCCTGTGATAATTTTCTTTTCTCCGTCCTCTTTTTGAGATTTTTAAGCTTATATGTAATTTCCTTTTTTGTCTCACTGTATTTTCCTTGGCCTTTTGTGCTCTTATTTTAAGGACATGATTGTCTCATATTGGATATTCTTTCCTGCTTTGTCAAAGATTAATTGATCATGTAGTTGTGGGGTCCATTTCTGGGTTTTCTGTTCTGTCCCATTGATCTATGTGTCTGTTTTTGTGCCAGTACCATACTGTCATGATGACTACAGGTTTATAATAGAGCTCAAAATCTGGAATCATATGCCTCCAGCTTTGCTTTTCTTTTCCAAGATTGCTTTAGCTTTTGGGGTCTTTTTGTGGTTCCATACAAATTTTAGGTTTGTTTGTTCTAGCTCTGTGAAGAATGCTGGGGGTATTTTGATAGGAATTGCATAAAATGTGAAGATTGGTTGGGTACTATAGACATTTTAACAATGTTCTTCCAATCCATGAGCTTAGAATGTTTTTCCATCTTTTTGTCATCTTCAATTTCTTTCCTAAGTATTCTATACTTTTAAGAGTACAGATCTTTTACCTCTTTGGTTAGATTTATTCCTAGATATCTTATGGGTTTTGATGCAATTGTAAATGGGACAGATTCCTTGATTTCTCTTTTTGCTGCTTCATTATTGGTGTATAGAAATGCAACAGATTTCTGTACATTGTTTTTATATCCTGTGATGTTACTGAATTCATGTATCAGTTCTAGCAATTTTTAGTGGAGTCCTTTGGGTTTTCTACATAGAAAATCATGGCATCTATTGAAGAGTAAAAGTTTGCCTTTCTTATTTGCCAATTTGGATGACTTTGATTTCTTTTTTTGTCTGATTGCTGAGGCTAGGACTTCCAGTACTATGTTAAATAACAATGGTGAGAGTGTACATCCCACTCTTGTTCCTGACCTTAGAGGAAAAGCTCTCAATTTTTCCCCATTGAGGATGTTATTAGCTATGGGTCTTTGGTAGGTGGCCTCTTTGATGTTGAGGTATACTCCCTTTATCCCTACTTTATTGAGGGTTTTTATTAAGAATGGATGCTGTATTTTGTCAACTGCTTTTTCCGCATCTACTAAGAAGATCATGTAGTTCTTATAGTTTCTTTTATGAATGTGGTGTATCATGTTGATTGATTTGTGATTATCGAACCACCCTGGCAGCCTAGGAATAAATCCCACTTGATCATGGTGAATAATTCTTTTAATGTACTATTGGATTTGATTTGCTAGTATCTTGTTGAGAATGTTTGCATTCATATTCATCAGGGATATTAGCCTATAATACTCCTTTTTAGGAGGGTCTTCGTCTTGCTTTAGAATCAAGGTAATGCTGGCCTTGTAGAATGAGTTTGGAAGTTTTCCTTCTATTTATATTTTTTGGAACAGTTTGAGAAGAATAGGTATTAACTCTTCTTTAAATGATTGGTAAAATTACCCCAGGAAGCCCTCTGGCCCTGGTATTTTGTTTTTTGGGGAGATTTTTTATTACTGATTAATTTCTTTGCTGGTTATGGATCTGTTCAAATTTTCTATTTCTTCCTGTTTCAGTTTTGGTAGTTTATACGTTTCTAGGAATTTATCCATTTTTTCCAGATTTCCCAATTTATTGGCATATAATTGTTCATAATATTCTTTTATAATTGTTTGTATTTCTGTGGTATTAGTTGTGATCACTTCTCTTTCATTCATGATTTTATTTATTTGGGTCCTTTCTTTTCATTTTGATAGGTCTGGCTAATGGTTTATCAATTTTATTAATGTTTTCAAAGAACCAGCTCCTAGTTTCATCGATCTGTTTTACTGGTTTTTTGTTTGTTTCTATATCATTTATTTCTGCTCTCATCTTTATTATTTCCCTTCTTCTGCTGGCTTTAGGCTTTATGTGCTGTTCCTTTTCTTGCTCCTGTAAGTATAAGGTTTCATTGTGTATTTATTTGAGACTTTTCTTGCCTCTTGATGTAGCCCTGTACTGCTATATACGTCCCTCTTATGACTGCCTTTGCTGCATCCCAAACGTTTGGACCGTTGTGTTTTCATTTTCATTTGTTTCCATGTATTTCTTTATTTCTTCTGTAATTTCCTGGTTAACCCATACATTCTTTAGTAGGATGTTCTTTAACCTCCAGATATCGGTGGTGTTCCCAAATTTTTTCTTGCGGTTGACTTCAAGTTTCATAGTATTGTGTCTGAATATTATGCATGCTAAGATCTCAACCTTTTTGTACTTGTTGAGGGCTGATTTGTGACCCAGTATGTGATCTCTTCTGGAGAATGTCCCATGTGCACTTGAAAGTGTATTCTGTGCTTTAGGATGAAACATTCTGAATATATCTGTTAAGTCCATCCAGGCCAGTGTGTCTTCCAAAGCCACTGTTTTCTTGTTGATTTTCTGCTTAGATGATATGTCCGTTGATGTAAGTGGGGTGTTAAAGTCCCCTGCAATTATTGTATTGTTCTCAATGAGTTTCTGTATGTTTGTGATTAATTGATTTATATATTTGGGTGCTTCCAAGTTGAAGACATAAATATTTACAATTGTTAGATCTTCTTGTTGGATAGACCCCTTTATTTAGACCTAGTACCCTTCTTTATCTCCTGTTACAGTCTTTGGTGTAAAATCTAGTCTGTCTGAAATAAGTATGGCTACTCCAGCTTTCTTTTGGCTTCCATTAGTACGATAAATGTTTCTCTATCCCCTCACTTCAATCTGCAAATGTCTTTAGGTCTGAAATAAGTCTTTTGTAGGCAGCATAAAGATGGGTTTTGGGGTGTTTTTTTAAATCCATTCTAATACCCTGTGTCTTTTGATTGGAGCATTTAGTCCGTTTACATTCACAGTGATTATTGATAGATATGGATTTAGTGCTACCATATTATCTGTAGAGTTGGTGTTTCTGGAGATTTTCTTGTTGTTTCTAGTCTTTTTTGCTTTTTGGCCTTTCTTTCCCACTCAGAGTCCCCCTTTAATACTTCTTGCAGGGCTGGTTTAGTGGTCACTAACTCCTTTGGTTTTCGTTTGTCTGGGAAACTCTTTATCTCTCCTTCTATTCTGAATGACAGCCTTGCTGGATTAAGTATTCTTGGCTGCATATTTTCCCCATTCAGTACCTTGAATATATCATGACACTCCTTTCTGGCCTACCAAGTTTTTGTAGAGATGTCTTCTGCTAACCTTATTTGTCATCCCTTCTAGGCTAGGGATTTCTTTTCCCTTGCTTCTTTCAGGATTCTTATATCTATTTTGCAAATTTTACTATGCTATGTCTTGATATTGGCCTGCTTTTGTTGATGTAGATGGGAGTTCTCTGTGCCTCCTGGATTTGGATGTCTGTTTCCTTCTCCAAATTAGGGAAGTTTTCAGGTATAATTTGCACAAATAAACCTTCTATCCCTTTTTCCCCCCCCTTTCTTTTTCTGGGATTCCTATGATATGGATGTTATTTAACTTTATGGCATTGATGAGTTCCCAACGTCTACACTTGTAATCTAGTATTTTTCTTTCCTTCTTATCAGCTTGATTATTTTCCATAATTTTATCTTCTGTATAACCTATTTGTTCCTCTGATTCTTCCATCCTTGTGGTCATTACACCAGTCAGTTTTGCATCTCAGTTATAACATTTTTTATTTTAGCCTGATTAGTTTTTAGGTCTTTGATTTCTGTGGTAAGGAACTCCCTGGTGTCTTCTATGGTTTTCTCAAGTGGAGCTAGTATCTTTATGATTGTTGTTTTAAATTCTGGTTCAGGCATAGATCCCTGGCTATGACCTCTTCTTGTTCTTTCTTTTGGGATGAACTCCACCATCTTGGCATTTTGTCTAGGTCTCTGTCTTCTGTGTGTTAGGAAAGCCTGTTATGTTTCCTGCTCCTGAGAGTAATGGCTATATTAAGAAGAGGTCATATACTGTCTAGAGCCTGGCGCTTCAGGAAGCATTCCTAGTGTGTTCTGTGTGCACTCTGCTGTTGTGATTTGGCTGCTCTTTCCCTCAGGTCAGTCCTCTGTAGAGTTTTTCCTTGCCCATAGTGGGGACTTGTTTGGACTTTGTCCACTATGTGGTGAGTTTTAACTAGGTGTGTTTTGGTCTTCTTGTTAAAAGAGGCTAGATCCTCTTTGCCTCAGAGCTGAAATTTGCAGCACTCTATGGTCAGTAGACTTGTGGGAGATTTGTGCTGGTCTTCTAAGGGAGGGGGGCTTCCTGCTGCCCTAATAAAAAAGAACCTGCAGAGGGCAGGAGGGAGGGCATTGGTATAAGCAACTTAAACTTCCACTGTGGGTGCTGTGCTGCTCACTGAAGCTTGTCTGTGCTGATGAGCGGGGGGTGGGGGGTTGGGGGGGTGGGGGATGGCACCAACCTGCTCTCTTGACACCACAGAGGGGAGTTTGTGCTTGTCACTTCTCAGGAATCCCTTAAAGAAGAGTGAACAATCTCCTGTTGTGTGTACCAGGCATCCCTCAGATCTCTGCCATCACTCTGTTTGTGTCTGAGTCATCTGCCCACCCCATGGTGCAGTGTTCCTGTGTTTTATCTCAGCTGGCTGGGTTTAGGGACCATGGCTGGGTTTAGGGACCAAATGCCACACAGACCTGTACTGATCCTCTAGAGAAGGGTCTTGTAATGCGGTGGCTGGTGATGATTTGTCCCGAAGGGCTATTGAACGAATGCACAGGGGCTTGGAGTTTATGGTAAAGTGCAGCAAAAAGCTGATGTCCATGTTAGCTGCCCTCAGCAGGAGTCTCTGCTTGTATGCTAATGAATGGGGTGGCTCAATGGTGCCTGCCAGCTCTTTTGTCTTCAGAGAGGCAGTGCCACCTGTCCCAAATGCATTCCAAGAAGGGGAACTGTCTCTCCCAGTTTGACACAGGGTGATCCTCAGACCATGCTGTCCACTCCTGGGCCTCTCCCCTCCTTCATAGGAGCCCCTCTATGCCTACCAGGCTCCACCCAGCTATGGTGCGGATTTCTAAAACTTCAGACTTTGAGCTCCACTGTTTATAAAAACTTGCGGTAATCAGACCTTCTCGTTTTCCCTGTCAGTGGTTTTGGGGAAGTATTTTTTCTTGTGCAGTGCCCTGTATCCTGTTCTTTTTCTCCCTTTTTCTCCTCTCTCCTCTCTCCCTGATCCAGGGATCTCCCACCCCTCCACAGCACCAGCAATTCTTTTCTCCCCCAATCATGTCTCTGCACCCCCCACCTTCCACGATGAGGACTCTTTTCTCCTGGTTGTGAGTTTGTTTTCTCAGTCCTCAGATGATTTCCTAGGTGTTCAGAATAATTTGATATATATTATCTAGCTGTGTTCAAGGGATGAGGCTACCATAGGGTTCTCCTATTGCTCTGCCATCTTAACTCCCAATCTATTACTCAGTTTTAAATGAAGTAAGTTCTTAACCCACTGAGCCACACAGGTGCCCTTTAAATGAAGTAAGTTCTTGAATCAACAGCTTTCAGGAGGTTGGAGTGGTGTTGGAGAATTCCAGATCCACCTTCCCAGCTAATAGAATTTTTCTTTGGGCACAGGATTGTATTTGTGAGTTCATTTTTTATGTTTCCCTAATAGAAAATAGCAATACAGGACAAGTCAGTCACAAGGCAGACTATCTCTCTCCACCTCACTGAATACATCTAGCAAATATAGATTTCCTTTATAATTTCTCCTTCATTCTTCTAAGCTTCTCTAGATTTTGTGTAAGAAGATCAAGGGGAGTTCTCAGCCATGAATGGCTGCCCTTCACATTTCCTCACACCCTTATTTGATATTTTCATATAACCTTTCTAAAAAAAGGTATGGATGCCTCTGAGTTTCATCAAAGGAGTTTGTGTTTCTGTTTATTATTCTCCTTGTTGCTTTTGAATGATTTAGAAGAAGTGGGGGAAATTCCCAAGTTTATTGTCAAATTCAATCTTCTCATGTCCGAAAACTGTTATGCTTCTGTATGAGGTGATCTTTGCTACACTGCCTAGAGACTCTAGAATGCTGTACATTTCATATTTTATAAGGAGAAGAATTCCCTTTGCCTGTAGTATAATACTCTGTGGTGCTCCAAAACTGATAGTAAAAAAAAAAATAAACTCTGAGAAAAAAGTTTAATTCAGCTATTCAAACTTCATAGGCCAATCAAACTTCGTATCAATGCCTTGATTGTATTTAGATAAAATCTCTTTACTATGAACTCCATGAGTGATAATAATTGGTTTAGTTTAATGGATTCTTATTTCATGCAGTGTGACTTTAATATATGACTTACTTAAAGAAATCCCAGATCCTAACCTGCTAAATGGAGATTATTTTCCTCAAAGTGGTGACCTTTTGGGATACACTAATTCTAATGGTGCTACCATAACTCAGAACATTTTTGGAATATCACTAAAGAATTACTTTTATAATTTATCAGACACAAAAATTGCTCTATTCTTATTGTTAAACTCAGATAATTATTCCCCTTCTTAACAAGACTCAGTGCCATATGACTACTTTTTAATCAAAAATAGTCATATTTATCTTCAAAAAAACACATGGCTGTCACCAGTTGCACCTTATGTGTTTTATATCCAAATGAGTGTTTCCTCTCCAAAACAATTACTTCAAAAGTAGAGAGGCTCAAATATGCCTCAAGGTATAACAGAGGAAGAGTTTCAGAAATACTTTGATCAATGACAGTGTTATTTATATTAACAGTAATTATTAATAGTATGCTGAGGTCATTGTTATATGTGTAAAGATTTTTTTTAATAGAACTAGGGATGATTTTTTCTGGAGAACATAAAGACTTGGAGGTGTAGCTGTGATTGGATTCTGCTAATGAAAAGTTCAAGTTAAAGGTACATAGATATGCTAAGGTGACTTTAAGAAATGGGAATTTTTTCTAAGACTCCACAGAAGTAAGGTTGTAGATTCTTGGGTCCTATTCTCTCTGGTGTCTCTTGTAGCAGCTGTGCTTTAACTACCTTCTTCAGCTTGGGAACTCCTTTGGCCAAGGTAGTGTTGTACTGTCTTTGGCTCACACAGTGGTCCTTAGTCCAATCCATGAAGGTTACCATAGGTGGCTTGGTTTTACCGGAGCACATAGCATTTTTCTTTAAAGGAGGCAATATGAAGCATTCACATTAAGCTTCATTCATAATGAGCTTGATGGCACATTCAAGACTCCCACTATTATGCATGGTCCTTGGTTATAAGGATACAAAGATACAGTCCTTGCCTTAAGGATCTCTCCCCTGGAGTGAAATTTCAGGATTGAGGTGGGAAGGAAAGAAAAAGTAGATGACAATTCATACAACCCTGTGAAATGTGGTATAGGTGAAATGTAAATAAAATGGTATGAGAACCTTGGGAAACTCAGAGGAGGGGGATATTTAAAAACCCATCAAATAGAAGAAGAAACAATTTTATTCTGTATTTCTCTAAAGAACAGAATTTTGACCAGTGGTTAGAAGGAATAGTGAAGCATATTTGATGCAGTACAACAGAATTGTTTTTTTAACTGCTACAGTTGTCTAAAAATAGATTAAACCAGCTGTCTGGAAAGAGTAACAGGCTCTGAATCACAGATGTTTATTCAGAGGCTGTGCAATGATGATGGATCAGGATGTCTCACAATGAATGGTATGAAAATATGAAAAACACATGACTTACAAGGTCCCTTTCCTCTCTAAAATTCTACTCTCTATTTATGAGTTCTTTATGTTTGTTCATATTAGTCTTACTTTATAGTCATACTTTATAGATTTCTAATATTCAAATTATAGAATACTCCTGGACAAATTTGGCTTCTCTGTAGGATTAAATGAGAAAATGAATGTAAAAGTCCCCAAAAGAGTTCTTCATAAGTGTCAGTTGAATTTGAATCAGTGAAAAATAAGCAAGTTAAAAGAAGAGCTTTGATGCCTTTGGGGAGTGAGAGACATACCCATCTATCCAACCACCCACATTTCATTCCTTCTCCCAGTCTTAATGGAGGTTTGAAAAATGAACTCAGATTTGTCTGCAAGAGATAATGTTTAAGGTAACTACCATCTAGGCTTCCCACTCCCTGGATAGTAGAAATCCATGGTCTACTCTACAAAAGTCACAATGTCTACCTTAAGGAGTGATTCAAAGGATCATACCAAGAAATTGAGATAATTCCTGGAGGTTTGTGGACTGTGGACTTCTATTCCATTAGTTAGTAACTAGACCAAGAGGGAAAAATAATGAGTTTGTTAATGGTCAATTTTGTTTTGGGTACTGGCTTTGATTAAGGAATCAGCTGAAAATTTAAAGGCAATATTTACAGTGGTAATTTTACTTGTCACATATGAGTTTTATGATCCTTGCCTATAGTATTATTAGGCATTATTAAGATTGGTTAATCAATATTTGCCTTACAGAAATATACATGATAATGAGAGCATAATAGTTGTATTAATTGAGCACTTACTATGTAATTTACCTATATTATCTCTTTTACCATGTAGATTCTAACATTTCCATTACACAGATTAAGTCGCCAAGGTTCCACAGCTTGTAAATAATGTAGTAACAACTCAAATCCAGGCAACTTTTGCAGCCCACTTTTTTAACTGCTACACAATACTGCCTTGGGCTTGCCTGACAAGCTACCTAGTAGAATGGAAATAGCTAAACTTTGCCCCTTGTATGAGCTACACATCATTTTGGAATTCACATGAATTATCTTTCCAATATGAACTAAAGGATGAACTATTACCAGGTGGTGTCATTTGTGGGGAAACAGATTTCAATCCAACATCAGTTCTGTAATATTCTTCATACTGATTCTTTGTTGCTGCGTTTTGCAAACAAGTTCTCTTACTTTTTGGTTTGTCTTTCAACTTTGTATAACGGGTTCATTAAGGAGCCTTAGCTTGTTCATTAAGGAGTCTTAGCCCAAAATAGCTTCATATAATGGGTTCATTAAGGAGTCTTAACCCATATAAAATGACTTTGTTTTCAATAATTTTCCACTAACTGTCCTATTTTGAACTGTTCTTTTCCATTGGATGGAGAATCCCTTTATAACATCTGGTCAAGATTCCAGAACTTTTCAGTGACTTGGTTATTAGAAAGTCTCATTTTTGTAATTAAAGAGACAATTAAGTTTATTTTGAAGTATAAATTTCCAAATCAAATCTAAAGCTCTTCTTATCCTTATTTTTATAGCATAAGGTAAACCTTTCCATATCTCTAGTGGAGAAAGGCTGTGGTCTGCTTTGTATATACTTCCCCCTGCTAACTCATCCAGGTGCTAATCCTCTACTATGTAGAATGGGAAGAAGAAGCCAGAGGGCAAGCATCTTTTCATTTAAGCTTACTGTGGTGCAGTTTCTTCCTTGTTTGTCACTACTGCTCTAATGTTGACCAAGTTTTAACATCCTGACTGTGGTAGGCACCCATGTGCTGCCTGTCTCTAACTGGGTTCAGGGTATGTTTAGAGGGTTTGAAAAGGCCATGTAAGCTGCCTTCCTTTTGCACAGCTCCTGAAGCAGAGATCTGGCTCTGGTTTAAGGTTCACATCTAATTTTCACCTTTCCCATAAGGACAGCACATCATCCCAGCCCCATTTATTGAATAGACCATCCTTTCCCACTCAGATATGTTAAATGCCTTCCACCCAATATAGTGGAAATTTATCCTTTTACTAAATAATAAGAATACAGGTTAACCCAATGGCTCTTCCTCTCTTATCTCAGTTCTCTTTTTTTCCCCCTGACTTAACTGCCAGGAGCAGGTCAGCAAGTTTGCCAGAATAGACATTTAATTGGAAGCAAGATACCAAGTCTTTTGTTTAGGCAACTCTAAACTTTATGAGTGATCGCCTTGGCTTTTCCCCCTCCCTTAGCTTCTGGGGAGTAGAGGTGTACCACCTCCCTTCCACCCAGGAAAGAGAGAGAATAACCTCTCCAAAAGCCCGTGATCCCTCCCATGTCTCAGTCCTTTTACTTATGTGGGGTGAGAAGGAAGTTGATGGTAAGTACTGGTCTAACAATTCTAAGTAAGCCTTGAAGGGAGGTGGCTGGTCCCAACTGCTAGTGACAGTTTGGTCTTAGACCATGGAGTACTTAGTATCCTTTCTTGTCAGTTTTGGATTTATCAACAATTCCAGGATAACCAGAAAAATACCATTTGACATAAAGTTACATTTCATTGGTATTCTTTCTTGTATAAAAGTTTTTAAATGTCTTAATATAGTCAGATTTATTAATCTTTTCCTTATAGCTTATTCTTTCCTTTAGCTTTTTCTTTGTTCTTTTAAGTTTATTTATTTACTTTAAGAGAGAGAGAGCACAAGAGGGGAGGGGCAGAGAGAGAGAATCCCAAGCAGGCACTGCACTGTCAATGCAGAGCCCCATGAAGGGCTTGAACCCACCAACCATGAGATCATGACCTGAGCTGAAACCAGGAGTCAAGATGCTCAACCAACTGAGACACCCAGGTGCCCCTCCTTTAGCTTTTTCATTTCCCTATTCTTTTCAAAACTTTGCTTTTCACATTTAGATCTTTTGTCTATTTGACTCTTTAAAAATTTGTTTTGTATATGGTATGAAGTGTAGAGATCTAATTTTAATTTTCCCATAAGGATAGTTCTTGTCTCAGTACTCTTTGTTGAAGTCTTTCTTTCCCACTGACTTGTATTACCACCTTTCAAGCTGCTATTAACTGATACATGTTTCTTTGTATTTTCTTTTTATAAGAATCAACTTTGTTGTCCCCTAAACTTAATTAGATGCCTGATATGTTCACCCATCATAGTGAATTGTTCCAACGAAGCTTTAGTAGAGTAGGAGTTGTGCTCACTATTGCATCCCGAGCATTTAGTACAGTACCTGACACAGAGTTGGCTCTCAATAAATATTTGGTGAAGGAATGAGCAAGTCCAGGCCAAGATCCACTGGGCTGTGAGTCTGCCCTGAAGTCTACATTCCACAGATTACAATAGGTTTTATATTTTACTGTGATTGGTAAAATGGGGTTTTCCTTTTCAATAGCATAGGTTCTTTCTTGATATGGTTATTCTTTGAGACAGACATTGGGAATATTCCTAGATTTATCCTTTTCCTTGAGCTTGGCATCTAATGGGTCACTTAGGTTCATACTTTCCATTTCCCAAAAATTAAGATAGATTTTCTATTCCTACTATATCTTCATTTTAGTTCAGGCCTCCCCCCCTTTTCTTTATTTTTTAATGTGATATTTGATATATGCACAAGAATGTGCCTAACACATAATAAAATTACATGTACACCTATGGAAACTACCACCTGCCTAAGAATGATAACATTATCTGTTATTGCCTCTACCTAGTTGCTTCTCCCTGGCCCGCCTCTTGCCTCCACTTAAGAGGTAATCACTAACTTGAAGTTTGAGTTTCTCAGCCTCTTTCATTTTCTTTTCAAATATAGACCTACTACATATGTAAATATTCCTACCAACCATTATATAGATTTACTTGTTGTTGAGCTTTATAAGAATAGTTTCATACTTGGTGAATTCTGTGAATTGAATTTTTCATTCAACATTTATGCTTCTAAGATTCATCCACACTGCTGTGTGTGGCTTGTGGCTCACTAATTTCATTAATTTCGTTAGTGAACACAATGACATTACGTTGTGTAACATACCACCATTTGTCTATTCTCCTGTTGATACTTGTTTAGACTGTTTCGCTATTTTAGACAAGATTGCTATAAACATTGTTGTTTACACATGTATCCACATGTGTAAAGTTTTTCCAGGCTCTGTATCAAAGAGTGGACTTTCTGGGTGAAAGGTTATGCAAGTATTCAACTTTAAAAGATAATGCCAAATTGCTTTTCAAAATGGTCTATTTATACTCGTGCCAGTAAAGTCTAAAAGTCCCCACTGGTGCATATTCTTTCCAATATTTGGCATTATGAGATTTATTAATCTTTTCCCTGTGTAGATGTGTAGTTGTGTCTCCTTTTAATTGTAATTTGTATTTCCCCAAGAAAAGAATTTGAGATTGTTTTATATGCCTACTGACCATTCATGTTTCCATTTCTGTGCAATGTCTGTTTGTCTTTGCTCTTTTTTCTATTGGATTATTTGAGGTTTTCTTACTCAATTAAAGTTCTTCACATATTTTAGATCCAAATTAAATTCTTTATCAGTTATAAGTATTACCAATATTTTCTTCCAATTTGTGACTTGCTTTTTTACTTTTTTATAGTATCTTTATAAACAGAACTTTTAATGAAGTTTTAATTTTAATAAAGTTGAATTTATCAATCTCTTCTATTATACTTAGAATTTTTTAATCTCTTTTAAAAAACACCCACCTCTATACTGAATTTATAAATATATTTTCCTATGCTTTCTTTTAAAGGATTTAAAAGCTTGTATTTAACATTTAAGATGCATGTGGAATTAATTTTTGTGTGCATGGTATGAAGCCCGGCTACAATTTTATTTTTTCATTATGGGTAAACAATTATCCTGTAAGAGAATTTATTTAGATTGAAATATATTCACGATAAATACAGCTATGAAAGGAAAGCATACAATATAACAAAATATATGGTATTTAGAAAATATAAAATATACATATAGTAATTAGTATGTATACAGAATTTAAAGAGATGTACACCAAAAGAACAACAGTGATTATCTTTGGACAGTGGAACAATTGATATTTTTTATTTCTTTTGTTCTTTTCTGTATTTTCCAGTTTTTCTCTGTTGAACATATTTTTGACAGAAAATAAGGTAGTGCCTATAGGTGATAATATTGTGTCACACCTCTTAAAGAGAAATAATCAGTTGAAAGAGAAACCATTAATTGAAATCCCCCAACTTAAATTTTTTTTATATAGTATCTTCCATTCCTAGGGGTGTGGGAGAATGTGAATTATGCAGTAAGTCTCAGGAGAAGGTAAAAAACCATTAAGTTGTGAAATCTGGGTGAATCTATATAAAATCTCTCTCCTAAGCTGTGTTTCCTTTACAGGTATGTGTGACTCTTTGGAGAACAGGATTCAGGTGACCTATATGTATCATTGGTGATATAATAATTTCTTTTTGATCAACAGCAGATAATGAAAAGACTTATAAAGCGATATGTTCTGAAAGCACAAGTGGACAAGGAAAATGATGAAGTTAATGAAGGTAAGTATCTCCAACGTGAGAAACATTTGCAACTAACTTAATGAACTTGGGAAAGTGATATTGAAGGATACTTTAAAAATCCAATCTCAGGTAACAGTTCCAAGATTGGCAGGAGAATCTTATGTTAATTTCTAAAACTACCTTTTTAAAGAAATGGTTATTAAAAATGTCAGTCAGAGACCGTTTAATCTCTTCTCAGAATGCCCTGATTCTTAGAATGTAAAATCTGCCATCTTTCCGGAAGCTTTTAAATCCCTATTACATAAGGTAGTAGTTTCAGTTCTGTTTTCAGTGAACTCACATGAGTGTTAACTTTTTTCCAATATTAACATTTTCCAATAAAATAATTGGTTGGCTCAAATAGAATCCACATTTCTTCAGGAAAATCTTTGCTTTTTTGTACACAAAGAATTCTCTCTCTCATCTGGTATTTCCCTTTTGCCTTTCACTTTTCTTCTTGGCTCCTTATTTAAAGGTGCCTATTTTTCCAGGTATATCCTAGGCAGGGCATCTGTCTAGACTATAAAAATGTTTCACCAAAGGCTAGGTGGGCCAAAGCACAGTCACAGAGTTGGAAAGAAATCAACCTTGGAGAAATAAGCTGCCTTAAAAATGGAAACTGTAGTGAGATGCCACCAGATGATCTCTAGCTGTGCTGTTAAGAGAAGAAACGGCTATACTAAACAAAACTGGTGATTGGCTTTGAAGCCATTACCTGATGAGCACAAGGAATCCCTTGAATCTGAGTCAGTCCAATGTTCTGTGTTTGTAGAAAAGAAGTCTATGAATGTATGATTGAGGACCAGCAAAAATCCAATCATGATGCCCTAGAAACTGTCTCAGGGAGATAGCATTGGAAAGGGGTTGTAGTCTTGAAACTGGAAATCTGATCATTTGTACAGTAACTTCCCTAGAAGGAGGGGGTACAAAAACAAAGTGATCTGGGGAATTGGATGGCTGAAAGCATCAAAACCAAGGAGCATCTTCCAAGTCCTTGCACCAAAGAGGAAAATGAGTTAATGAGAATTTGGAGTTTTGAACAAAGTTCTAATTAAGCTATGATACAGTTTAACAGACTCGTTAATAAATGAAGGGACTGAAGTCTGAAGAGGTTGAGTCATTTGTGTTTACTGTATTGGCAGACTGCATGTAACACTTAGGGTATAGTCTTCTGGGGAACCTGAGTGGCTCAGCTGGTTAAGCTTCCAACCCTTGATGTTGGCTCTGGTCATGATCCCATGATTGTAAGATTGAGCTCTCTCTTGGGCTCTGTGCTGGTCATGGAGCCTGCTTAAGATTCTCTCTCACCTCCTTCTTCTGTCTCTCCCCTGTGCGCTTGCTCTCTCTCTCTCTCTCTCTCTCTCTCTCTCACTCACTCAAAAAGTATAGTCTCCCCATAACTCAAAAACAAGGAAGGAGGATGTGGTAGTAGGCACATGAAAGGGGATTCACTGGGTTTATAGTCCAAATGTGATACTGAATGGAGTAAGAATCTATTTCTTTCACCAAATACTGGCTTTGTGATTTCAAATTAGATCATATTACCAAATGGGAAAGGAGGAAGCATTTTTTTTTTTTGGTCTAAACAGAAAGAATCTGAAAATATTTTATGGGTAATGTTTTATGGGTATTCTTGATCATATTACCAAATGGGAAAGGAGGAAGCATTTTTTTTTTTTTGGTCTAAACAGAAAGAATCTGAAAATATTTTATGGGTAATGTTTTATGGGTATTCTTGAGAAATTGTTAGAGTCCTTAAGATAATATCTGACTTTCATATAAAAAAGAACATAGAAATTATACTTTAAAGGATGATAAACGTATCAGGGGATATCATGAAAGGTATGTTTTACATGTGATTCTATTATAAAAAGCTGTTAAAATACCAATGATTTGAAGAATCATTTCTTGTACATTCAAGATAAATTTCCGCCCCAAAGTTCATCTTTCAGCATCAATGGCTTATCTAAATGATAATCATTTGCATGAGAATCCAGTTTTTAATTGCAATCTACATATGATCAAAATACTGCCAAGTTGGATTATGGGAATAGTTGTGTTTTAATAGCCAAAAGTCTCCTATGGAGACTTACGTATGTACACATTGCCAGTGGTTTCACATCTAAACTTAATTTCACTATTGCTTGTTACCTTCCTTATACATTGGTTCTGTGTGTCTTACAAACCATTCCTTGGCTCCAAGTTCATTACCATTTCCTTCCTTAATAATCACCCTTATTTTATTTTATTTTCTTCCCTTCTCTTACTTCAAACTTGATGTAAAATTTACTTGTTCCGTATGAGTATTTGCCTGTTAAATAGATTGACTCAGCTTTAATAAAGTTTAATTTTGCTAGTGTTCTCTTTCATCCTAGCGAAGGGAAATAGTCCATGTAGGTTTACCCTTATGTCTGAGGGAACCAAAGGGAACCTCTAGAGACAGAATGGAGATACCCTGGTTGCACATCAGTTAACAGAAAAATCACCCTGTGTTAAGAGGTGATTGAGCCTCAGAACAACACTTTAGCTGAGTTTTACTACTGAAAACATAGCTGGACTATTTTTTATAGCTTTTGTCAAAGGTCAGTATATTTTTAAGGGTTAATATTTCTTAAATATCTTGAAGGAAGGAATTGAAAAAACTACCCTGGAGTTTATGAAGGAAATGTGTTCATATTGTATGAATTTAACGCTTTGTTCTTTTTTAAATCCAAAGAGCAAATTACCCATGATATGTTTTTTTTAATACAAATACTATAGGTGAATTAAAAGAGATCAAACAAGATATCTCCAGCCTTCGTTATGAACTTTTGGAGGACAAGAGCCAAGCAACTGAGGAATTAGCTGTTCTGATTCATAAACTCAGTGAGAAACTGAATCCTAGCATGCTGAGATGTGAATGATTCAGTAATCTGGAATAATGGCTTTGACTATAGCACAAATGTGGGCAATAATATTTCTAAGTATGAAATACTTGAAAAACTATGGTGTAAATTTTTAGTTTTAATTGCCTTTATCATGTGAATCTTTAAAAGTTAGGTCTTAATGATCTTACTGTTTTATCACATGAAAATGGTCTTCATTTTGATTGTCTGCCTTGACATTATAAACAATGACATGCCACTGTATTTAAAGGCCCAATATTATTACATTACTGACATTTTTGTCCACTTTAGAATAAACTCTATGTCTTTGCACTACCTGTTTGCCTCAAAGGGACTGTAAGCTCCTTGGGGACAGGGACCATGTCTTATTCATCTTTGTGTCTCCAGCATCTAGTACAGTGCCTGGTACATAGTAGGTGCTCAATAAATGTTGAAACCAACTGAACTGAACTGCCAACAAAATACAAATAAAAGTAAAAAGGACATCACTATGTAGCATTCCTTCCCTTGTTCAAATGCTGAAGACGTTTTTGTTTTTAAATAGAAACATGAAATTTTATTACTGGCTATGACTTGGTAAGATTTTCTTAGAATTTTTGGCATCACTCATAATCCTAGAACCTTTGAGAATTTAATGATGATTTGAAGAATGAATGAATGAAGAATTTAACAATGAAATGGGTTAATAGAAAATATAATTACATATTTAAGTTTCATAGAATTGTTCAAAATAACACATTAAAGATTTTTTAAAGTATATACTCTTTGCTTTCTGTCTTAAATTTTCATTTGTTGTTTTTCAATAATGTGAATTTATTTAGTGGGATGGTGAGTTTTTTTTTTTAAAGTTAGGGGCTATGCAGTGTTGCTATTTTGTTACAACCTTCTAATTTCTGCCTCTGATGCTTTAATGCTAAATAAGATATCAACAACTGACTTGTATCTTGCCCATTAGCTTCATTCTGAGTTTTAGAGGGTATGTCTATGGGAAGAACCAGGAAAGAGCAATGGCTGTCTACCTGGAAACACATATCCAAGCCTCACCAGGTATGTTTCATTTCCCTTCAAGGCATCTCTTGCCATCATTGCTTACAATGATTGACATCCTTTTTCTTATCCAAAGCATTTCTTATCAAAGCTTTCTACACAGAATAGGTGGTGATTACTCTGTATTTGATTTATTTTATAACTGAGTTGAATACTGGTAATATCCACAACATCTCATGCATCCCCTTAATAAGAAAGGAGATACCAGTAATTTCCCTCATCTCTTTGCAGACCGTAAAATACTCAAAGTATTTTATTTTAACCAGTTAGGTTTTAATGTCTCATAGAGTTATTCCTATCAATCTGGATTCTCTTCACTCTGTCTTTGTGAAGTCTTACAGGATTATGAATTATCATAGCTTAAGGGTAGTTTCATAGGTTCTAAAAAAACAAATATATTATACATTAAAAATCATTAATATCACACATTTTTTGTTTTCTAGACATGAAAACAAAAATGACCATTAAATGGTAGTACCCAAAGCTCTTTAAAGATTATTTCTTAATTTCTACTTTTGGGGAGTTAAAACAGTTAATGTAAGAAAAGAACTTTCCACATTTTTGCTACCATTTTAGAATATTTCATTAACTTTTGTGCTTTGCAAAAGGTGTTTTGTCTTAAACATTTTTCAAACTTTATGTATTTTATGTTATACCTCAGAGCTAAATAAAATACTGATTTTTTTCATTGTTATATGTTACTATAGTTTATATTAAAACAGTAAAGATGTGAAATTTCCATAATAGACAATACTTATAGTCTTCTAGTATTGTCTAGGATTCCAAGAGTAAAAGGTTTTGCCTATACCTATGGAACAGCATATTTAGTAATCTTCCTTGTTGGGAATGAAAAAATGTTGAATGGAAAAGTGTCGGATTTAGCTGTGGACATTCTGCCTTGGATCCTTGGAGTCTCGAATGAAAATAAAGCTCATGGCATCTATACCCTGTGAGAAAATACATCTTTGTTGTTGTTGTTGTTGTTCTTGTCCTCTATGCCTTCCACAACTGCAGAGCTCTAAATGTAGGTGGTTTTTCCTTTGTTTACTATGCTTATATAAAACTGGTACATTTCTGTTATTTCTTTTTTTCCTTCTTCATAGTTTCTAGGTGGTAGCCAAGAAGGAAGATGTGATGCCAAGGTGTGGTGGATACTGTTGATGTCCTGCCCAGATCCTCTTTAATGGGCCAGAAAAGGCATCTCCCAGATTCTGTGAGTGTTGGCTCCATAAGTGTTCCCAAATATCCACGTCCCCAGGGAAGTGCCCTCAACTGAAAGGAAGTCCTGGATATTATGCCTCCCCTTCCCCATACCAGTGACCAATTGACTGGGGTGGGAATAAAAAGGTTGGGCCCTTGTCTCAAGGTAGGGCCACCTTTTTGGTGTGGTTCATGCTTGAGAGCTAAGGATTAGGCTCAGCCAGACTCTAGTTAAGACCAAGTCTGTGTTTAGCTTTTTCCCTTGTATTATCCTATCTCCCCTCCCTTTCTGCTGAGACCATTCCTTCAATAAATCATATCCAAATCTTGTTAGGTTTTTCCCTAGTGAACACATTCTAAGACAGGTATTATTGAGGCAAGGTAAGCATTATTCTAGGTGATCCCTATCAAGTTAATAATGATAGCTCTGAGCCAGCAAGACCTTGCCCCACTTACTGGTTTAACAGACACATTGGGCTTAGAAGCAATGCTCAAAGAAGTTGGTGGGTCAACTTGGAAAAGGGAACATTTTAACAGGACCAAAAAAACAATTTGTTTAGCGAAAGACATTTAGGTGATTATGATTAATTAGAAAGTTATTCAAGTCCTATATCTTTTTAAACTTCTTTGCTGTTCTTAGTTTTTTCCTCAGTTACAGATAAAGGAAAGGAGGCAACTCTCAAATTGCTTCTTAGGCTTACTGTTTAAAAATTTTGGTACTGTGTTTCTGTATTAAATTTGCTGAAGACCCTTGACCTAATGGAATTCACAATACGTTGAGAAGCTTAGATTCATAGACTTGAAATAAAACAGGGAAATAAGCAAAATAGTATCCAGTGTCTTCAGAGTTCTGTGTAACTACAAAAACTTAAAAATGACATATATTTTGTGATTATTAAAAGCAAATTTAGTACCACTTAGGACAACTGTCTTACCCAATCATGTCCAATATATTTTTATTTCAAATGCTTTTAGCCAAATGAAAGAAGCTGTTAGAAATGGGAAGGTATTGTGTCTTATGAATGATGTCTAAAAAGAACTGAAGTCACATTAATTGTTTATTATGTGCCCTGGGACAAATCTGGTCTTCTACCTTGTTCCATCAAACAGAGCTTTTACAAGCAAGTTCTCGGTCTTCAGGCATCAGAGCTCTTTCAGGGGGTTGATATCATCATCCAAGGTGGTAATGATTTCTCTTTCCATGTTTCTTTCTTAAAATCAATCTAAAAGCGTTATTAATTTTTGACAATAAGAGTTTGAGAGTTTCCAATTGGTACCACATCTTAGTGGAGACCAATGTATATACTCATGAGTCAATCATTCAGTCAGCTGCCTCTAGCTGTGTTATGGTTTAAATATAATGCAATTTAAATTGCTTTTATTCTTAGGCATAAGTTGTTTAATTTATACTCCTAAGGATTGCTTTAAGACCACAACATAAGGTTTATAAGTTACTGAAGTGCGTGATACCTCTGTAAATTTGTCTCAAGATGATTTTTGTCACATCTGAAATAGAATCATTTTCTGTTTTTTTTTAATGTAGCCCACCAAGATGTCTCTAGTACCTTAAAATATATTTAAAAAGAGAAATTATAGTGGCAATTTTGTCTAACTTGGCTTTTCATTTTTGTGAATAAAAACTCCCCAGCCTGCTGATTATATAAGTATTTAAAATTAGTACTTTGCAACTTTTGCCATTTAGAAATAAACACAGTACTTAAAAAAAATCATTTGCCTTTTCTAGATGCAAAATGAAAGAATTCCAAGTATCATTTAAGCTCTTTTTGCGTATTTTTGATGCTGTATCATGTCCTCATTTCAATGTTTTAGAATAAATTTGATCTTCAAAATAAACTTTTTTACACAATTAAAGTAAATAAACAGTGGGCATCACTTGTTAAATGGATAAGCATTGCCAGTATATGTTTTGATTACAAATATTATAAAGATTGCAAGAAGAGCCAGGGTGGCTCAGCTGGTTAAGCATCTGTCTTGAGTTTGAGCCCTGCATTAGGCTCCATGCTGGCAGTGCAGAGCCTGCTTAGGATTTTCTCTTTCTCCCTTTCACTCTCTGCCCCTCTCCCACTCTCTGTCTCTCTCTCAAAAATACATAAACAAAAAAATTAAAAAGACTGCAAGAAGATGAATTTTATAATGCTACCTTAAATAATTTGGCAATCGAAAATAAAGTGCCTTTTCTTTAAAGCTACATTTCTACACATTTTCTTTTTTCACCTTGGCTTTTAGATGCCCAAATTAATTACAAAATTGCACAATGAAAAAATGAAATAATTATTAAAATTCCTATGGGCTTTGAAAGATTATATATTACTATGAAAGTGGTTTGTGATCTGAAAGAGAAAACATTAGATTAATGGTTTCTAGGATTTTGCCCAGCCCTGGAATACTTACCAAATTTATCAGAGTAATTTTTAAACAGAAAATTCCTGCCCACTTCATCAGGTTTTCAGTATTTTTATTTGTTATAATGCAAAAACAGCAATAATAATAATATCAGTACCATTTTCTTTAAGTTAACATGCATTACCAAGACAAGAAAATAGACAGAAGATTTGGTACCCACTGTCCTGGATAACCCTTCATCAGAACCTTGCAATCATAGGGACAGTAGAATGCCCACTTTGGAAACTAGGCAGAGTTAAACACAGGATTCTGAGAATCACTTAGTTAATTTTTAATTTTATTAACAATTTTATTTTTAAATTGCAAAATTTCATTTAAAATAATGTAAAAATCTTATGGAAAACACAAAACAGGAGGAGGAAAGTTTATAATCCTTTATAACCAGTAAAAAATTTTTAGATTTATTTCTTAATTCCTTTCCTATAATTGTAATCATAGTATATACACTATTTTATATTCTGTTTTTATTATGATCCTGAGCACTTTCCACATTACTTTCCAGCCTTCATTATTTTCACTTTCAGTGGCTGCAAAGTAGTCGATAAAGTGGATGCACCATTTCCTTATTATTGGATAGTTAGGTCTGTATTTTAAGTGGTTCCTCAATGGTGACTTGTTACTTTGCTTGTTTCTGTAAACTAAATATCCCAAATTGGGGTTATGGGTTAAAAATATCCAACATTTATAGGTTTGGATGCATATTTCTACATTGCTTTTGAAAAGATTTTATTGCCAGGTTAAAGCATCACAGTTGATGAGCACATGCTGTCTCTACACTATGCAGTGCTATCACTTAAATCTTTTTCTAATTTGAAAGTTAAAACAAAAAGGTATCTTGCTTTAATATTATTGATTACAAATGAAGGTAATAGATTTCTATAAGTTCAGTAGCCACTTTCTTTGTGAAATGTCTGCTCATATTTTTACCTGTTTATTTATTGGTATAATACTATTTCTTTTTTTATTAATTTGTATGAACTGTTTATAAAGATAGTAAGTTTGTGTATATATCCCAAATTTTTGTTTATATTTAAAAAATGTGTCACATATTGAAATGTTTCATCTTTATTCTTAATATCTGTTTTTTTCTTTGTGGTTTTTTTTTTTTAATTCCTGTTTAAAGATCAGGCAAGTTCCCTTCTGATATGGGTTGAATTTTGTCCCACTTAAATCCGTATGTTGAAGTCCTAACTTCCAGTACCTCAGAATCTGACTGTATTTGGAAGTAGGATCTCTAAAGAGGTAATTAAGGTAAAAGGAGGTCATTAGGATGCGCCATGATCCAATTTGATTGGTTTCCTTATCAGAAGAGATTAGGATACAGCCTTGCAAAGAGGGAAGACCTTGTGAAGACAGGAGGAGAAGATGGGCATCTACAAGCCAAGGTGAGAAGCCTTAGAAGATTGGCTTGGTTCCCTGTTGACACTTTGATCCTGTACTCCTAGCCTGTGAGACCTGTGAGAAAATAAATTTCTGTTGTATAAAGTCACCCAGTTTGTGGTAATTTATTATGGGGGCCCTAGCCGATTAATCCACCTAACAACTCCCTAAATTCTATAAAATGCTGTACAACTCTGTGTTCTCCTATCTCCCCTATGGCTTTATTTTTCAATTTACTTCTGAAATTTATCTGTATTTTTGTTGAGTGTAAATTGGTTTGTATTTTTCCCAAATTGCTACATAGCTAATCTATCTCCAGACCCTGCTATTTTAATATGGAGTTATTTTAGCCTCAGAAAAAAGAATTGTCTGGAACATTCTGGTATCTAGTCAAAACCTTCTTATGTCCCATATAGGAAATAATTTTTCTTCCTAAGAAGCACCCCCTTCCCAGGGTTTCAATTCTTGTTTCACAATCATTTGTGAACTTTCTCCTAGTAGACTAAAGAAACCAGGAAAGAGACTGTATCTTATTCATCTGTATGTAGCATTTCTTTAGCCACAACACTGTGTGTATTAAGGAAGAAATGATCAAAGGATCAGGGAATGTCAGCTCTTAGTCAGATGTTGGGTCATTTTAGGCCAGTAGTATTCTTCAGGTCCCTGAGGTCTTTTCAGGGGGTCTGTGATTTTGAAACTAATTTAATTACACTAAGATGTTATTTGCCTTTTTCACCATATTGACATTTGCAGTAATGGTACAAAAGCAATGGTGGTTAATACTGCTGGTGCTTAAGCCATGAATCGAAGCAGTGGCTTCAAGAGTCCCTGCATTCTTTGTGCCACATATTGACAGGATACAAAATTTTATATAAAAATGCCTGTTGTCAAGCACTAAAAGTTGTTAATTTTAAGTCTTGAACACATTTCTTTCAGATGTTCTGTGTGATGAAGTGGGAAGTATGCATAAAGCATTTCTACTGAATACTGAGGGGTATTGTCTCAAGGAAAAGCATTTGTGTGATTATTGGAGATGCTAGCTGGAACACTTCTTTTCAAAAACACAACTGACAAAAATTATGATTATTCAGACTAGGGTATATAGTATACACTTTCTTGTGAATTCAAGAAGGGAGACTATCATCTCAAGGAAAACAATGGACATTTGTTGCCAAAGCTTAAAATTTGACCTTTTAAGCACAAATTAGGATTTTACAAAACTTGTATCCATGTCTGGATAGCTTTCCAATATTTCACAGCTTTTCTCATTAAATCCATGATGATATTAACATAGGATTTCTTGGACGTTCTATAATGAAGACACATTCCACATTGCAATGTTTGTAAAAAAAAAAAAACTACCACTTGTTGATTTGGGACCAGATTTTCTTTATATATTTAAATAAAACAACTCACATATACCAACAGATGGAACGCAGTAGTAGATCTGGGACTTGTCTATTTAGATGGACAGTAAATAGATTTGCAAACGCCAGTCTTTTTATCTCTTTTTTCCTCAAAAAGTTATTTTCAATAAAATTTTTATGTAATATTTTTAAGTACACTTAAAATTCCAGTTCTAATTTCTAAAACTTTTTTTTTTTAATTCTTGAGAGAGCGAGAGAGAGCTCAAGCAAGCGTGTGAGCAGGGGAGGGGCAGAGAGGGAAAGAGAAAATCTCAAGCAGACTCTGCACTGTTGTGGAGCCTAACTTGGGGCTCGAACTCACAAACCCTGAGATCATATCCTGAGCTGAAATCAAGACTCAAATGCTTAACCAACTGAGTCATCTAAGGGCCCCTCCAGTTCTAATTTCTAATATGTTAAATATCAACAGATCTTATATAAACAAAATATCTTTGGGGTCCTCAATAGTTTAAGAGTTTTGGAAAGGGGCTGTAAGGCCAAAAGTTTGATAACTACTGTGGTAAGCTAACGCCTATAACTGTGGAACGTAATTCTTTGAAAGACCCTTTCCCGTGTCAGTAGAATAGTTCAGAATCAACACAAGTTTCACAGCAGTGGTTTACACTGAGAAAGACTTAAAGAGGTGACGCTCTAGTCCCCGGTGGGGGTGGAGCCAAGACTGCGTCTTCAGTCTCCCTGGAAACCACCTTTCTCCAGCGTCTGGGATCCGGTCCTCCGCTCTTCTCGGCCTCCCAAAGGAGCTCGTTAAGATAGTGGGCGGTCCTTTGGGATAAGGGCGGGGCTTCCTTTTCGGGCCGTGGGTTCCCCTCGCGTGAACGTGTTGACGTCACACCGGACGCCGCAGCCGTGACGCCACGCCTGTGCATCCCCAACTGAGGCCGCTGTAGCTGGGGTTGCTCTTCTGAGGGACGCGAGGGGTATCCTTGAGACCCGAGGTCCAGCAGCTTCTGTAGTTCCCGTGCGGTCCCGGCGCTGCCCGGCGCGTCGGTGCCACCATCATGGATCTACATTTAAACCGAGCGGATTATTTACAGGTAAACCTGAGGGGATAAAGCGGACGCCGAGAGGGACGAGCCCCGCTCTCTGAGAGGATTTTGTCCTTCCACTGACGTCTGTCGGGGTCGCCAGGAGCGAGTGCAGCGGCGAAGGTGTGGGGCTGGGTGCAGCGCCCTCGTCGCGGTCACGGGCAACTCCTGCTCGTTCTTGAGGGTCCGCGGGACTTGAAAAGAAGCGGCACACGCTCCGGCGTTGCTGGCGCCTGCCAGCATACTTAGAATATATATTCTATATATATTCTGAATGAAATATATATAGAATACATATTCTATATGAGATATATATGGAATACGTATTCTATTTGAAATATATATGGAATATGTATTCTCTGTATATGAAATATATCGACTATATATTCTCTATAATGTATATGAAATATATATCGAATATATATTCTCTCTAATGTATGTGAAATATATAGAGAGTATATATATATATATATAGAATATACCTAGAATACCTAGAAAGAGCTGACGTGATCTCGGATTCGTCTTCAGGGCAGTACTCCTCCCTGGCTGCAGCCACCTGTGGGCTCTTCACTCCCGAATCTGCCTCCATCTCTACCCAGCCCCTTCTCCCGAGCTCCACACACTTCTCACTTCGAGCTGGATCTCACCAGCCAGATTATCATAAAAGCAACGACAACTTTATTATGCATGTAATTTCTTCTAAGAGCTTAACATACACTACTATTTACTCTTCATAAAAATTCTCAGAGTAGGTAATGTTATAGATGGGGGTCCAGGGACTCAGAGAAAGTAATTTACTTAACAGCGAAAAAGAATGAAGTTCCTATTTGAAACAAAGTCTCTGACTCCAGAGCTGGTGTTCTCTCTCTTACACCATCCTGCCTCTCAGTATTTCAACTGTAGCCGTTCTGTCCCTCTTTCTCGTCTCCCTTTTCAGTAATCCTATTTTGGCTCATGACACAAAAGTTTGCCGGGCCAGTTTCCCTGTTGGTTATGTTAGGTACTTTCCACCTTAATATCTTCCTTAGTGAACTGGTCACCACATTTTGCTACTACTTCTTATATCCTAAGTATCTCTTGACTCAGTCCCGTTTTTCCATCTCCATTACCCCCAATTCAGATTCTCATCTTCTCTTTCTCCAATAATTGAATCGAAATAAATAGCTCCTAGTTGTTTGGGCTCCTAGTCTCCAGCTTCACCTCCCTCCAAGCCATCCTTCACATCACTTGTTAGAATTGTGTTTCAAAAGTGCAAATGTAAATATTAAACTTTAATACTACTCCTTAGAATACAGAATAAAGTTGTACTTATACACTATATGTAATTCCTTTCATGATCTGTTGTTTACTGCAATGTCTGCCCCATTGGTTCCATCCTCCCTCCCTCTTCACATACTGTGCACCACTAGTGACAGTTCCCTGCTGTTTTCATCTTCCATACCTTTTGTAAAATAGTCCTCACTATCAGATTGGATGACATTGCCCTCAGCATGTTTGGTATTTTCAAAAAAATCTTCTATGTTGCATTTTTAATGAATCTATTTCCAAATATTTTTAATCACTCTACAAAAACTCTAACAACTGTAGGAAGTTTTTAATGAAGGCCTCTAAAAATATGAGTTAATAAAGTATGTTGCCACTAGTGTCACATTACTTTTGGCTTGACAACTTTATAGCATAAATTTTACTATTTTGGCTATAGTTCCTATATATAGTTCCTATATAAAATTCCTATATTTTGTCATTGTGGCATATTTCATTAGAAATAAGTTCATCACTGATAATAATTATTTCATATCACTAATTGCAATACAAAATAATGCTCATTGTGATCTGAATCTGCTGGTCCTTTTAATCTCTTATGTAATCATTTCAAATTAGTGTATCAGAAAACATTCACTAGGTGGCTGCTGTGTTTCCTTAGGTGGGAGTGACCTCTCAGAAGACAATGAAGTTACTTCCTGCCTCAAGACATAGAGCTACACAAAAGGTACTGTAGAGATCCTGGTGTCTCCCTATCTCTTTAGCTCTGACAGAGGAGAGGTTTATATTCCTTTATTAGTAAAATAAAATCTACACAAATTTCTTTTAATCTGAACAGAGGTTGGACTACCAAGGGACCTCCACAGACAGTTGGATGTTATAATTTTTATGTACAATCTGTAATAGTATGAGCAAACTTGCTGAAAAATATATTCCATTTTCCTGTTAATAATTTCCTCAGCGTGTACTTGTGTGTACCTGATTGTGTATATGAAAAAGAAACATAAAGCATCATAGGATATAGGGAATATTTTTTTATTAAAAAATTTTTTTTAATGTTTATTTATTTTTGAGAGAGAGAGAGAGACAGAGTATGAGCAGGGGAGGGACAAAGAGAAAGGGAGACATAGAGTCCTGAAGCAGGCTCCAGGCTCTGAGCTGACAGTACGGAACCCGGTGCAGGCTCAAACTCCCCAACTATGAGATCATGACCTAAGCTGAAGTGGGACTTATTTGCCCTTTGGACCCTTTTACACTCTTAAATTATTGAGGATCCCAAAGAACTTTTGTTTATGTAGGTTATATCTATCAATATTACTTTATTAAGATTAAAACTGAGAAATGTCTAAAATATTTATTTCATTTTTTACATAATAAACCTGTTACATGTTTATTATATAAATAACTTTTTAATGAAAAATAATTGCATTTTCATAAACAAAAAGAGGATTTAGTGAGAATAGTGTCATTGTGTTACACTCTGCAAATTCTTTAGTCTGGCGTAAGCACAGGCATCATGTCTGTTTTCTACATTCAACCTGTTGTTTTGGTTGAAGTATCAAAGAATATGCAGCTCACACAGACATATAGTTGAAAATAGGAGTTATTTAAATAGCCTTTCCAGATAATTGTGGCTCTTCGTATTTGATGTAACACATACACTTGACAAATAGTAGTTTCTTAACCATTAGTTGCAATGTGGAATAAGAAACCATATTTTAATAGCTTTTCATACTTTGGTACATTAAAAACCATTTTGAATGGATCTTTTGCCTAAGCATGGTTTTATAGTGCCCTGTAATGGTCATTTGAAATTATTGGTTCATTGAGTTATACAGATCTTCCAAAAGTTGAATGTTCAAATGTTGATTGTTCCAAATGTTATTATAGAATATAAAGCAAATCACATTTGTTGATATCATTACTGATTTCATGAGAAAAGTTGTTAAGTATAAAGTAGCTGTCAAGCTCACAGTGGCAGATTCAAGTCTTCCAAAGTACTTATTTTCACTTGAAAACCCAAATTTTATCATTGGGAGCAAATACTCTCCGTTGTTTTCCTTTAAAGTGACAAGCTCACTTCCTTTAGGGTTTTTGGGTTTTTTTTTAATGTCTACAGATACCCAAGTGTTAATAACAGCTTATTATTAACCATTGTCTTTTTTTTTTTTTTTTTAATGTTTATTTTGAGAGAGAGAAAGCCAGGGAGGGGCAGGGAGAGAGGGCGTGATTGAATCCCAAGCAGACTCCTCACTGTTAGCACAGAGCTGGGTGGCAGAGCTGGGTGCGTGCGGGGCTTGAATTTACAAACCATGAGTGAGATCATGACCTGAGCTGAAACCAAAAGTCAGACACTTAACCGACTGAGCTGCCCCAGGCATCCCTTAACCTTTGTTAATATTGCCAGTTGTTCTTTCATTCTTAAAATTGTGTTTTCTGAAAAAACTGAATAGTTCAGCTTGTGACTGAAACAGGTATATAAGTGCTTTTTGGTATGCATATTTTTTATTTTCTCACACTAAATATTAAAAAGACATGACTCAAGGGCCAAAAGTTCAACAAGATTGATAATATTTATTGCTTCATCAAGAACATTCTTACATGAAGTTCGATTTTTTTCTTTACTCTCAAGTGGTGATGAAGATTACAGTGACCACTGGTAAGCTTTGTTGTCATTGTTTTGATTCTTGCCAGACACCAGCAATTTCATCCACCATTGCTC
This sequence comes from Cryptoprocta ferox, assembly GCA_028646485.1. NCBI lineage: Eukaryota > Metazoa > Chordata > Mammalia > Carnivora > Eupleridae > Cryptoprocta > Cryptoprocta ferox. The sequence goes on from CM053567.1 coordinate 95,402,619, forward strand.
TGCATCATAATCGTAAATTTCAACCTAGCAAAAAAGGAAAATAAAGACTTAGAAAAATTGTTTTCATTTGGCAGAGTCCCTAAAAAGTTCTTGTTGACCCCGGGAATCTAGGAATCACATTTGGGAATCCCTGTAATTACTCTTTTCACAAACTATTGGAGTAGTGTAGTGTTATTTAAAAAAAAAAAAAAAACTCAAAACCTTAACTATTCCTATGTATTTTTTCATCTGAATGGAAATCTGCCAGTACCAAAGATCTAATCTCCTGAAAATGTATGCATAATTATTTGTGAATGTTCATTGTTCTGGGAAGAAAGTCCATAGCTTTCATCAAATGCACACAGGGATTTGTGATCCCCCACACCCAAAGTTAAGAGTCAGGGGCCTAAGAATGTGGCCTATGCAACATCAACTTTTTTGGTATTTGAGACTTATTTTATGTTCTAATACATCATCAATTTTCTGATGTTCCTGTGTGCTTGCAAAGAACATTTATAATTTAATTCTTAGGATGAGTGAATTGCTTGTTTATGCACGTGTGAGCACACACACACATCCTACATATATGTACATGCATGTATACATACATATGTGCATATATATGTACATACATACTAGATCAGAGGTAATTGTTTTCCTAATCTAGATCCTTCTCTCTTGTCTGCTTGGTTACGAACTCCTGAGATACAAGTGTTAAAATCTCCCTCTGTATTTATTTCAAAATAATCCATTGGTTACATGTTGGTAGTTGTTGAAGCTGAGTGATGGATACATGGGAATTCATTATAATATTCTGTCTACTTCTGCATACGGTAAAATTTTTCTATTAAAAAGGTTTTAAAAATATCAAGTAGGTCAGTCACAACTTGAACTGATAATCTCTTCAAAAATTAATCTTAACATATTTTTATGCTCTAGTTAAGGAAAAAAATTACTTCCCTGCCATTTCTGTTTCTGTTCTCTTGTTCTCTTTACATTGTAGGAACAGAATATATGGCTAATAACTTCAATAACAATTCTCCCTACCTTCACTTTGCCTTTTTCTTGTAATTTCTTGGAGTATTATTTTTTGCACAGGCACTTTCCTAGATTTTCTGATCTCTACTTTCAAAATTATGTTTTATATTTTGAGAATCTTGTTTTCCACATACAAGTTAATAGGGCATAATTATAGTAATTTCAGATTCTCTTCAATCTATTGTAGGTGGTTATTGGAGATCACGATGGGGTAGTTACATGCTTTGGCATGAAGAAGGGAGAAGCAGTGGTATGTATAGCTTTTTTTTTAGGAGAAAAAAGGATTTTTCCCTTCTTTTTGTTTCTTTTCCTTTCTTTTATTTTTTTTTTAAGTAAGCTCCACACCCAGCATGGAGCCTAATGTGGGGCCCAAACTCATGACCCCAAAAGACCCAAGCTGAAATCAAAATTCAGACGCCTGACTGATTGAGTTACCCAGATGCCTCAAAAAAAGGATTTTCTAAAAGAGAAACACACTACTTATTGAATACTCTTGGGTTAAAATTGTCCTAAAAACAATGAAAAGTCCATTGTGAGAAAAGCAGTTACATGAAGTATGAGGCCATAGGCAACACAACAGTCATGTGCTAGCTAGCTGTAAAACACCTTTGACAGCCTAGGGTGATGTATTAATTTTCTGTGGTGTGTAACAGATTATTTTGGGGGTTTAAATCAATACTATTATCTCATAGTTTCTGTGGGTCAAGAATCTGGGTTCATGTCTCACATGGCTACAGTGTAGATATCAGCCAGGCTCTATTCATTACTGGAGCTGGGATCCTATTCTAAGCTCACATGGTTGTTGACAGGATTCAGATTCTTGCTGTTGTAGGACTGAGGTCCCCATTTTATTGCTGTCTGTAAACCAGGGCCTGCTCTCAACATCTTGAGGCCCCCACAGTTTTTTGTCATGTGGTCCTCTCACCGACCCTCTCATAACATGGTGACCTACATCAAGCCAGCAGGAAAATCTGTCCAGTCAGCTAAGGTGGAGTCTTTATATAACAATATAACATGGAAGTGACTATCCCATCACCTTTGCCACTTAATGTAATCTAATCAAGGGTGTGATTAGTACATTATCATATTGACAGATCATAGTTTACAAGCAATGGGTCTGAGCTGTGAACACTTAAATATTCACTATACATTATATAGAATTTATAAAAAGATGGATAGGGTAAACACTGTCAGAAACCCAGAGTTTTTATTATTTGTATATTCTCTCAGATTCTTTATTCTTTGTATAAAGTCATTGGAGGGGAGAGAGAGAAACTGGTGCCAATAATAAAATGGAAAATAACCAGGAAGAAACTAATGATACAAATGGTGTTTCCAATTAGAGAGATATCAAGTTATACATTCAGGTTTTCAGTAAATTCTTCAATCTTTTACTTATACTACTAAAATTTGTAAAAATTATAAAGAAAACAGGAGAGATTAGTTTTAAAAAGATGATTCACGTGTAAAAAGATGTTCATTGGAGCCAGTGGAGGAATCTTGTTAAAATGCACGTTCTCATTCAGTAGAATTGGGGTTGGGCTTGAAAGTCTTCATATTTTATAAGGTTAATAATACTAATGCCACTGCTTAATGAACTCTACTTTGAGTTGCAGGAGTTTAGATTTTAATGATGTTACTGAAATATGTGTGGCAATTCTAAAATTTGAAGATAGCCTAAAACCTTGAAGACCCACTGAAGTAAATACATTTGTATCTAAAGAGGTTTCTATATAATGGAACTATAATTTTTTGTGTGTTTGAAATCACAGTGTATTTTTACAGTAAAGGAAAATGCTTACAGTAAATTTGTGTTCTTAATTTTTTCCTTGATGATTTTTGCAGGCAGTGTTCAAGACTTTGCCGGGGCAGAAGATTGCAAGATTGGAGCTAGGAGGGGTTCTTAACACACCCCAGGAGAAAATTTTTATTGCGGCAGGGTCTGAGATTAGAGGCTTCACAAAGAGAGGAAAACAGTTCCTCTCTTTTGAAACAAACCTCACTGAAAGCATTAAAGCTATGTATGTTCATCCTTTTTTTATCTTTACATATCCATTTACAATATTTTGGATAGGTGATAAACATCAGATTGAGCTTCATATCTTAATAGGTTTCCTGGGAAGTGAAATTGTCTAAAGGTACTTTATTAGTCAGAAACTAATTAACCTAGAATCTGTACAAAACCAATTGGTTGTTGAAATATTTTCTTTCAAAGACTCTCATAGTATTTATACATTCATTTTTGACTAATTGGTTCAGTTGATTCATGATCAAGGTGTAAAAGAAAAAAGTAAAAGAAATCTAGAGATGTTTACGTTCCTGTTCCTTTGATGTCTCTGGTAATTTTGGTTATAAGGTAGCATCATTTTGTTAAAAAGCTAGCTGTCAAAGTTGGTAACTACCAATAGGATATAATTTTAGGTAAATCAATTAAGACCCTTAGTAAAAAATAACTTCCTTAACAGCTTTCGGATATGTGAAATTTTGCAATTTAAATTTTAGTTTTTTTAATCATGTGGGGCTGAAAATGGTTTTAAAGTTTATCTAACCCACTGTCTTCAAACCTACTACTGAGGAGAATCCTTTGGCAGCTTAAAAGAATAGATTTCTTGTCTTACTCATACCTGCAGAATCAGAATTATTAGGAGTGGGTTAAAAGAAAAAAGTTTTTCATTTGACTGTGATGCAGCCAAGTTGTATAAGCAACCAGACCTTGGTTTGAAAACTACTACCTCAGTCCAGAGTTCTCTGTAATGCACAGCTGTCCTGTATAATTCTGTATAATGCATATCTCATGTCCTAACCTGCAGGCTGCAGAACTTTGCTTTGGTGAGATTAGATAAGAATTAAATAGTGGCATGTGGGAGTGAGCTTAATAAGAATAGAATCCTTTTGAAACACTTTTGTAGATAGACATGGCCAATGATAATTATAAAATACTAAAATCAAAATAATTAGCATAACTCACATTTAGAAGGATATGTGGGCAGAGGTTTGAGGAAGATAAGGAATTTCCCAGTCAATAGTCTTTTTGCTAGTTTCTTAAATGTTTTCGCTGGAGTGGCAGTGGTGGGATGGAGAGGATCTTTACTTAATTTTTGAAAATTTATTGTCTAAATCCCCAAATTTATAAGGGTGCATAGGAAAGGAAGGTTATTACTTGGCAATATTTAATAAGAGAGCACTTATAAAGTTGGTTATCACTTATGCATCCCTTCCCTGCTTAATGCTTCCATCTATCCCCACTCTTGTCAACAATAGAGATTGCAAGCAGTACTTTGGAAAATGTGTAACTGTAATATAATTGCAAATGTAATACAGATGGATTTCAAGATGAAACTTTAAATCTTGAAAAAGATAGAATTTCGTCAGGTTGATAAAAATGATATTGAGGATTACTGAAATCATATGCAGAGCCACAAAGTATGGCCACTTACGCAATAATTGAAGAAGAGAAAATCAATGAGGATCATTATAGGATAAGGAATAATTTTAATACCCAAACTTTTTAACTAGTCTTTAGAAGTAGAGAAATACATGAAACCTTCAAATAAAATTACCTTCTTTATGATCACCTTCTTTATTATAGCAGTCTACAAGTGAAAGGTAATACACTAGTATATAATTTTTGTCAAATTTCAGCTCCCCCAGTGAAAACTAGATTCGATATAAGAATTAGAATGTTATGATTGTTGCCTAAATTTTGTTAGATATAATTTAAAATGAACTTTTTTCATTTCTTTTTTCAAGATAAAAATCTAATGAAATCATTTTGTTTCAATGTTTATCATTTAAAGTAGATTCATTTCTAATTCATTTGCTAGACAGTTTAGTAGTAAAGCTAACTCTAGAGCTAAAAGCTACCTGATACAGTCTACTCTACTACTAGTTATGTGCCATTAGGCAAGTTACCTAACATTTTATTGTTCTCTGTGAGAAGGGATAATAATGGTCCCTAGTTTACAGAATTATGAGGATTAAACTAATCCATGTAATCCATGTAAATCATTTAGGACAGTGCTTGGCACATAATACACATTCAAAAAAACTTCCTTTTTTCAAATTGTCTTCAGATATAGACAGTTAAATTATCATTGTCTTTTTTTTCAGTTTTTCTGAGCTTAAGTTTTGAGATGCCTAAGACCTTAAGGTCTTCATTTTCAGTTTTCAAAATCAGTATTATACCTAAAGGCTACAAATTAAGTGGGGGAAATGAGGGGGGAGAAACTATTCTTTAAGTCTGTGATAAAATGATAGAAACTGTATAAACTTATTTTCATCTCAAAAAAATTCAGGAGTTTTCTATTTTTTAAAATATGGATATTTTATTTACTTTTAATGTTTTCAGGCATATATCTGGCTCAGACCTCTTTCTCAGTGCAAGTTACATCTATAACCATTATTGTGACTGCAAAGACCAACATTATTACCTATCTGGGGACAAAATCAATGATGTCATCTGCCTTCCAGTGGAAAGATTACCTAGTATAACACCAGTATTGGCCTGCCAGGACAAAGTGCTCAGAGTTTTACAGGTTTCTGTGATTTTCATTTTTATAGTTTTTCATAATTCATGTAAATAAATATTGCTGAACAATGTGTACTTAAGATAAATATTACTACCACTTTAAATGTCTTAAAAGTATATCTGGAAAAAATGCCTTTTGTTTGGTAAGTTAATATTTTTTTAACTTAAGGCAAATGTATTAAGATCTTTGGAGAGTTTTAACAGGCATATATGGGGAAAAGGATGCTTCCCCCCAACCCCAGACATAATTTCTGAGTTAGTCCAGTCTGAATGGAGTGCCTTTGCTATAGAACCTTTCCCAGCTTTTTTTTTTTTTTTTCCCCTTCTTCCTCCATTACCCTTCCCTCCCCCCACCAAAATCAAATTAATGGAGGAAATTAGGTTGGGGAGTGGATGTTAGGCTTTAACAAAGAAGGAGTAGTTGAGATCAAGGGTTGTATCATATGAGTTTATTCCATATTTATGACAGTATGTGCAACAAAATAAGCACTCAGTAAACTTATTTGTTGGATAAATGAATGATAGAGGGAAAAATCATTTTATTGTCCTTATATTTCTATTAAAAACCATGATGCATAAGATATTGTTATTAGTATAATAGTTACACCTATGTCTTTTCAAAAGTGACTTTCAATAAAATACACATATGTACACATACCAGGATCCATAAACTAAAGTTTAATGCCAATAACAGAACAGGTGGATTATTTGGATCAGAAACTTGGGCTGAAGATCGTGCAGTTGAACAAAAAAATCTAGCTGTTCTGTGCTATCACAGGCTATCTCACTCTTTAAATTTCATAGTCAGATGGCCATTTCTTGGTATCAGTCCTTTTATAGAAGGAAAAATCCAGTGGTTCTATGAGGTTTTTTCCCCCCAAGGGAAAATAATGTTCACGATTCATTCTAGAGACATGAATGATTAATTTCTTCCATAGCCTGTGCTCCCAGATATGAATGGTTTGAATAATGCTTTTAACAGGAGCTGCTGGCTAGTATTCAATTAGAAATTGTTCCAGCTGATTCTAGGATTCTACTTTAACTAGAAGAGATCCATGTGCTTACTATAAAAATAAAGAATTCACTAAGGAATTGTGGAAAGTTAGAACTTGAAGCCTTTGCTCTGCCTTTCATACGACCCCCCCAACATTTACTCCCCGTTATCCATTGCCCCAGAGGTAGCCTTTTTTTAGTTTTCTTGTGTATTCTTTTGTGTTTATATAGTTGATATCTATTAAATTTCAAATGTAATTTTAAATAAAAGATAAAGCACAAGACTTTTATATACTCGATGTATATTTAATTTAACAAAAATGTTATTACATATTATAATTTCACAAGTCCTTTTTTCATTGAATTATTTATCATAAATATTTTTTCCATGTAAGTTTAAGTACTTATAAGTACCTCATTCTTTAATAGCTTCACAAAATACTGTATACTAAATGAAAACATTACAAGTGATAAAATTTTAAAAGAGACAAATAAATGGACATAACTTATTTTCTTATCTAAATAACAGGTCATTCTGCCTCTTACTGGAGTAGGTTTTGGAAATACCCAAAGGCAAGGCCAGAATTTTCCTTAGGAAGTAACTTTAGGTCTGTTTAAATATTTGTGCTCTGAGTTAAAGAAAACAGAACAAACAACTTGTTCCTGGAAAGCTTTGATAGGAAAATTTACCAATGTCAAGTTTTCAGGCAAACAAAGTATTTAAAGTGAAAAGTATTCTAAGTGTAGAATATTTTAAATATTTCTTCTTGATCTTTACCTATTTTAAAATGAGTTAACATGTACAAAACTGCTAAAGAAATGCAAGTTAATAATCACAACTTAACTTTTTTCAGCAGTTTTATTTTAGAGTTCTTTATGTGAATGTTAATGTTATCAAGGAGTATGTATACTATTTTAAATTGTGTTCTGTTTCAGTATTAAAATACTTGTTCTTCTTCAGGGATCTGATGTGATGTATGAAACTGAAGTTCCTGGCTCACCTACTGTTTTAGCACTACACAACGGAAATGGGGGTAATCACAATAAAATAATGGAGTATACTATGTTATTTAAATCTAGATATTTCAGATTTTTAATCATTTAGCTATATATTAAGTATAATCATTTAACTATATGTTAAGTTTTTAATCATTTAACTATATGTTAATCAACTGGAATTGAGACAGTAGTCTTCTGATAACTTGCTGGTAACTAACAATAATGAATTACTGAACTTTAATTTTCAGTTTCCTCATCTTAAAATTAGATGATGAGGAAGGGTCTTAATCTTTTTTAGTTTATAAAATTTTGTGACTGTATATCCATCCTCCCAAATTAAGTTTTCTGTCTTCTTATATTTTTTAATGAGATTTTTACATTAAAGTCCATGTATGTGAAAAATTTTCAGTTTTAAGGAGATCTTCTGAGTCATGGGATAAATATAACATGTTGACTTTAATTATACACTAGGTGACTGTGGAGAAGACCTTTTGTTTGGAACATCACATGGAAAACTTGGGCTTGTTCAAATCACTACCTCCAAACCAATACACAAGTGGGCAATTCGAAATGAGAAAAAGCGGGGAGGTATGTTTTTGTTGTAGTTTAGATTCTGAAATGTCATTGATTATTAAATATCCTAAATTTTCATTCTGTTTTATTTATTCATAGTATTTGGTAAACTTAACAATTTCCGGAGCCACCTCAGATTTATTTACTGTTTGTTTATTTCCAGGTCTGTCATGCTTTGGCATCATTTTTTAATTAAGAAATGCTAATAGTAATTTAGGATAGGTAGGTTTTTGTGGGCTAATGTCCACCCATGACATCTAATCTATTATTCACTGTTTGGTGTAGGAAATTAATTGGAGTTTAGGAGTATTTGATATGAAGCAAGGAAGAAATACAATGAGTCAGGGAATACTCCTGTTTTCTAAAGGATGTATACCTTTCTGAGGAAATTTATATCTGATGTAGAAAGTAGTAAGAAGGCTATTTATAGATATAGTACTTCTATTCATATATTCATTTATTCCTTCAACAAATACTTGTTAGGGGATACAGAGAATAAACAAATGAATAAATAAGATAACTTTATCAAAGTCATTTGAAAAAAATATCAGAGTGATGTATTAGTGATGGGTGGATGGAAGAAAACTAAATTTAGACTGCATGGTAATGGAAGGTATCTTATAAGAGGTGAAATTTGAGCCGAGATCTGATTGATAAAAAAAGGAGTTAGTAATGTAAAAATTTGGGGGGAAAATTATGCTCCAGAAAGAGGAAAAAATCAGGACAGAGGACTTGAGGCATAGGCAAACTTGATTTATTTGAGGAGCAAAGGGAAGACTAGTGTGACTAAATGCATTAGCATGGCAAGAGAAGTCAGAGACATAGCATAAGGCCAAATCATGTAGGTCCTTGTGGGCCTTGGAAAAGGGTTGAATTTTAATCTAAGTGCAGTGGGAAGTCTTTGGAGAATTGTAAGTGGGAGTATAATACGATCTAATCTACCAAAACAAAACAAAAAACATACCAGGGAGAATGGATTTGGGGAAAGCTGCTCAAAATTGAAAGTATAGAGATCAGTTAGGAAGTCATTGTTATAGTTGTTATAATTTATTTTAGTCTAGACTACAGATTAAGTGGCCTGGGCTAGGCCAGTGGTAGTTGGAAATGGAAAGGACTCAATTTCAGTATATATTTTGGAGATAGAGCTGGTAAGATTTGCTAAGGGATTTGGTCTGGGCAGTGAGAAAAAGAGAGGAATCAGAGATGTAGTCTAGATTTTTGGCCTGAGCATCTGGGCAATACCTTACTGAGATGAGAAGAGTTTGGGGAAGGACCATTGATGGGTATACTAAAGGGGAGTGAAGAATTTTCTTTGGGGCATGGGAAGTTTGAGATGCAAATGGATGTCTCAAAGAAGATGCTGTATAGAGTCTTAGATATATGAGTCTGGAGTTCTGGGGAGAGGCCAGAGCTAGAGATAAAAACTTAGGAGCCATTTCCATTTAGATTATATTTAAAGTCTTGGAAATGGATGAATGTGGGTGGAAAAGAGGACACCTGATTATGCTCCCAAGTTTTCTGTTGTTTTTTTCCCATTCCAATTGGTGTATGCATTTTTTTTTCAGTCTTACTTTGTCTGTACTTAACTGTAATATTAGTTTTATTAATAACTTGTCTCCTCTGTCATCTTTTTTGAAGGTATTTTGTGTGTTGACAGCTTTGACATTGTGGGTGATGGGGTTAAAGATTTACTTGTTGGGAGAGATGATGGAGTGGTGGAAGTGTATAGTTTTGACAATGCAAATGAGCCTGTTCTACGATTTGATCAGGTCAGTTCATTTAAAAAGACTGTATATGCTTATTATTCATCAAATAATTATAGAGATGACTGTGATGGTTTGGGTTTTATTAAATATATTAAAATCTTGTGTTTGGCTTAGAATTAAAATTCTATTTTAATATATTTTTGTATGTAATATATTAAATATGTATATATTTTATTAAATATATTAAAATCTTATGTTTGCTGCTTTGATGTTATCAAAATCTTCTCTAGACTACTCTTGTGTTTGAATAATATTGCATTCTAGCTAAATAAAAAAAATTACTTCTTCATTTGGTTTCTAAATATTGTATATCTGAAGTATTAATTATTTTGCCTTAGTTTCTGTAATGCATAGTGGATTACAGGAGTAACATTTATATGTTTTAGGTAACATAAACCAGACTCTTTTGTTTTAAAGTAATAATGTTTTAGGAATAAACTCATGTTGTTAGAACAATATCAAAACATCCTTAAGCAGAGAGAAAAGTCACAATTTCATTTCTAGGCACCTAAGAGTTTACCAAATAAGAATTACTAGATAAGAGTAATTTTAGTTCACAGATTTTAAATGTAATTAAGCTTGTTTATGCCAAGGTAAAGAGTTACATGGAGAATCATTCTGCTGTAAAATGAATTTTTCATTTTCATTAAGTAGTGTTCTCCAGGCCAGGGTTTGCCATCTGCCTTATACAGGATGGATTGAGGCTGTTTTAAAAAACAACAACCACCACCACAACTCAGTATCAACTTTTATTTGTCTAATTTCCCTACTAGTGCTACCCCTCATTCCCAGCTTTAACTGCACATCAGCAAATACAGATGTTTTGATGTATAGATAAAGTGTATTACATAGATAATATTGAGATAAAATTTACCTAAAGGTTTAATAGCGGCTATCATCTCCTTTAATCATCTAAAAAACTTTATTCATTTCCAGAAACTATTTGGAAAAAACACACGAGAGGTGGTATTTAGAATGCAGATGATAGACTAAACATATTGGGAGTTTTGCTTATGTAATTTTTTTTAAAAACCTCTTTATATAAATAAATGATTTTTGCTCATTATGTGGCTACTGTGGCTGAGTGCTACACACGAATATATGAGTCATTTTCAATCTTTTTTTCCCCAAAGCACTGAGATTTTCTGCCATTTGTGCAGGGTTTTTGTCTTTCCAATCTCAGTGTTTCCAGTAAGTATTCAATAAATGTGTGTCGAATGTCTGGAGACAGGAAAATAAGTTTTATGGCTTATTTTAATATGTCTGTGAACATTTTAGTTATTAATGAAGTGCTTGATCTTAAATTTATTTTAGATGTTGTCTGAAAGTGTCACATCTATCCAGGGTGGTTGTGTAGGGAAAGAAGGCTATGATGAAATTGTGGTATCCACATATTCAGGTAAGGGAAATGGTAATATGTAAAGAAAGAATCCATAAGAAAAAATACACATCTAATAAATTATTTTTTTAAATGTTCATTTTGAGAGAGCATGAGAAAAAGCAAGCATGAGTGGGGGAGGAGTAGAGAGAGAAGGAGAGAGAGAATCTTAAGCAGGCTCCATGCTTAGTAGCCCAGGGCCCAACACAGAGCTCAATCTCACAATCTTGAGATCATGACCTGAGCTGAAATAAGAGACCCTTAAGTGACTGAGCCACGCAGGTGCCCCTTAATAAATTATTTTTGATGATAACTTTTTTTAAACGTGTTATTAGTAAATCAGTCTTACATACAGCATTAAAACCTTTATTGGTTAAAAACTAAGGAGGGAAGGAGTAGGTGTATTGGTTTATAAAAAAGTTAATATGTGAATAATGAGTACTTAGCATGTTCTAGTTAATCTTTGAAAATTAGATGATATTCTTTGGTATAAAAAGAAGTATTTACTGAAACTTAGTATGTTTTGTTACTGTCTAAATTCTTGTAAAAATTCCTTTGCTTTTGAGTTAGTGATTTTTTTACATTCTTAAAATAGCCAATGCAAGAGTTTAACTTTCAATAAAAGTGATTTTTGAAGGACAGTTCTAATTCATCAGTATTTTTGAACTTGCTAGAATGTGTTGACTTATTTCATACTTAAAAACTATATAAATTGAAAAATTTCCTTAATCATAGTATTACAGTAGTTTAGGCAAAATAAAAATCGTATCATAAAATGCTTATTAAGTAGTTTCTTTATGGCTTGAATGTTTTCCAGCTTAATATCTTTTGTTTTGTTTTGTTTTGTTTTTTGAAGGAGAATAAGTCCTAAGACTAAATGAGGTTGATGTTGGCGGACAAAGGGGCATATATATTGGGGTTTCTTTTAACACTAGCAGCGCTTAATGGTGCACAATTGTAATTCATCTCTACAGGCTGGGTTACAGGTCTGACCACAGAGCCTGTACATAAGGAAAGTGGACCAGGAGAAGAAGTTAAAATTAATCAGGAGATGCAAAATAAAATTTCTAACTTAAGGTAATTTTGGATATTTTTGTTTGCTTTTTGTTTTTAATTTTATGAAGTGTGTGGTTGTTTTTTATTACTAATAGATGCAGTATATTTTATTGGAAGGAATTATACAATTATTATGTCACCTTTTTAAATGAAATTTATCAGTTTGGGAAAATTTGCAGTAAGTGCTAACTAGTATTTTAAAGTTAGAAATATACCTCTTATATTATTTATAAAAGTATTATTACTTTATTCTATACTGACTTTTTCTTAGATCAAAAATTATATATTTGTTTAGTTATAGATAGTTGTAACGCTTTGTTTTTTCTCAGACATTAGAAAGAAACCAACAGAGACAACTGTATTCCTTCTTAATTGTAATGTTTACTGCTCCTGTGGACTCTTATGACTCTGTAACATTGGCTTATCAGTTTTCTTACTGGAAATGAGGAATGTTGACTCCTTTAGACACAGGGATTGCTTCTGCGGCCTGTTCAATCTGACAAGTCCTATGAAAAGAGACCCCAAACTCCAGTAAAATTTCTTCATACAATGAAGTGGGAGTTGCTGAAACTTCTAATGACCGCTCTCCCTACTTCAACCTTTACAACCTCTTGTGGGTAGTGAGGGCCGATCTTTTTTTGGTGGTAGTTGAGGGCTACGTAAGTGTTTAAGGCTGCAAAATGCCACAAGTACTAGTTCACAAAGCCACACCATAAGTTTACCACAAGTCAGCTTAGCAAAGCCACCTGGACTCCAAGCTCCAACATTCATGTAATAAGGAAACCAAGCAGAATTAATGACTATTATCCCACATCCTCAGTATAATACCTTACATTTATATCTGAGTCTATCTCTCCTGATTCCAGTGGAATGTAAGCTCATAAGAAGCTTATGTCTGTTTTGTTCATTCAGCACCTTCAACATAGGTACATATGAGGCACTAAGGAAATATTTCTTGTAGGAATGAATCTTTTCCTTTGTTTATTGCACAAATTCCTTTCAAGCTTTTACCCAGACTTTTACCCCTAAGTTGGGGCTGGCTAACCGTCATGTTGTTTTTCAGTTACTGGTTACTACATTTGCATTTGGTGTTTCCCTTTAACTGGAGTGACTCTAAGCAATGAAGCAATGCCTGTACAGTTCAATGTTAGCAGAATCGTTTTCAACACTTGATAGAAGAACTTCAGCTGTACTACTGGCTCATGATCATCTTGTCCCCAAAATGCTAGTACTCCACAGCCTCCTCCTTATTTTGTCTGTTTCACCTAATTTTTACTGAAAGGCACATATTTTCTGGTTTTATACATTTTGTTTCTTCAAATTAAATCTAATATGTTTCTCTGCTCCAGTACAATTAGTTTCTCTTCTGATTAGTATTATATATAACTGTAACTGGATTTGTGTGTTAGAATTGATTAATTAATATTAATTAATTCTTTATTAATATTGCTGGTATGGGACTGAGTTTTAATTTTTAGATTAGACATAAATAATATGGAATTGTTTGGTTAATCATAGAAACAAAACTATTTCTGTAATAGTTTTAATTCAACTAATAAAAATCCATTTGGCACAAGTAAATGTCTAAAATTCTTGTAATCATTCTAAGGACTTCAAATGTTTATACTTGTAGGTGACAGTTGTATACATTTTTCTCTAGGAGTGAGCTGGAACATCTGCAGTATAAGGTACTACAGGAAAGAGAGAAATATCAACAGTCTTCTCAATCAAGCAAAGCAAAATCAGCAGTACCTTCATTTAGTGTAAATGACAAGTTTACATTAAATAAAGATGATGCCAGCTACAGCCTCATCTTAGAGGTGCACACAGCAATAGATAATGTCTTAATACAGGTAAGCAAAATACCTAATTTCTTTGTTTTGTGATTGGATCTATTTTGCAGATCAGTCATATGCACTAATTGTTATTGAACACTTTCAATTTTAGATAGTAATTTTAAGTGTTTATCTTTTAAATGTTGCATTTAGCTTAGATAGTAATTTTAAAGGTTTATCTTTATTTTTTGTTAGATAATCAGTTTTCTTATAGATTATCTAAGTTATATCTTTACTTTTTATTTATCCTATTAAGTATTAAACAAAAGACTGATGAACTTAAGTTTCAAGAAGCATCAAAAAGAACAGTAAGGGTTTTGTTCTTTGGTTGACCTTAAGAGAATTTTAAGAGATGTGATTTAGAAAACTGCACTATTTAATGCCCTTATTAGAATCTTTTTTAAGCTTCAGATTCTAAAATGGTAGCTTACAGTACAGCTTGCTTATTAACCACCAGTTTCTGGGTAGGTCAGTAGACAAAGTAGATATTCCCAAAAGGTGAAATTTAAGGATAAAAATACACAACCCCATTCAATAATATATTTAATTAGTTTTTTCTATAAATTGCAAGATATTCAGGGAGTGGGAAAAGGTGGTAGTAAGATGAATGGAAAACAAGCAAAAGATGGAAAAGCCATTAAAAATAAGAAGAGAATAAAGTGGAGAAAGAAGACAAGATTTAAAAAGATGTGGGAGAGGGGAGCCTGGGTGGCTCAGTCGGTTGAGCGTCCAACTTCGACTCAGGTCATGATCTCACGGTTCGTGGGTTCGAGCCCCATGTCGGACTCTGTGCTGCTAACAGCTCAGAGCCTGGAGCCTGCTTCAGATTCTGTGTCTCTTTCTCTCTCTGCTCCTCCCCTGTTCACGCTCTCTCTCTCTCTCTGTTTCTCAAAAATAAATAAATGTTAAAAATAAATAAATAAATGAAAATTAAAAAAAGATGTGGGAGAGAGATCAGATTATTAATTAAAATTTAAAGGCTGAACTCTGTCTTAAGTACTGCTAGCATAAGGACTGCATTAAACAACTCTAGGAGCACCACTGAGATAGAACTGAGTGCAACAACAGTGCCCTAGAAACTACTTCTATAGAGGAGACCAAAAATTACCTCATTTCTGTGTTGTAGGTGAAAAATAAATTGATAAAAATGAACTGATATAATCAGAATGGCCATATTATTATTTTTAGCCTATGGTAACATTTTTAGCAATGACAAAAATAGGTAGAAAGATTACAATTCTAAGGGGGTGGTAAGAGATGATGGTCTATGATTTCTGATAGTCCAAATTAGAAAAAAATAAGTCATTGTGATATAACACTTATTATTTATTGCATTTATTTCCTAGAAGTACCTATTGCCAGTTATAAATTAAGAGAATTCATATGCTCAAATTTAAAGATGAACATGAACTAGAACTAAAGAGAACCCTTAGAGAAAATAATGTTTTGTGAAAATTTTTAGATTTCCATCTGAACCATTTTTTGTTTTTCTTTAAATATTGACTGTAGTGTGATGTTCCAGTAGATTTACTTGATGTGGATAAAAATTCTGCTGTTGTCAGCTTTAGCAGATGTGATTCTGAGGTGAGTAAAAAATATCAAGAGTTTTTCAGACACTTTCATTTCTATTATGCCATTTTAAATAAAGCCTAATAAATGCTACTTCTTCAATCTGTTTTTCATAACCTTTCCCTCAAAATCTGCTTCTACTTATCTTCCCTATTTTCAGATAATCCAGAAAACTGGGGTGTTGTCCTAGATTCCTTCCTCTTTCTGATTTGTTAAATCCAGTTAGTCACTAGTTTTTGCCAGTTTTGTCTCCTTGGCTCCTATACCTCTACTTTGCTTCATTTCCACTTCTGTTAACATTTCAGGCCCTTATCATGGTTGCTTGAGCTACTTGTCTACCAGTTTTTCTATCTCCAGTACTGCCTCTCACCTCCAGGCTCTGTTGTACACTGCCACCAGAGAGGTCTCCCTAAAATATAAACATCACTGTGTCATTTCTTTTCTCAAAACCCTAAAGATTTCTTGTTCCCTGCTGCATGTAAGTCAGATTTCTCATTGTGGCATAACAGCTTTCCATGATTCAGCTCTTGATTACATCTATCGCTTAGCTCTTACCAGCTGCTACCTTCCCTCCCATGAACATTATTTCTGCCAAACTGAAGTTCTTAAAATTTCTTGAAAATACTATATAGTTTCACACATTCCTACATTTGAACATGGTCTGTTTCTTCTGCTTGTTCTTTTTCACCATTTCTGGGCTCATTGAATCTTGCTTAACCTTTATTTAGCAGACATCTGTTGGGTACTTACCATGTGTAAAGTATCTTGGATGAGACTGTATCAGAGCTTTTGCTATGCTTAGTATATTACTTCTTCCTGCTCAGTACTAGCACACGAGCAGTCTCAGAACGAAGTGTGGCTCCTGGAGAGAAGTTAGGGTGAAGATAAGGTCTGGAATGGTCATATTGGAGAAGGCAAGCCAGAGCAAGAGATGGTGACTAGAGCTGACAAGTCATTATACATATAAAAAAGAGAGGAATAAAGAGTAGATGAAGAACAAAGTTGATAGCTATATTAGGGAATAGTTTTTAATATAATTTTATAGTAAGCTTTTTTTTGTAAGAGATTTTATCATACTTGTATTATGCAGTATGTATGGTTTGTCATTCCTGTTTGAGAATAAAACATAAAAGATTAAGGCCTACATCTTTATTTTCATTTAAAAAATCAAGTTAATCTTAAAATCTTAATCCCTAAATTACTGTGAAAGATTACCCTATTTTATTTACATCAGTGCAGGTTTCTTTGAAATGAGTATTTCATACTAGTTTAAAACCCATTTTTTAGAATGATGGCTTTATAAAAAAAAAGCCTTAATATGGAGATTTTAAGTATATACAGAAATAGAATAGTATAAATAACCTCAGTGTACTCATTGTTCAACATATGGCCAGTCTTGTTTTATGCTTTCCTCTCTCTCCTATCCTAAACCTAATCCCAAACATTTCATGTATTTTAATCTTTATCATCTTATTCATAAATACTTAGGTATATAACATTTGTTTTTAACCACATGAAACTATATTTATTTTTAAGTTGATATTCTGTTTACTAAATTTAAATGATTTGAAACTAAAATGTTCAAATTTTCTTTTTGATACTAGCATCCTTTTTCTTCAGTTACTTATTAAAAATAGGGAAATAGGGGCACCTGGGTGGCTCAGTCGGTTGAGCCTCTGACTTCGGTTCAAGTCATGATCTCATGTTCATGGGTTCGAGCCCTGTGTCAGGCTCTGTGCTGACAGCTCAGAGCCTGGAGCCTGCTTTGGATTCTCCCTGTCTCTGCCCCTCCTTCTCATGCTCTGTCTCTCTCTGTCTCAAAAAAAATAAAAAAAATAAAAAAACTTTTAAAAAACATAGGGAAATAATAGTACATGAAAATTGCATACTAAGTATTTCATGTCGTTTTGTCTTTTTTTGCAGTTCATAGACCCAGATATATTTCTCTGTTTTTAGTAGTTTAATATTCAGTTTCAGGATGTTGTCATACATGAAGTAACCTGTCTAGTTTAATTAAATATGTATTGAATGCTTACAGTATCATCCCAGGCACTGTGCTATTTGCTGGAAATACAAAGATGTGATATTTCTTAATCTTCTGTAACTATTTGTGATAATCAAAGACATTCAACACCAAACACTGATGTTTTGTCTTTTAATATTATAAACATTAGAAGTTTGTGCTGTCAGTTACATTTTCAGAAAAATTAATATTTAAAAGTATTGTAGCGGCACCTGGGTGACTCAGTCATTTGAGCGACCTACTCTTGATTTTGGCTCAGGTCATGATCTCATGGTTATGAGTTCAAGCCCCACGTCAGGCTCTGCACTGACAGTGTGTAGCCTGCTTGGAATTCTCTCTCTCCTCTCTTTCTGCCCTTCTCCCCCTTGCTTTTCTCTCTCAAAATAAACATTAAAAAAATGTTATTGTAGAAACGCAGGATGGAAAGAGCATGACTTTTAGCATCTTAAAAGTATGAATTTAGATTCTGATTTCATTACTTACTAGCTTTTGGGAAATTTTCCTAACCCCAGTGCTACAGTTTCTCCATCTGTTAAAACTTATTTAGTAAAAGTTCACATAGGGTTGTTTGCAGGAATAAGAAAAAAGCACTGAGCACAGTGTCACCCAAATGATATATGCTTTGTAAATGGTAACCATTTTTATTATTGATGATGTTTTTATTATTATAAATATGTGAATTCATCCTTTTTCTTAACTTTGAATTCTTCCCAGTCAAATGACAACTTTCTTCTCGCCACTTATCGGTGCCAGGCAAATACCACAAGGCTGGAACTCAAGGTAAAAATGTTTGAAATTCCCTTTAATTGAAAGTTTGAACCGCCCCCCCCCCCCGCCCTTGGTATATCTTGCAACGTATCTTATCACTTCTTTGTATTATTTTCCCCCCTGAAATGAGTCCTTTTGGATTAATGACCATTGGATGACCAGTTAGGTTTTAATTCAGCCCAAACAATTATCTCTGCTATTGGTGCACAACCAATCACCTTCTCTGAAATTAGCAGTCCTGAATTTCCTCTAAGTGGATTTTTTTTTTTTGAATTTTCTATTATGGAAAGTTTCCAACATACAGAAAAGTAATGACGTCAGCTTCAGTAGTCATTAACTCATGGCATTCTTGTTTATACTATCGCTGTCTATCCCAAAATATTTTGTTTGCTTCAAAACAAAATATTTTGTAATTTCAATTGTAAATATTTCAGTACATATGTCCAAAAGATAAGAACTCTTTTTAAAAACATAACCATAATACTATTATCACACCTAAGAAAAATTAACAATAGTTCCTTAGTTTCATCAAATATTTAGTATTTAGATTTCACTGAGTTTCTTTTTTACAGTTCGTTTGATCCAGTCATGGTCCAGACAAGGTAGGTAATATGGTTATTGAAGTATATGAGCGTTTGTCCTATATTTTCCTACCATCTGGATTTTTCTGATTGCATTCCAGTAATGTCATGTATTACCATCTATTTTAGAGAAAATCATTTAATGTTTTCTTTAGCAATTTAGTAATCTCTTTCATAATTAAATCCTGATGGTAGCACACAAATCTATTTTAGTTAATTAATTTGTGTGAGTTTTTTAAAACACGATTTTTGATACATTTATGATCTAAAAAATTAAGGACTATAACTTTTTTCTTGGTGTTGCTGATGTTCAGACTCAGTCTGTTTTTTCTTTTTTTTTTAATATGTATATTTTATACATTTATTTTTGAGAGACAGAGAGAGAGCATGAACAGGGGAGGGGCAGAGAGAGAAAGAGACACAGAATCTGAAGGAGCCTTCAGGCTCTGAGCTAGCGGTCGGCACAGAGCCCGATGCAGGGCTCGAACCCATGAACCGTGAGATCATGACCTGAGCCAAAGTCTGACCCTCAACTGACTGAGCCACCCAGGTGCCTCTCAGTCTTTTTTTTTTCAAGAGAGATGTTGTTACATAATAACTTTTTCACATCTAGTTAAGGAAGTTCCAGTTAACTGTAAGTTTTTTTTTCCTAAACAATTTATTTTAGTCTGCATACGTCCCCTTTTGTGTATTTTGAAAGAAAAATTGAAAACTGGAATAAATTTATTCCTAAAGGAATATAGTTAAATGTATTTTATGTAACCTAATTAAACATTTTAAATTACATATCCACTGAACAAGACTGTGCCAATAAATTGGGAAGTAGACCTAAATATATTAAAAAGCTATGTTTTTTTTAAATTGGATGCAATAATCGATGCAAGAAAACTAATGAAAAAGAAAAAGGTGGAACTTATCATATGGTAAAACATACTATAAAACTACTGTAATAAAAATAATGCAGGGTATTTCTAAGGCCTAAATAAATAGGGAGTGCAATAAAATTGTCTAGAAATATAGCCTAACGTACATTTATGGAAATTTAATGTATGATTTTTTTTTTTTTGATTAAAAGGGTGCAGGCGGGGGAGGGGCAAGGGAAGAAGAAGAGAGAAAATCTTAAGCAGGCTTCACGCCCACTGTGGAGCCCAATGCAGAGGTTGATCTCACAACCATGAGATCGTGACCTGAGCCAAAATCAAGGGTCAGACGTTTAACCAAGTGAGCCACCCAGGCGCCCCTAATGCATGACATTTTTATGTAGGGAAAAATTCTGTTAAATTACTATTTCTGTTTAAAAATTAGTGTTGCTACAACTGGTATCTATCTGGAAGAAAATTAAGTGGATTCTTATCCTTATGCCATATATAAAAAACAAACTTAGATGAATTAAGTACCTAATTATTTTTAAAAAGAAGGAAATTTAGTTGTCTTTTAGGTAATGGGTGAATATCAACAAAACACAAAGACTGCCTGTAACCTTTTATAAAAATGACTATCCAGTAAGGAAAATAGGCAGAGAATATGTTCTGTGCCTCAGTTCACACAAGAGAGAGTCAAAATAGCTAACAAATATTAAAAGAAAATGTTCTACCTTATTATTAGTTAGGGAAATTAAAATAACAAAAAACATTTTCTGCTTATCTAAAAGACTGGCAAAAAATTTTTAAAAGCAGCATCTCCATGTGGAGGACTGAGAAAAAGGACACTCTCAATCATAGCTGAAGGAAATAAAAACTGTTACAGTTGCTTTGGAAAAACAGGCAATAGTCCCACTTGGAGGAATCTATTTTAAGCAATAAAATCACAGTATTATACACACAGATATGTATTTAATTAACTGCAATATTGTAGAAGCAGAAGATTGGAACCAAAGTGAACATTCATTAATTGAATGGTTGAATAATTAGCTCTATGCATTTTATGGAATATAACACAGTTGCAATAAAGAAGGCATTGATCTATTCCTGTTAACGTGGAACGAATTCCATGAAAAACAAAATGTGGATAAAATCCCTATATATGTAAATACATTTTATCTAAGTTGCATAAGTATGAAGACAGCTATGAGAGGTTGTACTGTAGGGGAGCATGGGTGGGATAGGAGTAGGAGGGAGGCGATGCCATTGGGAGAGACAAAGATAAGGGAAAAATGTGACTATTAGAAATAAAAAGAAAGAAGTCTATGATATAAATAGAATTTCTTCATGTTAAATTATGGTTTTGTTTTTGTACTTCTGCATAGAGAAATGTATGAAGGCATGACCACCAAAATAGCAATCATCATCATCTCTGGGTGGTAGGATTTTAGGTGACTTGTATATTCATCCTAATTTTTCTGTATTGTTTATATTTTTAATAATGAATATGAATTGTTATATAATCAAAGCATTTTGACTTTTTATTATGGAAAATATTATGTGCTAGTGTAAGCTTACCTTTAAAAAAGAAACCCTGAAATATAGCTGTATCAGATCAATTTTTTATTTCTTTTCTGTATTTTTATTTGAAAAATTCACTTATCCCCCTCAATAAAATGTCTAAATTTTAACCATTTTTGATGCGAATCTTATGAAATATATTACACACTGGTGGTTTTAGATGTGATGGGATAGTGTGTAAGAATGTAGGTTTTTTGGAATGATGTAGCACTTCTCAGTGTAGACAACCCAGAAATATGTGGTAGGGATAAATTTTATAGATTGTTTGCTTTTGCCTGCCAAATGCTTTTTAAATTTTCCTTTACTTTAGTGGTAAAAAGTAGTTGTTTAATAAAATGTCATTATCTCCTTCAGAATATTCCAGAAGAGATTAAGGTCTAATTACTCGATTACTTGTGTTGAACATTTTAAAGATAACATTTATGTTATGTTGCTAGAATATTGTTTTCTTTTCTCTTTTGTGTTGAATCAGATTCGTTCAATTGAAGGCCAGTATGGCATGCTTCAAGCATATGTGACTCCAAGGATTCAACCCAAAACCTGTCAGGTCCGCCAGTATCTTATCAAACCCCTTTCACTCCATCAGAGAATTCACTCTATTGATCATGACAGGTAGGACAAAGGAGGGAGCAGTTTATTTTTTAGGATATTATATGATGCAGATAAACTTGCTTTTCATTTTTATAGTATAAATTCTGGTAGCGATTTGTACATTTTAAAAATTAAATATTTAAACACTGTGGAATCACATTTTTGATATAAGATTTGTCTTCTTTTAAAGGCTGGTTTGAGTTGGACTTTCCTATCTTTATCATATATTCCATTCTGATCTCAGTAGAGTAACAGTTCTCTCTCCCAAATACCTGTTGTGAATAAATATTGTTTAACATTTGAGTTCTCTGTGAACAGGATCCTATTATAATATTAGCCTCCAATGTTATATTTCCTTTCTGTTTCACGTCAGGGAATATTGGTAAATCAATTGGTTGCGATAGTCCTTGTTATTTCTGACTTCCAGTCCAACTTAAGCACTTTCCTGTTGGTAGGTTTTTCACTTTCTTTCCTGAAGATGAGAGACCATGAGCTTAAAGGAAGGAGAAGGGAAAGAAATGAACAACTACTGAATGCTTTCCCTCTGCTGTAAATTGTACTAGGTGCTTAGGCATTGTCGTTTAAGTCTTACAGCAAGCGAGGCAGGTAGTAATGTCCCCAATTTACAAATGAGAAATGGAGGCTTGAAAAAGTAAGTAACTTGCTGATACAGGAAACAGAGTTATGAGTGGAGGCCAAAGCCCGTGTTTTTTCTCTTGCAGTTTGTAATTTCAAAGATACATAATTTAAATAAGATATAAGGAGAAATATTCCTAGGGAAGATTTCTGGAACATTAAAGAGAATAGATTCTTTATAGGGTGTCTTCCTGCTTTAAAGTCTAAGTTAATGGAGGTAGCATGCATGGTGTGTTGGAAAGAGCAGCACACTGGGAATCAGGTGACTCAGATTATAATCCCGTATCTGTTCCTCTTTGATTTGGGGAAAATCCTTTAATCTCTCTGGGTTTTAGTTTTCTTATCTGTATATGAGATGGTTGGTCTAGATGATCTCAAAAGTCTCTTCCAATTCTTAGGTTCCTTAATTCTGTATCTTCTTTTGTAAAAAAAAATTTTTTTTAGTTTATTTATTTTAAGACAGAGAGTGAGCAGGAGCACGGGGAAGAGGCAGAGAGAGGAAGAGACAGAATCCCAAGCAGGCTCCAATGCAGGGTTTGAACTCACAAACTGTGAGATCGTGACCTGATCTGAAATCAAGAGTGAGACGCTTAACCGTCTGGGTCACCCAGGCGCCCCAATTCTGTTATCTTCTTAAAATTCTTTTGAACCTTTAATTTCTTGAACTTTGTATTTCCTTAACTGTTTATAATCATCCATTTATTTTATTTATTTTACAACCTTTTATGTATGTGTGCCTCTGTGTGTGATTTTTCAATATAGAAAAGTATTATTCCATATCCTTGCAACATAGCAGGTATTTTTCTCTAACTTACCAATGGCTCACAAGTAGTAAACAGCTAGTAAATAATGGAGCAAGATTTCAAACCCATGTCTATCTTACTTGAAAGCCCAGTTTTTTTTAATGTTTATTTATTTTTGGCGGGGGGGGGAGAGAGAGAGCACACGCGTGCATGAGTGGGGGAAGGGCAGAGCAAGAGGGAGACAGAGAATCCATAGCAGGCTCCACACTGTCAGTGCAAAGCCCAACTTGGGGCTCGAACCCACAAACCATGAGATCATGACTTGGGTCAAAGTCAGATGCTCGGCTGGCTGAGCCACCCAGGTGCCCCTGAAAGCCCAATTTTTTACCTTCACATTATGCTGATTCTTTCCCTAAGGAAGTTCTTGTGTATGTTTTGTAGTTTATATAGATGAACTCTTAAAAAATGAAGTCTACTTTAATACACTGAATTTTATTTGTAAAGCTATTATGTTACTTAATTGAATATTAAAGCACAGAGTGAAAATTTTATTTATCTTATGGTTAATATTAATCTGAAGAAAATGAAATGGATACTTTTATATGTGTTTATCTACTATTGCAAATTCTGTTTATTCATGTGTTGTATACATATAATACCTCCATGTATTGCTACACACAAATGTGTACCTCCACTATTAAATTCCAGACCCATGAATACACTGACTTTAACAGGCCAGTTCAGCTTTGCTGAAGTTCACTCCTGGGTGGTTTTTTGCTTGCCTGAAGTTCCTGAAAAACCTCCAGCAGAAGAATGTGTGACATTTTATTTTCAGAACACTTTCCTGGATACACAACTTGAAAGTACCTACAGGTAAATAAAACTTATTACTGGTTCACAAATGTTTTTTATAAATAGAGCTTCTAAACTGTCATTTGTTTCAAAGGCAGGAATAACTTGAAAATAATGTCATTGAAAACCTATACCGTTCAAGAGAATCTATTGAAAGACAAATAGAATTAATGAGTTTTAAAAAAATGAATACAGACAAATATGAAAGATCAGTATCTTTCCTATTCTCAATAATAACAGTCAGAAAATAAATTATTTGAAAAGACCCTATCAGAGTAGCAATAACAATAACAAAATATCCATATAAAATCTGCAGGAATATCTGTCATTAGAAATATGCAGAACTTACATGAAGAAGACTTTAAAATTTTATTGACATAAAAGATTTGATTAAGTGGAGTAATACATTCAGTAGTCATCAATATGAACACATAAACATGGCAGTACTTCCCCAAATTGATTCAAACATTTATTCTAATTTCAATAAAAATTCCAGTTAAATTTGTTTAGGCAAAAATAGGAAATGGCTCAGAACTGGAGAGTTTAGAACAATACAGCCTTTTGAAGCTATCATATTAAAGCGTAGAGGTCATATTCTACACTCTTCTCAAGCTCCTAGTTGCACCCCTGCCCCTTTACTGTCACTACTCACTCATCTCCAATAGGCTTCTATAATTTCTGTTTCTGAATACAGTAGAGGCAACATTTTCCTTCTCCTTTATTCCTATCTCTTGAATGTGAAATGACTTATTTCTTGGGTAAGGCTAATTTCTCTACATCTGCTCTTTGAGCTTATACCTATCTCTCTGTCTAGATTCTCTCCCTAAGCAGATTATTGATGTATTCTACTTCTTGCTTCCTAGCTGCGACTTTACCATGCTAAATTCTGGAAATAACAGTGAACACATAATTTTACCTCAGAATGCAATCTTTTGGGACCAAGAAGTATCCAGCAATAAAACTTTCTTTGCATCAGTTCTGTTGAGGTGTTTTACTTTGCTCTCCAAGGGATCTGACATGTGCCTAAACCTGTAATAATGACTCCTGTTTCGAAGTACTACAGTAAACCTCACGCTTTAATCATAGCAGATAATTCAACATGACCCTAGCATATTCTGTATTATTACAACAGCATACGCTTTGCTCTTTCCCATTCTGTGTCCTTAAATATTCTTTCCTTAACAATCAAAACTTTACTTGTCCTTCAAGGCTCAACTCAGTAGCTGTATTTTGAAGCCTTCCTTGATTCTCTTTTCTGTTCCCATAGTATTTTATTCTTACCTGTCTTAGGTATTTATTGTTATTTGTTTGAAGAATATAATAATTTTTATGTAAGCTTGTTTTTTAAAATTAGACTTTAAGCTCTTCATGGACAGAGTCAGTTTCTTAATTATTTTTGTATATTTCCTTCAAGTACCTACCACATGGCTTTGCTCAATAAATGTTTTTTGGGTGCCTGAATAAAATACATATATGTGGAGAAAGTATAGAAGCATGTGCTTTGGAGGCAAACGTACTTAGGCTAGAATCATGGCTCTGTGACTCACCCAGCTATATGACCTACCTGGATTATTTAACTCTCTGAGCTTCAGTTTTCTTTTTGGGGGGTTGGAAATAATAGCACTTCATTGAGTTGTGATGATTAAAAGAAGATAAACCATGTGAATCATTCCACAGTGCCAGGTACTGTTAAGTGTTTAAAATTAAATATCAGTTAAAATTTAAGACTAGTGAAAATATCATGACTTCTAAAACATAATTGAAATCAAAATAGTATGATTCATCTTTCTAGAAAAAAGAATTAGCATTTGTCTACAACTAGTGAATATAAACTATTGGCGTGTGTGAAAACCAAATAAAAAGACAGCATTTAATACATGAAAGATGGTATGTATATTAGGAAACTTTTTATTATCATAAAAAGGAACCAAATATAAGAAGACTTAACCAAATAAAAAGAATTTATCAACTCATATGACTTAAAAGTCTAGTAGTAATCGGCCTCAGGCAGAACTGGACCACTGACTTACCTGGTATCATCAAGACTATCCCTTTCCATTGCTCAGCTCTGTTTTTGTCTTTTTTTTTTTTTTTTTTGGCTTTCCTATTAAGTGCCATGTGGCCACCAGCAATTCCATCCAGTTTTCTGTCTTTTCATCTATTCTAGAGCCTCTCTTTCCAAATAGTTCCAATAAAAGTCCCAGGATTAAGTGTCAGTGTAAAGCCATGATGTTGGAATACACTGCTAAATCCTTCCTTCTAAAGTCCCACAAGTGGAGTTGAGGGCAGTGCCAGTGAAACTACAGTTGACTCTCAAGCAATACAGGTTTAAACTGCATGGGACCACTTATTTATACATAAAATTTTTTTTATAAATATAGTACAGTCTGTAAATGTATTTTCTCTAATGATTTTCTTAAGAACATTTTCTTTTCTCGTTATTTTAAGAATACAGTATATAATAATATACAAACTGTGTGTTGATTAACTGTTTATATTATTGGTAAGGCTTCTGGTCAGCAGTAGGCTATTACTAGTTAAATTTTTGGGGAGTCAAAAGTTCTATGCAGATTTTTTACTGTGCAGGGGTTCAGCACCCCAATCCCCCACATTGTTCAAGGGATTATATTATATATGGATTAGAAAGGTAAGAGAATAAGTGGTTCTGTAAAGAAGATGAAGGGTCCTCTGTCCATAATAAATGACAATGGATGATGGGCATGGAAGAACGGAAGATGTTACTCTTAGGTTTAACGTCAACTTTCTTTTGAGAATGAAGAATATAGTCATCTTGTGATTTGTGTGATTGCATCAAAGAAAAACATGTAAATAAGCAATTCTAAATGCATTTTATATACATATGGGGTTGTTGGAAATTTTATTAGTGAAAGTGAAGAAAAAAGAAGCTTTAAGGAAGGACTTCTATATAGAAGTCATGTTTAAGAGGCATATATCTAACATCTTGTTTAGTTTCACAGTTATGTTCAGAATTTGAATTTATATAATTAGTGAAAGGTTACATTTAAATATTCTTTATATTAATAATGGGAAATGTATATAAAGAGATCTGAAATCAAATGAATTTTAAAAACCAGGTCCTAGTCACAAAATATGTATTTACTGGACCTATTTAATGTATGTATTTTCTTTTAAAGCTGTTCTTTTAAAAATATATTAATTTTATAGGAAAGGAGAAGGAGTTTTTAAATCTGACAACATTTCTACTATATCCATCCTAAAAGATGTGCTCTCTAAAGAAGCTACAAAAAGGAAAATTAACCTCAACATATCATATGGTAAAAAAAAAAAA
This sequence comes from Cryptoprocta ferox, assembly GCA_028646485.1. NCBI lineage: Eukaryota > Metazoa > Chordata > Mammalia > Carnivora > Eupleridae > Cryptoprocta > Cryptoprocta ferox. The sequence continues at coordinate 95,430,278 of CM053567.1, forward strand.
AAAAAATTATTTTTCTGGGGTATTTTTGTTGTTAACAATAAGAATGTTTCTGATCAAAGTGACTTATCTAATTGTGTCTGGCTTAACTCCTAGAGATAAATGAAGTATCAGTCAAACACACTTTAAAGCTAATCTACCCAAAGCTGGAGTCCCAGTTGCTTTTGGCTAAAAAAGTGCAATTAATTGATGCTTTAAAAGTAAGTATGTATTTTGTGGATTCACAATCATTATTTTATTATGATGGGATTTCTAAAATTGTAATGACTTTAAAGTTACACTAGATTGAATTTTGATCATTAAAGTGCCTGTTTTTAATTTTAACTAAGGAATTACAGGTTCATGAAGGAAATACAAACTTTCTGATACCGGAATATCGCTGTATTCTAGAAGAAGCAGATCAGCTACAGGAAGAATTCAAAAAGCAACCTGCACATCTGGAAAGACTCTACGGTTAGTGAACTATTCTAGAAAACCTTGCCATATTTCTTTCCTACTGACTATTTGCGAAGGATCATGTGAGAGAAAATGGGCACAAAGATTTAAGAAAAGATTACAGCATTCATGAACCAGTGATAACCAGTTTATTGCATCAAATATTTATTTTGTCAAATTAGTTTTAATATTTAATATTTTTACTTGATAAAATTAAAGTAAAAAAGTGAAATAGGTGTAATGCAGTAAATTAATTTCAGTATATGCAGAAACCCGGTGTGAAATGAATGTAACCTATAAAGCATTAAAATGTAGGTTATATTTCACACAAATAATTTTTAGGTTTTGTTGATGTGAAATATCAAAATGCAGCACTTAATATTTTTTAGGCAAAATGAAGTAAATGATATATTGTGCTATGAATTCATAGTTCAAAACTCTTTTGGCTTTGGTGGTGACAAGTTAGGTGTTTCACAAGTTGTCTTGAAAAACAGCAAGAGCAAGAGGGAGATAGGAAGGAAGGGAGAGAAAGAGGAAGGATGGAACAGCTTAAGGATAACTTTTTTTTTTTTTGCAATCTTTATATAAGACCTACTGTGCATAGCACACCTATTTATTTTTAACATCTTCATTAATCAAATGGGATATTTAGTCCTTATAACAGCTCTGCAAGATAGATGGTGTTATCTTCATTTTCACATTTTTTAAATTTTAGTATATGTGCTGTCAAAGCGAGCACTATTTTCATATTTTCTTAAATTGAAATCTGAGACTAAAGAATTTGTTGTCACATATGAAGTGGCAAAGCCTTCATTAGAACTTCCTTACTACAAACTGCATGCTGTTTGCGCTATACCAGATCTTTTATAGAGTCAATTGGTATCATCAATCCACACTAATCCTTAAGCCTGCCTAATGAATTTATTTTTTATCCTGGGACTTGCTCACAAACTATAACAATAATATCTAATATCTTAATATTTATGATATGGCAAACACATGACCTTTTATGTTTGTAATAACATAGAAGATGGGTGGTACAAAACCATCTCTTATCACCAGTTCAAAAATCCAGAAAACTCTGAAAACTAACGCTTCTTTCATAAATCATTTGGCAGCAAATTTGACTTGATATGAATTAATAATTTAATGACAACACCTCACTTAAACTGGCATGAGGTTATTTATAGTCATTGTTCTTCCACTTAATGTGAATATTTATCCACATATTTTGTTGCAGAAACACTATTGTTACCAGATGCTGCCACTCATTCCCCTTGGATACTATGCCATATATGGTATATGCCTTTTATTATCTTTCTGAAATATGTCTTGGATAAATCCCAAGAATGGTCAACATATTGATGGAATATTTTAATTCAAATACAGCTGTTAAGAACAGAATCTGTCTACACTATCTCAAAGTGGCCAGCTTGGTGGGGAAAATAAACCACTTGTTGTGATGTTATATATACCAAAAGCAATTCAAAACTGGCCAGCAATTAATTGTCTGAATTCAGTAGCTTTTAACCAATTGTTAAGAGGATTTAGCCAAATGATTTGTTTTGAAACTTGCCTTAAAATCCCCCCAAATAGGGGCACCTTGGGTGGCTCAATGGTTAAGCGTCTGACTTTTGATCGTGGCTCAGGTCATGATCTCACAGTTCATGAGTTCCAGCCCCACTTTGGACTCCGCACTGACAGCATGGAGTGTGTTTGGGATTGTTTCTCTCCCTCTCTCTGCCCCTCCCCTCCCTGCTTGTTTGCTGGCTGGCTCTCTCTCAAAATAGATAAACTTTAAAAAGAATATCCCTCCAAATATTTTTAAAGTATCAGTCCCTTTAGGCATGTATATATTAAATAATGCAGTTATGAGTGCTTAGAGATTTTCAAGTAATAACTCACTTTCATTAAGTACTATTATTAATTAGTACTAATCAATGATAGAAAATTAACATTTTTCTTTATAGGCATGATCACTGATCTTTTCATAGATAAATTCAAGTTCAAAGGCACCAATGTAAAAACCAAAGTACCTCTTTTACTGGAGATTCTGGAGAGTTATGATCAAAATGCATTGATTGCTTTCTTTGATGCTGCATGAAATAAACAAGGTAAAGTTCCAGACTTGTCTTTTTAAACAAAATATGTTAAAACAGAAATACAGGACAAGCTAACTGTACATACTTTTATTTCAAATCCTTTTTAATATCATCTAAAAAGTATTTAAGATGGGACTTATTTTAGCAATGCTTCTATTTTGAGAAAATGGAGCTTTTTAAAAATAAAGAGAATTTTTATTTTAAAATAAGTGGAATGATTATAAAGGCCTTTAATGAATTTTTTGCAAGTGGATGTTTTAAATTGAGAAATGTTTGGAAAATAAAAATATATTCAAATATTTAAGAAGCTACACACATGTATAAACTGCTTTACAGTTTTCAAAATGTAGTTAAATACATTACTTCATCTGATCTTCATGATACATATTATTTCATCAGTTCTACAAAAAAAAACTGATTCTCTGTGAGATTAAGGGATTAAGAGGACATGCTGTTATTATTTTGTAAAACTGGGTCCAGATCACAAGTTCTGTTGCCTGATTTGTGTCCTGGTTACTGTATATGTTGTTAACTAGTGGAAATAACTCACCAATTATTTTTTCTAGGAGTTGAGATTGATATGCAACTGATTTCACTTTTGCTAGGTAATGTTTTTGTGACCCATGCTCAGTCTGTGAAATGCTTGAGTTGGTGCAGTGCTGTAAATTGTGGCCAGGGAAATGAGCAGAGCTTGCACAGATTGAAGGGATCTTAATTTGATGTCCTCTAACTAGTAGAGCTGTACAAGTGTACTATATGTGAATAGTGCAGAAAGTGATGGCTTCTTAGATTTTCCTGTAGTAGGATCCACTGATTACCTTTTTATCATATATGGAGGGAAATATGACTTTAAGGTTATAGAATACAGAAGTTTTGTTCATTAATCTTAATTTATGTTTTGTCATATTCAGGGAAATACTGTATTTAAAGGTTGTTTTAAAATGGCATAAAGATTATAATGGAAATAAGCTATTTATGTTTTCAAGAAGGGCACACTCATGAATTTGTCAGAAAACAGTAATGCTTCTTAATCATATACGATTATATTTATTATATGTAAGCCTTGTATATTAAATTTGAAAATTTGTTAAAGGCACATATCACTGAGAGTTTTATTTTAATAAGGTCATATTTTTATTATATTTAACCTTCACTTCTAAATGGAACAAATAATTGTATCAAGATCACTAGAATTTCACTGGTGCTTTTTAGTTGGCTGCCACAGCTTGGGGAAAGATGCATCAAAATCAGTGACTGTCTAGCTGAATTTCTTGTAGTACATTACTATTATATATATAAATATATATTATATATATAATTTATTAAGGTGCCACTTTGAAATATGTTTATATATAAATATATCAACAGTAGTTCAGAGTGGCACCTTACTTAATTGCATTTTCATTACGTAAATTAAAAAGCATGACTGAAGAAGCACCTAAATGGTAAAATATTATAATCCACCACTTGGGTATCAGTTATTACGTGACCAGCGGGTAATGATTTATGGTCATTATATAATAATGAGAACCGTATGACATGTAGACATTATTACTCCCAATTAATAGATAAGAAAACTGAGGATCAAAGACCTTGAATAACTGGACCACGATTACCAGGCCAATAAATGGCTGGGTCAGATTTTAGACCTTGGGAAACCAGTCAGGCTAACTGTAGGTCCCAGGGCTAACGACTGGGGCGGTTCACTAATAACTGCTTAAGTTTAACTCAGTTTATCCAAGAGACAGCCCTTGGCCCCAGCGCAGGGATCACCTAGTGGCCCAGTTTAAAGTCATCAGAAACTCAGGACCCGCCTCTTCGCCCGGCGCAGGCGTTTTTCCTCCGATCGGCGTTTCTCCGCCCCTGCTTCGTGGCCTTCGCGGCCGCCTTCATTCGCCTGCGACCGTGTCGCCTCGAGTGACGTCACGGACGTAGGCCCTTTCCATTGGCTCATTTCAATAGTCGCGGGATACTTGAACTGCACGAACAGCCGCCGCTCCGGCGGGCTGCTCGCAACATCTCGGGGGCGTCTTTAGCCCTCCACGCCCGGCAGTTCCTGGGTACGCCTTTCTTAACCTCCTTGGGACTCCGTGATCTCGAGCGGGCAGGCTGGCCCGGGCTGCGGCGGGTTGCTACGGCTGGAGCGTTTCTTGGTGGGGTCCGCGGGACGCAGCACACGCTGCTTGGCGCCGCAGGCTGATCCCGCCGCGACACCTGGAGCAGTGATGTTGGGCAGCTCCGCGCCCGGGCCTGCGGCCCGCGAGGCGGGCTCGGCGCTGCTAACATTGCAGCATACGGAGCTCCAAGAGGACCAGGAGAACATCAACCCCGAGAAGGTGGCGCCCGCCCAGCAGCCCCGCACTCGGGCCGGGCTGGCTGTACTCAAGGCCGGGAATCCGCGCGTTCCAGCGCCGCAGCAGAGGCCCAAGACACGACGGGTAAAGAGATGAGCGGTATCTGCAGGAGGGTGGGTCGAGCGCGAGTTTTGCACAAGGTTTAGCAGGCCGAGAAGCGTGGCAAGAAAACATCTTCCGAGCAGCTGTTTTTAAAGGGAGCCTTGGGGCTTGAGTCACCTTGATTCCTAGTTTTCTGGCGTGTGGGATGCCACTTAATAGCTTCTCCCCAGTTGCTCTCTTCGCCAGCGCTGTGTTATGTTGCCTGTCTGCTCTTTATTGGGGATGTTTTTCTATAGATAATGGGGGTCAAACCAAGGCCTAAATCAAGTCCTACAACGTATGTCCGAGCTTTTCTTGCCGCTTTAAAAACCCCAGGCACTGCCCTAGTATCTGGACCCTTTTCCTCTCTCCATATGGTTAAGATTACCTACTTTAAGAAAAGGTATAAAAAAATCACTTTGCTTTTAGTAAATTCCGCCATTTTGCCGGATTTGCTCGGTTGCTCCACCCTTGGGCGAAAGCAGTGAACCAACACCTCTTCTCTGGCTCTCCTAAACTTGTCATTTCTCAGCCAGTCCCTCCACCCATCTTGTGGCCTTGATTACTTTTGTATAATTCCACTTAGTGTGACTCTTTCTATAACTTAGGTAGGAATGCCTGTAGCAAATTTGAACATCCCTTTCTTAAGCAACTCAAACTTTACTGCCTGGATTTTGCCTCAGTTTAATTTCCTGAGAGTATTTGAGAGTAAGGGGAAGAAACCAAAACTCCATTCAAAAGGCTCAAAGCCAAATATTTCTTTCTTTTTAGGTTGCACCTCTTAAGGATCTTCCTGTAAATGATGAGCATGTCATTGTTCCTCCCTGGAAAGCAAGCAGTAAACAGCCTGCATTTACCATTCATGTGGACGAAGCAGAAGAAGAGACTCAAAAGAGGCCAGCTGAATTTAAAAAATCAGAACATGAAAATGTGCTGGCTTTTAATTCAGCTATTACTTTATCTGGACCAAGAAAACCACTGGTACCTCTTGATTATCCAATGGATGGTAGTTTTGGTAAGTTTTAAAGAACATCTGTATCAAATCAGTGTAATCATAATTATTAAATACATTGGGGGAGCCTGGTTGTCTCGCTGGGTTGAACTTCTGACCCTTGATTTTGGCTCAGGCCATAATCCCAGGGGTGTGGGATCAAGTCCCACATTGGGCTCCCTGCTGAGCATGCAGCCTGCTTGAGATTCTCTCTCTCTGCCCATCCTCCCAGCCCACTCCTGCACTCTAAAATGAAAAAAAAAAAATAACCTTTTTCTTTAAAAAACTGAAAAATAAGCTGGATTAATGCTATTTTGTATTTTAAGACATTTTCTTACTTGATCCTTACTACATAATGAACTTGGTTTAATGTAAGAAAGTTTAGAAAGTGTGTGACTTATTTCAGATTTCACAGCTAATATGTTGGCCTAGTGACCTATAAATCCTAACTGGGTAGTCCTTCCCGTGTATTGCCAATCACATAAATTTAATTAGATCTCAAATACGTCCTTTAATCTGACCCTGGAAATGTTTGCTTGCTTCTAGAGAATAGATTTCAGTTGTATTCGTAAGACTCACTTTATACATAACACTCAGAGTATTTGAATAGGATGCAGCTTTCAATATTGTGATATCTAACATCTCTTACAGCTTTAAGGTAATATTTATTTTTGAGAGAAAGAGTGAGACAGAGCATGAGCAGGGAAGGGACAGAGGAGGGAGACACAGAATCCAAAGCAGCCTCCAGGCTCTGAGCTGTCAGCACAGAGCCTGACGCAGGGCTTGAACTCAAGAATGGCGAGATCATGACCTGAGCTCAAGTCGTACGCTTAACTAACTGAGCCACCCAGGTGCCCTCGCTTACAGCTTTAAAATTTTGTTTCTGTAAATCCAGTCTGATACCAGAGAGGGACATTGTCCTCCTGTAAGTCAAGTGTTGAACCATGGCTTTGTAGTTAACCACATATAAAGTAGCTGCTATAAAGACAGCTCTGCCACAGTTTGTGCAATTTCTTTACCATAGGTCTATTGAGTCACTGGACAACTCATTAAGTCCGGTCTCTTTAGTTCTGTGAGAAGTGGTCTAGGAATAGCAGGAAAATCCTTTGGAAATAAAGTAATGTTTGTATCTTTCTTTAAAGTTTGCAACAAATTTTAACCTCAGAGTGAACCCTGAAGTGAAAAGAATAGTGAAATTCTTTGCCTTAAAAGATAATTTAAAATTATAGACATGAATCATTTGATTGTAGTGTTAATTTGTTTGAACTGCTAGTAGCAAACCTCGTTTTCTCATTCACACACTCCTAGAAGCCCTGCTTCTTAGTTATTGCCTAGATTGTACTTTGAATATGTCAGACTTTGGGGTCTGCAAACTCTCTTACAATAAATACTATATAATATCTCCAGGCTTTTTAGGATTTACCTCCATCTTAATCACTGTGCCATCTGCTCTTATTTCTCCTGGAATATGAATGATACTTTAATACCTGATCTTTAAACTCATTTTCCTTTTAGTGGCCTATTAGTATTTTTTCTTACTGATTAAAACCAAGTGGAGAGAGGTACTAATACCAGAGTGAAATATTCCATGTACTTTTTCATGAGCAGCCCTTTTTATTTTAGTTGGATGAAATAAATGCTTTCATATAGGACTCCTTACAAGGGCAATCAGTTTTGGCTATTAAATTAATCAGAAAATTAAACAATGAATTTAATCATACTTTTATATTCTCCCAGAGTCACCACATACTATGGACATATCAATTGTAGTAGATGATGAAAAGCCAATGAGTGTCAATGAAGTCCCAGACTACCATGAGGACATTCACACATACCTTAGGGAAATGGAGGTAACAGCTCTCTGAGTCCTATTTTTATATGGTTATTTATTCATTGTGGCAAAATGAAACTGAGAGGATTTCTTAAGTTCCTTAACTGGTGGTGAATTTGTCTAATGTTCTACTTAATGTTTCTGGTATGTGGCATCTTTGTTAATGGTAGAATAATCTAACTGCAATTTTAACATACTAAGTAACTTTCTCAACAGGTTAAATGTAAGCCTAAAGTGGGTTACATGAAGAAACAGCCAGACATCACTAACAGTATGAGGGCTATCCTTGTGGACTGGTTAGTTGAAGTAGGAGAAGAATATAAACTACAGAATGAGACACTGCATTTGGCTGTGAACTACATTGATAGGTTCCTTTCATCGATGTCTGTGTTGAGAGGAAAACTTCAGCTTGTGGGCACTGCTGCTATGCTGTTAGCCTCGTAAGTCCAACTTGGTTTGTTGGATTGATTGGTACCTTTCTGGGTAGGGAAGAAGTTGTGATTTTTAACACTGTGACATTTTAATATACACAAGGCAGAATTGGTGACTACTTTAGGGGTAGCAGCATGAAATAGTGTGGAAACTAATTTAGGATATTAATTTTCCCAGATCTAGATTCTAGGGTACCTTGAAGATGGAGACTGCCTACATTTTAATACACTTGGACTAGATTACCAAATTTAAAAGTGTGGTTCCTTCCATCAAAAAGTGCTTTCCGGCATAAAATCGTATCTTCTCCCCATTAAGACATGGAAGTTAAAAACTAAAAATGTTAATTTTTTTAAGAATTTCCTAAACTTTCATTTACTTGAACTCTGGCATTGTTACCATCTTGGAAACTCTTATGCCTCTTCTTTGACTGCATTGGGACAGATATCCCCTGAGTCCTGTACTGATTTGGGTCTTTGAGTTAGCATCTATCTAGTCTCTGCTGGAAATGGTCAAGTAGAAGTGGAAACAGGCAATTGGTGGACTGTAGGTTTGGGACTCATTCCATGTATTCTGCTAAAGGGATTTCAGAATCAAATAAACAGCTTGCTTCTCTTTTGGAAGGACTGATTACTTAAAACTTTTTCATTGTAGAAAGTTTGAAGAAATATACCCCCCAGAAGTAGCAGAGTTTGTGTACATTACAGATGATACCTATACCAAGAAACAAGTCCTGAGAATGGAGCACCTAGTTTTGAAAGTGCTTGCTTTTGACCTAGCTGCACCAACAGTAAATCAGTTTCTTACCCAATACTTTCTGCATCAGCAGTCTACCAACTGCAAAGTTGAAAGTTTAGCAATGGTAAGTTCTTTTCATTTTGTTGAATGAAGATTCTTAGGTCACACAGTTTAATTATATAGCTTTGGTCAAGGGATTTAGTATTAAGGGGACAAATTAATGCTATAGTATAAAGAGAGCCTACAATTCGTGAAGATAACATGAATTGAGAAAGTAACTAGGAATAGTGGAATGAGGATTAAGTCTTGGGAAATGGTAGCCAGAAGGGTTGTTTTAAAAATTATTAAAAGAGGAAAAAATACAGGATAAAGATGGAGCAAAACACTAAGATAATGGATAAGGGCTATGAGAATTTTTTTTTCTATGGTTGCCATAGAGCCAGTCTTAAAAACAGGAAAATATTAGGGCAGAAGGCAAGGATTTGATATTTGAATTCTAGAGCTCTTGTGATCATAAAGTATATTTACATTTTCATTGCAGTTTTTGGGAGAATTAAGTTTGATAGATGCTGACCCATACCTAAAGTATTTGCCATCAGTTATTGCTGCAGCAGCCTTTCATTTAGCACTCTACACAGTCACAGGACAAAGCTGGGTATGTATTTTGATGTCTTCACACTTCTACCTTGCAACTTAAATATTTGTGACAGTTCAGTTAGATAATTGTCCTATACAGGAGATGGTGGTCTAGAGGTACTAACCTGGAAAAACTGTTCAATAATCTACGCTGTTTAAAGTGTCCTGTTTAGTAATGTATGTTAGGTAGAAAGCTTACTTATTACTTGGGTTTGAAAGGTGTGCTTAAAGGATCAGGCCATAAGATCTGCTGCTGGCAGGAAAAGTAGTAAAAATTGACCAAAGTCAGCATAAAAGATGGAATAATGACTCGAGAAAACTATTTCTTAGCCCTGAAATTTTAACAAAACTCCAGCTTAATGCCAACTACTAACTCATTGTGTTTGGTGTCTGTTCCTCAAAACGAAACTGAGTGGTTCTCTACCCATTTCTCTGCAGCCTGAATCTTTAGTTCAAAAGACTGGATATACCTTGGAAAGTCTTAAGCCTTGCCTCATGGACCTTCACCAGACCTACCTCAGAGCACCACAGCACGCACAACAGTCAATAAGAGAAAAGTATAAAAGTTCAAAGTAAGAATTAACATGATACTAAAGAAACTTGCTTTTCCAGGCTATTGCATGATTCTGAGACCCTTGACATTTTAACTTTATCAAAGGATTCACAGAACAGATACAGCCTCCCTAGGAAACTGTTCTCTTAGCAGGCCAGGTATTTTGAATAGGCTATAGTTACCCTTTCTGTCCTGCATTTGAGGGAAAAGAGGGGAGAGGAAGGGGTATGCATGCATGTTTTGTGGACCAATGATTTTATAACCATTAACTCAATCAGAATAGAAACAGCATTTTTGAGTTCCTCGTATATGTATCATTTCATAAGCCCTTTTGCCCAATGAATATTCACTGAGTTTTTTTTTTTTTCCATTTACAGGTATCATGGTGTTTCTCTCCTCAACCCACCAGAGACACTAAATGTGTAACAGTGAAAGACTGCGTTTGTTTTCTAAGATGTAAATCACTCAAAGTATATGGTGTACAGTTTTTCTAAGGTTTTAATTTTACAATCATTTCTGAATACAGAAGTTATGGTCAAGTACAAATTATGGTATCTATTACTTTTTAAATGGTTTTTTAATTTGTATATCTTTTGTACATGTAACTATCTTAGATATTTGGCTAATTTTAAGTGGTTTAAAGTATTAATGATGCCAGCTGTCAGCATAATGAGAACTAATAAATGGATTTAGAAAATTTGGTTTTGTAAGTCAAATTTGATTTGACTATGGTATCACTCAGAAAAATTATAGTTTGATTTACTATAGAAGGGCCTGGGAAGGCTTCTCTTGTGTAGGAAAACGGATAATAGTTGAGCATTCATTTTCCTAAGCAACTGGATCAATTTGGTGACTTGAGCATAATCTAAGCATATCTGGAATAAACCTGTGCTTATTTATCCGTTGTGATGATCCTGAGAATCTTTCAGCTCTTTGTATACACTATGAAAATGCTTTTTCATTCCTCATCAACTTTAACTCTTTACTGAAGTGACAGTTATTTAAAACCTGTTAGTTGTCCAAAAGGTTTATTTTAAAGCATAATGTAAAAAAACTATTATGGAATGGACTAGATTTTATAATGGATTTGTGAATAGAAAAATACCCAAAGTTATTAGCACTGAATAAATATCCTTTTAATAGTTATATACACAAATATACAACTATGTTGAGCTTCAATTAGCAACTCTTCTTTTTTCTCTTTTTCACTGGCTTTTTACTTGGTGCTTTTTCTTGTTTTGCACTGATGGTTTGTGTTCTGTGAATAAAATAAATTAACAGTTTACTAATAGTATTAGCACTACAAGCTGATACCATGGATGGTTTGCCACACTCATAATATTGTGCTCATTAATTCTGGATTGCCAAAATAGGCGGCCTTATTTTTTCCAGGAGAATATAGAACACTTGCCAACTATGAGAATAAAATGCAGTATTACTTTAAAAGTAACCATTTTATAGAATTAGGTCCAATTGTTTTTAAATCTCAGTTTGAAGAAACCACAGAAAGAACAGCCGGATTTCAAATCAAAAGAGGGGTGTCTGTTTATAGCAGGATAAGAGGAGAATAAAACCAGAAGTCTTGAGTATGTGTATGCATTTGAAATAAATCAGAAACTTGTTACCTTATTTTCTTTGGATTCTTGTCTGGTTCCAAAATGATCATTTCTTCTTCTTCACTGTCTGAGAGTACTATAGGGGCATCTTAAGAAAATGTTAAGGAAACAATATAAATAACCTCTTGGAAATTTTCCATGTGGGTTTATGTCAGCAGTTCTAACATTCTTATAGAACTACTTGGTTCTCTCCCTTCCCTGAAGTAATTCCTTGGAGCTCTGAAAAATAACACGTAACTTTATTTCCTAAAAATTCTGTAATTACATGACAATTACATTTGTACAATGTAATTGCATTACATTTCGTACATGTCATAATGAGGAAAAAATCTATATAACTTCTTTTTATTATAAACACTGGAAGGAAAATACCTAGAAGCAGAATTAGTGGGTCAAAAGGCATATACATTCTAAAAGATATTTTGCTGAATCCTGCAAAAATACTGTTCCTGAAAAATAAGTACATGAAGAAGCCATCTTCCTATTCACCCTTGCCAATGGTGATATTTTTAATATTACCTAATACAGTAGTCAGAAAACACCCTTTTGCCTTGAATTTTCCTTTATTACTTAAATAGTTCCTTTATTACTACTAGGATTACCTATGAAATATAATGTGAATTAACCCTTTCCCAGTTGGCATATCATATCAGGTCTTTATGAGTTTTCAATTAGTTTCTCTTTGTATTGACCTGCTTCAGAAAGGCTTTACCTGCTTTATCCTCCCCATTATCTTAGGTCCACTTTTGATTATTCAGCTGAAAATATTACTCTTCAAAGCAGCAACTGAATGTTTAACACTAACTTCATTAATCTTAGAAAAATATTTCACATATAAAGAGGCATGCACAAGGATGCCTACTGTAGCACTATAACAGAAAATGGTAACAGAAAATGATAACACTTATCAATAAGGGAATGATTAGGCCAACCTAGTTATTGTCAAACCTACAATTCTATGCAGCATTTAAAAGTGTGGCTGATCTATATGTAATGACATGGATAAATTCTAACGATTCGTTCACAGTCCCTGCGTTCAAGCACCTTAGATTGGTGTAAAAATACAGTAAATATCTAAGGGTCCCAATCAATGGGGATTTTTTTTTCCTTTACAAAAACCCTAGCAGGCTCTCAGTAATGTTTACAGGTAATAATTTCATTCCTTGATGGTAGGCAGCAATGCATAATTACATACCTCAACAGTATTGCCTTCACTATTTTTTTCAGCCAGATTTAGTAAATGCACCCTTTAGTTCTCTGCCAGCCTACTTCCTACATCCAACCTTGTATGATTTTTTTTACTACACTAAAAAAAAAAAATCGTGATTATTATGGGCCAAGCAAGAAACTGGCTTTCCTAACAGTAAAAATAACCACAGGTTAAAAACAATTTTCTCCAGTTCTACAATATTCCAGGTAATTGTAGAATTTTGTATGTTCTAAATACCATTCTGTCTGATACAGTAGCCATATATGGCTATTTAATTTTGTATTAAAATTAAAATTTAATTAGTGTGTCACAAACCACACTTCAAATGCTCAATATCTGCATGTGGCTAGTGGTTATTATATTTATTCGACTGTACATATAGAACATTCCTAACATTACAGAAAGTTCTATTTGGACAGCACTACTCTAGTAGATGTTATAATATGGGCTTTTTACGTTTCAGTCTAGGAACTACAAAGGAAAAACAGCATATAGGAATGAAATCTTTAAAAAATGTCTCTCTCTGAAACTGGCCCAGATATACATACAAAAGAAAAAAAGAAAAAAGCATTATTAAAAACACCACTACATACCAAAGAGTACCACTACTCCACAAAGACAAGCACATTGTTTTAGAAAAGAATTGAGTAATATTGTAGTTTAGCATCAACAGTTTAACTGAAACTTAGATCATAAAATATTTAGCTCCTCTAAAAAAAGAATATAAAAATAAGATCCCTACAATAGGAAGATTCACATGTATTACATAAAAGCCATAAATAAAAGTGTTACCTACCTTGACTTCCAACATTGGAGACTTCTCCAGTGTCCATTTTTATACTATCAAGAATGATAGCTTCATCACTGCCACCTTCATCCTCTTCCTTCTCAGAGTCTTCAAGATCACCCCAGGAGTTTTCTATTCCCTCTCCAATTTGGGCAGTTCCAGGAGTCCAAAGCACAGGTTTAGAAACACTTAACAAGTTAAGAAAACTTTACTATTTGATGCAGTGTTGAAAAAGATGAGAATAAAAGTTTTAAGACTGGAGTGTTCCTCAAGTTTGTATGAAAAAATTTTACTAATAGCTACACTACGGGATGGCTGACCAATAAGAAAAAAAAACGTGTAACTCAGGTAAGATTTTATGGAAACAATGGTGAGAAATATTGAGACATACTGGCTTTTAACAGTTGTACTAATAAATTTGGCAAATGGATGAGTAATTTCCAAGAACAATGTGTAGTAGTATATAAAATGCCTGACCATGCCATTGAGATTAAAGAATTTTCCAGGGGCACCTGGGTGGCTCAGTCAGTTAAGCATCTGACTCTTAATTTTGGCTCAGGTCATGATCTTGTCTCAGGTCATAATCTTGGTTCATGAGTTCAAGCCCCATATAGGGCTCTGTGCTGAGAGCGCAGAGCCTGCTTGGCATTCTCTCTCTTTCTCTTGCCCCTCCTCTGGTTCCTCTGTCTCTCAAAATAAATGAAGAACAATTTTCCAAAGGAAAATAAAATGTGAATTGGTTAAGATAGATTTCTTGTTTTTTGTAGGATAGCTGAAGAGGTGGATGTTACACTAAGGACTTAATATGATTAACCACTGTCTTGTATCTTAAATGCTTTCTCTAACAAAGCAGTGTTTCAGAAAACAAACTTCAGTATGCACACTTTCCCATATACCTAATGATGCCAAAAGTGCTATGAATCCTGTTACTGAAAAAAACACACAATAAAGATACACTTCTGAAGGAGGTTCAGCTTCGGCAATAATTTCTTCTGCTTTCTCTTCCACATCAGAGGTATCGATAGGGGCCTTTTCCATTTTAAATGCTGTGATTCTTTGGCTTGCTATAGACTCTGCAAAGCCAAACTTGCCACCTTCTTTCCTGTGTGGGGTTTTTTTTTTATTTGGGGGTGAAGAGTGAAAAGGGGGGAATGAGAGATGGAAGAGAAAACAGGAAGAGAAAAGTTAACCATTTTATCTTTTTGATGGAGGAGAAATATTAGAGAAAAGCTATCTAACTTAACCTCACCAATTTACTTTGCTTATCAAGAGAAATAAAAAAGTTACTATAATTACCATTTATTAAACCATGTGCCAGGCAAGTGCTTAAAGTATATCATTTTCGAATCCTCAAACCAGCTCTACCAAATAGGTATTACCTCCCATATTATAGAACACTGAAGTGATGAGTTATAGATCTTTCTTAATGTCACACAGTAGGAAGTACAAACCCCCGTTTGTGTTCCTTCTGTTAATTTAGGCTACCAGATTCTTTTTTCTGAAGAGAATGTTCATTTTTTAAAATAAAAATATGTGGCTTCTCAATACAGATTATGTTTAAATTGGAATACAATATAACAGTTTCATCAACTTTCAAAAAACATTTAGTATGTAGATTCAACTTAGAGTAACAGATAAGGAATGATGGAGTGTGAAAATTACATGGTTACCTTTGTGCAATAAAAGTCCTTAACAGAAATATCTATAAAAAATAATAAGACCATTTAGTTCTAAAAAAATTAAACTTACCTAACTTTCTGGTCATTCTCCAAAGCCTTCTGTATTAGCTCTGTAATTTCCAATACTTTCACACCAGCTATTTTACTACATCTCAATACCTATTTATAAAAGTGAATTCTGTTATTTAATGACAACAAACCACATAGCTTTCTCTAACAAAACTGTGCAACCTGAGAACAGTTTTTCTACCTTTATAAGCCTGACCTTTTCAAGTAATGAAAATACAATGTAAACACAAATTAATGCAAAATGTGAGCATTGTTTTAAAATATCTGAAGGATTATCACATTAAGAAAACAGACCAAAAGCTTCCCTGACAGTGTAAAAGATACCATGGAAAAGGCCAGAGACATATATACTCAGGGATGCACTAAATACCTTGGAATCTCTGGAAACAAAGATCTTGTAATGGTCTTAATAATTGTAATAGAAACTAACATTTACAGCACACCTAATAAATGTTACATAGTGCAATATATCCATATGTACTTATTACATTCTTTTTTAAAAACGTGTCGATGGTAACATTATTCCCTATTTTACAGATAAAGAAGCAGAGGCACAAAGATATTAAATCATTTCTAAAAGATCAGTTAGTAAAAAGCAGAACTGGAATTCCAACTAAAGCAGCTTCTGCCCCACCTGTGCTATATGCTATATGTCGATCTATCTTCTAGAAGCCTCTATGTGAATCTGATACGTAGCTGGATTTGAGAACTACTGCTTATTGTACCCAACTTATGAGAGTAAAACTATCTTTTTACCTAATTTCTACTTTTTTGACATTTTTTTTTGAACAGGGATATGAATCTCTTTCCTCACTAGAAGGAAAAATGTTCCTCTACATACAAGGGCTAGACTCTGGAAGGCCATAAATGGGAGCAGGAAGGAAGAAAGGAGGATCCCGTGCAGCCACCAGTCAAAGGAACATAATGAGAATATTGAAACCAGATTCTAACATACCCTAAAATCAAACACTGAAAATATCCTTGATGGATTTTAGTTAAACAAGAAAAAGCTTCTGAAAAGGAGAGACCTATTCTTTTTTTTGAATTTTTTAAGTCTATTTTGAGAGAGAGAGAGACATGGAGAGTGGGGAAGGGACAAAGAGAGAGGTAGAGAGAATCCAAGCAGGTTCATGAACTGCAAGACCATGACCTGAGCTGAAATCAAGAGTCGGACGCTTAACCGACTGAGCCACCCAGGCACCCCAAGACCTATTCTTAATAAAACATTAATCAAAGCACTAACTTGATCTTTCAGCAGCATTATCCCACCACTGGATTGGATAGTACAAATCTCTCGATGCTTGTTCATGGCAATCACCAGCAAGCCATCCATTACACGTTCTTCTCGTTCATTGGGATCCACCAATAAATATGTACTGAAATGAATGTTATATGGACATAAGCAAACATGAGGCTGAATGCTTGTAAATTTTAAGATAATGAACATTTTTAAAAGATAGCATTAATAAAATTAACCCAGTGAAGGTCTGAGTCTGTGGATTTGAGTCATTTTAATGGGAAAAGAGATGAGAATTATAGTTTTTATTGACAAAATGAATGCTAAGTGGGTATCGGTAGCTATTACAGTAAAATCACTTAAGTCCATATTGGTTTTATTTAAATAATATATAATCTAAACCCAATACTATCACTTTGATGAAATGACTTGTGGCTCATTAATAAAAACTTAGACAACATTAATTTGGTTAATTTTAAAGGCTCCCTAGTATCCTATACTCTTTTAAGTTTTTCCAGGTTCTGCTAATGGCTCATTATCAAAATACTGTCTATTTCATCGCTGTCCAATGTTGGTCTCTAGTCACATACAGTTATTGAGCTTTTGAAATGCAGCTAGTCCAATTTAAAATTACATATATGACTCATGTTGTATTTCTACTGGACAGTCTATTTCCCACTAATGAAATTCTAAACTCCAATGACTAAAAGTTGAAACCTTTTCTCTAGTTTTATTCATAAAATTGTTCAAATATCTTATTTCCATCTCCCTTTGTTTATGAAGAGATTTAAGGCTCAAGCTTTCATTTAAAGGTACCATTACATGGGCCTACAACTCCAGTTTTTCTGTTGTAGGAAAACTTAACAGTGAGTTGTGAAGAAACTCTAGAAAAATGGAAGAAAACTAGATTTTTTTTCCCATTTGTAAACCATTCCCCCTGTGACCTGCTGCTATAACACTCCATCTAATATGCTCCCTCTAACATGCTCCAAAGTCCTCTATCTTCCATTAATCCACAGTAATTCTCACCCCATTTTCCCAAATTACAGCCTAGCACACAACTCTCCTAACACCTGTACATCTCTAGTACCACCATGCTGCAGTAAATTTATAAGTATCCTATGAAAAGTGTTGTCACTTCTATTGAGAAAGCTCTTTCACGACTAATGCCCTTACAAAGAAGAAAAAAACCTATAAGGTGCTTTAATATTAGAGGAAGCATTTGTTCACTTGTCCATAGTACATTTGAACAGAATAGAAAAGTTCTAGCTGCATTTCTAATTTCAGCCCATGATAAGAATGAGACCTACCCTTGCTGGAAGAAAGCAAAACTGACACAAATGGGCATGTGGTGGATGCTCAACGGTACAGGATCACGCTCTTCAGGCATATACTGTTTGGAAAGAGGGGTTTAATAATTAGTCACTAGATAAACATACAAAAAATATCTTGCACATCAAATATTCAAATAAAAAATGAAATTCTTTTAATCCTCACTGAGCGCCTAAATAACTCTTTTACAATTATGTTTGACTTCGCCACTCCTTCCTTACAACTTTATGCAAAAGCAAAACAAAACACCTTTATTGACGTATAAATACCATAAAATCCACTCATTTTAAGTATATATCTACTCACTTTGTAGTGAATTTATAGTTTTGTAACAATCACCACAGTCCAGTTTTTTAAACTTTGTTACCTCCCAAATCTCCTTGAGCCTATCTGCTATCACTTCTCACTCCTACTCCCAGCCCCAACATTCCATTTAAGTGGAATCAAATAATTTTGTCTTTTGCATCACTTTCCTCCGAAGTTAGCATGTTTCATCCATCTTGTATTATGTATCAATAGTCTGGTTCTTTTCACTGCTGAATAGTATTCTACTAATGGATACTGCATGGATACCACATTTTGTTTTTCCACTTACCAGTTCATGAACATTTGGATTGTTTCTGATTTGGAGCTATTATGAATAATGCTGCCATGAACATTCTCATGAAAGTCTTTTACTAAAAATGTACTATCGTTCCTCCTGAGTAGATTCCGAGGCATGGAATTGCTGGGTTGTACAGCTTGTCATTTAAAAGAAACTACCAATCTTTTCCAATGTGGCTATACCATTCTACTTTACCACCAGCAGTAACTTTTTTTTTTTTAATTGACCTTTCTCTCTCTTACTTTCTTATACCAATTCCCTTATCTCAAGGAACATGTCTCTATTGTTAATAAACCTTTGTCTCTACTTCTAAGTCTTTAAACAGTCTCCTCTAGTCTAATGCCTAAAAGCAGCACACGAATGACTGCTCAGAAATTTAGGCATATGATGTTTCCTTTCACAACTTCAAGACTGAAACTATCCACAGTGTACTTTCATTATTCCAGCATGAATTCATATAAACTGAAGTTGACACACTGAGCGCAAAAGAGAATGACAATGGAAATAGTAAAAGTCAAGTTTTCAAAATGTGGCCCTTACACTGGCAGCATCAGTGTCACCTAGGAACTCTGTGCGAAGTACAAATTTATAGATCCTACCCCTACCCTATTCTGAGGGTAGAGCTTAGCATATGTTTTAATAAGCCTTCCAGTTGTTTCTGAAGGACGTCTGCCAGAGAATAAGCACAAGTATCTCAGTGTGCGGAGAATCATGTATTTTTCACACATGTGGCCCCTAAACATAAGCCAACAACTTCATCTAATGCTCAATCCCAAGAAAAAGTCATTTAGTTTTATTCTAGAAAACCAAGATAGGGTGTGCTTTTACTGACACTTTAATACAAGAGATTTAAAAGATGTCAAGGACAATTCTGACCATATACATTTTGGACTTATCAATTAATTTTACGACATATCTAATTACCATCTACAATAAGAATTCGCTAATAACAAGCTGCCTGCACCTCTAGGATATTCATTGATTGATAGGAATAAGCCTGGCTCAAATCCTGGAAGCTTACCAGGGTTACTTCATCTCCTTGGACAGAGACATCAGGTCTTCGGAAGTGACATAAGGCTACAATTGCAGCAATGCTGGCAGCATCAATAATATTCCCATCGTGATTTAATAAATGTAGGTCCACACGTATTTGCCAAACCTGAATGTGAATTCAAAACGAAAATAAATCCTAATTGATCACAACCAGTGGCTATATATAAGGAAAAATAACATTGTGCGCAAATTTTCCCCGTGCTGTTAAAACATGCAGTTCTAGCAATAAAAATACACTTTGAAAACTGTTGAGCCAGGCCAACATCTGAAGTACCAATTGTTCACCTTTCTATGAGTCATCTGACAACAGTAAAATATATACTTTAAATAACTACACAATTAATACTAAGATTTTCCCAAGCTCAAAGCCTAAACATGTTTTTACTGGGTCTCCTAACTGAAAAACCTCAAACTCTTAGGTTTTCTTGACAATATCTATAATGACCCTGCGAGTAATTCAAAAAAGAAGAATCATATTCAAGGACAGTCAAAAAGATAGTCAAAATACCCTAATGAAGAATAAAGTTCTAAAATCATTATGCACTACAATTTATTGAGAATAGTATTTCCAGTGTCCATCTACCACTGACTCCCTATGTAACCCTGTGTAAGTCAGTGAACTTAAACAAAAGAAGGATTTAATCTGTTCTTCAGTTCTTCATTCATGAAAAAGAAACACATTACCTGCTTCTATCAACTCAAAGAACGTAAGAAAGCAAATCAGAATATATGAAAAACCACACATTTTTTGAATAGGACATTTTTACACAAAGTTGATGCTTTCACCAATGTTTATGTCCCTTCAGAGATGATATGAAGTTCTAGGGGTAGCACTCAGGAACATTTGAAGTGAAGTGAATCAGTATAAAACTGAATCAACAGAAGCTGAGAATAAAAGTATAGATACAGGAATCCATGAAATCAACAATATCAACCTAAGGTTAAGAATTCTGGGCCTCGTCCCCACCTTTTCACCAGCAACGACACAGAGAGATTCGGTGTCTATACACTTCGAATTTCTTAGACATCTTTCCAAGAGTCGATTCAACTTCACCAAGAGATCCGACTGCCTATGAAAATAGAAATGGGCTTAAAGTCATGAAATATAGCACCAGGCATTAAAACAATAGTTTGCTGTTAGGTTCTCCTCTGGCTAAAGCAGCTTTAAAAAAAAAGAAGATTTAAATACCTGCCAGGTTCAAAAGCTGGGGCAGCCATCTGAGAGAGTTCAAGGTTAAAAAAAAGAATACCTTCTGTTGCCCTATTGAGTTTTGGAGAAACAAGTTCACAGGAAACCTGTCCAAGAACTCTGCAAAGATAAAGTACAAATCTGTTAACTAAATATATCTCATTTCCAATTAAAAATAAAGTGTAAAACAGATACCAATTAAATTTAAATCGTACTCTGAGTGATAACATACTCAGTATGTTATTAGAAGTTGAAATTACATATAAAGTATAGTAAAATATATACAGAAATAAAACACGTATTGGCATACCTCCAAAAATAACAAGAAAAAACATCTCACTACAATATTGACTATTCTATATACTTTTTTTTTAATCGATCTTTACCTCTCTTTTCTTAAACAAGTATCTATTGAACAAGATGGCATGAAAACTTGAGCTTTCTTAGTAGTTTTCATATGGCATGGCTGGCTAACATCTGACCGATATCTTCACATCTTCCAAACGAATATTAAAAACCTAATTCTCACGTCAGGAAAATGAGAAAAGTAGGACTACAAATTCAGGGCAATTACTGCTAGCTGTACATATGACTTGAAAAGATCAGAAAACTATGTGATAATCATGTGACAAAAAATAGGATTAAAAATTTAAATGTAACTATAAAACCCCAAAACTCTTGCATTAAAGAAAATATACTTATCTTGGCAGAGAAACAAAAAAATCTGTCCACACTTCGTAGCTGCTTTATAAACAACTGAGTCGATAAGGTTCGTTTAAATTTCTCCCTATTGTGCTTTTAAATAATTTGAATTCTTTGTTACCTTGTTTTCCCAAGTTCCACAATACAGCACCCATAATCTGTTCCAAACGTGATCTTGATGTTCCTATAATCATAGGTTTGTCTGCCGTCCAGCCGCTGTAAGCACAACATCCATTCGTTTATTCCTTCACCAAATATTTACTGAGCAGCTAATTTATGCCAGGGGTAAACACTTGGGAGAAAAGTGGGATACTAACCGCTACCCATAGGAGAGTGGAAACTACGTGCCCCAGCACTGACAGTCGATGGAATGACTCCAGCTTTCAATTAAACTGGAGCAAGGAAAAAAAAAAAAAAAAAAAGCCTTAGGGATTGGGGAAACGCACCGGCGGTTCTCTCCAGGGGCTCCCAGGGCCTGCGACGGCCAGTTCTGCACGTCCAAGCCGGAAGGCTGCAAGCGGCCGTGCGACCAGAGGGTCCACGCACCGCGAAGTTCCCCGGGGCCATTTACCTTCTTGTCTTCGATGGCGCGGAGTAGGAAACGGCGCTCGCAGTTTGAAAGTGGCGTCTCCTTCATGCTGTAGGATCACGGGACACCCTAGTACCGGAATCCGCTGGGAAAAGGGAACTTGATCCCTTTCACGCGCTCCTGCTCCCTCGGACGCGCAGGAAATTTACGTCATCAAAGCTCTGCGGCTGGAGGTGGGAAAGCCAAGGCTAGTGCCGTCGCTAGTGCGCAAGCTCAAAGCAAGGTTGACACCCGCGGAGCTGGCTAGAAGCGAGCGAGTTTAAGGAGGCAAATTTCTGAATGGAAAGGTCTATTTCTTTTAACATAACGTGTAGGGAACACAAGGACACGAAAATAACTATCAAGGATAGAAATTAATGTCAGTATAGGGCTTTCACATTTCATCTTCTTTTCAGTTCTAGCGGGGTAGGCTAGACGGGTATTATTGTTATTTTACAGATGAGGAAGTTGAGATTTAGCCAGTAGAAAGCTGCAGAGGCAGAGTTTGTACCATTTTCAGTGGAGAAACGCTGGAATAAACGGGCGTTAAGAGGAGAGGAGCGAGGAGAGGAAACTTGAGACGTTGAGGTGGGGTATTATTGCAGGCTGAAGGTGAAATCTCCTAGACTTGAGAAGTTGACAAGAATTGAGAATATTTCCGCTTTGTAACTAACAGTGTTACAACCACCACTCTCTGAAACAAAATGAGTTTATTTTTTCAGTCTCCACAGTTATTTTAAGCGAATAAACTTATTTTTATGGGCATAAAGGAACCGGATGCTCGTGCCGCCAACCATCGGCTTTTTTGGAGAGGCAGATCAAGCGTAGTTAAAAGCAGGAACTCCAAACTATGTGGGTTCAAATTCTGACTCTGCCTTTGGATAGTTCTGTGACCCTGGCCAAATTAGCTTATGTGCATCACTTTACTCATCTGCAACAAAGGAGTGTTAAATCTATTTATTATGAGGGATAAAAATGAGTTAATACATGTAAAGTGCTTAGAACAGTGCCTGGCATGGAGTAAGTGCTATTTAACTGTTTGCATATTATTTTGTTAATATTTGATTCAGAGGTAATAGGCACTGTAACTCCTTGACAGGCTCCATTCTACTACTTTTGTCTCTTCTTACACGGTTTTTTTTTTTTTTTTTGTACCAGAGATACATTGTAGTTTCAGTTGTACCACTTGCAATCCATGTACTCAATAAATTACTTACATTTTTTTGTGAGGGCCTCTGTGTCTCAAGAATAATTCATGTGTTACAGAACCAGGGTGGACAAAAATCTGTTCCTCAACAAGTTTATATTCTCTTTGGAGGAGGCAAGCAATAAATCTTAAACAGAAAAATGAAACAAGTTCACATAGGAATGCTATCAGAGAATGGTGATGCTATATTAATAGGGATGATTGCAGAAAGATGTTTTGTAGAGGTGGCATTTGAGTGCAAGTAAATCCTCAGTGATGAGAAGGAGCAGCCATGATATCTGGAGGAAAGAAAAAGTGTTTCAAGCAGAAGGAGCAACATGAACCAAGAATGAGTTAGGATGAGCTTAACATGGCCTGGAGACAAGAATTGTGAAGAAGGAGAAAAGTGGACAGAAATTAGGTCCACATGCTCAGACAGTTGATTGATTTCTGTAATAGGCAAGGGGCTTACAGAGTATAGGCCACTCAAGTCCTTTTTATAACATAAGTTCTTCCATAGTACAATTTCACAACAGAACTGGCTAACTTCATCATTTAAATCCTTACGGTCTTTTAGTGGGCGCTTACTAATTTCTCTTCCTGTCGGAAGTGAAATGGGCCTTTA
The DNA here is from genome assembly GCA_028646485.1 of Cryptoprocta ferox. Classification (NCBI taxonomy): domain Eukaryota; kingdom Metazoa; phylum Chordata; class Mammalia; order Carnivora; family Eupleridae; genus Cryptoprocta; species Cryptoprocta ferox. Next base: position 95,454,282 of record CM053567.1, read on the forward strand.
TTGAGGTAGTCTATCATTTCCTGGGGGGCAGCTTGGTGGAAATAGAATGGAGTTCAACTTCAGGCAAACTTCAGTTCAAACGGACTTTGGATGAGTTAAGTAATTTGTGAGCTTCAGCTTCTGTATCTTAGTTTGGAAATAATAATTACTTTGTGTAAAGTTGAGAGAATCTAACACAGCGTTTTGAACAAGATAGCCATTCAAATACTAGTTTCCTTCCTTTTTTGGCTTGGTAAAGGCTTTCCTTGAAACCATGCAGATTTGCCATTTTAGATTGCTGTTCTGAGACTGCCGCTTGATTATTTTGCCTTTGCTTTCCTCCACTTTGGTAGAATTTCCACCATTCTTTCCTACTTCATTATTATATTAGTGTAATTTTAATGCTGCAGCATCTGCCTTTTATTGGAGTTAATCCAAAGATGTATAATCAATCTCCACTTACATCTACATATCTTCACAAAATAACCTCATTTTTAGTAAAATTTTGAACCACCCAAGGAATCTTTGTTTTGTGTTTTCAGAAGAAAAAAGTTTTTGAAGATTGAAAAGAGGTTCAGATAGTGTTGTACATTCTGCTCTTAAAAAGGAATCTGGGAACCTGGGTGACTCATGCGGTTGAGTGTCCAACTTCAATTTGGGTCATGATCTCGAGGTTCATGGGTTCGAGCCCTGCATCAGGCTCTGTGCTGACAGCTCAGAGCCTGGAGCCTGCTTCTGATTCTGTGTCTCCCTCTCTCTCTCTGTTTCTCTCCTACTCACACTGAATCTCTCTCTGTCTCAAAAAAATAAATAAACATTAAAAAAAAGAAGTGGAAACCAACCTGACAATAAACTATAAAGTTTAAAAAAAAAAAAAGAAATAATAAAATATACCAGCACCCCAGAAACTTCCCTCTTTTCCCTCCTAGTCACTAGCCCCTGAAAAATAGCTGCAGTCTCATTTCTAACACCATTGATTAATTTGGCCTTTACATAAGTTGAATCCCATAATGGGAAAAATTGTCATGCCTGCTCTAAAAAAACAATCCCCCCAACATTGTGCAACATTGTGTTTATGCACTTCACCCTTGTGTTTGGATTTAGCAGTGATTTGTTCATTGCTGTCTAATATACCTCTGTATGAATGTGCCACAATAACTTTATCCATTTTTGGTTGATGGACATTTGTTTCCAGGTTCTAGCTCTTATGAGCAGTGGGATTATGAATAGTCTTTGATGAACACATGAATGCATGCCTAGCCATGGATTGCTGCTAAGTCAAAGAGCATGTGTGCCTGGGTACAACTTTAGTACCAACTAAAGTGCTATCATGTACTCCTAGTAGCAGTGCATTCTTGTTTACTTCCTCAACTACTTTGTCATCTTTTGTTTACTTCCTCAACTACTTTCTCCATCTTTTTAATTTTAGCCATTCTAGTGGGTATGTAGTGGTAGCTCTTTGTGCTCTTAATATACATAATTTCCTTGAAGATTAATGATGTACACATTATCATAACATATATTGGCCCTGTGTATCCCTTTCTCTGAAGTACCTGATCAAGTCTTCTGCCCAATTTTCTGTTGGGATATTTATCTTTATTAAAAAAAAAAATCTTGATTTTCAAAAAAAAAATAAAAAGAATAAAAAAAAAAGAAGGAATCTGTTTGAATTAACATAGTAACCTGGATTATCTGTCTAAAAATAACCCATCTTTCAACAAAACATTTGAATACACATCTTTTTTTCCTCTTTATTGGACATCTGTTGCTTTGTCTGACCAGCACCCTTCTATTTTTTGGAGAAATGCCCTTCCCTGATCCCACATTATCCTGATGTTAATACAGGCATAGGTATGACCAGGCCCTATTAACCATGGAACCCCGACCCTTTCTCCTCATTGCCTATTCATCCAGGCAGAGCTAAACAGACTTCTTTCATCAGTCTTGACATGTGGACTCTTGGAGAGAGTAGGTGTTTCCTTCTCTAGGATTATGAACTCTAAGAACTACGCAAGTGTGGAACTGTCAGGGGCCATGTTGCCACCACATGGAGAGAATGTGTTTGATAATGAAGTCAGACAAAGGCCAGCAAACTGAGAGATAAGGGAGAAAAGTAGAGCCCTTATGCAGAAATAATTTGCACTAGTTCTTGGACTTTCCATTTGATGAGCCAATACATTTGAATTGGTCTTCGGTTTAGTGTGTCCAGAAGAATCCTGACTACTTCTGTTAGAGTATAAAGATCCATGTCTTATTAACCTTTACAGCACCCACTGAAACTGGCAGTGTGCCTTGTAAGCGGATGAACCATCTATTATAGCACATCTGGTGAAAGAAATTAATAAGTGGATAAATAAATGAACAAATAGAATCTTACAATTTTATTTACCATATATGTCTGCTGTACAATTTGTCTATATAAAAATTGGTTTTCCAGAAATTATCCTGGAAAGAAATAATGTAAAATGTTAATTTTGGTTATCTCTGGGTGGTGGGATTCTGGGATTTTTTTCTTTTTGAACTTTCTTCTTTATGAATTTCCCAGATCTTTTCTAAGGCATATGAGTAGTTTTTATCATCAGAAAAAGTAAAAATAAAACTGTTTTCCTTTTCTTGTTCTGACACATTTAACTTTTTCTTTAAAGCGATTTTGCCTTTCAACTACATTTTAAAAAAGACATTTGCTGTTGTTTTTCAAGACTCAAACTGGAAACCACTTAGTTAATATGTGAAAAGATTTTATGCGTTGACAACTGCTGTGGTCTGAATGTTTGTGTCCCCCCAAATTCATCTGTTGAAATCCTAACCCCCAAAGGGGATCATGTGAGGAGGTGGGGGTCTTTGGAAGAGGAGGTTGGAGTCCTCATGAATAGAATTAATACTCTTAAAAAGAGATCCCACAGAACTCCCTGGCCTCTTCTACCACATAAGGATGCCATAAGAGGTCTGCAACACAGAGAGAGCCCTCATCCATCTATGCCAGGACCCTGATTTCAGTCTTTAGCCTCCAGAATGGTGAGAAATAAATTTCTACTGTTTATAAGCCACCCAATCTGTGATGTTTTGGTTATACCAGCCTAAACAAAGACAAAAATGACTGATCACTGATAATTCACATGTAGTGTGTATTTTCCTTCCATATGTTTATTTGATATTATAAATTAAAAACCTTACATTATCAAGTTCATCTCTAGTTTCTATGGAATGGAAAGAGCTTCCTTTTCTTTCTTATCATTTGCTATTCTCAGATATCTATATATGATCTCATATTATTTTAAGCTTTTCCTGTATATTTAGAGGAAAAAAATACGACAAAATGGGGGAGAGTAGAAATGGGATATTTTGATTTATGCTGCACCCAGATAGTTGTAACAAGTGGGTGATCCTGGACATAAAAAAAATTAGACCTATCACTCTGTCTCAGCAAATGGCTAAAGCTCTTTAATCTGTTCTCATCTGTAAAAAAGAATGTTCATGCTCATTGGTAAAAATCTGTAGGAAATTATGTGGTTTAATGTCTAAAAAATAAATATGTTCCAGAAAAGTTCTATGCCAATTAGATTTCTACAAATAAGATCATATCTTAAGTAGAATTAGAAATAAGATAAAATAATAAAAGTAGAATTATTATGGCTTAAACTCATTGTAACTCCAATAACTATTATGAGGTATATGGTAAATAAAATAATGCCCTCCCCTCAAAGGTATCCTCATCCTCATCTCAGGAACCTATGAATATGTTACCTTGTATGGCAAGAGTTATTTTGCAGATGTGACAAAATTAAGGATTTTGAGATGGGGACTTTATTCATGTGGACCCAATGTAATCACAAGGATGCTTATAAGAGGGAGGAGGTGGCACAGTCAGAGAGAGGGAATGAGACAGTATGAGAATGTGACAACAGAAGCAGAGATCTGAGAGAAGAGAAGATGCTCTAACTGGTGGATTTGAGATAGAGGTTATGAGCAGGAATGTATGAAGCCTCTAGAAGCTGGAAAGGGCAAGGAAATAGGTTCTTTCCAGGAACCTCCAAAAGGAATGTAGCTGTGTGGATACATCTTAGACTTCTCACTTCTAGAACTATAAGTAATAAATATACGTTACTTCCAGCCATTAAGTTGGTGGTAATTTGTTACAGCAGCAATAGGAAATAGAGACTATCAGATAAAATACAGGTGCTAAGTTACAACTGAGTTTCAATAAACACCAAATAATTTTTTTATTATAATTGTATCCAATTTGTTCCACATATTGCATGGGACATACTTATACTAAAAAATTATTTGTTGTCTATCTGAAATTCAAATGTAACTGGGAATCCCGTTTTTGTTTGTTTTGTTTTTTATTTTTTACTAAATCTGGAAACCCTAAACTGTTATAAGGTGCCTTATTTATTCATTTACATATTAATTTCTACCTCTAGTTTTATATATGAAGTTTTCTTAAAGGAAGATGACTGTATTCATTGTTATATTGTTGTAGGAAATTATAATATTCATGAAGCAATTTTTACCTGAATATTCCTCATTGCAGTGTGAGGATGTATAGTTAAAAATACTATGTACCAATGGCTCTTTTCTGTGTTAGGAACTTCTTCTCTGGCACAAAAAGGGGGAGTCTACAGATAACATCTCATAATTTTAAAGCTTTATGGGGGTCTGAAAGATTATCTAGTACAGGGCTTGCAAAGTCAAGTGACTTCAGGGTCCAGTCAAATGAGTAAAGCTGGTTGGTTATAGGACCATAGGACATAATAGGACTGTGGTGACCCACACAGCGCATGCCCTTTCTAAGGGGATCCAAATATTGTTAAAGCTCTCTGAGAGAAAAAAAAATAGGACAAATTTTCTTAGGCCCTCTCTCAGTCTTCATCAACCCAATCCATCTAAATAAACTCTTGAAGCACAGTGTGCTTACCAAGCAAATTCACCCTTCTGAGGAGTTCCTTAGTCCCTTTCAGCCAGAATTCTGGTCCAAACTCCTCCTTTATAAATTCCAGAATGTCTCCTGAGTCGATTTCATCTTTAAAAACCATCCAAATTCTTGCAACTTTTAAACATGATCCACTGACCAGCAGCATCAGCATCAGCATCACCAGGGTACCAGTTGAAAATTCAAATTCTTAATTTCCACCCCAGACTTACTGAATAAGAAACTTTGCATGAGGGGCCCTACATTTTTTGTTTAAAAAAAAGTCCTCAGATGATTTTTACACACACTACGGTTGGAGAAGCACTGATCTAAATTTCTTGGAGAAAGAGATACGCTTGTTCTTGTCCATAGCTCTGGGATTCCCAAACTTTTATGTAAAATGTGCTTGCCAATGTCATCTACTCCCCTCCCCCAGGTGACACTGCTGAGGGCTTACAGATTTCTGGAGCGAAGTGGAGGCAGAAAAGGAGTTACGGAGTTCTTAATATGTGCTAGGCAGTGTGATTGGTGCCAGCAAAGTTGTGCTATCGTCATACAAAGATTTCCAACTTGTTCTTCACTGATTTTATAGGAGAGCTTTCAATTACAACCTAAACTTGAGCTATATTTCAACAGCATGGATTTTAAAAGATTAATAGACATTTTTAAGAGCACAGCAAAATTGAGTGGAAAATACAGAGTTCCCATATACCCCTACTTCCCCATCCCCACCACATACATGCAGCTCCCCCCACAATCAACATGCCTCATAAGTATGCTTCATTTGTTACAATTGATGAACGAACGTTGACATCATTATCACCCAAAGTCTATAATTCACGTTAGAGTTGACTCTTGGTATCATACGTTCTATGATTTTGGACAAATGTATAATGGCATATATTCGCTAATAGTGTCATACAAAATAGTTACTTTGCCCTAAAAATCACCTGTGCTCTACCTATTCATTCCTCCCTCTCCCCTAACCTGTGGCAGCCACTAACCTTTTTACTGCCTCTATAGTTTTGCCTCTTCCAGAATGCCATGTAGTTGGAATTATACCCTATGTTACCTTTTCAGATTGTCTTCTTTCACTTAGCAGTATGCATTGAAGGTTCTTATGTGTCTTTTTGTGGCTTGAAATCTCATTTCTTTTTATCACTGAATAATTCATTTTATGGATGTATTTTAATTTGTCTATCCATTCACCTATTGAAGGGCATCTTGATTTCTAAGTTATCACAATTGTGAATAAAGCTACTATAAACATTCACGTGTAGGTTTTTGTGTAGACATCAGTTTTCAACTCATTTGGGTAAATACTAAAGGGCACAATTGCTGGATCACATGGTAAGAATATGTTCAACACTGTAAGAAACCTGTCAGACTATATTCCAGAGTGGCTGTACAGTTTTGCATTCCAACCAACAATGAATAAGGGATCTTGTTGCTCCACATCTGCACCACCATTTGCTTTTGTCAGTGTTTTGGATTTTGACCATCCTAAGAGATGTATAGTGATATCTTGTTATTTTAATTTGCGATTCTTTAATGGCATATGATATTAACATATGTTGAGCAAATACATATGCTTATTTGCCATCTGCAAATCTTTTGTGAGGTGTCAAGATCTTTTGCCCATTTTATTTTATTTTTTAATTTTTTTTAATGTTTTTTACTTACTTTTGAAAGACAGAGAGAGACAGCGTGAACAGGGGAGGGTCAGAGAGAGAGGGAGACACAGAATCCGAAGGAGGCTCCAGGCTCTGAGCTGTGAGCACAGAGCCTGACACGGGGCTCGAACCCACGAACCGTGAGATCATGACCTGAGCTGAAGTCGGATGCTTAACCGACTGAGCCACCCAGGCGTCCCTCTTTTGCCCATTTTAAATAGAGTTTTATATTTTCTTACTCTTGAGTTTTATGAGTTCTTTATTAAAAAATTTTTTAAGAGTTTTTTGTATATTTTAGATGATAGACATGTGTTTTGCAATATTTTCTCACAATCTGTGGCTTGTCTTCTCATTCTATTCTGTCAGTGTCTTCCACAGAACAGAGTTTTTAATTCTAATGAAGTCCAACTTGTCAACGTTTCTTTTATGGGTTGTGTCTTTGGCATTCTATCTAGAAAGTCATCCTCTCCAAATCCAAGGTCATCTAGATTGTCTCCTGTGTTCTTAAGTGTTGTCTACTTTTTCCATCAGAGTTCTTAGCATGTTAATCATAGTTATTTTAAATTCCTGGTCTGATCATTCCAACATCCTTGGCATATCTGCAACTGGCTCTGATGTTTGCTGTCTTTTCAAACTTATTTTTTTGGTTTTTAGTATGCCTTGTAACTTTTTTGTTGAAAACCAGACATCATGTAACGGATAAAAGGAACTGGAGTAGATAGGCCCTTAGGGTTGGTAAGGTGTAGTCCTATGATTTGGTACCACTCTTTTAGTGAGCCTGTGCCCTTAGGCTGTGACCTTTACATTCTTGGTTTCTCACCCCCCACCTTCCTTAGGTAAGACAGGGAAACTAGTGGGGAATGGACTCGGCCTTTTTCCTCCCAGGTCAGGTAGGCTCTGGTAAAACCCCAGCCTGTTGGGCTCTGGTGACAGTTTCTCTAATGGCGGGCCTTATTAAGAAGAACAGAGTGTTCTGCCCTATGTCAAAATGTCTTCTGTTCCCCTTCCCTTGCCAGAACCATGAGAAGACTTTTTTCCCAATCTTCACTGTGAGAGCCTGATAGGGCTTCTGGAGGTAAAACTCACAAAAGAGTGGGAGTCATCCTATGAGTGGCCCCCAACTGGAGTCTTTAACTCTCAGACTTGTCTATTCTGAACTCCAACAATTAGTCTATTACAGCTTAGGTTTCCTACCACAGAGGTTCCTGTGGAGATTTCTGTATGTGAGTTTCTGTTCTGTTAAGTTGTGGTTCTCTGTATCTGCCTGTCGGCCTCTCCAGGTTTTGCGGCAGTGGTTTGTTCTATGACCTTACTTCTGTGACACATCTAAGAAAGTTGTTGGTTTTTAGTTTGTTCAGCTTTTTTTCTTTTCCTGTGGACAGGAGTGATCATTTCCAAGATGACTGTGTGCTAGACCAGAAACTGGAAGTCACATGAAGTAAAATCTTAAAACAGATTCTTTAACAAACATGCATGTAGCACTTACTGTGTGCCAGGTCTTGATTTAAACACTTATAAATATTAATTCTAATAACTACTCTATGAGGTAGGTGAAATTATTATCTCTGTTTTGCAGATGGGGAAAAACAAGGCACAGAGAGATTAATTGCCTGGGGTCACACAGCTAGTAATTTATATAAACAGGATTCATTTGCAGGCAGTGTGTCTCAAGTGACTGTATTTATAACCACTACCCTGTGCTGCTTCTTACGAATGGGAATGCCTTTGTATGCCAAGTATATGATCTTCACATTAATAGTGAATCAATTTTTTTTATTTTTCTTTTTCTATGAGGACCTTAACTTCCCTCTCATGATTACATTAATGTCTACAGTTGACCCTTGAATAACATGGGTTTGAACTACATGGGTTGACTTATATGTGATTTTCTTTCTGATAAATACAATACAGTACTGTAAATGTATTTTCTTAATATTTTCTTTTCTCTAGCTTATTTTGTTTTAAGAATCCAGTATATAATACTTATAACATACAAAATATATTTAGTCAATTGTTTGTGTTATTGGTAAGGCTTCTGGTCAACAGTATGCTATTAGTAGTTAAGTTTTTGGGGAGTCAAAAGTTATATGCAGATTTTCGACGGTGTGGGGGTTGCGGGGTTAGCACTCCTAACCCTTGCATTGTTCAAAGATCAACTGTATGTAGAGAACAAAGCTGTTATTAGATTACCGAGACCCAATTTCTTATGTTCAGACTTGACAGGGAATTAGAAGTCCAATCATGAAGTAGGGCTCATTAATGCAAAGAGACATGATGAGATCCAACTGTAATCCCAATGCTTGCATACAGACAAGAGTGAGATTGTAATTTAGCTTTTATTAATAAGCAATAGGAGAACTTGTATGTGCAAAAGTGGTGTTGGTTCTTGATTGAGAGACTCTTACAGAATATGTCATTTTTACAACCTTAGCCACTCTTCTTTAGCCTTAAACCCCAAGGATGCTGCACCTATAACTATTCAAATTAATGACTTAAGAAGAAAGGATTCTACTTTATTTTTTGTTTTCACCTTCTTTACCTCTACCTAAAGTTGCCTAGTAAGGAAGTCTTAGATTGTTTCAGAAGCAGCAGCTTCAGCAGAAGTGGGAGAATACCAGATGATGGTGACTGTCAAGAGAGGTAATAGTGGACAGCCAAGACAAGAAGGGGGTTTCATGTGGGCATGTCTCTTTAACAAGCAATAAAGTATTATTCTGAGTTAGTACTTCAGTGATAGGCAGCCTCAAAGATGGCCCCCGTTGATCCCCACTTTCTGGAATTCAGGGCCTATATAATCCTCTCCCTTTGAATGACTTGCCTTGAACCAACAGACTACCTTAACATTGAGGGGATGATACCCCTGTGATTAGATTACAAGAGAATGTAAATTCCATCTTCCTAGGAGTTTCTTTCCCTTGTTAGCTTTGATGAAGCAAGTTTCTATCTTAGGAGGTCCATAGAGCAGGGAACTAATAGTGTCCTCTGGCCAACAACCTTATAGATATTGAAACCCACAATCCACAGCCCAAATGGAATTGAATACTGCCAGTGATCACATAAGTGAGCTTGGAAATAGAGCCTTCCCAAGTTGAGCTTTCAGATAAGACCCCAGCCCTGGTTGATCTTGATTGCAGCCTTAAGCAGACCCAAATGAGTTGTGCCTGGATTCCTGACCCACAGAAACTATGAGAAAATAAATGTGTATTGTTTAAGCTGCTAAGAAGCAATAAATAACTAATGCAATTTCTAACACAAACTCTTAGGTAACCAGTTCTTCTGGATTTCATATTTCCACTGACCTAGTCTCATCTTGTTGATAGTGCAGAGAAAATCTACATTTAATATTTTGCAACCTCTGCGTTTATCAAAATGATGCTAAAATTTTTTGTGAAGGAATTTGTAGCACATAAATGCTAATTCTGTATCACTGAAGTGTGCTTTCTTTAGTGACCAGGAAATTTTTTGATGATCTCTAAGAGGTTAACTGAAAAGAAAGTATGGTTTGTATCTCAAAAATTTTGCTATAGTTAAGTACTACTGGATTAAGACCATAATTTTTATCTCTGGCAATATAAAATGTAGGGTAAAATGACTTTTAATATGCAGATGTAAAAGCCTTGGGCAACTTTACTTTTACTTAAAACAAAAGAAGAAAACTGAGCCTGAATATGTAGTTTTTGAAGTCATTGACAAGCAAAAAGCCATTCAGCAGTGGATTTTTTTATCTGATCTGATAATACTCTCTGAAAAGGCAGATGCATATTAGAATCTCTGTTATGAGTACATATCTGTAAAAAGAAATACGAGTATTTGCTTATAAACAGAGACTAGATGGGAAGGCTGAAATTAACAGAAATTATGTATTATGTCTGAATGTAGCATTTTTCTTTAATTTTTGTTTCTGGTATTACTAATAAATATTAGATTTACTAATAAAAATTAGATTGTATAGCAAATAAGAATCTACAAGAATGTAGTCATTTATATAAATATTTTTGTGAGCATGCTATGCGCCAGGCTCTAGTCTAAGCACTGGAATAACGTAGTAAACAAAATAACCAAAGTTCCTTGGGGCTTATGTTATACAAACAAGAGGACAGGAAATAATCAACAAACAAGCAAATGAATAATGCCTGGCAATGACAAGTAATAGGTTTGGGTGAGAGAGAGTGGCCAGAAGGCAACTGTGCAGGTAACATACTCAGGAAGGGGCCTCTCTGATGCGTAAGTATTTGAGGAAACCTGGAAACGTGGAAAATGGCTGATTAAGTAAGTTGACTTTAGTATTCCAAATGACTAAATAGGCTGTGAGGGAGGTTGCTGGAAACAAATAAACGACTTCTTTAGGTTCTATGGCATGTACCATACACAGCTGGACGTGGTTTTATGAGAGGGAATTTAAAAAGCCTAGATTCCAGAGCCAGCCTTCTGATTTAAATTCCAGCTCTGTAGCTTATTAGGTGGGTGACCTTGGGCAAGTTGTAAACCTCTCTGGAAAAAAAAATGAGGCTAATAATTACATCCTCGTAAAGTGGTCATGAGGGTTAAATAATCTGTGAAAAGCACTTAGAACAGGCCTCAGCCTATTTAACAATAATAAACATTAGCTACTGTTCTTAATAAGTTTTCTAGATTACAATATTTATTCTTTATTAAGAATATCATTCTCCAGAGGTAAAACGATCTGCCTTTTATAATGTGAGGCCTCTAGCCTTCAAATTTGCAAACCCAATTTCTTAGGTAGCTTTCCTGGCCTCTAGGAAGGTTCCAGCACAGGAGCCCAGAAATATCCTTCCAGACACCTTAGGTAAAACATACATTGTTAAAACAGAGGTATAAAGAAGTAGGTGTCAGGGGTTCTTTGAAATCATCTAAGAAAGTCACACATTTTTTTAAATGTAATTTTTATAGTGGTTCAGGGCATGGACTTTGTCACCAGGCAGCCTTGAGTTTAGATCCCGCCTTGGGTAACAGTGGTGTCTTGGACATACCATCCTACCTCTCTAAAATGGAGTTGTTATAGCCGGTACTTTAGTAGCATTTCTTATGTGCCAGATACTTTTCTAAAATGTTTACATGCATTAGCTCATTCAATCTGTACAGTCCCTTTACAAAATGGTTACTATTATTGTTCCCATTTTACAAATGAACAAACTGAGGAAGAGATCAAGTGACTTTCTCAAGGTCACACAGCCATTTAAGTGACAGAGTCAGGATTTGATTGGATTCTCTGGCTCCAAGTCTGTGTACTTAAAAACCCTTATACTCTACTGTCTCTGTAATAACAGCTTCTACCTCATAGGTAGAACTGTATTAAAAGAGGTTGTGTATAAGCACTTGGCAAAGTGCAAGACACTATGTAAGTGCTCAACAAACATTTGTTGAATGATTATGCAAAGTCATAGTAAATTATATCATAGTAAATAATCTATATGCATACTTTATTATGGCTGAATAATTCAATTATTTTTCACCTTTTTAGGTAACCTTGTATATATTATATCAACTTTGCAAACCCATTATAGTCTAATAACCCTATTGGATTACCTGGCAAAATTTGTTTGCACCGAGCCCATGCTGGCTCCTGATGGTCACCTCTTATGTTTCTAAATGCCCACAGACCATCTGTTTGAGAATCTATTTTAGAATTTTGCTTGCAATCAGTGTCAAGCTCATCATTTACATATTTGTCTTCTTTGCATTTTTGGAACTTGGGGAACTTCTAGTTCTCTTCAGGATGAAAATCTAGTTTACATTACTGACATGCTTCATTAGTGATGAAGACCATTAGAAATTTTCTACCTAGTTTCAATTTTTTGTTAAAGTAATGGGATGACTGTGTTATACTAGAAAAGCATTTGAATCACACAACTAGCAAATCACTTCTATTTCAAACCCATAACTGTATCAGATTGTGGGGCTGATCCAGCATAAAATTAGATTACTCATCTGTTAGAGGAAATTTTCCAACAGGAAAATTTAGGTAGGATATGAGTCATATAATCTGACATTCTTCTGCTATCTAAATAAATCTTATTTCTTTTAACTAAACCATATGTTTTAAAAGAGTAAAGAAAAACTAAAAATGCAAAATTTTTGTACATCGAACCCCTCAACCAATTAGATATTTTATACATTTGAATTTCTGAGTTATAGCTCGACCTTAAAAATAGGTCATTTTCTTTGCAGCAAAACTTTCCAGCTGCATTTTTTCCTTAATGATTTCTGATTATTTAAATATAGCAAAGAAATTAAACTATCCATACTTTTGTTTTCTCTCTTGGTGGTATTGTTTATAGCAAAAGCTAGTAGTAAAAGTTTTGAAATATTGAAATGTATAGTGCATGGTCTACCTTCTTAAATTTTCTAAATGTCAATGACATTGTTAGATGATAATTAAACTTCATATCTTAAGTTGGTCAAATTGTACTTCATTTCTACAATGTACACTTAAGATGGTAAAAAGTTGCTTCCATTGGGAAGTTTAGGTACACGAGTTACAATCAGAGCACCATTGACAATGGTTTAGCCTTGGTAATAGAACCTGAGGCTGCCCCACCCCTGTTCTCTTTCCTCCTTTAGTTTGATCTGCTGAGAGGTGAGGATGAGTTGTAGGGCAACTACAAAGGATGGGGATGGTAAGAGAAGGAAAACAAGACAGAGCAGACTTGGTGGATCTCAGAGGAAAACTAATCTATTATTTGAGGATTTAAAGTCCATGTAAGGGCACCTGGGTGGCTCAGTTGGTTGAGCATCCCACTTCCTCTCAGATCAGATCTCCCACTTCATGAGTTCCACCCTGCATTGGGCTTTCTGCTGTCAGCATGGAGTCTGCCTTCAATCCTCTGTCCACTTCTCTCTTTGCCCCTCCTCTGCTGGCACTTTCTATCTCAAAAAATAAACATTAAAAAAATAAATTAAATAAAGTCCATGTGAGTGTGTATACGCATGTGTCTCTGTGTGTGTTTGTGGATTTAAATTTTTTTAATGTTTATTTATTTTGAGAGAGAACCCCCACACACATGCACAAGTTGGGGAGGGGCAGAGAGAGGGGGACAGAGGATCTGAAGCAGGCTCCTTGCTGACAGCAGAGAGCCCGATGGGGGAGACTGGAACTTGGAACTATGAGATCATGACCTGACCCTAAGTCAGATGCTTAACCAACTGTACTACCCAGGCACCCCTGACCATTCCTTTTTAGTCTGTTTTGGGGATTCCTCTTCCTCAGTTCATCTCTCAAGTGTCAGTATTTCATTGAATTCTGTCTCAGAAAATTTCTCCCTAGTTTTCCACTCCCCTTGTTTCAATTACCAGCTATGTGCTGATTATTCCCGAAGCTGTTGTGCCAACCCAGACCTCTTCTGAATTCTGGATTTTTCTAAATGTTCTGTGGACATTTCTTTTTTTTTTTTTAATGTTTTATTTATTTTTGAGAGAGAGAGAGAGAGAGAGAGCGTGAGCAGGGGAGGGTCAGAGAGAGAGGGAGACACAGAATCCAAAGACAGGCTCCAGGCTCTGAGCTAGCTGTCAGCACAGAGCCCGACACGGGGCTCAAACCCATGAACCGTGAGATCATGACCTGAGCCAAAGTCGGATGCTTAACCGACTGAGCCACCCAGGCGCCCCAAGACATTTCAAATTCACTGTGTCTTCAGCTGAATTCAATATCTTTCTTCCCACACTTGTTTTTTCTTACATTCTCTCTAGTAAATAGCAGCACCACAGTAGCCAGTAAATCAGGGTATCAATCTTGACTCCTTTCTTACCACATCCAGCTCTTCTCATAAATCACCACCTCCAGCTGAGGCTACCTACTAAACACCTAACCCATTTGTTCTCTCCAGCCCCATTGTTATGACCATAATTCAGGTCACTATCATCTTTTCTCTAATTTTTTGTATTGGCTCCCAACTTAGCCTCCCAGTCTCCAGTGTTCTTTTCTTCTGCTTTCTTTTCCTCATTACGTATGATGCTTCTAAAACAAAGCCAACCGTGCTGTTTTACATACAGCCCTTCTATGATTTCACGTTGCTTTAAGATAAACTCCAAACTCTACACCATAGTTTACAATACCTTTTATAATTTAGTCCCTGTTTATTTTCCCAGTCCCATCTGTAAATGCTTTTTAAAATCTAATCTTCAACTTTATTAAATTATTTTGGGTTACTCAAAGGCTCCAAGTTCTCTCTCACCTCCAGGCATTTGCATTGGGATTCTCTCTACCTGAAGTACTTTCCCCCACATCTTCTATCTTCTATCTTCTATTCATTCTTCACATTTCAAGAAGAAGTCTTTCTTCTGGGCTGAGTCCCCACTCAATGCTTCTAGAGCATTTATGGCATGCATTTGAAGTGGTCTGTTTGCCTGGCCGTGTCTCTCCCAAAGCTCCATGAGGAGAATCTGTTTCATTCACTTTTCTGTGCACAGAGCCTGAGCCTGAAACATGGCAAATACTTAGTAAATATTGAATAAATGAGAGAAAAGCAAGAGCAGGATGAAAATTGAAGTGTATTTACCTGGCGCCACAAGCCAATATTGTGCTACCTAGCAGAAGTAATCTTCACAGTCACAGCTGCATTCCTACTGTGTTCCAGGTACTGTTCAAAGCAACTTACATACATGTGCTTTTCCCAACAACCCTGAGTAGATGAGGATTTTGATGCTTAGATAAATGAAATAACTTGCCAAAGGTAAGATGTTTATTAATTTGATGCTTTCTCCTCCTTGATAGGGGAGCTGTGAGTTTTCACTATGTCAAAAAAATATATATTACTAATCAGATTTTGCATAAAAGGACCACTAACATGATTATGACAAACTTCAAGTTTGAGGCTTCAGGTTTCTGAAACAAAGTTTTAAAATCTTTAAATTAGAAAATATCATTTTATTTTAAATAACCACACATTCTTTTTATGAGAAAACTGTTAAAATTATTTTTCAGAACCTTTGCCAACATTATATAAATAATGTAAAACTTCAATGAAACTACCCTTCTTTATTCAAAATAGTTTCAAAGCCTTCTCAAGAAGGACAGATGGTGTTTTCATCATCTACAATAATATGAAGAATACCAAAGTCAGTTGAGGTGAGGCAAAGTACCAAGTTTCATAGAGCCAGGCCATTAATTTAAGATGCATAAAGAAATTTGTTCAGAATTGGGAATCTTTACAGAATCCCAAAAAACCCTCAACATATTTAGCCATCCAAATTGTATTTCACAAGCTGCTCAGTGCATTCTATTTTTCTGTAAGAGATTAGTCAATATTTTGGCAATCAGATTTTCAGCAGGCAGTTTGAAGCTCTGGTTTTCACAGAGAAGGTGATCAGGGTTTATGTTGATAGAGTGCTTTTAAATGGCAACACTTTCAACTTTATTCTGAAGGACCTACCAGCCAGTTGATTAACTTTGTGTAAAAATTAATCCATGGCAATAAGCACTGGGAAGAATTATATAAAACCTAAACCAATGACTATAGATAGAGTGGTGGGATTTTCCACCCTTAATTTTGTGGAGATGCTGTTAGTGCCATAGATAAAAATCAGGGAGAGATCCAAGGTCTGTCTAGCAACTTGTGCCAGTGGCAGGTTTAAGCACATGGCTCATGTCTACCTGAACTCTTTGAAAGCAGCCTTGTCACCCTGTGTCCACTCCCCTCAGGCTCTGATGTCCATTTTGGCTCAAGAGTTGTAATACCAGTTAACAAGATTCCTTCTGTCCCAAAGCACAAAACAAACTGTGCTCATTTGATTAGCCCAAACTCTGTAAAAACCCTGTGCTCAGAAGCACGTTTGTGTTGGGTACTTAAGAGCGTCCAGTGGAGCCCATGGATAGAAATGGGGATACTGGGGGATGAGTTCTCCCCCCCCCTCACTGTGGGTGTCACGCTGCTGGGGAAGAAATAAGGGAACAGCTGGAGCGAGGCAGGGCCCTTGGCAGCAGAGCATGGTGTCAGAACCCAATCTGGGAAAGCAGAAAGCTGTTGGTAGTTACATCAGGAGTGCCAGATCCTTTCCAGCTGCCAAAAGAGAATGACTGTGGGTGGATGGGTAGAACAGAGAGGTAAAGGGAGCAGTACAAGCCCATTTCCATGAAGGGGTGGGAAATAAGCAATGGAGAAGATGTCCTCAGAGATGTGACACGCTGGTGGCTACTCTGTGTGTGTGGGAGGGAGGGGGTTGTCACAAGCTGTATTAAGTGAGTTACAGGTAAGTAACCATGAGTTACAGATAGGTAAGGTTGCTCGAGGAGCTGTGTACTTGACCCTCAGTGATAAACTTTTAATGAAGCCAAAGATGGGCTCTGTTCATGAGTTCACTGTGACTCCACACAAGAGGTTTAGAAACTAGTACAGGGCTCCTAGCATCTCTATGTCAGCATATAAAAGCAACCCATTAGAACTGCAAGGCTCTTGGGGAGACTGGGTGGCTCAGGCAGTTATGTGTTCGACTTCAGCTCAGGTCATGATCTCACAGTTCATGAGTTCGAGCCCTGCATCAGGCTCTGTGCTGACAGCTCAGAGCCTGGAGCCTGCTTCAGAGTCTGTATCTCCCTCTCTCTCTGCCCCTCCACTGCTCATGCTCATGCTCTGTCTCTCTGTCTCTCTCTGTCTCTCTCTGTCTCTGTCTCTCTCTCAATAATAAATAAACATTAAAAAAAAAAAAAAAAACCAACAACTGCAAGGCTCTTGTGTGACTTCTGGTCCAGAAAAGGGCTTCTTGAATTCAGGGAGACGTGTTGGTAGAACCCCAGGGATCCACCAGGCTTTCCAAAGAAGATTAAGTAGTCCAATTTACCAGATACGATCCCTTGAAAATAACTTGTCTAAATATGAATGAGCGACTTCCTGGTAGGAGGGATGAAATATCAGTTTTTAGTATATCAATTTCTCATCTGTAGCGTACTTCATACAGACCCTCTGTGTAGAACGATCACTAAGTGTCAAATCTCTGCAGGCACCTTCTTCATTGCTTTTTTCCCCCAATGCCTTTTTGTTCTATCCACGTGTTTGCAGTCATTTATTTATTTATTTATTTATTTATGTCAACCCAATAACAAGTGGTGGGTCCAAAAGGAACCAACTACAAAGCCTTGAAATAAATGTTTACCTTAGTTTTATTTTACTAATCCCACCTCATTGTGCTTGTCCACATCACTTTGAGACATACAATATTAAATTATATAGCTCTTTTCCATATTCTGCTCTGTAATTTTACCTGTTTCTTTGGTCTCTCAATTTAGGTTCTTCTTAAGCAGAAAATAAAAATTCCTTAAAGATCAGGATGCATCTTTTATTATTTAGTATTTTATCTGATGCATAAAGGGTGAATTGTGAACAACACAGGTACAGAGTTAATAGCAAGTGTTTTATTTTTTTACTTAGAACCTAACATGTACAATTAGACCTTTAAAAACCTTTTGTTGATTTATCAGATTATTCTGTATGTGTTTTTGTTTGTGAATCTATCTTGAACAAGTTGTTTGACCTCTTTTAATGTAGTTTTATTAACATATTTTCCAGATCTAGATTTTTATGATTTAACAATAACAATCCACCCCCAAACCACTATTTTATTACATTTTTTTCTAAAATCTTCTGGAATATAACAACAAACTATATTTGAATGAATAGTATTGATGTTGTTAAATTTGAAAATAACTCCAAATGACTTTTTGGACTTAGATTAAGCTCATCTTTGAAAATAATTCAGGAAGCTATACTCGTGTCTCTTCACATTGGTGGAATTGAATTTGTGCTCTTTGCAGAAAGCACTTTGTTCTAAATTGAAGATTGTAGTTGGGATCAAATTAGATTATGTATGTGAAAGTGCCTTGTTAATTGGTCTATAAATATACATCATTAGTATGAGTAATGAGATGATGGTTGGTCATCATGAAACATCCAAAATAAGTTTAGGTAGTGAGGAACTGGGACCTCACTGGGTGGGGCTGACACGAGATAATTAGACAACTAGATGCCACCAGTCTAGTGCTTCTGAAACTTTTAATGTTCTTCGAAGTGCAGTCCATCTGTAATGGGCTCATATTATATATCCTTGATACTTCGCACCCCTAACCATATGTATGCCTGCACATGCGCGTGCACGCAGGTGGGCCTACACACATACACACACACACACCCCTAGAAATACCTGAATAATTCCAGTCAAGTTTGAGGTGGGAGGAGAAGGTGGTAGGGACGTAAGAAAGTAAGCAGTCTAGTATGCTTTTAAGGATATTTTTTTATCATAATCCCCCTGAAATCTTTTTGAAAAACTATATTTCCCCTAAAATATTTTAAATTGATATTTAAAAATTTTATTATAAGTTTAAACAGCAGGAAAGGATGTTGTTATGGCATATTGCAAGTATCTATATTTCAGAATAAAACTATTTTATTACTCTTCAGTGGAAATATAGATTCCACAGTGATTTGAAACATCATCATCCATTTAAAACATTAATAAACAAGCTCCTCTCTAACAGTTAGAAATTTCATGTTGTTTCTTTTTCTCGTTCAACCTCATTTCTAATTTCTTGTCTATATAGACTTTTATCCTAATCTAATAGGCTTTCATGTTGAAAGCCTTATGGGGCACCTGGGTGGCTTAGTCGATTAAGCGTCCGACTTCAGCTCACGGTTCTTGGTTTCGAGCCACACAGTGGGCTCTGTGCTGACAGCTCAGAGCCTGGAGCCTGCTTTGGATTCTGTGTCTCCCTCGCTCTGCCCCTCCCCTGCTCTGTCTGTCTGTCTGTCTCTCTCTCTCAATAATAAGTAAATGTTAAAGAAAAGTTTTTTAAAAAGAAAGTCTTTTAATGGCAATATTATTGTACTTCTTCACATCAAATATATATCCCATGAACATATATGAAAAAATAATTTGTTTTGAGGTTTTTGTTTCTTGTCACCTACAAAGTAAACTTCATTGGAAATATATCTCTTACTGAGATGGATGGGGGAGGATATATTATGGTGCCTTGATTAAAGAAATTGTTTAAAGGATTATTTTTGAATTTGGAAATGTGCAATATTAAGATTAGGAATAAGTAAGAGGTAAGTCTTTCTTGTTAAAGTGGGAAGAAATTTGGAAAGAGGAATATGAACAAAGACCTTTGATATATTACCAAGTGAAAGAACCCAATCTGGGGGCACCTGGGTGGCTCAGTCTGTTAAGCGTCAGACTCTTAATTTTGGCTCAGGTCATCTTGTAGTTCGTGAGTTCGAGCCCCACGTTGGGCTTGTACTGACAGTGCAGAGCCTGCTTGGGATACTCCTTCTCTCCCTCTCTCTCTCTCCCCTTACCCCAGTCATGTGCTCGCCCGCTCTCTCTTTCTTAAGTTAAATAAATAAACAAAAAGTTTTTAAACATTAAAAAAAAAGAAAGAACTCAATCTGAAAAGGCTACATACTGTATGATTTTAACTATGTGACATTCTGGGAAAGGGAAAACTGTGGAGGCAGTAAAAAGATCAGTGGCTGCCAGGGATTAGTGGGGAGGGAGGAATGAATAGACAGAGCAGAGGATTTTTAGGGCAATGAAACTACTTTGTCTAATACTAAAATGGTGGATACATGTCATTATACATTTGTCAAAACCCCTAGAATGTATACCACCAAGAATGAACTCTAATGTAAACTATGGACTTTGGGTTATTATGATGTAGGTCAATCTAGGTTCATCAACTATAATAAATGTAGCATTCTGGTAGAGGATGTTTGATAGTGGGAGAGGCTGTGTGTACGTAGGGACGGAGGGTATATGGGAACTCTATACTTACTCCTCAATTTTGTTGTATACCTAAAACTTCTCTAAAAAATAAAGTCTAATGAAAAAGAGACTGCTGGTGAGTGTCAGATGATTTTAGGAAAAAGTACATGGAAGGTGAAGATTTCGACATAGCCATAAAACTAACCATGCTTGTGTGCTCTTTAGAAAGTCTTCATATACCTTCAGGTATATCAGAAACCTACTTTGGAGACCTTTGGTCTGAGATTATGGGAGAGCAAATAGATAAGAAAAATGTAGGAAAGATGGGTTATTCATCGAAAAAAAATGGTCTTTGGAAAACAGGATAGACATATAAAAAAAATAAGGGTGGATCTCTACCTTACACTTCATCAAAAATTAAATTCTGAATGCATCAAAAAAAATTAAAAAACCTTATAAATGTAATAGTAGAAATATTATCTGGAGAGTGGTAGATGTGATTAGTGAGCCAGGCAATGAAACATACAGCTGGTTTAAATAATGACAAGAGAGCTCATCAGCACCGTCATTGGTATGTTAATATCTGACTTGTGAAATAATAATAAGAATAATAGTTAACTTTTATTGGGCACTTACAATGTTCTGGGCAATGTTCTAAGCCCTTTACATGTATTAATGCATTTGATCTTCATAACAACGCAGTGTTGAGAGTAGTATTATTACCTCCATTTTCCAGATTAGCCAGTTGAACCACAGAACATGGAAGTCACATGATGCCTGGGATGGAAGCCAAGATTTATTAATTCAAACAGCCTGGCTCTACACCCAGGGGCTCAATCACCAACTGTGCTATGAAGCAATGCTTATTTATGTATTTTTTAAAAATGTTAGATATACAGATTAATAAGTATTAAATTTTGACAAGTTGTATCTATAGTGATAAGTTTAAACAATTTGTACGTTTACTTTCCTTTAGAAAAACTTTAAAGAAAGACTGTTTTTCATTAATAGTTCACTGAAAAAAATACAGAATTACTGTATCCCTTCTACCTTTCACTAACTGAAGAGTATAATTTTCACATCTTTTCAGGCTTACTTCACAATTTAATTCATGGTATTTTAAAAAAATCATAGTGTGTACATAGTTTTAGAAACACACTGTTATCATGCATGAGTTAGTTTACAAATATGATTGTCGATAGTTTATCATGGAATTATATAAAGGACAATTGTCCTTTAAATTTATTTTTCTGCTGGTGTTGAAGTTGAGCAAATGTTGTCACATTAGTTTCTTGGCAGAGTAAGTCTGCAAACCTTATTAGAGTTTATTATGAGTACCAAACAGCTCTAGCTTTATAATACTGTCATGAAATGATTATTGTGATATTACAAAAGATACAAAATAATGGATTGTCAAGTGCTTGATAACAAAAATACTCAATGCTCTTTACTATTAAATAATCTTTAAGATGAGATCAATTTTTGTTCAAAATTAGATGAAAACTAGTAAAGCTATTTGATTATGGTGATGGGGATGTAGAAAGCTTAGTACAAGTGAGTTTTTTGTTTTGTTTTGTTTTTGCTTTTTAAGTTTTTATTCCAATTTCAGTTAATTAACATATGGTATTATATTAGTTTCAAGTGCACAATATAGTGATTCAACACTTCCATACATCACCCTGTGCTCATCACAAGTGCCCTCCTTAATCCCCATCACCTATTTAACTCATCCCCCCATCCATCTCCCCTCAGTTTGTTCTCTATAGTTAAGTATCTGTTTCTTGGTTCGTCTCTCTCTCTCTCTTCCCCTTTGTTCATTTGTTTTGTTTCTTAAATTCCACATATGAGTGAAATTATGTGGTATTTGTCTTTTCTCTGAAGGACTTATTTTACTTAGCATAATACACTCTAGTTCTTTCCATGCTGTTTAAAATGGCAAGATTTAATTCTTCATGATGGCTAAATAATATTCCAGTGTGTCTTCTTCTTTATCCATTTATCAGTTGTTGGACACTTCAGCTGCTTCCATATCTTGGCTATTGTAAATAATGCTGCTATAAACATAGGGGTATATGTATCCCTTTGAATTAGTGTTTTTGTATTTTGGGGGTAAATACCCAGTAGTGTGATTACTGGATCATAGGATAGTTCTATTTTTAACTTTTTTAGGGGCCTCCATACTGTTTTTTTTTTTTTCCAGAGTGGCTGCATCAGTTTGCATTCCCACCAACAGTGTCAGAGGCTTCTCCTTTCACCACTTCCTCACCAACATCTGTTGTTTCTTGTGTTGTTGATTTTAGCCACAATGAAGTTTTATTTATTCTAATCTGAAAGAGAATATAAACAGTGTGTACGGTTATACTGTGTGTGAAATCCTGTCCTCAGCAGCCTATCTGGGAGGTCTTATTAATATAACAGTCCTTCTCTCATACTCTTTCTTACTTGGAAATGATTTGGGCTTAATCAGAGAAGTTGAAGATTATGTGTAGTTCTCGGGGGCAAAATAATCTCTTGGCAGCTTGCAGAATTTCTTATGGGTGGGTCGATTTTATTTAAAAGGGAGTTTGATAAACCAACTGGTAGAAGCTAGCTCAGGTTGGTGCTTAGGCTTCCTGCATATCAAAGAAGTCAAAGGAAAGAAAATAATAATTTGGTTGGGAAGAGAGTGTTAAAAGGAAAGAACACCCGAACTTGTCAAATAGCCAACCAGGGCCTTTGGGAGCAACAGAGCTGTCTAATGGATATTTGTTTGCTCTGTGGTCTAAATTCTCCCTTAAGTCTCCTTTCAGTAAATTCTCTGTTGTTCAGTCATGCTTTGTGGAGTGATTTTTCTCTTTTAGAGGAACCCATGTAGTGCCTAGTCCTGATTATGGTTTGCACATAGTGAATAAGTGATTGCTTTTGGGAGCAGCTGATATGTAGATTCCCCGTTAATAACTCTGCTTACTTGAAGGAAGTATGTCATGGCTGGGGGTGAGCAGTGAACAGTTAACTAACCTCTTCTGTTAATGTGCCAGAGGCCCTTCCCGGAACAAACAGCCTTCCTGAAAGAAGACTCTCTGGATTCCAAGCCTCCCCTGTCGCCATGGCAGCTGGGAGCAATTCACACAGATACTCTCACTCTTCCACCACCCCTGGTTTTGGCAGGAAAAATCATAAGTCATTTGAATTTTGGAACTAGTAGGGACATGGAGATAATTATGTTCAATCCCCTAATTTAGGGAACAGAAGTGTAGAGAAATTAAAGACATGCCTAATGTTATGGCTCATGCTAGCAGGGGATGGTGAGAATCCAGGCTTCTTAAGTTTCCAACCAGTGTTCTTTCCACAACACCAGAAAGTCTGAAGAAATCTGGAGAAGAAGGAAGAAAAATCATACTAGCAAATATAGCTAAGGCATCAGCGAAATGATGAAACTGATATATGGCTGTTTTCCTCTTGCAATAGACTTGATTTTTCATCTGAAAAAATACACAAGGTAGAAGAAAACATGAAGAGCCAAAAATGTAGGTCGCAGGTGCTAAGTTTTGTGCAATGAGTTGTGTGTTCATCTTTTCTCATAGGTGAGAAATGGTTCAACCACCAGCTGGGTGGGTGGAGAAAGAAAATTCTTGGTGATATAAGTTTCAATCATAGCCCACCAGCTCAGCCATACAACACGTGAAGAGATCGTGATTATGAAGGGCCACACAGAAGAACCAGGTGTGCAATCGACTACACGAAATATGCATTTTCTTCAGATGTCACAAAGTTTCGTATTCATTACTGAGTAGTCACTATAATAGCATCACTTGTTTCCACCAACAGTATCCACGGTAGAGCAAAAGAAAACCTCATGACAGTAGTAGTATTCTAATACCGCTAATTCACAAACACCCTATACATTCTCTTTTTACACTGCTTTGCAGGTCATAGAAAATGACGGGACAATCTCTTTATTGCTGAATTTATAATCTATACTCTTTGGATTCTTGATAAATGCTTTAAAGGTTACTATATCTATGGTGCCGTTCATCTCGGTGTTTAAATGCTCATATCCATTAAGCCAAAAGAAAGTACACTTGAGCCATGAAAAGACTCTCTCTCAAGCCAACAGCCTCTAGTCTGAAGTAATAATTTCAGTGGGAAGGGTGAGAAGGCTCCTTGGGTGGATTCGCAGTGGCTTCCAGACAGCTGATACAAAAACCAGAGGGAGGCTTGGGTGGGCAGTCATTGTTAGCTGGTTTGTGGTGGGGATTACAAAAGGAATACCCAGATCTGTTTTCAATTGGAGGCCTTAGAATCTCTCAGTCTTTTACCAAGAATTTCTGTTTGGGTTCTAAGCGGTGTTTATGACAATGGGCCTTCTGATATGACATATTGCAGAGGCAATGCTACCAAACCTAGCCCTTAACCACTATGGAGTGGTCTCTCTAAATACAGAAAATCCCAAGGAGCAGTAATTTTCTCATATATTGAATAGCATTTTGGCTTTCTGCATTAAGTATACTTACACTCTATGGGAAATAGTTCTTTGGGGGGATATGTGTATGCCTTTCTATAACTGGAATTCAAAGTAGATTATTTTAATGATTTAGACCATATGGTAAAGCTCCTGTTTTACTCAAAAGAAAAAGTATCTCCAAGAGTGGTATATGCATACAATGAAATATGTATTAGTCAAGGATCTCCAGAGAAACAAAACCAATAGGAGATTAGATAGATAGATGGATAGATAGATAATTTGTTATAATAAATAAGTAAGTAAGTAAATAAATAAATAAATAAGGAGGGCAATCTGCTTTACTCGGTGTACTGACTGAATGTTAATCTCATCCAGAAACACCCTCATAGACACACCCAGAATAATGTTCGACCAAACGTATGAACACTCTGTAGTCCAATAAAGGACAAATGAAATTAACCATTAGAGAGTACTTTTCAGCTTACAAAGGAAGACAATTCTGACACATGCTATGATAGAGATGAAACTTGAGGATGTTATTGTAAGTGAAATAAGCCAGGCAGGAAAGGACAAATACTGTATGATTGCACTTACATACGCTATCTAGAGTAGTCAAATTCATAGAGACAGAAAGAATGGTGGTTTCCTGGGGCAGAGGGGGACAGTAAATGGGGAGTTATTGTTGAATGAGTACAGAGTTTCGGTTTTGCAAGATGAAAAAGTCCTAGAGATGGATGGTGGTGATGGTTGCACAACATTATGAATGTGCTTAATACCACTGAACTATATACTTAAAAATGGTTAAGATGATAAATTTTATCTTAAATGTGTTTTACCACAATTAAAAATAAAAAGAGGAGGAGGATTCTGGGAAGATGATGGATTAGCAAACACTCCCCACTTAGACAACAATTGCACTTGTGGCAGAATCTGTCTGATACAACTAATTTAGAACTTTGGAGTCTATAGGAGGCTTGCAATTCCAAGTCTTGGACCTAAATTTTAGTGGCAGGGATTAAAGGCTCTAAGTAACAGTGACTGTGAGCTCTGGATAACATCAACTCTCTTATAATTCCATTCTCCCTTTTACTTCTCTAGCCCAGGGGACTATAATCTTGTGGTACCTTACCTCTCCTTTTGGCTCTTTATATTCATTCAACAGCTGTGTAACCAGTTTCCAGTATCAAATATCCCTACTTTAGATATCTACATTGGTTTTGTTTTCTTTTTGGGAAACTGCTAATACTTTCCTTCAATTAGATTAGGTCAATTTAGGTAATATGCCCCCTCTTGGAAAAAAAAATCATTGTATTCCCTGAATGACTTTTTATATGACTGGGACTCACATCCCCAATATAGTTTCCTCTATGTCATATGAGATACACAGGAAAGAGGTAGATACCTGAATAAAGTCAGGACACTATTAATGAGGAAGAAAGAGGGATGAGGTGCTTGGTTTGATTAGGCAACCAAAGGTATTCAAGTTTACCCAGCTAGCAAGAGATAAAGCCAAGATACACGTCCAAGTCCAATGGATTCAAGACCCTTGCATCACTACAATACAGTACAGGGTAGTGTATAGGGCTGGGACTAGGGCCCAAGGCTGTTCATTATGAGTTTGCCTATGTATGTCTTGAGGGCAGCTTGGACCCCTAAATCTGAGAATGCAGGCCTGAGTTGTTGGGGTCACTAGATCTTATAAACTGGCATTTTTAAAGGACTATGGATTTCAGACAGATTCTACTTTCTTTCTTTTTTCCTTGTGGCAGTTCAATTTTAGTCCTACATATGTGCACATGCATCTGCAAGCCCACGGCTGTGATTATTATCAGCTCATATAGAAGTCTGTAGACCTTCCATTAGAGATGACAGTTTCACTGCTGCCATTATTGAAGTTGTGCTGAACAAAAGATATATTGCTCTATAATGCTCTGATTTTTTATTTTGCTACATGACATAGTATTGATCAAGTCTAAAGTCACCCACAGTCACATCGACTTTTTCTAGTGTTCCTGCTAACTTACTGGAAAGAGTCTAAATTAAAGAAATAGTGTTTGGCTGTTAGCACGATCTGTCACTTAATTTTTTTTCTCAATATTACACAGACTTGGGCATCTTCTGTTATGTTTTAAGACATTCTAAACCAAGGACAGGGTCTAGAATTTTTTTTTTCTGTAGAATTATTCTTAGTGGTGAATTCTGGATTTCAAAGGCTACCCACATAATATGATCTCCCACATACCCCTCAAATAAGTTTCTTCCTTAGATTTCCCTCCCGCACTCCCTTTCTTCCTTCCCACTGGAATTCCTAAATGGTTATGTGAGATTTAAGCAGCTTATCATTTACACTTTACTTATTGTTTGAAGAGGATCTCATTTTGTAAGTATTGCAAAACTGCTGAAGTCATTCTTTTGGGATGGAGTAGGAAAAGAGGTGAGGGTGTGGAGAGCAAATCCTATTGTCGGGGTGTTAAAATAACTGTTGGTTAACTTAAGAGAACTCCCTGAGGTAGAACAACTCACTTTTCTCCTCTTCTGCAGCAGTAAACATTCCTATAGATGTTCTAATTCTAACCTGGAGAGTTATAGGGGTTGTAAAGAGTGTAAATAAGGGGCAATTCTAAGGAAGCCCCTTATTTGTATTGTGTAGAAATCAACATGGTAGTACATTTGTGTATGGAGAAGAAGCAAGGGATATGGGGTGTCAGAGGGACTGGATAGTATGGCTGGAATATTTGGAGGCCATTAAGAGTCGCCAGGATCACTGGGGGTGATAAAGGTCCTGACTAGCTAGGACAGAGCTTCTTAGGGCCTGGAAACTTCCATAGAATATGGATCTCATCCTCAGCACATGCATGTGTACTTTACAGGAGATCCCATCTAAGCAGAGTTAAGCCACCTGTAACCCAGTTTTTAAGGTCCACGCCACCTAGAAAGGTGTGCAGTGACTTAAGAATCCAGTCTTAATAATCATGGTCCACATCACATTTTGAGGCCAGGGCATGGTGCAAACTATTTTTTCCATTTCTTTTTTCTTTTTTTTTTTTTAACGTTTATTCATTTTTGAATGACAGAGAGAGAGAGAGTGTGAGTGGGGGAGGGACAGAGAGAGAGGCAGACACAGAATCCGAAGCAGGCTCCAGGCTCTGAGCTATCAACACAGAGCCCGACATGGGGCTCAAACCCATAAACCATGAGATCATGACCTGAGCTAAAATCGGACACTTAACCGACTGAGCCACCCAGGAGCCCTTCTTCCATTTCTTTTGGGTGTCTTTCAGGACAAATTGAGTTAGCCTCAGAAAGATACCTGGAGGGGCGCCTGGGTGGCTCAGTTGGTTGAGCATCTGACTCTTGATTTTGTTAACAACATCATGTTTAGTCTGTGTTCAGATTACCATGCTTATCTCATGCATATTTTCTCTTTCTTTCTTTCTTTCTTTCTTTCTTTCTTTCTTTCTTTCTTTCTTTTTTAAAGGAAGTCTTAAAAAAATAAAGCAATCTTGATTTTGATCAGGTCATGATCTCACAGTTCATGGGATTAAGCCCCATGTCAGACTCTGCCCTGACAGCATGGAGCCTGCTTGGGATTCTCTACATCTCTCTCTGCCCCTGCCCCAAAAATAAATAAATAAACTTTAAAGAAAAGAAAGATGTCTGGAAATCTCTTTTTCTTATTCTCCCATTTTTATCCTTCCCCTGTCTCGGGGAAGCTGCTTCCATCCTGCAGTTACCCCCAACAGGTAAGTCCAGGTAGGTTTCACCCTGCGGTGGTGACAGTAGAACTTTACAGCCCTCCCTTGGTGTTTTCTTAACTCTTTAGAGTCTTTTTTTTTTTTTTAGTTTATTTATTTATTTTGAGAGAGAGCAAGAGGGAGGAGAGGGGCAGAGAATGAGGGGGGAGAGAGAGAGAGAGAGAGAGAGAGAGAATCCCAAGCAAGCTCCACACTGCCAGTGCAGAGCCTGACTTGGGGCTCAAACCCACAAACCATGAAATTACAACCTGAGCTGAAACCAAGAGGCTGATGCATAACAGACTGAGTCACCCAGGTGCCCGGGTCTTTATAGTCCTTAGAGAAGCACATTTATTTATAAGACAAACTCTTCAATTGCTACCCTTAATCACCTCTCATAAATAGCTTTGATGCTTGTTATGATAAAAGATCCCTCCCTATCAGAGGTGAGGATGAGGAGGAACAGAGCAGGCAAACCGATAGAGAACCCTATTCTAATATACACAGTAGCTGTCCATAAGCCAGGACCTGCAGCAGCCCTGGGGCGATACAGTTGTTCTGAGACTTGTAAGGAGGGGACTGAGGAGTTGAAAGATACGTAAGATCTGACTCTGAGTAGTGCACATGTTATGTGGAAGCATATGTAGGGTCAACTTTGTGAGCAGTGGTATGGGATTGTAATGACATAGCCTCCATCTACTTTACCAGTTTGTATACAAGAGCTTTCTTTTTAGGTGCTAGAACCAGACAAATTCTTAGCTATAGTAAGTGTCCTTTCTGCCCTTTAAATTCTTAGGTTTTCTTTCCATGGATTTCCATTAATATGCATATTTAGGTAGAGAAAGATTGTATCTTATTTCTATGGAGTCATTTATATGATGGAAACTGAATTCAGACCATCTTATGAGGTGTATAAATATGACCAGAGGCTAAAAAGCACTGGGAGCATCTAATAAATGTAATGTTATTTTTTGTTGTAGCTACATTATTTTAAATATAGATTATATTGAGAGTGACTATGAGGATATATTAGTTAATATTTATAAATCTATTTAAGCTGCTCAGATAAATGGAAAATCTAAATAGTTATGGTCAGGAAGGCTGAAATGGATTTGAGCTTGGTGACCTAAAACTTTCATTCCTTGGCTTCTTTCCTCAGCATCTCCAGGCAAACACTGGCTCATTTGAAGCTTTGACCGTCATTTCAAAGGAAGGAGCTGAAATGTAAGTAACCAGAAGGTATGCAATACTAGAAATGTGTTTTCTTTAAGTTTGACACTCAAAAAAAATGTGGTCATTAATTTGATGGTCATCCACAAGAAAAGGGTACTTTTCCCTGGGAGACAGGATATCATGGGGATTGGGAGTGAAATTTCTGGAGCCAAACTCCCTGGGTTCACATCCCAGTTTTGCCACTTGTTAGCTGTGTGGCTTTAAACAGGTCATGTAACCTCTCTGTGTTTCAATTTCCATCCTTTGATGGCTTGGACATCTGGATAGCAATGTGTCAAATGGCATATTCCAAACACTTTATTGATTTTGAGTGTATAATATATGTGAAGTGTGTAAGTAATGCTTTCCCAGTTGGTATTCTCATCTGCAAGCTGGATTAAACACTACTCCTCGCTACAATAAGGAGATCTACTGGAAAACCAGTGACAGCTCACAGAATGGAAGAGAAGTAGGAGTGTCAAGTTTGGGGAAAGGGCAGGAGTCAAGGATGTCATGGAGGCGGCAATGAAAGCCACACCCAGGTCGCTCCCAGGACTGCTCTGGGTCTCAGAGTTTCTCTGCCGCTGGGATGCATCTGACCTCCAAACATTTCCTCCTGTCTGACTGCTCCCAAATTTCAGAGCCCTGGAATTAAGGATATTTAGCTGAGTTTCTGGCATGGTTCTTTCTGCCCTTCTCCCTGCATTGTATCAGGAGTAGGTAAAAGATGTATCTGACCCTCTTGGTTTCTATAATGGGAGGTGGCAGTGGAAAGCAGTCACTGGAATCTGTCTTCCTGTCAAGATTTGATAAAATGGAGTATTCTACCAGTAGGAACATGTGGTGCTTCTAGGTGGTCAAAAAAATTACAAATCTCTGCTTTACTTATATAAGACGTCAAATTTTCCTCAGTAGCTCCATGAGCCATAGCATGGTGGTAAATGTTTAACAACTGCTCTCTGGCCCTGATTTGTAACATCTGTACATTTCCAAGGGCAAAGACTCCCACTGTGGACAATTTCAGGCTACATCTGAACACAGCTGAAAAGAGATGTACAGTAATATACTGTTATATAACATTTCAGCCATACAGCTACAACAGATATAAATAACCTCAAGTACATAGAAAATAGTGAAATTGTAGTAAAATAATTCAGAAGTAATGAGTTTTCATTTGTATTTATTTATGAGTATTTATTACCTTTGTTAACATAATTTTTTTAAATTTATTTTTTAAATTTACATCCAAGTTAGCATATAGTGCAACAATGATTTCAGGAGTAGATTCCTTAATGCCCCTTATCCATTTAGCCCATGCCTCCCCCCACAACCCCTTCAGCAACCCTCTGTTTGTTCTCCATACTTAAGAGTCTCATGTTTTGTCCCCCTCCCTGTTTTTATATTATTTTTGCTTCCCTTCCCTTATGTTCATCTGTTTTGTATCTTAAAGTCCTCATATGAGTGAAGTCGTATAATATAATTTAAGTTTATATGATTTTTTAAAATGTTTATTCTTTGTTTTGAGAGAGAGGGAAAGCGTGAGCAGGGGAGGGGCAGAGAGAGGGAGGGAGAGAGAGAATTCTAAGCAGGCTCTGTGCTTTCAGTGCAATGCCCAATTTGAGGCTTGAACCCACAAACCATGAGATCATGACCTGAGCTGAAATCAAGAGCTGGACGCTTAACTGACTGAGCCAACCAGGCACCCTTATATGATTTAATTTTTTACAATAGCTGTATTTTAAAAAATGGGCTGGCAAAATTTTTCCAAATAATTTTAGGAGCCAGCACACCACTGCCTAAGAGATGGATCAATAATTAAGAGATTTCTTACACAGTACAATGCTTGGTGAGAGGCATAGGACCTGGAAATTTTGCACAGTACATTTTTGTACACTGGGAATCCTCAGTAACAGAGTAATAATAGTATCTGACATTTATCTAGCAAAACACATTCTTATTTAACATCCTAATTCATTTTTTATCCTTACAACAAACCCAAGGGAAAGGTAAGCAAGGTATATTAGAGGTGAGGGGACTGAGTCAGAGAACTGAAGTGACCCCTGACAGGTGGAGTAGAAACTAGATTTGGATCCTTGAGACTTCCAGTTCACAGCTTTTCCCATACCATCCTGTTTCTTTGAACCTCTTGCCATCCCTGGAGTAGCCATTTATTACAGGCAGACTATTAAATAACCTAGAATGCGTATGTCAAGAATATTCCGTTATTCAGCCCAGGGGCTCTCCTGTATCTTGACAAATAAAAAATGAAATAAGTCAGAGGCCCACAGAATGGACAATGACAACATGTTGCATTAGCAGCTTTGATGGCCAGACTCCAGGATGGCTCCTGATGATGCTTACCCCTGGTATTCATGTCCTTGGACTCCTTCACTGTAAGGCTGACCTGTGTGACTAATAGGACATTGCAGAAGTGTTGGTATATGACTTCTTAAGCTAGCCACAAAGAGTGCTGCAGCTTCTACCTTGTTCCCTTGGGCCACTTGCTCTGGGAGAAGTCAGCACAGTGTTGTAAGAACACACAAGCAGGCTTGTGGAGAAGTCCACATGGGAAAGAGCTGAAGCCTCTCACCAACAGCCAGCACTGTCTTAGCCATAAAAGTGAGCTATCTTGGAAGTGGATCTTCCAGTTCGAGACAAGCCTGCAGGTGACATCCAACCATAATCTCATGAGAAACCCCAGGCCAGGATCACCAAGCTAAGTGCTACCAAACTCTTGAGTCACAGAAACTATGAGAGAGAACCAATGTTTGTGTTATCTTAATCCCCTGGGTTTTGGGGTAATTTGTTACACAGCACTGGATAAACTGGATTTCTTTAAAAACTGCACCATATAGGGGCGCCTGGGTGGCTCAGTTGGTTAAGCATCCAACTTTGGCTCAGGTCATGATCTCACCATTTGTGAGTTTGAGCCTCGCATTAGGCTCTGTGTTGATAGCTCAGAGCCTGGAGCCTACTTCAGATTCTGTGTCTCCGTCTCTCTCTGCCCTTCCCCCACTCACATTCTCTCATTCTCTCTCTCTTTGTCTCTCCCAAAATAAATAAACATAATAATTTTAAAAATTTTTAAAAAGGGGCACCTCGGTGGCTCATTCAGTTTAGCACTGACTTTGGCTCAGGTCATGATCTCACGGGTTTGTGGGTTCAAGCCCCACGTCAGGCTCTGTGCTAACAGCTCAGAGCCTGGAGCCTGCTTCGGATTCTGTGTCTCTCTCTTTCTGTCCCTCCCTTGCTCACACTCTATCTCTCAAAAATAGATAAACATTAAAAAATTAAAACAAAAAGTTGTACCATATAGACTATGGGTGATCTTAATCAAATACAGGTAGGTGTTAGGGACTTAAAGGAACATTTCAAGTAATTGTTTATTGTTGTATTGGTTTTGCCTTCCACCAAGGGAATTCAATTTCAAGTCAACATTCTGTGAAGCTTTGTACAATATAACTTTTGAAATGTGTTTTGTTCTTAATGCTTTTCTTTCTTTCCTTTCTTTCTTTCTTTCTCTCTCTCTCTCTCTCTCTCTCTCTCTCTCTCTCTTTCTTTCGAGTTTCAGGCTCTCCTACTGAGCCAGCCAGTTACTCCTTTTTTTTTTATGTTTATAATGTTTATTTTTGAGAGAGAGAAAGACACAGAGTGGGGGAGGGGCAGAGAGAGAGGGAGCCACAGAATCCCAAGCAGGCTTCAGGCTCTGAGCTCTGAGTGCTGGGCTCCAACTCAGGAACCACGAGATCATGACCTAAGCGGAAGTCGGAGGCTTAACTGACTGAGCCACCCAGGTGCCCCTGTTCCTAATGCTTTTCTAAATGACCTGTTGTTGTCCAGAGAAAAGAGCACTCTGTACTGAGGGCATGTGCAACTCTGAAGAGCAAGGCAGGTTGAACTAGAATTCACACAGGCACCATTAAGTCATCCCACAGAAGGAAGTCATCTCACAGCCCTTTAGACCCCACCTTCACTGCTACCTTTAATTCTTTTGGGTTTCTCGGCCATGGCACCTTTTCCCTCCTGGAAAACCAGGACAGGGGAGAATATCCAGAACTAAATCAATTAGAAAGGGAGGGGGCTAAGGGACCCACTGGATGTTGGGGACGGAAATCTTACGATCATTTGCAAAACACCAGTCACATCACCCCTTGGGAGATTGAGCTATGACCTCTTCTCCTGGCGTCCCCGCCCGTCAAATTTGCTCCTAGAAAAATCCGGTCACGTCCCTAAGAGCACAGGAGAGGATCTCAGCGAAGCGGGAGGCTCTTGTGCCTGTTGGGAGAGGCGGAGCCGGGATTAACCAGCTCCTTGGCGCTTTTCCTCCGAACTGGGGGAGGCCGAACACCTACCGAGAAGTAGGCGCCCAAAGCCGGGCTCCCGTAAGGGGGCGGAGGAGACTCGGAGGTGGGAGAGCGGGTGGCCAGCCTTGTCGGCCAGCTGCTATCCGCGCCTAGCGCGCACAGCCACCGAGCGCCGGCGCCTCCAGCATGGAGTGGGAGCTCAACTTTCTGCTCTACCTGGCGCTCTTTTTCTTCCTGCTCTTCTTACTTTTCCTCCTGCTCTTCGTGGTCATCAAGCAGCTGAAGAACTCTGTGGCCAGCACAGCCGGGGCGCTCCAGCCCGGGCGTCTCTCACTGCACCGGGAGCCTTGGGGCTTCTCCCGAGAACAAGCGGTGTGACCTGTAAGGCGCGGGCACTAGCAGGAAGGCACGGAGCTGTGCGGGTGCCTCGCCGGATCTCAGCTTCGACTCTGTCCGCGTGGCCACCCAGGTTCCAGTGCTAGGCTCGGTAGCGCTGGCAGGTTCGTTCGGGGGTAAAAGGGGCCTGCGGAGGGGCGAGTTACTCCGCCCCTTGGGGAAACTCTGGGCTCCAAGCACGCTCCGTTGCCAGGGACGGTGGGTGTATGGGGTCTGGGCAGGCACTGTGCTCTTAGGAATGGACCCTCAGCTTTTCCGGGGTGGGGAAAGAGGGAGAAAGAGAGACGTTCAGCCTTTGGAGCCGGAATGGCTTTGGGCACCTGCAAGCTCTTCTTCCCAGTCCCACTGCATTTGATCTTGTACCGAAAGGTTGGAAAACCAAATAATTCAGATAATTCAGTCCAACCACTTCCATACCATATTTGATTCCAAAAATCGAGTGTCAACCTAAATGTCCAAATTATTTAGAAAGTGTGGGCTTTGGGACAGGAAGCAGGAGGAAACAGTGCGCACTTGAAGTATGCCGAATTCTGCTTTAAATATCTTTGCGCTCTGGCAGAGGCTAAATGGGGTTCGTCCGACAGTGGCCCGTCTCCCCCTCAGTCCTTCCTCCTCTTCTAGCCCCCGGCCCCATTTATGCCTGCAGAGTTGCCACACCGGGTGGGTTTAGAATCTGGAACAGCGGGACGGTGAGCGTTACAAGTCATTTGGGAAATGCCTTGGGGTTGCTCTGAAGGGCTGGTGAAAAGAGGTTTACACGTTTTAGGACAACAGGAAAAAGAGGACTGGAGGAGCAAGGATGTCTTTTTAGATTACAGGACTAGACCATTTGCGAGATTGATGGAACAGCAATAAACTTCTCATTAATGTGCCCTAAGCACCCTCCAGGCAATGTCAGTTTGGGGAAATAACAGTTTCATCTTCCAGATGCTTTTTCCTCGGTTTATGTCGTCTCGAGTTCTGGAGTCAAGCTGCTGCCCAGCGTTGGTGCGTTGAAGACCGCAACTGCAGTTCCAGCTGGTAATGGGAAACCCTTCAGAGAGGGGACCTGAACAACCGGAGATGGACGTTTTCTGCCAATGGTAAGAGGGGGCCGCCCTGATTGACACTTTGTCCCTGGGTATAGTTAAACTTCTAAAGACCCAGGGCCTGAAAAAGTGAGAGGTTAGGATAGAGGAGATGGGTGCAATGAAAGGATTCTCTCCCTCTTAGAACTGATGAACTTCTACTAGAACTGAGCAGCCAAACTGATTCCTAACTCAGTGCAAGAATCAGTGTCTATGCAGAGGAGCATAGAAATTAGAGTGGGATGTGAAGAGTGTTTGCAATTTTAATAATCATTCTACTCTTTTGGAAAACAGTGCAGGGGGTTTTGGAGTGAAATATGTAATGCAAGATTCATTTGTCTTCATTAAGGGAAAATTTGGGTCAGTCATGTTAAGGTGGGATAAGCCATATCATGACCGAATTTTGAAAATATTTATTAATTTGAGGTACACAGACCATGTAGAGAGGCTAAAAATGACAAAATACTAAGTTTTGCCTAGGTTGATAATACGAAAATGAAGTAGAAGACAATTACTTTGTTAATTCAAGGGAAGGAAACATAGTCTCATGTAGGTAAACATAATTACGGGGAAATTTTTTTTGGCTGAGACATTCAGATACTTTCCCACATT
This sequence comes from Cryptoprocta ferox, assembly GCA_028646485.1. NCBI lineage: Eukaryota > Metazoa > Chordata > Mammalia > Carnivora > Eupleridae > Cryptoprocta > Cryptoprocta ferox. The sequence goes on from CM053567.1 coordinate 95,490,322, forward strand.
TCTAGTTCACTTTGCTACAACAGACCTGTTGTTAATGAAGTATAGGTGTACGTATATGTATGTATGTGTGTGTATGTATGTGTATATATACACATATATTTTTCTCTATATATAAATATATATAGTTCTATCTATCCATCCATCCTTCTCTTTATCAGAGCTATAATACGACTTGATTTGACTTTCCAGTTTGAATCCCAGAATCAACTACAGTGACTCTATCTTGTATTTTAAACAATAGTTCTCTAATTGGTTGACACCTCAGCGGTGGCATTTAACTATCGGGTTACATGGTTAATATGGACATTGAAGATGAGTATAGGAGTAGTTAATTAGCCATTACAGTTGTTTACAAGGATGGGAAATAGTCACTTGGTACTTTATTAATAACTGAAGTGCAAATTATTTTAACCACCTCCTTGACTTCTTGATTTTGTAATCCTTAAATCTTCTTAGCAGTGCCACTGGAGTCCAGAGGTGTAAACCAGCCCTGAATCGTGTAGAGAGGAGACTTTGGAGAACTCAGGGTGAGTAGTTTGCTGCCATCCCAGGATTAATCTGGTTGTGGCTCTACTGACTTTGTTTGAAAGGACATGAAAGGAATGGTTACTTTTCTATCTTGTGCCCAGTGCCATTTTATACCCTCCTTGTAATCTAATTATTAGTTACTACACTGCCATTTGTTTAGGCCAAACAAACAAACGAACAAACAAAAAACTATTTTTTCCTGTTACTCAATAACTGCCTGCCTAGAACGTGGCCCTAAACCCTAGGAATTAAGCTTCCTCACATTTGCTCTCACAACTTGCTGCTGTTGATCCCCTGCCTCACACCTGCTTGGTTAGGCACTCTGCTTTTGAAACTTTGATACCCGTACCCGAACTGCCTTTTTCTATTCATTTATTCAATCATCATTTTTCCAAAACTCAACAAAGACTGATCTCCCGAATTAAAACTACTTCTTAACTCACTTTTTTTCCATCTGTATGTATTCTTGATCTAATGCTCTGACACCCACAATTGTCTAGGTTCCCAGTTTGCATATGTTGGCTGCCCCATCCGCTGACCACATTCTGATCCTACCACTATACCACATCGATATTCAAAGATGGTATGCATATGGGTGGGACATAAAAACATTTGAAAAATAAGGAACATTTAAAATAACTGCTCATTATTCAAATGTAACTTGATTATAGAAGATTCTTACGTTCTATTTCAAATAGAAGGTGTTTAGTGACTCTTCAGCAATGTGAGAGGCTGAATTGAATTTCTTACGTTATCAGGAAATGGACCATCATTCAATTATTATGAAATATTCATGTTTTATGTCAGGTGTTCTTATTTCATTGTGTCTAAATTTCAGTTGTTTAAAATGACTTCATATTTTATTAGGATAAATAATCTTGATTGTTTCGCTGATTTCCAAACCTGTTGGCACAATGAATCAGCAGTTCCACTTGGAAAGATAACCATTTTTAAGTTGAATGAGAATGACATCACACTCACACCTGCAAAACCTAAAGTGTCTAATAAAGTAGATTCCTATGTCTGAACTTCAGTTTTAGGGCACAGCTGTAGATGCAGGACTGATGCCATCTGGTGCAGTTCCACAGAATAAGAGACAAAATTTACCCAGAGTGTGCCATGCACTGGCTTTTCTGGGAATGACAAGTTGCCAGGATTTGTTTTTGGTTCACTTGCAGGGGTGGAAACTTGGAACTAGGTGAGTTGTTTTACATGCAATATCCCCATTTATAGCTTGACATTTCATATTTCCAATTTTGTTTATTGTTTGAAAATAAGTGCAAAAGAGCTAAATTTTTTAAATGTCCCCCTATTTAAACATTATATACAGTTAACCATTTAGGATAGTGGTAAATGTTTACTTTTTCGAACTCATACCTACTAATCTAGGGACATTTAGAATACTAATGACAATAGTGCAGTACATAGAAAGTATTTACAGAGTACTATGGTTTTAATTTTTATAGCTACTCTGGGGCAGGTGTGCTTCTTTTAGTTAAAACCACAATTAAAACTCTGGGATCATTAGGAAATCACTGTCAGGTGTCTGTGTCACTAACAAGGGGAAGTTAAAGATTGAGTTGCAGAGCTTTGAAGTTGATTTTTGTTGTTTTTTGTTTGTTTTTGTTTTGTTTTGAATCAGTGAAATAAATTATCAACTCTACATTTCTTACTTTGTCCACACAAAATAAAGCCACAGATTAAATAATAATCTGATTAATTATCTGAGTAGTTAGCATCTTACCACAAAAGAATTTGGGTGATCAGTAGGGCAGACCTGTGTTTAGAACAGTAGTCAGAATATAATAGGCACTCAGAAAAAACTTCCTGATGAATTCAGCTAAAAATCCTCTTGTTTTCCTTAATAGCAGCTATTTTATGTAATAAGCCCAATCATTTCTTCCACTGTTGTGCTGTGTAGATGTGGGTAGGTTGAAATTAAAATTAAAAAAAAATTTTTTTAGCGTTTATTTATTTTTGAGAGAGACAGAGATAGAGCACACATGGGCAAGGGGCAAAAAGAGAGGGAGATGGCTCTGTGCCCTCAGTGCAAAGCACAATGCAGGGCTGGAACCCTCAAACCATGAGATCATAACCTGAGCCGAAGTCAGACACTCAACCCACTGAGCCACCCAGACACCCTGAAGGTAAAATTTTTATACTTAAATTTTGTTTTTTTAGTATGACTCTATGAAGTTACTTGAACTTTGTTGAATATATATATTATATATATATATAATATATATATAGTTTCTTCTGGCAAGTTTTTTTTAATTAAAAAATTTGTTTAATGTTTATTTATTTTTGAGAGAGAGAGAGAGAGAGAGAGAGAGAGAGACAGAGCGTGAGCAGAGAAGGGGCAGAGAGAGGGAGGGAGACACAGAATCTGAAGCAGGCTCAAGGCTCTGAGCTGTCAGCACAGAGCCTAAAGTGGGGCTTGAACTCACAAACCCAGATCATGACCTGAGCTGAAGTCAGACACTTAACGGACTGAGCCACCAAGGTGCCCCTTGTTTTTTGTTCGTCTGTTTTTGTTTCTTTTTACATTAAGACGGAAATCTTGCTTTCCTATTGGGAATCAAGATGGATTGCTGTCTCAGTAATAGAGTAGGAAGTTATCGGACTCAACGGTAGCTTAAACAAAGTAGGGGTTTTGTTTCCTTCTCATGTGACAAGGAGATTGGGGGTAAACTATTCCTGTGTTGGTTCAGCAGCTCACAGATGTCAGGGTCAAGGTGGCCCTGAGGTTCCCTTGGCTTTTCCCTTAGATCCCAAGATGGTTGCTGCAGCTCCTCCAAGAAGATGAAGGAAGCTGAAAGAGAAAACGGGGCACACCATTTTGAGTCGGCTTCCTTTTAAAGAGCTTTCTCAGCAGCCCAGCAACTTTCACTTCCATCTCATTGGCCAGACTGTGTCATATCTGCAAGGTTGCATGATAAATGTAGTTTTTGTAGCTGGACATATTAACAGCTTTCAACAAGAAAATCTAAGGAAATCTAAGGGAAACAATGATGGTGGATCTTTGGGAAACAAAATAGCAGTCTGTGCTCTGGCTACAAATACAGTTGTAAAAGAGCATAATGTTCAAACAGATCAAAACTGCAACTCCTTCACAACTAACAATACTCCAAGCAACACTGCCCTGCTCAGACAGTAAGCAGAGTGAAGACATGCTAGGTTTTTTCGTGAAACACCTGCCAGGACTGGCTTTCACCATCAGCCAATGGCTTGGCCTGCATTAGGATTTTCTAGAGGACCCTGGGAATCTGTCTGCTTCCTTAGTGGATATAATCTATGGAGGTTTGGAATGGGATAAAGAATGTTCTACCTTGCTGCTTTCCCATCTGCTTCATGTATCTCTAATTTTCCTTACAGATTTTTGGTGGAGTCTAGTTTTTGTTTGATCCCCAGAAAAGGATCATCCCTTTCATATATAGGAGAAGGTAATCTATGTAAAGAAAGGCTACTTTATTCCCTTCTGTGACTCCACCACCAATCTAGGAATATCCTGGGAGAAGACTTGCTTCTCAAAGCTGCTTCCGTAATCAGCCTACATCCTTCCTAAGCAAAGGGAGAAGAAACACTTCCCACATCCAAGGCTGTCCAAAAGAACTTTCTGTGATGACAGAAATGTTCTATATTTGCACTGTCCATTATGGTAGCCATTAGCCATGTGTAACTAGTGAACACTCGAAATGTGGCTAGTGTGACTGAGGAAGTAAATTTTAATTTTATTTAATTTTAAATAATTAAAATGTAAATAGCCATATGTGGCTAGTGGCTGTTGTATTGTACAGCTCCAGTATTCAACTTTCTTTTTCTTGTGTTTTACAACCACCTGGGAGGGGTTTGGGCCAGTCATGTGTTTGGTGTTTCATGGTCATCACTATTCCACCTCACCATTGAACTTGTCTCCCACAGAAAAGGAAAAATAGTATCTTGGAACTAAATTCAAGATGTTAACTTAACATCTACACATTGCACATATTTCTGTATAAATGCAATGATCCCCTAGGAATAAGTCCTATGATTGATTTTTGTGATAATTGATGATGGAAAAATGGTGGTACTGGTCCATTTAACATTCCTAGTAAACATTATGTGTTCCTAGTCATAGTGAGTCAGCAGGAATTATTTTTTTCTGTTGTGCTTCATTCTGTTTTACTTTACTTTTGTAATATTGTGGCTGCTAAATGATTATTCCATGTGTTTTTCAAACTACTTAGTGGTTTATATTTTTAAAAAGGCTGTGAAATAAAAAAAAATTATATGTAACTCAGCTTTTTGTGTGTGTGAATTATTATTACCCATAATTTTTAAAGAGTTAATTAGGATGAGATTAATGGATAGAAGGAAATATTTATTTTTATATCAGGTTTCCTTTTTAGTGGGCATTTCTATATGCCAATTAATGTTTTACTTTTGAAATATTAAATAATATTTTCATCATATTCAGAGCTTGATAAAATATGAGGGGGGTGATGGTATTGGGATAATTTTTTCCTCAAGTATCTGGCTGTTCTTCTATACAAAGAATCACTTGGATCTTGTTTCTCTATTGTGCCCTTTTTGGGGTTATTTGTTTTTTATTACTGAGTTATAGAAATGCTTGTTATAATCTAGACACTATTGATTTATGAGATGTATGCTTTACAGCAGTTTTCTCCTAGTTTGTGGCTAGCCTATTCATTTTTGTAGCAATGTCTTTAAAAGAGGTATTTTTAATTTTGAAGTTAGATTTAGCCACTTTTTCCTTTTATCTTTTTTATTTTCTCTGTCTTCTCTAAGAGACTTTTGCCTGTCTTTTAGGTCACAAAAATATGGTCCTGTGCTTTTTTTCTAGACTGGAAACTTTATAGTTTTAACTTTTAATATGTCCATTATCCATCTCAAATTAATTTTTGTGTAACAGTATGAAGCAAGGATCAAGGTCCTTTTTCCCCTTGTATGTATAAACAGTTTTTCTACACGTTTGTTGAAGAGATTTTTCCCTCCCCATTGGATTGTTTGGGCATCCTCATCAAAAATAAAATGATCATATAAGTGTGGGAGTATTTCTGGGCTCTCTATTTAGGTCCATAAGGTCATTCTTATGCTAATATAACACTGTCCTGATTACTGTAGTTTTATAGTAAGTTTTGGTATTCACTGCAAAATGTTATTGAATCTGAACTTTTATAATAAACTACTAAACTCTGGGTCTATGTACAAAAAGGAGCTTCAGTAATTTTAGTTGAAAATCGTCAAATTCAATGAGAGAACCCCACCCCAATACCATGCTTCTTTTATTCTCAATCCTAGTTCCACCCACAATCTGAACCTAGATTTGGGGTACTACTTGGTGAAAAGGGATGTCCTTGTGTTTCTATATATCTGCATAACTAGGAAATAGCTTTTTCTTTCTGTTATTACAGTTGAGAGCAAACTGTAGTTTATAAAAGGGACTTTTTGCTGGAAAGCTAAAGTAATAGAAAAAAAAAAAACAAAGCACAGAAGCTCATGTGTTGCTAAAGTCCCATCTTTGTTACCAACATAGTGTTAGACACAGATTCAACTGCCTGGCTCAAGTATTAGGCCATCCATTTTGATGTTTTCCCTTCCCTCAGTGGTATCTGACATTTGATCATCTGATATCTTATCATGCTTTTTAGAAATTTAGCTGGGAGGGTTTGCTGGCACCAAATCATGTCTCATGTCCCATTTTTACTTGCGTGCAGTTTCCATACATACTACTTCTTGTTCTTTACACATCTCACCTTGGAACTCACTGCAGAGTCTCAACCCATTAGAGAAAAGTGAACGGTTCCCTCCATCTCCAACTGTGTAATCTCACTCCCCTCTTTGGAGCTAACTGTTGTTAACAGTTTGAGGTATATCTTTTGAAATGATTTTCTGTGTATTTGCCATGCATAGTTATCTAGTCACATTTATACACATTTGCCTGCAGATACACAGAAGCTTTTTTTTTTTTTTTTTTACTATAGATGACATCAGACTACAGATACTTTTCAATTCGATTTCTTATCTAATATGTTGAGGCAGGTCACCACTGTGTCTTCCATTTCACATGCTCTTACAATGTGATTTGACATTGAGAGGGAGACTCTAGATCCCCTCTCCTTGAATTTGAGCAGGCTTGTGACAACAGAAAGTGGCAGAAATGACATTGTCTGACTCATGAAACTAGGTCAGAAAAGCAAGGCAGTTTCTCCAATGTTTGATGGAATACCTACTTTTGGAGCCCTGAGTTACTATGTAATTCAAGGATTACCCTGAAGCCATCATCATTCTATCAAGAAGCCTCAGTAGAGGCCCCATGTAGGTGCTCTAGTCAAGGGCACCAGCTGGTGAATAACTCCCAGGTGTTGAGTCCTCCCAGCTGAGGCTCCAGACTTGATGGAGCAGAGACCAGCCAGTGTCACTGTGTCTGGTCTGAATTCTAGTTGTTTTAAGTCACTAAGCTTGAGAGAGTTCATTCTAGCAGAAGTAACTGGAACATACGTTTTAAAAGTTTTAATGAAAATAGAATCATCCTTATTATTTTAAATTATATAGACTCCTCAGCATTTTATTTAACAGATGTATAGTATTGATGAACATTAATTTTGTTGCAAATTTTTCTAAGATTGTATTCACAGAACTATGATTTCTGGGTCAACTGGTTTAGAAATATCAAGAGTAAGTAGATATGGACAGTCTCCGTCTTAAATGATGGTGCCAGAATATATCTATCCACTTCTCCACAGTATGTGACATTATGGGTCTTTTAAAAAGTTGCCACTATAGTGAACAAAAACCACAATAAAGTCTTACAGGTGCGATTTGAAAAATTATAAAGGAATTTGTTCCTCTTGTTTTATGTTTATTGGCCACTTTAATTTCCTCTTTGCTATGTGCCTATTCATATCCTTTACTCATTTTTAAAATGGGTTATCATTTTATAAGTAATTTATAGTACAGATATATAATGACTATATACATAATGAATCTCTCTATCTGATGGCTGTATATATAAAATTACTAAATATATGCATATAGTTATTAATCATTTGTCAGTTGAAAGTTGAAGATATTTTATCCTGGTGAGTTGTGTATGTTTTAACTTTGTTTTTTATTTCATCTTAATAAAGTTTAAAATTATACATACATACTGTTTAATCTCCATAACTATATACTGTGATAGAACAATTGTCTTCCTCACTTGACCTTCATTTTTCAAAAATTTCTTGGCTATTATTGGGGGGGGTTGTTTATGTGTGTTTCACATAAGAAGTTAAGGATCAATTTGTTAATTTCCTTTACAAAAAAATTCCTTTGGATTTTGATTGGGATTGGATTGAATTTCTACATTAATTTTGGGGGAAAAATTACATCTTTTCGAATCCTTTAGTGATGGTTTAGATTGTTACTTCACATGAGCAATCTTGGATATTCTTGCTTAAGTTTATGCTTAATCATTTTATAGTTTTGGTTGATGATATATAGGGGACATTTAGTAGTTATTGCTCATAAAAGAAAGCAATTGATTTTTATACATTTATTTTATATCTGGCCCCTTATTAAACTCTTCTATGTATTGTAATACTATTTTTTCAGTGATTTTCTTGGATTTCCTAGGTGGTCAATCATATTGTGTAAATGATGAGTCTTGTTGCTTTACAATCTGCATTTATGCAGTTTATTTCATTTCTCTTCATATAATAATGGCCAGGACAGCTACGACGTTGTTGAATATTACTGGTGATAATGGGCATTCTTGTCTTTTATACTATTTCTAATTTAAGTGATTATACTTCTAATGTTTAACCTTTCAGTATTATATTTGTTGAAGTTTCATATATTTTTCTCTTCATTTTTTAACGTGAATGATTGTTGCTTTCTCTTATGACCCGTTTTCTTTTTCTCAACATATTCTGAGCAGTTTTCCAAATCCAGAAGCATATAAATAATTTTTAATGCATAATTTCATTGAATATACATACTAAAATTTACTTACCTAGTCTTCCAGTGGTAAACAAGGATATATTTAATATGTTTGTGTGTGTGTATGTTTGTATGTGTGTGTGTGTGTGTGTGTGTGTGTGTGTATATACACATATAAGCTACACTGCTTTGAATCTCTGTACATACAACCTTTACATTTGTTTGGTTCCTGGCAGTTGGATAGCTTGTGTTAAATGTAAGGGACTGTCTAACTAACTTTATTGTGCATTTTGTTACAAATTCTTGAGGCTGAATTACCTTCCAGAAAGGATATACCAAATTAGACTGCCATCAGCAGTGAATGAGTGCACCCATTTCCCTCTACCCTTTCCAACTCTTCTTGAGGATCTTTTTAGTCTACATATTTGATAGGCAAAAAAAGTTTTCATTTGTTGCTTTTATTAGCATTCATTTTGTTTAGTTTGAACATTGATAATTTCTCTTTTTTCTTTTGTGAGTTGCCTATTCATATCTTGCCCTTTCTTTCTCTTAGGGCATTCTTTAGTTCCTTATTGATACTTTTGTTGATATATGCTTTTTTTCCCTTGGAGAATGTTATTTTATTTATAAATAGGAACACAATGAGGTTAAATTGCACTTCCCTCCCTAACTACCAGCCTCCATTTCTTCTTTATGGTTACCAGATTCTTATGTATACTTCTAGACTTATGAAATATGTACTCATGCATATATATCTTTCTTATTCACACAGTGAAGCCACACTATATGTACATTGTTTTGTACCTTGCATTAAAAAATGCAACAAATATTCCCTATTAATTTATTCGTAAATATTTCTTTTTAAAATTTTTTAACACTTATTTATTTTTGAGAGAGACAGAACATGAGCAGGGGAGGGGCAGAGAGAGAGAGAGAGGGAGACACAGATATAATGCAGGCTCCAGGCTCAAAGCTGTTGGCACAGAACCCAACACGGGGTTAAAACTGACAGACCACAAGATCATGACCTGAGCCATATTTGGACGCTTAACCAACTGAGCCACCCAGGTGCCCTGTTCAGTAAATACTTCTTGAGCACTCACTATGTACCAGGTACAACCCTAGTTATTTGGGAATATGTTAATGAACAAAAAAGATAATTCCCTTCTTCATGGGGCTTACTTACATGCTGCATGTAGGGCTACCTCTTTTTAACTACACTATAGTATTCCATGTGGAAAGGAAGCATAATTTACTTATCCAACTCTTACTTAATAGATATTTCATTGTTTCCAGGCTTTTGCTATTACTAACAACACTGAATAACTTTTGACATAAATCCTTAATCAGTATGTCCATGTAGCTATAGGATAAAATCTTAGATGTGGAATTTCTGGGTATGTGTATTGTGTAAAATTTCATTATAAAAATTTGAACTATATAAAAGTAGAGGAAATATTGCTTCAAACTTCTTCTTTTTGATTATTTCAAAATTTTATTTATTTTTATTTGTGCTGAATAATATTCCATCATTTGGATATACTATAATTTGCTTGTTTATCTGTTCACTTAGTGAAGGACATCTTGGTTGCTTTGAAGTTTTGGGAATGAATAAAGCTACCATTCTGGTTGCTCTCTTCTGGAAGTCCTCTGATTTGATAATATTCCACATAAAAAGTGGTGCTGTTTCACATGCGTGTGGATGAAACAAGTCCTCTCGTATACTCTGGTAGAAGTTGGAGCCTTAATAGATACACTGGAGGGCAATTTGGTATATCTATTTACATTTAAACTGCACACAAGCAAGAATTCCACAGTTTCATATCTCTTCTAGAGAAACACAATAGGTAACATTGTGCATCTGGCAATCAGAGCATTTACAGTGGGTCAGCAGCTGGAACTAAAGGAAGCTGGGTCCATTGGGACAGAGCAAAGGGTAAGCCTCCTGGACTCACCAGAATTAGAGAGCAAGACAAAGAAGCTGAGTCAGAAACTTAGCCGGGTAGTCTAGGCCAACATAGTGATGAGTAGAAATAGGCTGTGAAACAGAGTTCTGCCTCAGGTTCCCTGGATGTCTGGTTGGTGACAGAAGAGCTAATTCCAGATTCCGCATCACCAGCAAAAATCGGCATGCTGAAATAGCCAGTATACTTTCTAACCATAGTGGATTCTTGCCAGGTAAGGCTAGAGTTGAAGCAATGGGAAACCATTGACCTACATCCAGAATATTATCCCCACCCGTGCAAAATATGAAACATGATTCAGTGGTTTTCATATGGCTTAATTTCTAAATGCTTCAAAACTATATTTTTAGATACAGAATTTTGATGTGGATTGACATTAAGCCTTCCTTCCTAATTTCCAGAATCCTCTCCTTACCCCTACCCACACTGCCTACTTGTGACCCTTTCCCTGCCTCCAAACTCAGAGTTCCCGCTCTATTGCCTGCGATTCCTCTGCATCCCTTGCAGCCTTAATGTGAAACCACCTCTGCCAGTCTTGGCTTCTCAGAACCCAAGCAGGGGAAGGGAGGGCATTTGGATTACAACTCTTCTTATAGCTGAAATCACCAATCACTTCTATATTTGTCTCTGTGACAGGTTTTCCTCTGAATTAAACTGCATTACTATATCTGATAGTAGGCCAAGATGCCTATCTTATAAGAATTTCATTTTTCTTTCTCTCTCATTTTACTTTCAACTGAAATGATCTTGCAATGATCATTTATGAATTTCTCTCAGCCTCTATTGGCTAGCTCTAATCTGTTAGAGAGGCATTGCCTGAAAACTTAGACATTGTGGCCACACTCCTGCATTTACATCCCAGGTGCATCACCTCTCTGTGCTATAGTTTACCATCTGACAAGTACAGATACCAATACTTGTAAAATGCCTTGAACATCTGTGACCATACAGTAAGTGCTCAATAAATATTATCTAGTATTTCTGCTCAACAAGGTGTACTTCTTCCATTACTTTATTGTAGGTGATTGTCTCATCTCACAATAGCTTCTTTTGTCTGATATAGCATTGGTCTCCTTTTGCTAAAATTTCAAGTTAATTTATAACCTATATTTTGTTAGTTTATGTATAGACAAGTGAGTTCGTGGTAATGTCCCTAGTCCAATCCCTTATTTTCTCCCAAGACTTATTAGTCCCCACCAATGCTGTTTTTTTTTTTTTTGCATGTCATATCTGGTATTCTCTGTATGTGTACAGTTTTATCAGGGAATTTTCCCTTACACGTGTCACATTCAAACATTCCTGCCAAGTATACTCCTTCTAACCCATGCAAACACACTCCAGCCTCTGCAGGAGCCCACTGTTCCAGAAATCTAAATTCATCCCTCCCCATAAAGAAACCTGGCTGGTCACATCTCACATCCTTCTTTATCTTGCAAAGTCACAGCCTTTTCCTGGAAGGCAAGATAAAAACACATCCTGTGCCCTGGGGTCCTTCAGCTTTCTGCCCAGAACTTCAAAATGCACAGAGAAACATTTTGGAGAGTTCCACCTATTTCCTATGTGCCCAGCTGAACCTTTAGAAGTTAGTAGTACTAAGAGGATTTGATCAAAGTGGGCAGATTTTGACCTAACTTGGATATAATCAAGAGCCAAAACTATATGGGCACATAGCTAATGAATATCTGAGTAGTCAGGGAAGAGAGAGATGCAAGGTTAGACTCTAAATATTTCCAGTGTGAACTTTCTGATACTTCAGTAGGGTCTGAAGGGTTATACACTCATTATGTTTGTGAGGTTTCTGCCCACCAAGGTGGCTGAAAATCACCAGGGTCACCACACATCTGCCCTCTCCAGTGTAAGTTCTGTGATGAAGGACAAAGGCAGCAGGGGCTGCAGTGTTTTCCATATTCATTATACCTAGAGATTTTATTTCATGTAGAGAGTCTCTGAATTATAATAGATACCTTTTCCATATGTATGATTTTAACTGAGTCTTTTCTCCTGTAGGAATTTATGATATGTAACAAGATGTGAGCTAAGACCTCAGATGTGAGTTTCTCTCCACATTCATTAAATTCCTAGCCTTACTCTTTATTTTTATATGTGAAATTTTTTGTGCTAGGAGAGGGAGTCTGTCTTTAATATTTTATCTTACCTCCCAGATATGCCCTCAAAAGTCACGGTTCCCTTCAAAAGTGGACTTTTGAGTAGTCCTCTGATTGTTTCTGCTGGCACCCACCACATGTCTACTCTTGGAGTAATAATAATAAGGTGTCTAATAATGTTAAGTGTTTTCCATGTAGCAGGCACTGTGCTGATGTGTAGTTACTCACTGAATCTGGACAACACCCCTGAAGAGGGTGCTAATATTATGCCCATTTTGTTTTCCCCACACCTCCCTTCCTTTTTATACTTTGCTCCCACAGCATATGGTGTCCTCAAATCACCTTTGCCTTTGGGTCCCATGGTCCTCTATTGTGGACACAGGACTCAGCGGCCCCATTTTGGGGAACACATTGCCAAAGCAGATCTAAAATCTTTATGCAGTTCATGAGCTCTTATGGCCACCAGGTGGGAGTATTGCGATTATAAAGAACTCTCCAGAAAATCGATTCAGTGCAATTGTGAGGAGATCCACCTCCAACAGTTTGCTTGTGATTTTTATACATAGAATGTTTTTCTAAAACAAAGCCAAAGTTATTTTGTAAAAGCACAATTTAACTATTTCAGGGTACCACAAAGTGGGGTATATTAAGAACATTGAATTGTTCTGAAGCATTTCTAAGTGTTATAACCCTGAACACACACACACACACACACACACACACACACACACACACACTTTAGCACATTGTTAGATTTACAGTTCTTATTATTAGTTCTAATGGTTTCTGTAAATACATAGGTTAGGATTTTCTAGGCTGGTACTTCTCATGCTTGCTCCCAGTGGCAGAGAAGAGACAGTAAACATGTCCCCCAAGAATTGCAGGCTAGCCTTAAATGGCCCCTTGGGGAAAACAATGCCTTTGAAGTCTCAGGTTTCACTTCACAAGTTGTGTGCATTTCTTTCTTTCTTTCTTTCTTTCTTTCTTTCTTTCTTTCTTTCTTTATTGTTTTTTTTAAAATTTTGTTTGTTTATTTATTTTGAAGGGGGGAGCTTGCACAAGTCGGGGAAGGGCAGAGAGAAGAGGAGACAGAATCCCAAGCAGGCTCCACACTGTCAGCACAGAGCCTGTTGAGGGGCTCAAACCCACTAACTCATGAGATCATGACCTGAGCAGAGATCAAGAGTCAGATGCTTAACTGACTGTGCCACCAGGTACTTTCTATTCCATAATACATACCAGTGTCTTTAACTACAAAAATAACATTAAGTAATATGGTCATCACTGGGAAATGTGACATGCTTATCCCATAGTCGGTTTGGGAAGCCCGGCATTAAGATTTCTGGAAGGTAGGAAAGAAGTAGACATGCCAGTAGGGAGTTCTTTAATGTAGGGTTCCCTTGAGATTTTTCTGGTTGTTTTTTGCTGTGGTGTTTGACTCCTATTTGCTGCTTAGATTGTCTTTCATTCTGCATCTTGGCCCTTCATATTTATTTTTATTAATATTTTGGCTCACTTTTTGGCCTCAGGCAATGCCCTTTCTTCAATTCCCAGGATTATACCTTGTCTTTCTTTCATGATAACTCCCAGACTCCTTCCCAAATCAAACCTTTCTGATGAGATAACTTCAGTTTATCTTAATTCTTTCACTTTCTCATTTTAATACTGTTCACTTTGTAACATGTTTTAGTTGTTTTAAAAATAACTAAATAATATATATAGCAGTCCCACACCTTTTAGAACAAACTAAAAATTCTTCCTGTTCAAGATCATGACAAATGGGTGAAGGAGAAAAGCATGACTAATAAAAATTATACTATTAATATTTATAATGATGATGAGGAGGAGGAGGATGACAAAGAACAGTAAACATAAGAAGCCAGGGAGAATATTAGTCCCTAGGATTTTGCTTAAAGGCCCATTCTTTATCTTCAGACATTCTGAATTTTTGTCAAACTCAGAGGAGAAATGATTCTGATGACTAGAAACACATTTTGGCGAATTTAGAAGTGCATTGCTGCTTTACTGCTTTATTTTAAACTCTCTTTTACTCCTCCCCCACATCCCCCATATATATTCTTTACTATCTGACATCTTGGAGATATTAGATTTAGTAAATACCTTCAGGAAGAGTGCTGCCAATGTTTTGTCAACTTGATTGACACAGGAACCTATCTTCATGTGATACCAGTATAGGATTAACTCAGGGAGGATAATCGTTTATTTAAGATGTCAGATTCTGTGACCTACATGTTACCAGTTGTAGTAGGCTGTATTATTTGTTCAAAACATTGTCTGCCCCTCTTCAGTGGATTTATTCCTGCAGAAGCCCTCCTTGAGGAAGGAGTTGAATTTGTCAGGCTTGGCCTCATAACTTACTTTGGCCAATGAACTGTGAACTGACGTGACATGTGCCTCATTCAAGGCAATGCTTTAAGCGTCATCTCACAGCTTTCATATTGCTCTTTTCCTCTGCAGTGAGAACAACATGCCCCGGTTAGGGTCAGCTCCTTCCATCTGGATCCTGGGATGAGAAAATCATGTGAAACAGAGCCACAGCATACACTTATGTGTGAGAAACAAATCTCTTTTGTTAGTCACTGGGCTCCTGGGGTCATTTGTTGCAACCTAACAATGGCTGTGTGACATACCAGTTAAATCTTTATCAGGCAAATTTACCTATCTGTAAACAATGGTAGTTTGTCCTTGATACAGTGTATCTGTGTTATATAGTAGTCAATGCAAGAACAAATTTAGTTGGGGACCATAGCCACTGATTATTTTCAGTAAAATTCTTTAAGTTTTGTTTTTGAATAAATAAGGACATGTAGAGTCTTAATTTTGCCATATTCTTCCTCTTCCACTAAAAGTATTAGAGAAGCCCTATAACTAGGCTTGGTGTACAGACATGTAGTACATGGTCCAATCAACTGGTTTGCTCAGTATGGTTATAAGGTATGATGAAGCAGTCAAGATTCCTGGGTTTCAAGGGGCCATAGGTTGGGTTCCCTAGAAAGAAGAATCTGAGGTGGATATTAGTGTGTAAGAAGTTTACCCAGGAGAACCCTTGAGGTTAATACCTGTGGAAGGGAAGGAAAAGGAAGGGAAAGGGAAAGGGGCATAGCTCGGCAGAAAGAAAAGTTGGGCTATAATGCAGTCTGAACAAAGGACTCACCCAGTCTCACAAACAGCTCTAAAGCTGGGTTGACCCTTCAGAGTGGTCCCAAGTTGGGATGGGGGTGGGGGACACAAGCTTTATACTGTACATTAAGTAGTCATTGGATGTGGGTTCCTAAGGGTACATGAACTTAGACAATCATATCTTTAAGACAATCCCCACAGAGGGCTCACAGCTGAGGGCTCTCTGCTGACTGCTCTCACGAATGCTGAGGTGATAAGTCCTTTGTCTAGAATGGGAGCTGGGTGGCACACCACAGCCTCCATTGAAGTCCTCCCCTTGTGCTGCTCAGATTCATTTCATTACTAAAGTTCTGGAAGCAGACCTTCCAGCATTTTGTTGGGCTTCTTTTTTTTTTTAATTTTTTTTTTTAGTGTTTATTTTTGAGAGAGAACATAAGTGGGGGAGGGGCAGAGAGAGAGGGAGATACAGAATCCAAATCAGGCTCCAAGCTCTGAGCTGTCAGCCCAGAGCCCAGCATGGGACCGACTCTATGAACCATGAGATCATGACCTGAGCCGAAGTCAGACCCTTAACCGACTGAGCACCCAGGTGCCCCTGTTGGGCTTCTTTCCTGGAGGAAATTTGTAAGAGGAAGATTAGTGGGATGTGAATCACAGCCCCTACTGCTGTCATTGGTCTCAGAACTGCAACTGAAATTCACTCTTTCTCCCATATGATCCACTCTAGGTTACTCTTAGTCTCAGCTTCCCTGCTGGTCTCTGTGGCCCACCTAGCATCACTATGTCGCCTCTGGTAACCATGCCCTTCTCAGGCTGTGGCTCAACTATTTGTCCATTTACTATCAAAATGGAACAAGGAAGTATACAGAGATGTCCATGTCAATCACCAGATGTTGACATATTCCTTCTTGTACTCATTGTGTAGCAGTAGCTGCTACCTCCTCTTGATGATTAGGGTTAGTTATCCCAGCCAGGTTCACACTCCATTTCTTGTTTGCTAGTCTCTTAGCAAGAGAGGCCTGAAGTCTCAGCCCTAATTTATGGGAATCTTGCTGTGTTCCCTGGGGAGAGTGTATGCCCTTTGTAAACCATGACCTCTAAACCCGCAGATCCCAGAGATGACAGGACAGGGAGCACAAATTCTCCAAGTAGTTACTGGGAGTTATAGTAAATGGGCCATTCCTGCTTCCATCTCTGGAGTCCTGGACCCACGTATTCTACCTACTGGGGATACAGCACCATCTCAAAGTCATCTGATAATGTTTATTGCAGGATCCTGGGAGATAATGTCCTAGTCTCCAAAATTTTAGATAGTGATATGAGCTAATAAGAAAAAAAAGAGAAGCAGAGAGGCAAAGGGCAGTGTAGGATGGGATGTTTAAAATTATAGATAGGGTAGCTAAGGCAGGCCTCACCTAGTGGTGACATCTGAGTAAAGACCTAAAGGAAGAGAGAAATGTAGGGTAAGTATATTCCAGACAGCAGGAGCAGAAAGTGCCAGGCCTGTAGTAGTGGTGTTCCTGGCATGCTCAAGGAACAGTGGTCAGAGAACTAAGTGTGGAGAAAGAGAAGCAGAGTGTTGGTAGATGATGTCAGAGTGGTGACACGTGACCATATATATCATGTAGGGTCTTAGAGGTCAATGTAAACTGTTTCCTTTTACTCTGAGTGAACTGAGAAACCACTGGAAAGTTCTGAGGTAAAAAATGATATGCTATGACTTAGGTTTTACCAGAATCTCTGTGGCATTATGTTGAGGATAGACAGAAGGGGAAAAGGTAGAAGCAGAGATACCAGTTACAAGTCTTTTACCCTCATATGAGGTAAGAGACAGTGGTGGTTGGACCAGGTTGGTGACAGTGGGAGGGGTCTCACAGATAGAGCTTCCAGAGACACCATTCACAATATGTTCAATGTCAGAGGGACCTCTTAGACTTGTATAATGTGGCAGTACTGGGTTAGTCAAAATCTTGCTACATTTTGAGGCAGGGACAACCAGATTTGCTGATACAGGATGTGAGAGAAAGAATGTGAGAGGAAGTATGAAGGATGGCTTCAAGTTTTCCTGCCTGAGCAACTAGGAAATTGGGGTTGCCATGAATTGAGATGGAGAAGACAGTGAAAGGAGCAGATTGGGGAGTGGGAATAATATTAAGAACTCAGTTGTAGACACATTAAGGTTGAGATGCCTATTAGACACTCAGTCAGCCACTAGATATATGAGCCTGGAAACCATGGGAGGTGTTTGAGTTTCATACTTTGGAATCATTAACATAGATGAAATTTGAAGCCATGAGAAGGAAGGAGACAGCTTACTTACTAAGAGTGGTGAGAATAAATGAGATCAACTAAGGAGTGAGTGTGGGTAAAGAAAAACAGGACACTGAAACAAGTCAGAGATGGAACCTGATGTACTCCATGTTCAGAATTTGGGGAAATGAGGAGGACCCAGCAAAAGAGATGAGCAGGAGCAGTCAGAGAGATGGAAGAAATCCAGGCCAGAGAGCCATCTGGGAGCCAAGTAAAGAGGATGCTTGAAGAAGAGTCACAGAAGGAATGAAGGAGCCAGGCATAAGGTCTCTGGAACCAACCAGAACTGGTTTCCTGGACTGTTTTAATCTCCATCCTTAGTGTAATGTTGGAAAATATAGTACAGCATTAGAGAAATGTGTGTTCTTGCATCCCTTTGGAACTTCAACAATAAAGGTTCAGCTTATCATTTTCAAAGCAAGTCTGGTATTCTAGAGAGGGACCCACAGGTATAGAAGACATTTTAAAGCACTCAATTAGGACTGTAGTTTTTTCATTTCTATCTTTCTTAAAACACCTATTTTAACAAGTTGTTTTTGGGCCCTTGCCTGGAAAGCTAAAAAAAGCCAGAAGCTGTCTGTTGTCTTAAGCCTACAGCCTCACCCGGTACATGAGAAGAACGTGTCAGCACACATTGTTGGATTCATTCCAGGGTGCTGTTAAAGCCACGCGCAGAAGCCCCAGCAAATACAAAGAACATGGAAATTCCATTTGTTACCAATTGATTTTGAGAATGATTTTGTTTTTTTTTATTCCTTAATTTTGTATTTTTTGAGAATGGTTTTCTGTTTTTTAAAATAAGACTTTTGAGGAGAGAGAAGTGGCAATAAGAATTTTAAAACAAATATTTTCAGAAGACAAAACAATTGATGTGTTTTGCTATTATTTCAAGTAGAAATGTGAAATCTCTTTTTAAAAATGCAGGACTCTTTTCCTGATAAGAATACAATATTTGGGGAGAATATGGGTTGGTCCTCTTTCCAAATACTTCCTCCTGAATTGCAACATCATGACAAATTCAGTCTGATTTCACTCATTTTCAAATATATTTTAAGACAGGGGAAGCATGGGGAAGGATTAAAATAAATGAATATCCAAAGCAGTTTAAAGTAACTAAAAGTTTCCTTTTCCATAGAAGAAAATACTTTAGAAGTGTTCAGTGCTGTTCATTGCAAATTTAAATTTTATTCACAGGAAAGTTATTGAAACTTTTGTACCTCTGAGAAAATTTCTTTTTAAAGGTAAAGGAAACAAAATGTTTTTTTTTGAATAGCAATTCAAATAGCAATTCACAATAATGTGAATAAGCAGCTTTGTTAAGCAACTCATCTCTTTCTAGCATATTTTTGTTAAACATTTGTGAAAATTAGTTTCTTAAAACTCTGGGCTTAAATATTATCAGAAATAACTCCATGTTACTGAATTACTGCCCCAACCTGCATTCTATAGGACCTAAGTCCTTTCATGAGGCTTTTTAGTGTGTCAGTGAATCTCTGGGTTGAGGCAATGATCCTTCTTTATAACCTCTGTGATCCATGGAAGAGGGGCTCCGGTCCCGTGGTGACTTCATGAGAAACCACTTGGGGGCGATATCTCATGGCAATCTCACATGCCTGTGTCCCCAAAGCCCCAAACCTTAGTTTGGAAATTGGGAGTGGGCAGCCCCCTACTGAGCTATTTCCCTTTTGTTATCTGAGCCCTGAGGCAGCTCTTTCTCTCTGTGAAACCAGTTCCTTCTGCTGCTTGAGGCTTCTTTCTCTATAGCAGGATTTTTCAAACCAAAGCTGATGGGTTATGAAATCAATTTAGTGACTGAAAGAGGGTGGTTTTAAGAATTGCACAGGGGCAGGGGCACCTGGTTAAGCGTCCAACTTGGCTCAGGTCATGATCTTGAGATTTGTGGGTTTGAGCCCTGCACTGGGCTCTGTGTTGACAGACAGCTCAGAGCCTGGAAACTGCTTCGGATTCTGTGTCTCCCTCTCTCTCTCTGTCCCTCCCCAACTCTCTCTCTCTCTCTCAAAAATAAGTATCTTTTAAAAATTAAAGAAAAGAAAAGAATTTCACAGAGACAACAGGTGTAAACTGGAACTGCTCTGGACAAAGCAGGACATGTACTAGTTCAAGCCCAACATTAAAGAAAATAAAATGGAATCAGGGGAGAAAAGATCAGTGTGATCAGAGTGTCACTTTTGAAAGTATAAATAGTGTTTCATGAAACTTTTGCTGGGAGCAGGTAAAAACACATGTCTTACTGGAGTCAACGACAAAAACAGTTGAAAAATCACCTCTCTCTAGGACTCAGACTAAAAAGGGGGCCTTGGGAAAGGTCATTATGCTTTCCTTCGCCTTCTCTGTTTTTCTCACCTACCCAGTCTCCTTTTGCCCTAAACTTCTCCAACAAAGCAACTCTTATAGCTTAACTCCTCCCGCTTGAACCCCAGCACTGGGCCTGAAACATAATGCTTATAGGATAATACTTTTCTTGCCTGGAATCACTGAGGAATATAAGGGGTTCATCTATCACAAGGATATGTAAATGTGGACTTCTGTGGAATAGAAGCTGATATAAATATATATATATTTTTTTCTCCGCTTAGCTCCATGACGGTAAGAGCCTTCTGAGAGAATAGCACCCAACCTGAGAGATAGAGGCCCTCAGGAAGTGCTTATTGAGCTCCTGCCCATCCCACCCCCATCTGAAGACTGGATTTTCCCTCCTGCATTGCCCTTGTTTCCCCAGTGGGTAACTGCCCTCTTTGTGGAACTGTTCCAGTATTCTCTCAGAATAAGGGCAAGAGTCCAATAGGACTTCTTCTACACTGTGGAAGTCATATTGCAACAGGGGAAGGTTCAGCCAGATACTTCACTTAAAGCAGTCAGCATGGTGCTTGGTATCCAGTAAGTGCTTGGTAATATTGGCTGATGTTCTTCTTACTAAAGTAAGCAGAGGAGAGACAAAACAACACGCACACACACACACACACACACACACACACACAAATACTGTGTTCCTTCACGGAATGAGGCAGGGCCTTTAAAACTTAGTTTGGTGGTTCTGCTTATTAGGTAAACCATTAGTGAATTATTTTTAAGTGATACTGTCGGTTCTCAGGACCCCTGATCCACTTGCTTTATTGTGTCTTCTCCGTGCTATCTCCATACCCAGATAATGCAGAGCAGGCTTTATGCCAGGCTGGGAAGCAAGAGCGAGCCCATTAGCTCCATGCTGCTTCCTCCGAAATTGAAATGCCTGTGGTTTGATTCAGAGGGGCTCCTGCTCTGGGCTTTGCTGGCAGTCTGAGAGAGAATCATGACCTTCCAGGCTGATGAGCAGGAATTCTCAACCTCGGCACAGTTGACATTTGAGATGGGATGATTCTTTGTTGTGTGGGGTTGGCCTAATCACTGTAGGATGTTTAGCAGTGTGTTGGCCTGTATTCATTAGATATCAGTAACATCTCTGCCCCCGCTCAGGTTGTAATAACCAAAAATGTTTTCAGACATTACCAAATGTCCCCGGAGGTCAAAATGGCCCCAGACGAGAACCACTAAGATAAATTAAGGGCAAAAGTTAAGATAATAGTCCTATAGTACACCAGTATTAAGTCACTCTGAATATATATATATATATATATATATATATATATATTTGGATCTCAATAATCATATATATATATATATGTGGACTTAACAAGTAGCCATCTTAAAGGATACTTTTGCAAAGTTTATTACTATTGTATTATGAATATTATCATTTAAAATGTCTCGCCTTTTAAAAATGCAGCAAGAATCAAGAAATCTCCCCCCCACATTTCCCCACATACTCCACGCCCAAGCACTGCCTCCTGCTTACAATGCACTTCCCTTCCTGGGCCAACTCCTACTCATTCTCCAACGCCCAGCTCAGATGTCACATCCTTTTTAAAGAATTCCATGTGTTCCAGTGGCATTTTATGTATATCTTCTATCACCATTTTTATATTTCATTATAATTATTTATGGGTCTGTCTCCCCAACAAGGGTAGGAACTATGTCTTATTCACTTTTCCACTTCCAGCCTTCACTCGGCACAGTGCCTGTCACAGAGCTTTTCCAGGGTGAATGACTAAGAGCTTATTGTCAGAGAGGGAGCTTGGAAGCTGAAAATTTGAGTTTCACACTTCTGCTTTTTATTCACTATATGACTTTGGACAAGTCATTTAACTCTCAAAAATTCAGCTTCTTTAATAAAATGAAGATAATAGTATATAGGGGCACCTGCCTGAGTGGCTCTGTGGATTGAGCCTCTGACTCTTGATTTTGGCTCAGGTCATGATCTTACGTTTGAGATTGAGCCTTGTGTGTCGGTCTCTGTGCTGACAGCAGGGAGCCTGCTTGGGATTCTCTCTCTCCCTCTCTACCCCTCCCCTGCTTGCATGCGCCCCCCCCATAAATAAATAAACTTAAAAAAATATAATACTATTTAAACTTGATAGGTAGTGCTGTAATTTTAAAACACTGAGTTATATTAGTGCTTCTTTGGGAAATAAACTGTGGCCTATAGTGGACTAAAAAGTATGAAATCCATCCTTAGAATTTTGTAGTTGGGCATAGTGTAGTTTTGACTGAGGACTCCCAGGAGAAATTTTATGCAATATTTATTATTTGATTATGACTATGTAATAATTTAATAATGCCTTTCATTAAAAAATATTTTTTTAATTTTTAAAAATGTTTTTATTTATTTTTCAGATAGAGCACAAGCAGGGGAGGGGCAGAGAGAGAGGGAGACACAGAATCCAAAGCAGGCTCCAGGTTCTGAGTTATCACTACCAAGCCCGACTCAGGGCTCAAACTTGTAAACCTCAAGATCATGACTTGGACGCCTAACCAACTGAGCCTCCTGAGCGCTCTTATATTTTTCTTAATTCTACTCTGACTTACAGAAATATATCCAGTGGACTACATTCAGGGCTGAAGGGAGGCCTAAAAACCACGATTATTTGGATATTACTGTTCTTGAGACCCCATTAGCACCATAGGCTGAAAAGGCCTGTTGACACTGGCTTATTGCCTTATAAGTTGATCACTGCCGTAAGGAACATTTAATTTCATTACTGTGATTCATCTGCTTTCTGAACGTTCCACTGGGAGGCAACTTGGAACAGAAAGATAATGGATTCTGGGGCCAGATGATCCACTTGTTAGTGTATAATCCTTGACAAGTTGTTTATACTCTCTGAGCCTCATTTTCCTCATCTTTTAAAAATGAGAAAAATAATAATAATAATATCTCTCAATTATTTTGAAAATGTAAAGAGGTCATTTACAGTGGACTTTTAGGAAAATAAAACTACTCTGTATGATGCTGTAATGGTGGATACATGTCATTATACATTTGTCCAAACTGATAGAATACATAACATAACACCAAGAGTGAACCCTAGTGTAAACTATAGGTTTGGGTGGTTAATGTGTCAATGTAGGCTCTTCCATTGTAACAAATGTAGCACTCTGGGGGATGTTGATAATGGGGAAGGCTATACACGAGTGGCAAATCTCCGTACTATCCCCTAAATTTTTCTGTGAACCTAAAACTGCTCTAAAAATAAAGTTTACTAAAAAATAAAGATGTTATATGTATAAAATATCTAATACATTCCTGGCACATAGGGAGTACTTGCCCAATATTAGCTACATTTCATTCACAGATGACAGAAAACATTCATACATCATTCTGCTGTCTGTCTACCATGTGGTATATATCTGGCTTGCCTCCTTACTATCAAAGGCTCTGATGCAAAGAACCATGAACCCATGTCAGAAATTCTTCCATTATTATTAATAGGGGTATTATTGCCTAGTGATAATAATCTTATTAATAACAATATCAACCACAACAAACATGTATTAAATATTAGTGTGCCTGCATTTTTCTTCATGCTTCATATATACTAACTCAACAATCTTATGAAGTAAATTCTATTATTACCCCATTTAGCAGATTAATGGAGGTGCAAATGGGATAATTGTGCGATGTCACACAGTTGAAAAGTGGGAGAACCAGAGTTGAAAAACACAGACACCTGCCGCCAGAGTACATCTTCATAACCACTAGGCCTCACTGTCTGATGGCAGTTCATTGTTTTGGTCACTCCCTCAACAAACACACTTTGAACAGTTATTTTGCTCCAGGCACTGAAATTCTGAATGAAGATAAATAAGACTTACTTGTAGTCCTCCAAGAGTTCACACTGTAGTAGGTGAGACAGACATGTAGAAACAGGTAACTTCCAAGTAATGTAATAAACAACAATAGAGGACACTGTTAAGTACAGCAGGAGCAGAACATGACCGTTCTCTGGGTGATGTTCCCCTGAGAGAGGAAGGGGCCCCTTGAATGAATTAAATAGATCAACAGCCTTGCTATTGCAACAGGTGTGAATGAATACTCAGTAACAGGTGTGGCTGGTTAGAAGCAGATAACTCCCAATAAACTTGGCCTGAAATCTACCTAGAGATAATTTAGGTTTTCATCAATCAGCCCATTATTTTACTTCCTGGATTATCTTCTTCAGGGGGAAAAAAAAAGATAATAAAATATTATGTGACTTAGAAGCTAGGCGGTTGCTTATATGTGTTCCTATTATCAATAAAACTGATAAACTGTGAAGCAGATACTCAACTTGGTCTATAAAAATTAACAGGTGTCGTTCTTTGATGTTTATGTCTTCTGACAAAACTGTGTTTTCAGTATTAGACTGCAGTACGGTGATCTCAAGCTTTGTTCTGACCAGGAGGAAATTAGAAAGGTTTCAGGCCATTTCCTTTGTTTCATATGCTTGTTTTCTGAGTTGTTAGGGAAGATGTGAATGGCAGGATGCCTCAGGACGGTTGCCCACCAAGTACATTTGTGCTCTTCTCAGTTTCACTGACGGCCTGGAAGGAAAGTGTGGTCTCAGAGAAAAAGCCATTATCCTAGGAACGCCTGTCTGTAATGAATGCATTGTGCCTTTGAACCAATACAGCACTTAAAGGATGGATAACTGGAATGTGTACTCAGTGCCTGTGGCTTTTCCTTCCAGCTGAGGGAAGAAATGAGCTTCCCAGATTTTAAAGTTGCAATTTGACAAAACAGGCTTTTCCCCACCAAAATAGATTGTGAATTTAGGGAGAGTTCTTACGTAGATCTCCTAGGTAGCTGGATTAAAATATGTAGGAGGAGTTTTAAGCATTTAAAAAAAGCCAGCAAGAGCTGATTCCAAGTATGGTGAAATGGCCTTCATTATGAAATTAGGTCTTGTGTGTGAAAGGAGATATTCCACGGGGATATGCTGGTCGCCTGAAAGAGGAGGTGTAGTCAGGGCACTAGAGCACTGCAGAGGGGCAAAGCTATGCAGAGATGATGCTTTCTCTTATAGTCACAGACTGTTCGCCTAGCAGAGGACTTTTCAATGATCTAGGGCAGTGCCTCTCAAGCTTTTTTTTCTCTTTCCTAAACACCTGACAGTCATGAAATAATTGTAGTAGAAACCATTACAGGGTTGGGATCAGAAACTCTGGGGGAGAGGAATAAGGTTGGTAGGAAGGGATGTGGTGAGGAAGGCAAAGCAGTTTTAAAAAAAAATTAGGCAGGTGAGTGGGAATTTACATCCTCAGCTGTGAGGAGACACCACTGCTGTTCCAGTGAGCCACTCTCCTTTGGGACATTGGTGACTGATGCCACCATCCTCAAAGGTTACTCTGGTTCAGATGTAGGCCACTCCTACATCTCTGTTGGCCTTAAGTTTGTTCTCTGGAAATTTCCCAGAACATGTCTGCTATCCCTTCCCACATTATAATTCTTCAAATATATGGAGCCAGATCTCCTCAAACACTTCTCTTTTCTAGATTAAACTTCGGCTGTTTTTTTTTTTCTTGCCCATCCCACATCTTTTCCTCAGGTTCCTACTCTGTACCAGGTGAAACCAGGTAATCTGAAAAAAAAAATCCATGATACTGTGTCACCCCTGTGGTAATAAGTTACTCTTATGTCTACAATCACAAAACAGGAAGAGAGCTTGGAGGTCAGTTTAGCCAATTACTCATTTATACGTGGAAAACAGTAGAGACTTCGTGTCACACAAGTTGTTGGTGGGTAAATTAGGACAAAAATGCAAGTGTTTGAACACTCAGTGTAGAAGGTGTGTGCCAGACCACATTCTTGGGAAACATTTTAACAGGCAACACATCAAAGAATAACTAACCGGGTAGTAACTAACAGTACAATAAAGAATCCAGCCTCCTGTAGCTTTTTGCCTATTTCGGTACATGCCATATCATTTAATTTTACAGAATAAGATCACTCCCAAATCAGTGGGGGCTCCTGTTTGTTTCTTTTTAATAAAATAATGGTTTATTGGGGTGCCTGGGTGGCTCAGTTGGTTGAGCATCTGAGTCTTGATCTCAGCTCAGGTCATGATCTCATGGTTTGTGGGTTAGAGGCTTGTGCTGGGCTCTGTGCTGGCAGTGCAGAGCCTGCTTGCGATTTTGTCTCTCCCTCTCTCTCTGCCCCACCCCCGCTCTCTCTCTGTCTCTGTCTCTCTCAAATAAACTTTAAAAAAAGATAATGGTTTGTTATTATTGTTTTGTTTGATGAAAAACACACAAAAAATGAGCTGTTTTTTTCTCTTATTTTTGGTTGGTAATACTCTACCTTAGAGATGTAATTCTATGGATGCAACTTAATTCAAAAATTGAAGGATCCTTAAAGGACCAAACAATATTATGTAGCAGCTGTATTATTTACTGTGAAGGAAGGAGAGAGAAAAAAATCCAAAGCAATATTATTGGTGTGAACATTTTGGCTAGAAATACACAAAAAGGTCATATGTTTTTTTAATTAATAAACCCTTAATTTTAGGATAGTTTAAGGTTTACAGAACAATTACAAACTTAGTAGAGAGAGTTCCCGTATACCCCACACCCAATTTCCCCTATTATTAACATCTTACCTTAGTATGGTACCTATGACACAACTAATGAGCTAATAGTGATACATTATTATTAACCAAAGTCTTTTCTTTGTTTACATTCCCTTTGTTTTTATCTAATTTCTGTTTCCTATTCTAGGATTCAATCCAGTATATAACATTACATGTAGTCATCATGTCTTCTTTCTTTCTTTCTTTCTTTCTTTCTTTCTTTCTTTCTTTCTATAAGGAGGGAGGGAGAGAGAGAGAGGAAGAGAGAGAGAGAGAGAGAGAGAGAGAGAGAGAACGTGCTTCTATGGGGGAGAAGAGCACAGAGAGAGAGAAAGAAAAGTCTTAAGCAGGCTCTGTGCTCAACCAGGAGCCTGACTGGGGACTCAATCCCATGACCCTGGGATCATGACCTGAGCGGAAATGAAAAGTCAGATTCTCAACCAACTGAGCCACCCACCCAGGTGCGCCAGACATCATGTCTTCTTAGGTTCCTCTTGGTCATGTGGTCATGGCAGTTTCTTTGGCTTTCCTTGTTTTGGCTGGCCTTCACAATTTTGAGAGGTATTGATGAGGTATTTTGTAGAAGTTCTTTCACTTAGGACTTGTCTGATTTTTTCCTTATGATTAGACTGGGTTTAGGAGTTCTCTGAAGGAAGACCAACAACAAATTATATCAGGAGTATATGCTATCAACATGACTTATAGCTGTTGATGCTGGCCTTGATCACCCGCCTGAGGTGGTGCTTGTCAGGTTTCTCCACTGTAAAGTTACTTTTATTTCCCATTTCCATACTACACGCTTTGGGAGGAAGTCACTACTATATGCAGCCCACACGTCAGAGATAAGGAGTTATGAGCCATTTTAAGTTAATTTTTGTGAAATGTGTCAGGTCTGTGTCTAGTGTTACTTATTCATTTTGTATATGAATGTCCACCTGTTGCAGCACCATTTAAAGACTGTCCTTTCTCCATTGAATTGTCTTTGTGCCTTTGTAAAAATCAATTAACTATATTTGTGTCGGCCATTCATGTGACACTGAAGGTACATTTGAAGGAAATTCTTGAGAAAATTAGTTGGCTTTTATTTTATTTCGCTAATCTGTGTAATTTAATTTTTTAAAGTTTATTTATTTATTTATGTAAGTCATCTCCACACCCAATATGGAGCTCAAACTCATGACCTGGAGATGAAGAGTCCGACACTCTTCTGACTGAGCCAGCCAGGCACTCTTCAGTGTAATTTAATTTTATTGAAATCTTTTATGTCCACATATATAGCTATTATGGTAGCCTTTGAAAGTGACACCTCCTAATAAGAAACAAAAAGTCTTTAACTTCAATTTCCTCTTCTGTAGGTAAGATTAGCAGAATGTTAGGGTGAGAAAGGGAATTTAGAAACCCTGCAGTCTAACAATATTGTTTGTCCTATGAAAAAGGAAGAGGCCCATGAAGTATTTGCTCAAGATCAAATAGCTGGTAAGTGATCAAGCCACTGACCAATGATCAGTGACTCAATGAATACTCCAGCCAGGCCTGTCCCCTACATGGTATTCTAGTTTAAACACAGACTTCTGCCTTTATAGATCTTTCTCTCCAGTCATACTAATTCATTGATTTACGTGCTTCTCAGGTGATTGAGTAAACATTAATCATCCACAAAGTAAACCAGAAAACTAGCCCAGTGGCAGTCATTCTGAAAAGCCAGGTTGGTAAGAGCATGGCACTAATGAGGTAACTCCTGAATTCTTGCACCCTAGGAGACAATTGGCTTATTTTTGCTCTGTAGCCAAACTGTATTTATAAAACCTCTTAACAAGCTTGGAAGGGTTTACTTCTGGTCACAAATGGAACTCACTGAGAAAATGTTGGAGTTATATATATAATCTATTGCTTTTATTGAAAAAAATATCTCACTAGGCATATCCTGCTGTTACTAAGTCAGGAAGATAATTTTCATATGAGAAAAACCATAGGGCACCTAACCCTCTGTGGGTGGGCATTATGTTAGGTGATTACTTTGTTCACAAGTAAATGGACATAGAAAGAGATAATGGTTTACTAGATAAATGGAGAGAAAAGATTTTAATTATAAACCTGACATTCTGATTCCACATAATTTCTTAAATGTATTAAATGGATTTATAAACCTATGAATATTTAATTTTTCATGTTAAACAATTAGATCACAAGATGCATCCTAGTCTTTCATATAACATCCAAAGCAGCAAAAATGATGTTGAATAATGAAATCTAGCTCTGTGTGAGTTGAGGGCTTATTTGTACTCTTTTATTAAACTTTATTCAGACCTACTACCATAACCATCTTGCCATCTTTTAAAATATATTTCATTCCTTTATATTTCTCCATTATTGCCAAAGTCATTATAATTAATTATAAAAGCCATCATTTATCAGACACCATTGTGTACCTAATAATATCCTAAGCATATTTATGCTCATTGTTCTAACATGGTCTTCACCACATTTCTAAGAGGAAGATTACCTTACACTTCATTTTGTAGTGATTAAGAAATAACAGCCCTGTAATTTATTATCAAAAATTGTCATGGCTTTTACTTACGGCATTCCAGTGGAAACACCAACTTCTTTATGTCCCTGATCATAGCTGGCTGTCCATGAGATTGAATCATTCATTAATTCATACTAAGGTAAAA
This sequence comes from Cryptoprocta ferox, assembly GCA_028646485.1. Lineage (NCBI taxonomy): Eukaryota > Metazoa > Chordata > Mammalia > Carnivora > Eupleridae > Cryptoprocta > Cryptoprocta ferox. Next base: position 95,519,910 of record CM053567.1, read on the forward strand.
ATGATGAGAAATGTTTAATCTGTCTAGAAGAGACCTGGAGAAATCAAATCAAATGATAAATATTTCTGGCAGTTGAAATACACTGTTGGGAAAAGGAGTACAGGAGACAGGGAGGCTTTTCCTGCTGAGGAGTCCACTGTTCTTTCAAGTACATTTCTTTTCTTCTTTTTTTTAAATTTTTTAATGTGTATTTATTTTCCAGAGAGAGAGCACGAGCACCAGAAGGGCAGAGAGAGAGAGGGAAACACAGAATCCGAAGCAGGCTCCAGGCTCTGAGCTGTCAGCACAGAGCCTAACGGGGGGCTCGAACTCACAGACCGCGCGAGATCATGACCTGAGCTGAAGTCGGATGCCCAGCTGACTGAGCCACCCAGGCGCCCCAATTTCAAGTACATTTCTTTCTTTCTTTTTTTTTTTTTCAAGTATATTTCTTAAACGTCTGCCTGGTAAGATGGTAAACATCTTGTCTGCCAACAAGAACGGCGTGTACTCGAGAATGGAGACTTGGTTTATCCAGGGAGTGACTACTGCTAGAAAAAGTCAAGACCTATGTATGTGGTAGAATTTTCGGACCAAATTATCTACACACAGGTGGGATGCATGAATTAACTGTAGTTCTGCAGTGAAGAATTCACAGGTGGCAATTATAATCATTAGAGCATGTCCAGGCAAAAGTGTGCAAAAGCAACTTAGGTGGTGGTGAATATTGAGCACTACTTTTGTTCAAATTTCACATACTTGTTTTTATTTTCTATTTTTAGTCTACCTAAAATTAGACACATTTATTCTGAGTTTAGTACTTTTTGATAAGAATTACTGGGATCATGGCTTCAGGAATACATCTCCAAGCAATTTTGGTTAAATTTTAGAATTCACACATTCTCATGTTTTGAGGCGATGAGAAAACAGAAAACATTTTGGTGACCTGAATCATTTGAACTGTCAAGGTCCTACATCTCTTTAACCAAAACATTATAATCTTTGGCTATTATAGTTGTAGAAGATGGATACTCTAGATATAGCACAGTGACTAAAGGTGAGGCCTCTCGGGTTGGACTACATGAGTTCAAATTCTACTCTGCCGTTTACAAGTCATTTGGCCATAAGCATTTATTTAACCATCTTGTGTTTCAGTTTCCTCATTTGTAAAGTGGGGGCAATAATGGTACAGTATTTATTTCACAGGATTGTTGTGAGAAATCAAAGAATCACTAAAACAATGCCTGGCACAAAAGAAGCATTCAATAAATGTGAAATATTATTTTTGCTAGCTTTTTGATATATGTTGTACTCTGCAGTTCATATCTATATTTAAACTAATAATGTCCATTTTTCCATCTATTTTTTCTCAGTATAATAATCATACTTACTTTAAATGTTTTTTGATAACTAAACTATCTGGATCAATGTGTCCATTTCTGTTTTATCTTTGTGGTTTTTAGTAATTGTTTCTTTCTCCTGGAATGTCTGATAAATATCTCCTGAAAGTGCCAGACATTGTGTCTAAACATTGTAGAGGCTTAGGGATGAAATCTTCTGTAGAAAGGTTTTACCCTTTGTTCTTCGAGGGAGTTGACCACTTTAATCCAATCAGAGATAGACTGCATTACAGCATTTTGTTTTGTTTTTAGATTTTATTTTTTTTGAACAGTGTTAAATTCACAGAAAAAAAAATTGAGCAGAAAGTACAGAGTTCCCGTATGCCATACCTTTACACATGCATAGCCTCCCCCCTTACCAACATCGCTTACCAGAATGGTGGTGTTTTTTTGTTTGTTTGTTTGTTTGTTTACCAAGGATGACTCTACAGTGATGCATCATTATGCATCAAAGTCCGTAGTCTACTTTAGGATTCGCTCTAGGTACTGTGCATTCTGTAGGTTTTGACAATAGTATATGACAGGTATCCACCATCATAATATCATAAAGAATAGTTTTGCTGTCTTAAAAACCTGCTATGCTCCACCTATTCATCCGTCCCAAGCCCAAAGCCCTGGCAACTATTGATCTTATTTTTGTCCTCATAGTTTCGCCTTTTTCAGAATGTCATAGAGTGTATTATAGTTTTTGTGAGGTTCTTTTCCATCTCTGATCCATCCCTGTTCTTAGAGAGGAGGCCTCTGGTATAGACTGAATGTTTATGTCTCCCTAAAATTCATATGTTGAAATGATCACCCCTAATGTGATGGTATTATAGGTGTGGCCTTTGGAGGGTAATTAGGTCATAGGGTGCAGTCCTCATGAATGGGAGTAGTGACCTTATAAAAAAGACTCCTGGAGAGCTCCCTTGTCCTTCCCACCTTGTGAGGACACAGTGAAAAGATGGTTGTCTATGAACCAGGAAGTCGGCTCTTACCACACTGAATTTGTCAATGCCTTGATCTTGGACTTTGCAACCTCCAGAATTATGAGAAATAATGTGTAATTATTTTGTTATAGCAAAACACCCTCCAAAGACTCCACCTAAGGACATGGGGATGCCCACTGTGACTCTTTCTTCCTGGTGAGTTTTTTGAGACTGAAAAACCTCAGCTGTACTTACACAGGCTTTCTACTTAGTTTCTTAATATCCTGTTCTATGCAGCATAGGAATTTGGGAAAACAGATCAAGTGTCAGTCTTGATTTTCCAAACACCCTTCTCACTGGCATCCCAGACTCAAAAAATTCCTATTTTTCCAGTTCCCAAAACTGCCAAAAATTCTGTTGCCTTCTCTGCCTGTTAATGACCTCCTGCTTACATCCAAAGCCTTGGCCTTGGCCTTTTGCTTAGTGCTCAGAGTAGGCAAGTGCTGTTTTGCCAGAGAAAAATCAACTGCAGAATGCCAACTCTCCTCTCCAAGTTTCTTCCTTCTCCAGAATCTTGTTGCTCAAGTCTGAGTTTCCCCAGAAGCTCCTCAATGCCTTCAAGCAGATATTGTTTTGCATATTTTATACAGCTTTTGTAGCCATTCCTGGTAGGAGCATTGGCCTTCGTTTTGGCTGAAAGCGGAAGTCCTAATATACATTCCTGCTAGATGTTTCTGTATTCCTTAATTATTCTATTAACAATAATATAAACAGTTTAGCCAAGCAATCTACCTATTCTACAAACCACATCCTTGATGTTATGGATGATTTGTCATTCATAAGAATAAATCTGTACTTTATTTATTTATTTATTTTACTTATTTTCAAGTTAGCTAACATACAGTGTAGTCTTGGCTTCAGGAGTAGATTCTCATGATTTAGCACTTACATAGAACAACCAGGGCTCATCTCAACAAGTGCCTTCCTCAATCCCCATCACCCATCTTCCCTACTCCCCCAACTCCTCACCCCCATCAACCCTCAGTTTGTTCTCTGTATCCAAGAATCTCTTGTGGTTTACTTCCCTCTCTGTTTGTATCTTATTTTTCCTTCCCTTCTTCCATGGTCTTCTGTTAAGTTTCTCAAATTCCATATATGACTGAAATTATATGATATCTGTCTTTCTCTGGCTGACTTATTTCACTTAGCATAATACCCTCCAGTTCCATCCATGTTGTTGCAAATGGCAAGATTTCATTTTTGTCATCACTGAGTAGTATTCCATTGTATATATATACCACATTTTCTTTATCTATTCATCAGTTGATGGACATTTGGGCTCTTTCCATAATTTGGCTATTGTTGATAGCGCTGCTGTAAACATTGGGATACATGTCCCCTATGAATCAGCTCTCCTGTATCCTTCAGATTAATTCCTAGTAGTGCTATTGCTGGGTCATAATAAATCTGTACTTTAATTTAGCATGTTGTTACATTAACATTTTTGATCATCTCTTCTGTAAATACTCGAGAATTTTTAAATACATTTTAAAATGAATAATCTGGTAATCATAATCACCATATTTGTTTAGCATATATGAATTTCAACTAACTAGTAGAGTTATTGTAGAAATATAATTTTATTTGTTTTTGTAAGCCAACTTAATTTCAATCTTGAGCCCTATTTTACTATGGTGGCAGAAACTTGATTCAGTCAATTTGTAGATTTCCCCAGGAGTGTGTTTAAGTAACAAGGGACATAAATAGTGCCAAAGCATCTGGGTTGGGAGAGATCTAATGCTCAATGTCATCTGTCCATGATGTATACAGTGACACGAGCATCATTCTGTCTCTCCATTCAGTGGTCCATTCTGGCATTTCTTCACCTTCATTCTTATCTTCACAGCCACTTTAGATCTGCTGGCTCTCTCCATTTACATTGTTTTCATTCCTGAATGAGTGAGAAACTTTCTGGTGCTTCTGAGCCATTCTAGAGGGATGAAATTGTCCCAAATGTCTAGACACACTACCTGTTTTGTTTTGTTTTATTTTATTTTGTTTTGTTTTGTTTTTACAGGGCTTGATGCCTTCCTGGGACTAAGCTCTGACTCTTTTTTGGATCAGTCTTCCAATTCCAGGGGAGAGATAGAGGGATGATTCGCAACGTTTTCTTCCAATAGTTTTATTCATGCTATGAGTCCTTTCAATTTTCCTAAACACTCAAACAAATCCAGCAGTAGTTTGCTTTCTGTTGTCCCAAGCATTCTCTGAAACAATGACAATAGATTAGCCTAGCTGGGAAGGGGAAAATGAAATACTAGTGAGAAAAGCAAAGCAAAGCATTAGTTAATATTTTTAAAAAAAGTTATTGTACTACATTCATTCAGCAAGTCTTTACTTATTGAGCTCCAACTGTATGCCAGGCAATATGCTGGAATATGCTGGACACTAGACTATAATGATGAATGAGAGGCAGTCCTCACCTCAGCAACCTCCTGATCCAACAGACTTCTGCTGAAATATGGCAGAGTAAACATACATCTACATAGCCTCCCTGCTAAAATTACATAAAAGTGACAGTATAGGTTTTTTTTTTTTTTTTTTGTGGCACAAACGTCTAAAGGCCAAAAAAAAAAAAAAAAAAAAGAAAGAAATACTTGTAAGTAGAGGATATGGCAGCATTGGAATATTAGAACCTAGAAACCAGATGGAAGTGGCAAAACAGAATTAACAATGAAAACCAAAGCTGGCGGTAAGGAAAACTGAGAAGGCTGAATGAACTATAGGAGCTCAGAAATATTTAAAACTATCAGAATAGGGGAGCAGGTGGTGCTGACAGCAGGAGGATTAATTGCAGGTCTGTAAGAGAAATGAATTGTCAGCCAAACTTCTACTTTCCAGGTGAGAGTGTGGTTGAGTAGCTATGGGAAGCCAGCTAATCATGAAAACAAAGAAACAAACAAAAAATAATAAATCAACTTTGCCAGAACACCCTACAGGGATGTGTACCTGCCTGTTCCAGTCAGGTTCTTTTATTCCTTTATTTTTAAATATGAGCAGACAGCCAAGGATTACCAGGCAATTAAGGAAAGCTTATGCCAGGGCAGACAGAACCAAATCAAACAAACACCTGAAGAAAATACAAATTATGTATGAAGCAGAAGAAAACTCTAAAAACTAATAAACTTGATAGTTCATTTCCCCAGGTGGTAAGAAGAGATATAGCATCTGGACAACAATGAGAAAAGACTATAGAATGAAACTATTCAGAGAAAAAAATTTTTGCTCTTTGAAGTTAAATAGTAAATTTTCAGAAAAATTTTTGGAAAATAAATTTGAGACAATCTTCTAGAAAGTCAATCAAAATTAAAGAAATGGAAGAGACAAGGAAAATATTAGAGTTCAGGAGGCCCAACACTCTAGTAAGCAGGAGCTCTAGAAAGAGAGAATGCAAAAAGATAGGGTAAGGTATTTTTGAAGAAAAAAAATCCCCAAATAGAGGATAAGAGTTTGTAGATTGAGAGAGCTCACTTATACCCTGCATGATGCCCACAACAACAAAAACTCACACTAAGGCATGCCATTGTAAAATTTCAGAACCTTGCAGATAAAAATCCTGCAAATTCCTAGAGATTAAAAACATACAAAAGATCCAGAATCAGAAAAGCATGAGACTTTTCACCTGCCACATGGAAAGTCAGTGGAGCAATCCTTTCAAAATTCAGATGGAAAATTATTTCAAATCTTGATTTCTGTTCTCTGTCAAATTTTCTAACAAGTGTGAAGGCAGAATAAAGACATTGCAGATTGTGCAAGTTTAAACATTTTTTACCTCCTTTTCAGGAAAATACTGGAGAACGGATTCCACAAAATAAGGATTGAAACCAAGAAGAAGATGACATAGGATCCAGGAAACAGGACCTGAACCAGGAATGAGGCAAATAAATGTCCAGGTAGGTTGACCAGTTGTTCCAATTTGCCTGGGTCTGAGAGTGGTGTCAAGTTGTTCCAATTTGCCTGGGTCTGAGAGTGGTGCTAAATGTGGGACTTTCAGCTTTAAAACTGGGCAGGTCCCTGGCAAATTGGGATGAGTTGGTCCTCCAATGTCCAGGATAAGAGTGGGGAGAAGTCCCAGGCAGAGAGCTAGTAGCAGATATGGAACAACTGGCCCAGACTGGAAGGTGAGAGCGCTTCAGAAGGGTTATCTGGAAAATACATCCAGGGGAAAACACATACATACATACCTACAGATGTGTGTGTATGTATTTCCTGGTGAGTTTGAATGTATTAAAAATGAAAGAAATTCCTCTTTTGTGGGGAGTTTAGAGAAAAATAAAGGCACACTGGCAATGAAACCAATGAGGGTAGTGATGATACACAAAAAGTGAGGATAGGGAACACAAAAAGTTATAGATGAAAGACAGTGAAACTGGGACATTACCATGGCTCTTCTGTGGATTATATTTACATAATCCTGCTAATGTAAGTACTGAATATTGCTCCAACCAGAGGATGTATCTATCAAAATGGTGGAGAAAGAGGGAGCAAGAATGTGTGTGAAGAAAGTTCATAAATCATTGTCTTCAATAGTATTTATTTAGTCTCCTAAAAAACACATGTTATTTAAAAACACAGAGGAAATTCCAGAAAAAAATAGATAAAAGAGTTGAAAAAATCTGCTTCTGAAGAATGAAAGTTAATAATGGGAGCAAGTAAGGGAAGAGACTTCTTAATTTCATTTTATTAATTTTTTAAGTTTATTTGTTTTGAGAGAGAGAGAGAGTGAGCTGGGTAGGCAAAGAGAGAGAGAGGAAGGGAGAGAAACCCAAGCAGGCTCTGCACCCTCAGCGTAGAACCTGATGCAGGGCTCCAACTCGCAAACTGTGAGATCATGATGTGAGCCGAAACTAAGAGTTGGATGCTTAACTGACTGAACTGCCTAGGTGCCTTAAAACTTTTTAATTTCAAACATATTAGAAAAACTTGACTTTTAAAATTATGAACATGAGTATCTTTGAAAGAATAATTATTTTTAAAAGAAGTAATTATAGTCAGTAGCTTATATTTTTAAATTCATTTATGTAGTATTTTATCTTTCACAGTTTTAAATTTTAATGTCAAATGGATTAGATTTTTTTATGATTTGTTCTTTGATGTCTTAATTTCTTTATGAATGTGATGTCAAAACACAAGATACAGTGAAAGAATTGTTGAAGAGTATGTATAGTACATTACTAATTATATTAGAAACATACCAAGAAATACTGTATTTTGTTTTTGATTAGAAACATAAATAACCGGGGCGCCTTGGTGGCTCAGTCCATAAAGCACTGGACTCTTGGTTTTTGGCTCAGGTCATGGTCTCGCATTGGTGAGATTGAGCCTGGCATCAGGCTCTGCCTCTCTATCTGCCTTTCCCCACTCATGCTCTCTCTCCCTCTCAAAATAAATAAATGCACTTAAAAAAAAGAAACGCAAAAAGAAAGAAACACAAATAACTAACATACATAAGCAAAGAATAACAATGGTAGTACCATTTGTATCTGTAACATTTTATATCATTATTTAAAAACTGTAATTAACAAGATATTAATTGTAACAAGGTTTTAATTGGAATTAAAGTATGCTTAAAATTTTTCTATAATTTGAGATACTTCACAGTTAAAAAGAAAATCAACAGACAGCCCCAATACACAGACGCAAGGCTTACCATAGCAGAAGTTACTCCTGCTAGGGAGCCCAGAGAAAG
>CM053567.1:95533611-95578609 GCA_028646485.1 Cryptoprocta ferox
AGAGGAAGAAGCTAATGGAGGGAAAAGATTTAAATACAGGTAAGAGTAAGATCCTAATTCTGGAGAATTAACCTTAAACCTCAGATAGGAAGAGGATTCACCCTCTGAGTGAGAAAGGAAGTAAGAAGGGGTGTGGATACAGATGAGTTTGTAGGAGAAGGTTGAAAATTCATGACAAGTAGGCTCCTTAAGTAGAAATTAAGGCCATCTATTGAGAGAAAGGGGAAGGCCAGGATCTTAAAGAGAACAGTGAAAGACTAAAATCAGTATCATGAGGGGTGGATAAAACTGAGCAGGAGCATATTTAAAGCTAAGAAATGCTGAGGGTCCCACTGAGACTGATGACCCCGAATTTGTTACAGGGCCAATCCGTGTTATGATTAGTTGTGTCCAGTGACCCCAGCAGCTCACCTGGGGTCAGGTGAGTGTGACAAGTGAGGACAGTAGGCTGGACTGAAGAGGGTGGGAATAATGATAAGATGGTGTCTATTAAGACTCCTGATAGGCCGGGGGTTGGACAGAGAAGACAGTGGAAGCAGGAGGAAGCTCAGGAAGCTGGGTGAAAAGAGAGGAACTAGAAGTTTGCATGATGTCAGAGAGTAATAGGAGATGTGGTTGGGGTGGTAAGAGAATGTGGATGACAGGAGGAAGCTACTAGCAAGGGGGAATCAGATTGGAAGGTTTTAGAGGAGAATGGCAGTGTCCAGGGTATGAGGGTGACAATTACAGCATCCTTCAGATGGTGAGTTCTCTTTATTCCCTTTCTCAGGCAAAATCCCTCCTCAATTGTTCTTCCCTGAATATCCATTCTCATCTTATCCAAGTAATAAGATTGTATAAAGGGGAAAAAAGGACTATTGTAGTTCCATCCATCACATGCCTCATTCCCTGATGGATACGTACCCACCCTGCAAAGGCTTTCCTTGTAAGAACCTGCTTCCTATTCTCTGACCTCTGCCCCAATGTTAATGGGATTCTTCTGTGTCATCTCATGTACTCTGTTGGACTGAGTGCTCTAACTGGATAGATCCCGTGTATCTTTTTTTTTTTTTTTTTTTTTTTTACCCACTGTATACTCACTATACCAGGGTCTGACACAATAAATCTGTTGGGTGAAGAAAAACTCCAGATAAACCATAAACTGACCCCAGGAGTGGAGAGTGGGCTGAGGTGGGGGGTCAGTGCTGAGAAATTGGCTTTTGATAGGAAAGGCCTATAGCAATGGAGCAATGGATTCATAGGGACTTAATTTTGGTTTTTGAGTGGGATGGGTGGGGACTGAATCATCAGCATGGAAGATGAGGGTGGGGTTTAGTGGTGAGAGTTTTTGGAAGAATGAGGGATGAGAAATTGAAACCAGTCTTCCTGTTATTTTTAGGCATTAAATAAATAATCTTATCTAATCCTATCCACCACCCCAAATTAGGAAAAATCAAATCATTGTCCAAGGTCACATACTAATAAGATCAAAACAAAACCTTACCCAACCAGGGACGAGTCCTCTCCAGAATTCAGAATTCTCATCTGAGAATATTATCTATTCCTCTGGTAAAATTCTCTTACAAGGTTTCCTTTTAATTTTTTTTCAATCTTCCTCATCATTCTGAATATCAATGGTTTGCAGTTAATAGCAACTATTGTTAAACATAAAAAGCCCGCACCACAATGGATTCATTTATCCATTCACTGATCTTTTCAAAATATTCAATGTGCAGCTACTGAGTGCTGGGCACTCTGCTAGGTTCTGGGGGTTCAGCAATAAAAGAGAAAAAGAGAGACAGGATACTTGTACTTTTATAAGTAGGCTGAGTATTTTTATTGCTTGTTATTGCTAAGAGCTCTGAAGATTTCAATCAAGCTTAAAACATTCTACCTGAAAGATTCCTAGAAGAATCTTTTTTATCTGTTTTTCTAAGACCTACATTCCAGTCTCCTGCTAAGGAAGTTGATTTACATTTTACTGGATAAATACAAATATTCTTTTGAATTAAGAGTGGAAGGACATCTAAAGCTAAGAATCTCCTGAGGAATCTCTGCTTGTAATTTCTGGTGAGCACATGGATCTCATAAGAAGAGATTAAAGAGTCCTCTAATAATTTAGCACCGTCGGCTCAGGAAAAGGTTCTGAAAGTAAACCTGGACCTATTTTCCCTAAGGATACTACACACACTTTAAATCTAAAGGGCAAGGATAGGGAGCCACTGGAATGCTGTCTGCATTCCAGGATCACAGCTGAGAAGCTGAAGTGATGAGGCAAACAGGGCAAAACCTACAGAGGAATGCGGCCTCAATTCCACTTGTCACCCCAAGGTGCTTATGGATGGATGAACTAAGGCCAGGTAGGTGACTTGAACTAAATTCCAAGTGGTGCTTCTGGAGTCCTTGGCACTATCAGATGGGGACTGTGGGGGCTTGCACATCACGAGTCTAGGTTAGCTGTATGTCAATATGGGCCACTGATGGAAGACTCTGGATGAGGAAGAATAGGAGGCAGAGGGGAAATGGCATCAGGAATCATCAGGTTGGGCCCCAAAAGTTGGGACCTGCCAGACCTGATAAGATGGGCCCTGCTGCAGGAGAGCAGTGGCACCAAAAGAGGTTAATTTTGTTGTCATTGCGAGAGTGGAGGCTGAATCGTCAGAATAGAAGCTGAGAATTGTAAAGTTTTTGGAAGGAGGAAGAAACAGGAGGAATGAAACCAATCTTTCAAACCAATTGTTAGGCATTTTCACAAAGTAGCTCATTTAATGCTAGCCACTACTTTATTATTTTTTTAAGAGTATTTATTTATTTATTTTGAGGGGTAGGGGAATTGGCGTGAGTGGGGGAGGGACAGAGAGAGAAAGAGAGAAGAGAGAGAGAATCCCAAGTAGGCTCCTCACTGCCAGCAGGGAGCCAGAGTCGGGAGCCCGATGTGGGGCTCAAACCCACAAACCGTGAGATCATGACCTGAGCCGAAATCAAGAGTTGGACACCCAACTGACCGAGTCACCCAGGCACTCCCCCTAACCAGCACTATAGATAAGGAAACCCAAGGGCACACATCTGGTGCATGGCACAGTGGGGATTTGAACCCAGTTCTCCCAGACTTCAGAGGGGTGTGTTCTTTCCAGCTGTGGTCTGAAAGGCAGGACATTCCTGCTTTCCCTTTGTATCTATTCCCTACCTTACCCCTGAGGCATTCTCTTGTTTCCTTGGCCTATTGCTATTCATGTTCCTTTCTCTCTTCTTTAAATAATTACCGTTTGTAACAACTATGTATATTAAACAAAATTAAATTTAAAAGTAGAGTAGCCGAAAATTGTACAGTCTTTTAAAACACAGGACTCCCACTCTTCTAAAATTAGGGAAAACTTGTCTTGTACTTACTTATGCAGAGCCTATTACCCATTTTTTCTCTCTTTATTGATCATTATATTTAAGAGAAACAGTAGGTCAATGAATATATGATCAAAATATTAGAGTTGAGAGATGCAGAAACTGCAACACAGAGAAGCTTAGTGACTTTTTTAAAATAAATTGGCTAGTTCCTGAATGATCCAAATAATTAAGGACAAGAGTGAAAGCAGGAAAAAATCCCGAGTTTTCAAATAAATTGAGTTTCAAACGTTTGTTTGGAAATCAGTTATTCGACATTTGGTATACTTCCCCAATGAAAAGAAAATTTTAGGTAGGAATGCAATGTGATTATCTCGTCAAAAAATAGCTGACATCCATTATTTGTACCCAAGAACAGTACAGCAAACAACCCCAAATTATTATGCAATACTTAAATTTAACAGAACATAAAGGCAATACACTGAGTGAGAAGGATTTTGATTTTAAATGCATGAAAGAGAAAGCTTAGTTAGGAAGATAAGAGAGTCAACTGGACTGTCTGGTAGGGATTCTGAGGATGACTTTTGGACACTGATCAGGGACTTTTGGAAATGAAGCATAGATCCTTGTTTTTAAGAGATAGTAAAGGAAATTTCCTGACTGCTCACTATTTATAATAACCAGGAGTTAAAAAAATAGGTCATTCAAAATCCATAAATCAAATATACCATTCAAAGCAGCATCTAAATGGCAGTTTCTCTTTATGCACTTTTCACTTCATGCACAAAAAGGCACTTTCCTTCTTTTGGTTTGCTGTACACCTAACCAGATCATCCTTTCTATTTTCATTGCCTGGTAAAATATCTTCCCTTAAAGGCTAATTCAAATGTCACATCAATATTTAAAATCCCTTGACAAAATATTAGCTGTCCCTTCATTGAAACCGGTTGCATTTTTATTGCATTTCTTCATGATGTACAGTGTCTCCTGTTTTCGTTTTTGGTGCTTAGTAAATAGTTGTCAAACAATTAAATTGTAATATTTCAGATTTCTCCTCAAGAAGTGCCTTCAGACCGCCTTTGCAAAATAGTGTTCCCCACACCCCCAGTCCCTAGCCCTGCTTTATTTTCTTTATAGCATGTATCATACTTGAAATAATAAATATTTGTTTATTTTCTGTCTCTTCCACCATAATGTATGACCTACTTTGTTTCATTTACTACATCATCCTTTCCTCAGCATCTAGAACTGTGCCTGGTCCAGAGCAGGAGTTGAATAAACTTATGTGACTGGAAGTGAAAGAAATATCAATTGGGACATATCAAGACACTGTATCTAATAATTCATTATTTCTACCATTATTTAGCTGTACGACACTGGGCAAGTCATTAACCCACGACGGGCATTTTCATATAAAATCAATAAGGTCCAATGTAATTTCATTATTCTGAGAGTAGGAAGTGAGAGAGGGAATGTGGAAATTGAGTTCAAGGGGCTCCTGGGTGGCTCAGTTGGTTCAGTGTCTGACTCTTGGTTTTGGCTCATGTCATGATCTGGTGGCTTGTGAGTTCGAGCCCTCCATCTGGCTCCGCGCTGATGGTGCTGAGCCTGCTTGGGATTCACTCTCTCCTTCTCTCTTTGCCCCTCCCCCACTGGTTCTCTCTCTCCCTCTCTCTAAATAAATACATAAATAAATAATTTTATATTAAAAAAAGAAATGGAGTTCAAGTAGATGTGTATGGGAAAAATAATGCTAGAGGCGAAAGGCAGAGAGAAAGCAATGAGCATGTGAGGAGGGAAAGATGCAGAGAAACGGCTGCTTTCAGGTGCATGGGCCTGTCAAGAATGCTGTGGGAGCTGGAAGCCACATAGAGATGTTGGACTGGTTGAAAAGAAGCTCCCAGAGAAGAGGGAAGGCAAACTGAAAGGGGAGGGTATGTGTATGTTGCAAGCTCCACGTAATTTCCAGTTTTGCCTTTCCATCCAGTAAACAACCACTCTGCTGGGACTTTGTCAGGGCCTATTAAGCATGTGGCTTAACAGGTGAAAGAAAATGAGATGCTCTTTTTTTTTTTTTTTACAACTTTTTTGAAGTTTATTCTTATTTATTTTGAGAGAGCGAGAGAGAGCAAGTGAGGGAGGGCCAGAGAGACAGGGAGACATAATCCCAAGCAGGCTCTACGCTATTAGCTCAGAGCCCACCCAATGCAGGGCTCTAACTCACAAACCATGAGATCTTACCGGAGCAGAAATGGAGAGTCAGATGCCTAACTGACCGAGCCACCCAGGGGCCCCAGCTAATGAGATGTTCTATACAAGAATCACATTTGTTCTCTATTTAATTTGACAAGACCTCTTCTTTATTCCCCAAAGCAGACTAGATTCTAGTCTCTTATCCTGAATCTCCACAGAACTGCTCTTCTCATCTGAGAATATTTTATTCAGTCTAGTGTTGCAAGGTTGCCCTCTTGCCTCTCCTCCCCGACACCAGGAAGTCTATGAAGGGCAGGGTCTATCTTTGCTTTTTCTGTACCAGCCTAGTACAATATCTTGCAGCCAGTCTCTGTCTCTGTGTGTCTCTCTCACGTACTTGCATATTTTATGTTGAACGAATACAGAATAGAGGTGAAATTAAAAAAATTTTTTTTAATGTTTTATTTATTTTTGAGACAGAGAGACAGAGCATGAGTGGGGGAGGGTGGAGAGAGAGAGAGAGAGAGGGAGACACAGAATCTGAAGCAGGCTCCAGGCTCTGGGCTGTCAGCACAGAGCCCCACGCCGGGCTCAAACTCACGGACTGGACCGAGGGTTCATGATCTGAGCTGAAGCTGGACGCTTAACCAACTGAGCCACCCAAGGGCTCCGTGAAATTTAAGTTTTGTTAAAGTTCTAGGCTGGTTTTTAAAATAGGAACCGACCCAAGCAGAGGTTTTGAAATTTCCTACATAAGCTACCAAAGAGCTGTACATTCAAGAGAGGGTTATCTAGGAAGCAACCACTGACATATTTTTGTTTGTTTACTTAAAAACAAACTTGGGAAATGTCCCTCAAAACTTCAGTCTTATTCTATACCATGGTCAAAGATTCACTGTCCTTGGCCGCAGTGACTTTGTCTCGCCTTGCAAAAAGTCGACTCAGCCACGCTATATGTGAGCAGCTCCGTGAGGCCACCACCCTCCCTGCAGCCACGGAGAGAACAGAGAGGTTCCAGCGACCCCCAAATCCAGAGCCCTGGCCAGAGTCCCCACGCCCTTCCCGCTGCGCGAGGACAAGGCGGTCCGGAGGCCCTTCCGGAGCCGCGCCTCCTCTTGCTTCCAACACAGCGGCAGCCAGACCCACCCAGTCTGCGAGGCCAGGGAAGAGTTGCGCCCCACGCAGGCGCAGTGAGGCCGGGGAAGGGGCGGGCCCGGTCCCCGTGGCAGGCCGCGGGCGGGGCAGGGCGGGTGGTGTTTCCGTTGCTTGGGGTGGGCTGAGAGCAGCTGCCCGGAGCCTACTGCGTTCGCATCCCTGCCCTGCCCTGTGCGCCGCCCCGCGCCCCGCGGCTTCCCCGGAGGTTCGGAGCACTTGGATCTCTCTGTCACCCGTGGGTGAGTGCTCCCCTAGCCGGAGCGGGGGCTCCCTCCGGAGAGGGGAGCTGCGGGGAGGGCCGGTCTGCGGCTCCCTAAACCGGCCGTGTCTCTCTTCTCTTGCAGGTTTGCATCACCTTTTCCTGACCTGAGCAGTCGCCATGGCACAGGTAGGGCCGTGCGCCCCCGCGCAGCCTCGCATTTGCCAACTTTGTAAGCTATGTCAAGGGAGTTCTAGAATTCGTCTGAAAGCCAAAAAAGTTTAGGAGAAAGCGAAATCTGCCTTGGAGAAATCTGGGATACCTTTCCTGTTTCCCCTTTCGTTGCTTCCCCCCGACCTCTTCCCTGTGCCCCGGCTTATTCAGCGGAGTGCCCGCCGGAACCTGCTCAGTAGCAGCCGGTGGGGCGCTGCCGCGGGTGACGTGGCGGGATTTGTGTGCGCTCCCTTTTCGTGAGTGAATGTGTAAAAGTGCACCCCCCCCCCCCCCCCGCCCATCCAAAGAACCGCTAAAACTAGAACCAGACCAGAGCCGGAACAGCGCGTAGAGGTCATGTGAGCCCAAAGCCTTTCTTTCCTTGTCTTTCTTTGCCTGCCTCCCTCCCTTCCGCCCCTTCATTTTTCTTTCTTTCCTTCTTTCCTTTACGCTCCCTGCCGTTTCCTGTATATTTTAATACAATGAGTGAGCCTTGGTTTTTTTCCAGTAGAACTCTAGTGAGCTTTTTCCAGTTGCTCAACCCAATTTTATTATTAGTTGTAGGCAGAGGTTTGTTTTTTTTTTTTTTTTTTCATGCAAAAGATTAAACAGAAGAGCTGCTTTTCTTAAGTAACGAACTCGTGGAACTGGAACGAGTTCTAAATTGAATTTGCCTTGGGATTGTTTCAGAATTCGATTACCGAATTAAAAAAAATGTTTTTTAAATGTTTTATTTTTGAAGGAGAGAGAGAGAGAGACGGAGGATGAGTGTGGAAGGGGCAGAGACAGAGAGGGAGACACAGAATTGGAAGCAGACTCCAGGCTCTGAGCTGTCAGCACAGAGCCAGACCCGGGGCTCGAACTCATCGATCTGTGACATCATGACCTGAGCCGAAGTCAGACGCCCAACCAACTGAGCCACCCAGGCGCCCCTCGATTACCTAATATTATTAGCCTTTTTATTTTTACTTTTATTTTTTGCTGTTCTTAACATTTATCAAAATTGCGAGAAAGGGGCGCCTGGATGGCTCCGAGGTGGAGCATCCGACTTCAGCTCAGCTCGGGTCATGGTTTCAGGGGTTGGTGAGTTGCAGCCCCACTTGGGACTCTGCAGTCAGTGTGGAGCCTATCCCCTGCTTTCTATCCTCTGTCTCCTCTCTGCCCCTCCCCTGCTCTGAGCGCTCTTGCGCTCTGTCTCGCTCTCTCTCAAAAATAATTACACATTTAAAAAGTGTAGGAAAGAAAAACATAGTTTAATTTATATAGCAGACTTTTAAAAATTGACCGTTTTGTACAGTCTTTTGTGAATAATATATCACTGCTCTCAGCTCCACTCCAAAACTAATTTTACAGATCTCAGAAATCTAACTGGCTTGTCAGCATCCAGATACCTTTTTTTTTCCCCAGATGATTGTTTTTTAAACAAGTGTACTAACTGCTCAGACAAAACTCTCCCTTTATACTCTTCATTTATTAAAAAACAAAAACAAAAACTCATTAAAATTGAATAAGGTTTCATGGTTCTTTCCAAGAGAAAATGGGAGGATTATGATGACTTGGTAACTTTATTAAATTTATACAGTGCTTCCATTCTTCCTTTTTTGCACTTAAGAATATTACAATAAACTGATTCTCCTATTACTTCAAGTGGAAACTTTGGTTTAGGTTCTTCCCCATATAAAGGATACTTTTATGTGAAACTAACTTTCCTTCATTGAAAATTATTTTTCTTATCTTGATATGCCGTGTGGTGATGTAAATGGTGAAGAAACTTGCATCAAAGAATAATTCCCTTTATACTTGCTCATTCGGCTGTTTCTTGAATCTCTTTTGTAAGTTTATCCAGTGATGTCTGAAGTGTTTCAATCAATTTCTCTTAATTATGTAGATTCCAGATAGCATAAAGGAACACATCTTTCAATTGTAGACATTTATAATTAAAAATAATGAAAAGTGTAAAAGCTGCTATACCTATATAACCTAGGAGAATGGTGGTTTATATTACAAAATTAATGCATGATCTCTGTCACAGTATAACACCAGTACTGTTTCCTATCAAAACCACAGTTTTTGGTCATCATTAAAGTTACAAGTAATGTTAAAGCTACAGTGTTGAATTTTGCACTAACTTAGTTATTATTCTTGTAAACCATGGAAGTAAAGTATTTTGTTAAAATGTTTACTATTAGGATAATGCCCACGTTAAGGAATTGCACTTTTACTGTTAAAAAAATTCCCTTGGACCCCAATGTAATTGTAGGAAAGCTGAAGTAGCTTCAGTGTTAGGTTTCAAATGGTTTCTATGGTAGTAGTTTCGTTGACTTGTGGTTATGGGAGCCAGAGACTCCACTCCGTGGCCATCTGTAGAGTAGTGAAATCAGATGCCTGAGACATTGAGGTACACATTTCAGCAGTTTAAAATGTATCATTAAATATTGTCTCTTATTTACTGAAGAATTAAAATGTCACCTCCCACAGCAGTTATTCTTCATGTTTATGAGCTGTACCTTCCATATCGTGTTTTTGTCTTTTTATTTGACCTTGGGAGCACCTTGCCAATCACAGTTTGCAGAAATCCAGGAATCAATTGTATAGGTAGTTCTTGGGCATGACTGTCCTGTTAAGAATTTAATGAGAAAGCGTTGATTGATCTTCGATAGATAATTGGAGTTTCTTTTTACTATAAACAAATATTAAGAATACTTTATATGCTTGTGTATATTTATATTAATATTTAAAAAAAATTTTTAGTCTTTGGTTTATTTTTAAGAGAGAGAGAGACAGAGTATGAGTGGCAGAGGGGCAGAGAGAAAGGGAGACACAGAATCCACGAAGCAGGCTCCAGGCTTGGAGCTGTCAGTACAGAGCCCAATGCGGGGCTCAAACCTGTGAACCATGAGAACATGACCTGAGCCAAAGTCGGACACTTAACCAACTGAGCCACCCAGGAGCCCCTGTATTAATATTTTTATATCAATGCAAATTTTTTAGTTAAATTTTACCCTACTGATGTCAATCTAGGGGGACAAAGCCATGACAACTATTGGGAACTACATAAAAACTGATTTATATTGTCGTGTTGGGTGAATACATTCAGAGCTGGAGGTGTTTGTGGAATAACCACCACTCGAGCTCTGCCCTTCTCTTTCTGGTCCTAGTCCTCATTCACTAGCATTGAAACATCTGGGGGTCTACCAACTGACGTTATGGAGAGAAATAGTCTAACATGAGGCTTCCCAGTCTTTCTCAAAGGTTAATCTCACTGATTAACTGTATCTTGTCCATGACATACAAGAAAAATCTCAATTACAAAGGTACCTGCATGTAAACAGTTCCTGGACAATATTTTTTTATATCTTTGAAATCATTCATTTGAATGGTTTTAGATTTATATGGTTTGAAACCACAACATTCATGTTATTTTAGAATAAACCTTGCTAAGTGAAAGATACATTTTTATGATTATTGGACTACTAACATTTTTATACTATGCTAAATTCGGGTATAAGCTAGCTCAAGATACTTACTAAGGAATGGCCAAAGAGCTGTTAATTGCCTGAGTTATTTATATATAGTAAAATATTTTTTGAATCCTTTCATCTTTGCAACAGTCAGCTTGTGATTATATAAATGTGAATTTTTAATTAGGTTTTAGGGTTATTTCCTCAATCTGACTTAACCATATTTTGGGTTGGGTTTCTTAAACTGGACACTGACCTATTTCTCTCTTACTGCTTTACATGCTCATACAGGTTTTAAAAATATTACTATTTAGCTAGAGCCAAATTATTTGACGGATATTCTAACTTATTTTAGGTACTTAAAAGTGCATTTTGTACTTCTTTATTCTTTGGTTTAAAAAAATCAAGAGTTGGATGTATTCCAGAGATGAATGATCCATTTAATACATTTTAATTCAATTTAAGTCTTTTATATTTACAATTTTCTTTATGAGAATGAAACTTTAAAAATATGGATTTTGGCTAATCTGACCTTAGCTTTATTTATAATGTTGTTATTAAAGGTTAATTTAGACCAACAGACATGTCATGAAGCAAAATCACGCTACATAATTCTTCACTAGAAACTTCATGAAAATCAGAGTTCTCTCTCCTGTACATATTTAAATTGTGCAAGGTTTGATTAGAAATTTTTTTGGTTTCAAATCATTGTACTGTGACAGTTTATAAAACAATAAGCAGGATCAAATGTAAATAGATACATTTGAGATGAGTTTCATGCTAGAGGGGTCAATCAGATATTGATTGCATCTTTTCCTGCCATTCATCTTAAGATCAGATCTCTCTGTAGTGATCACTCTTGGAGAGAGAACAGGATTACCTGTTTACCTATGATCTATACTGTTTTGGGTTAGTGTCTCAGTTCCTGATTCCTTTAACTCCTGTTTACATTTCGCATGCTGAGGAAGAACTAGATCCAAAACTGCTTGGCTGCTTTGCAAGCCACTGAGCAACTCACTGATATTAGGCAAACCTTAATCTATTCCCTTATCTAGATCTGGTACCCTTGGCCACAGGTGGCAAGCTAGCGACCTTTGGGCAATCTGTGGTTTTCTTCTTTTAGTGACTTAGAAATTTAAAATGGTAGAAATATAACAATATTTTTATATTATAGACCAATTTCTGAAAGCAATTTTATTCAGATAACCTGTATACTATTCTATAACATCACAAACATATTAGTTGATCTTTTACAAAAATTTGTGCTCCTAAGACCTTTGTTTTAAGTGTTTTTTTTTTTTTTTGGACCCAGTCTTTTAATTCAGTATTTTATATAATATGTAAACCTATATACAATTGATTTATTGGAATTAATGCATTTTCCAGTTAGTATCATTTCTTCGAACACCTGTTCCTAACTGTTCTCTTTACTTCCCATTCATGCATGCATTCATGAATGTATGAAGGGTTTGAGTTCCCACTATGTGTCAGGTATTGTCAGACATGGGAATTAAAAAAGAAAATGGAACCAAAGTTTAGTGATACAACAGATGCATTGCCAAGTCCATTGTATGCATTATTTAGTGCTCAAAATACTATTTCAGAAATAAGTATTACTATTTCAATTTCACAGAAGAGAAAACTGAGGTTACTTAGCTGGCATTAGTCTGATGGGACAAGGAAGAAATCAGTATACAGTCAGATGCTGTATGTAGAGGCAACAACAGCAAAAGTAAATGCTCAGGGATATAAAGGAGTTTGGCGTGGCCAGGGCCCGCAGGAAGTGTGGTATTGCTTGAGTGAAGCTGCAGTCAGGTGGGGAGATGGAACCCTGTCTTGGAAACAGATGCCAGAAAGAGCTAAAGGATAGGAACCATTTTGTAGGTAAGGAGAGCTGTCAAAAAGTTGTAAGTTGGGGTATGCCATGATTAGATTTACACTGGTGCCAGTGTCATGTTAAATTTGAGGGCTGCAGAGACCGTATGGTAGTTCAAGGGTTGAGGGAGGGAAGGAGAGAGAAGCTGGATATTGGAAGACCAGTTAGGAATCTGCTGCTATGGTCCCAGTGAAATCTTAAAGACAAACTAGGCAGTGGCTGGGACTTTAGATAGGGGACTATTGGAAAGAGTGGGCAGATTGGATGCATGAGTGGGGTGGTAGTTGGTGGTGAAGGGTCTGGTCAGGGTCAAGGTGAGTGGCTTGCTTGACTGAGTGGTTGATTTGTCTTTTCTTTGAGGAAGGAATACAGGTTTGAGGTGTGGGAAAAGATAAGAGTAGTGGATTTGTTGAATTTGAGTTCTTTATAAAACATTTAGGAGTTGCTGCCTAGTAAACAGCAGGGTATATATGATCTTTAAATCCTCTTTCATCTCTGTAGGTCTTTTATTTCTGTATTCTTTTTCTTCCTACAACTAAAAATGGTCTGAGGCTAACGTTTCCTACCTTTGTGTAGGACCAGCCATGTTTATTAGGTTTCTGCCCCTTATTTAGATACAAAAGGAAATAAAGTTGTGAATCCAGGCACATTCCTCTCTAACATGAAAAATCTATAAGCTTATTTTCTGAAGCATTGGTGAATAATTGGTTTGTGATAAAGCTTTTCAAGTACTGTTCACAGAATGCCCATTTAAACAGTTAGGTAAAATGGAACCCCACATACCCCCACACCAAATATGTATTCATTGGAGGCTAATGCATTTGCCCGCTCTAACTCAAGGCATCACCATTGTTGACAGTTTAGCTTTCCATTTGTTGATATTTGCCAAGGAAGGCATTCTTATCCTGGTGGGGAAGTAGTCATAGTCATGGGAGCATTAAAGAAACAACAAAAACCTAAATCATGTTGACAAAACCTTTATTTTGTTATCCAAATTTCTTTTCTACCTCTGTGCATATAACTTAAAACTATTTATAGTGATACTTTTTTCCCTTACACTCAATTTTAAGAAAGGGGTCAAAGGTAGTGGTCTAAGGCCAATTTGAATTTAAGTCTTTGAATTTAACTTTCACTTTTTGTTGTTGTTAAATGTTTATTTATTTATTTATTGAGAGAGAGAGAGTCCTTGTGTGTGTGCACATGGGGGAGGGGCAGAGAGAGAGGGAGAAAGAGAATCCTAGGTAGGCTTTGTGCTGTCAGTTGGGCACTTAATTGACTGAGCCACCGAGGCACCCCGAACTTTCACATTTTTTGATGGAATTGGAGCAAGGGTTAGAATTATAGCTTGAGATTTTATTTCTGACCCGGATTGTGTTTGTACCCCTTAGACCCCTTGGAGGTTCTAGTTGTTTTTTCTGATATTTAGTTTACCTTGTATCTTAGATCATAATCATGTCATACTGGTTTTTCCCTCTTTTCTTGCTCATCTCATTTCTTTCTTGGTACAGTGATTTTTAATTTTTTTCTTTGCTCATCAGTGGGACCCATTATCATAGGAAATATTAATGGGCCTGTACAGTGTACATCAGATAAGGCCCGAACTGCT
The DNA here is from genome assembly GCA_028646485.1 of Cryptoprocta ferox. Classification (NCBI taxonomy): domain Eukaryota; kingdom Metazoa; phylum Chordata; class Mammalia; order Carnivora; family Eupleridae; genus Cryptoprocta; species Cryptoprocta ferox. The sequence goes on from CM053567.1 coordinate 95,547,633, forward strand.
CTGACTGGGGAGTGAAGGCAGAGTTCTGCTATTTGACTTTCCCATTCCCCATCATTCTTGGTGGTGGTCTCTAGGGGCTTTCTGTGAAACCTGAGCCTCAGAAGAAATATACTTAAAAATCACTATACAGCTGCTTAGCACTTGCTCGTTTGTTGTGGTTTGCTTCATGGTTTCTTGCTTCCTAATTAGTATTATTGTGGAATGTTGGGTAGGTGTTTGATTAAGTATTGATAACACTAAACTGGAAGACAGATTTAAAGAGGGCTTTTAAGTTTTCTCCTGTGCCTTCAGAAAAGCTTCAGTTTAAAATGTTCCAGACAGGTGAATGTTTTCTCATCTTTAAATTTGAAGTTCTTTTTTTTTGTTTTGTTTTTTAAGAGACTGAGAGAAAGAGTGTGAGTGGAGGAGGGGCAGAGAGAGAAGGAGACACAGAATCTGAAGCAGGCTCCAGGCTCTGATCTGTCAGCACAGAGCCTGATGTGGGGCTCAAACCCATGAACTATGAGATTATGACCTGAGCCGAAATCGGACGCTCAGCTGACTGAGCCATCCAGGCACCCCTAAATTTAAAGTTATTTCTGTGTTGTTTTCCTGTTTCTTTAAATTCTGTCTAGAAAAGCAACCCTTCACTTGTGTTTTGGTTTAATTTTATTCATTTTATTTTGGCATGCCTAGTCTTTGAAGGTAAAGAACTTACTCATTTAGAATAAATGAACAAAAAAAGCCAACAAAATTACAGAGCTAGAAGAGTGGATAATTTTGAAGGTGAGAGTTAAAAGAGGGAATTATAGGTTTCAGCCACGTATCGTCTGAGGAAATATAATAATTTCCTTGATAAGGCATTGGTGGCCAGGACTGAAAGTAATTGAGGACAGGCTGGGGAATGGGTGAAGGGAACAGTACCTACTTATAGTTGGAGTTAACCTGGGTAAGGTATAAATGTTTAACTTGAGGCCAGTGGGTACTACGGGAATAAGGAGAAGCCCTCTGGTATGAGTCATGGAAAGTCACATCTACCCAGTATAGACACTTTTGTGTGGGCAGGGATAGGGTTTGGGCAGGATGTCCAAAGTTTCTGCCCTTGTGACTCATGTCTGACTCACATCTGGTCCGTTACTACCACTACGTGGCTTTGGCCAGCTTTGACAATGACTCGGATCATGTGGAATGTAGCACGTGTTTCCCAATTTCTAGAAAGCTCTCAAAAGTACAACCGGCAGTTATTTCTTCATAGTTAGTATCTGAGATTTTGAGGGTACTCCTCTTCCTTCCATCTTTCACCTCATTTCCTTCAGTCTCAGGTCAGATGTATTTTTAAGGCAAACCTCTCTTGTCTCCCCTGTTCTTAACCTGTCTATCTACTAGCAACATCATGGCCTATAAATTGGATAAAGTATTTTTTAGATGTTTATTTATTTTGAGAAAGAGAGAGAGAGAGAATGAGAATGAGGGAGGGGCAGAGAGAAAGGGAGACCTAGAATCCCAAGCAGGCTCCACACTGTCAGCACAGAGCCAGACATGGGGCTTGAACTCATGATCCGTGAGATCATGACGTGAGCTGAAATCGGGAGTCAGATACTTAACTGACTGAGTCACCCAAGTGCCCCTGGATAAAGTTTTTTTTTTTTTTTTTGAAGTGAGTTTTTAAAAGCATATTTAAAAATAAACCCATATTTGTAAAATTGGAGTTCATGGAGATGCTTTGCCTTACAATTCACATTTCACTGTTCTCTAATCAGGCTTTCCACCACCAAAGACCTCCTCATTACTGAATCCAGGGAACTCTTTTCACGTTCACCTCCTGTGTCCTGTGGTATTGGACACTGCCTTTTCTTCCTTTCCTCCTGGTACATTTTTCTCATTTGTCTTCTCCATGCCATCACCCTCTTTGGAGGTTTTCTTTTTGTCTTTGGGAGGCTAGGTAGCTTCATGATTAGTAGCCCACAGTCCCATGGCCTGTATTTAAGTTACCAGCTCTGGCTACTTGCTTGCTGGTCCCTTGGATGATTCTCTAAACCTTTCTGAGGTAAAATGAGATTTCACTGAGATGATCCATGTGAAGCTCTGAGCACTGTGCTTGACTAATTGCCACACTCAGCAGATATTAGCTGCCATTGTGATTGTAGGTGACCTTCCCTTCTCTGCCGGCCCCTTTCCACCCTACAGATACTAAATACTGCCTTCTATGATAGCCTCCTCACACAGCTCCAGTGTGCCCTGGTAACTTGACAAAGCCTGTTTCTCTTCCAGTGTGCCTACTGGGGAGAAATGTAAAACCAGTGATCCTATTCCTTATCCAAGAAAGGAATCATTACAATTAGTTCCCTTCTACCTTGTCCACTGCTCCTTTCCATGTCCTTTTCCTTTCCATGTCCACTGTTCTTTACTTTGATCAGGTCTCATCTTCTTCCTGTGTTAGTTGTTTTTAAAATAGTGTTCCTGTCTCCAGGCTTGCACAGTCCATTCCGTTGTCTCCACTACAGTCCTAGTAATATTACTGTGTAGAATCAACATTGTTCTTCCCTATGTAGATGTCCTCTATGACTTTCCCTTGCTTACAGGATGAAGTCTGCTCTTCTTACCATGGCTTTCCTGCTCCTCCTCGCTGCTCCTCACCCCCCATGACCTTCCCCTTGTTTGTTTATCTCTGCAAACACTGCTTGTTTCAGTCTGTTCAAACACTTAACCCTTTGTCCAAAGCACCAGATTTTTTCATTCTTTCATGTTTTCATGCATGCTGGATTATACCTTCCTGTACTTCTCTACTTTCCTGGACCTGCCTTGGAAAATCACATGTAACTTTCAGACATTTTGGGGGAACTTTTTCTGATTTCTTTGTGTTCTTCCCAGCTTGGTCCCTCTTTTATGTGTGTATGTACCCAGATGAAACCTCTGTGTGTGTGTGTGTATACTCTACTGCACTTGATTATTTACATGCCTCTCATTTCCTCTTGACTTTAGAGATTATCACTTTTTCTTAGTGATTAGTACAATACTTGGCATGTGGAAAGCATTCAAAGAATGGTTATTGAGTGAATGAATAAACAGACTGGTGAACTAAGTCATCTGTCCATCCTAAGTTCTCACAGTTCTGAGAACCTGTGGTATTTATTCATTTTTAATGATGATATATTGATGGTGTCTTCATAGTCAATGTGAAGTGGTCCCACTAAACAGAGGGAGACTGCAGTTTGACTTGAGAGATATGACTTTCCCAATCCATGTCAATTTTGAAGGACGATTTTCTCAAATCTTGATCAGTTTCTCTTTCAACCTATTGTTCCTTTTAATTATGTTGAACCATGTGAAATTGCCAGAAATTTTTTCCTCGTAGGTGATTGTGCTTCCACGTATTCATAATAAAACACGCATGATTACAACAGACAAGTATTCTCAACCTCTTCCCCCTTATAACAGTTTGTTCCTCAGTTTTAGATAGAACCTTAATAGGAGTTTTGAAGGACTTCAAAAACATTTATTAGTAAAGGTAATGCTGGGATCCTCCTTTTATCAGAAGATAAAAATTTATGATTTAGTATTCATAAAGCCTTCTGATCTAAAGAACTAGTGCTGTACAAATTTTGAGGCAGAAATATTAAAATATTTTGATGATTAAAAACACTACACATATGACTAAGTATAGTGGGAAACCTTTTGAAGAATGTCTTCCAATATACTTTTATAAAGTTATAAATTTAAAGATTTGGAATATGAATTACCAAATGTCTTTTCAGGCTTTACCAGGTAATCTTAAAATCCCTAAGTAAATATAAAGAAACAGGACTAGATTAAAAGTCATGTAGTAAGAACATTGCTTGGAGTTGAGTGTCTAGGGTAGGACATTAAGTTTTAATGCGGGTTTAGCATGCTTCTTAATCAAAGTGGCAAGAGACTTAATGGAAAAAGTCCTGCAAGGAAGTGCCGTCTGTGAATCAGGCGATATCACTGGGCCTTGATCACTGGGGATGATGTCCATGGGAAGAGAGCTTGGGAGTCAGACTTCCCATTAATGGTATTGCAAGTGGGCTAGGATAGCTCATGCACTGAATTGGTCCTGCTAATCCAAACTGTAAGTGGTCCTCTTCCCATTTCAAATGGGGTTATCAAATGGTAAATTTATTTAAAGACTGAACATGATAAAGAACAATGGCTTGCTCTGTATGTTATTTGCTTTGTTATATTTGTCATGCCATGCATAATATCACTATGTTTCCTGTCTCAGGTTAAAGGCACAGTGACTGCCTTCCCTGGATTTGATGAGCGGGCTGATGCGGAGACTCTTCGGAAGGCCATGAAAGGCCTGGGTAAATTCAACCTTTCTTTTGTTCTTATGAAAACATGGCATTTGTTTTTCCAAACAAAAAGTCACTGATTTACAGTAAGATTAATTTTAGAGTATTTTTATCTGACATGTATAGAAAGAGAAAAGATACGTGAAAGTAACAAAATAGTATGACTGATATCCAATATATTCAATCTCTAGAACTGAATAGAAAGTTAAATTCAGCCCCTTTGTTTTTTAACTTTTCAGCTGGAAGGCAGCTGATTGAGTAGATAAGTAAATATTCCTGAGAGTGGTCAGCTATGCAGGTCTTTGTTCCCTTTGCCCAACCAGCTGTCTGGTTCTGCAGGCTTCTTGCATTCAACTTCTCTTTCCCCAGACTCCTTTCTAGCCATGTATGATAAACCTCTCATCTCGAGGATTTCTACACAGAACTCATCCTCCGTCCTCAGGCTCCTTCTGCACTAGCGTCCATGTGTGGAGATCCACCTTCTCCACACTGGCTCTGACCTCATCACTTACCATGATGAACATCTTGTGAGATTTCCTGTTGTAGCAGGATTAGTGTTAGTTTTCTGGCCGTGCAAGGCCTTCCTTAGTATCCCAATAGCCTTTTGTCGGACTCAGCTCACAGTACGGCTCCATGTGTTATCTGCTCATTATGAAAGCCCTATATGTTGCTCCTGCTGAGCTTTTCCCTCATTCTAAAAGCCTGTCCTCCTTCCTTACATCACAGCCTGACAAGACCTTTCCATCCTTCAAGACTCTTTAGGGGGTCACCTTCTCCATGAAGCTTTTCCCAAAACTCCTTCCACCTGTCAGCTACGAGAACCTCCTTTGAAACCCCATTTAACACGTAGACCTCTCCTGAGGCACTTGTCACATTCTGCCTTAGCTCAAGGTTGTCTATAGTTTTTTTCTTTTTACGCTAAATTAGAACTTGAAACCAGGATCTGTTTTTCTTCTCTCTTAATTTCCTGTAACACCCAATACATTGTGCCTTGTGAATAGCCGTTATTTGAGTAACTGTCTATTGAAAGAAAACTCAATGCACTGTTTTTAAAAAGTCAGGAATGTTTTCCTACTTCACAAAAATGCATCAGGAATAGGGGGTAGTTTATATTTAAAATATAAAGTGTTATAAATTGTACATTTTATAGCTTAATAAATTATTTAATAAAATCTGTTTTATGAGGTAAGGAAGTGATTTGGGGGCTGGTCACAAAGGTTATTGAAACAGTGGGTGTGTGGGAACCAAGATATAATTTTTTTAACATAAATTGCAGGCACTGATGAGGAGAGCATCTTGACTCTGTTGACATCCCGAAGCAATGCTCAACGCCAGGAAATTGCTGCAGCTTTTAAAACTCTGTTTGGCAGGGTAAGACTGCACTTCATCCTAAGTTAGAATGTAGAGCCCCTGTATGATTTTAAGGTTAATTTGAACTGTATTAGTGTTCTTTTGTTAACATTATTTATTCTATTATTCTTAATATATTCCTTTTTCTTTTCTAGTTTCTTAATATCAGCTGTTGGTTTATAGTGCTCACCCAACTTGCCATCATAATTGTTTCTCCTTGCTTGATGCAAGGAAAGTGCCAAAAGATCACATGGTGATAGCTGCCTCTCTCCTTCTCTGCTTCCCACTCAGGACTATCTCATTATCTGTTTTCTAGGTGTGAACCTGTATTACAGTATGTTTTGTTGTGACACAGTCACAGTCTTGGTTCCTTTTAGAGTGGTATTTTAATAAATAAGTTTCTAATTCATTGATATAAATGTTCTTATTTGATTAACAATTCAAAGTAAAAACCAAATTTGTTACTTAAATGAATTATCACATATATGAAAAGCTTAAACACAGTTTGGTTATTCTGAAAATTTGTGTTCATCATCTCATTGCAAAATAAATGCAGATCAAACAAAAAAAAGTATTCTAAATATAATTTTTAGGTGCCTATGTGCTGAGACTGAAATGAGTAGGGACTACTGCTTTTCTTTTAGTAATTATATACACAGTTTCTCCAGAGTAGCAGCTGTCTCTCAGTGGTCAGGAGCATAATTGTAAACATAATTCCTAATGTATTAAAATATTATTTGATACCGAGAGAAAAAGTTGTTTAGTGTAGGTATGATAAGCCAGATTTTGTCATTTGTAAAAATGCATTTATGATTTTATTTTGAGAAACTTGTTTTTAAAGATACACATGTTCCTCAGAACATTTTAAAAATATCTCTAACCTACTTTTTAAGAATATTCATTTCTTAACTATTGGAGTTAAGAAAAACATCTCATAAGAACAAATGCCTTGATACAGAAGTGGCTTTGCTTTAGTGTAAGCTTTAGGTCAGATGTCAAGGGTACATTATTCAAAACTATGGGGATTTGTTTAACTCATGCCTTTTTCTACTTGGAGATAGCAACATAACTAATTCATTAGAGCAAAGGGCTATGTTTTATATTTAAGAAGAATCTCCTTAAAATTTCTGCCTGTTTTAACACATTTGTATTTCTGTAATTTAGGATCTTCTGGATGACCTGAAATCAGAACTGACTGGAAAATTTGAAAAATTAATTGTGGCTCTGATGAAACCCTCTCGGCTTTATGATGCCTACGAACTGAAGCATGCTCTTAAGGTAAGATGATTAGTGAGAGAAACATTCCTGTCATGAATCATATTATTTTGTGTTGGTAATTACATTTACAATTTTTTGAGTTATTTCTGTGAGGGGACAAAATTGTGTAGGAGGCAATAAGTAGAAAAGGAGGGAGAAAATTACAAGCGTGTCATTTAATCTTTTTGTATAGTTAACTCAGTAATAGTGGCTATTTAAAATTTTAATATTTTTGTGGCTTTTTATATTTTATTTTCATGCCTGTTTTCTGATTTTGAGATGTGTTTTTATTTTTTTTAATTTTTTAAATTTTTTTTTATTTTTGAGAGAGAGAGAGACACAGAGCACGCATGAACGGGGGAGGGTCAGAGAGAGAGGGAGATACAGAATCAGAAGCAGGCTCCAGGCTCTGAGCTGTCAGCACAGAGTCTGACGCGCGAGCTGTGAGATCATAACCAGAGCTGAAGTCAGCTGCTTAACCGACTGAGCCACCCTGGCGCCCCTTGAGATGTGTTTTTAAAAATGCCTGATTATGAAATAATAATATTGTTGATCATTTTAGGTTAACAAAATAAAGCTACAGAGTGAATTTTCATATAGGAAAGATTTTCTAATACCCTTCCCTTCTTTCCTGTAGTACTTCTAAATACTAAAATAGTATAATACTAAAATAGTGGCTGGTAAACTTGTTATAATTTCATTGTAGCAAATAACTAAATGTATATTTCCTTGACTGGTGTTTGGAATATTGTATAAATATGACTACATTAAAACATTTGTTTAGATTTTTGGGGCAGGAAATAGTACAATTAGTAGTAGATTTTGAATGGGCAAAATGAGATTTAACAGCAAGGAGATAATGTAGCACAGGGATTCCTATTTATGGAGTGGAAGGAGAAGAGGGCTTATCAAGTTAGGAGGCTTTCTGCGCTTTTTCTCTTCATTTTTCTAAAGTGCTTCTTTAGAAAATCTCAAGTTATTGAAAAAAGGCCTTTTTGCAGAGTACTTATGAAATCTCAGCAGTAATTGAAATTCTGCCAGAGCATAAACATAGGTTTTTCAGGGCTTGATTTTTGGAAAAGAAACAGATATAAAAAGTAAGACTTAAATACGGTATCTTTTAAAATTAAATTCTGCTCTATTGTTGCCTATATCTTTTAATTTAGATAGTATTTTTATAATCAGAAAAAGGAAAACCAACTGAAATTACAGTTAATTTTTGAACAACACTGATTTTTTATAGTACAGAATGGTTAATGTATTTTCTCTGCCTTATGATTTTATTAATAAATTTCTTTTCTCTAACTTTATTGTAAAAATATATAATACATATAGCATATAGAATATGTGCTAATCAACTCTCTATGTTATCAGTAAGGCTTCCAGTGAACAGTAAGCTATCAGTAGTTATATTTTTGGAGAGCCAAAAGTTACACACAGAATTTTGACTGGGGGTGGTCATTGCCCCTAACCCCCATGTTGTTCAGATGTCAACTGTATTTTCTAAAATTCCAGAAAGCACAGTTCAATTCCTTTGTACCAATCCAGTTTCTAATAACTAAGCAATGCTACATTTATTATTTCCTTTGGTACAGAATTTCCCTGTGGAAATTCCATTGAGAATTAAATTTGAGGGCAGAGAGTTTATGTTTTGAGATACAGATTGTTTAAATATCAGTGCTCCTCCATGTAAATTTAGGTAAAGTTTTCATTTTTACTATTTTAGTCTTTTTAATTTCACATTTCATTTGCATGTTTTGCTTTTAAACTATTTGGAATGAAACAGATGATTATGAGTTTATAGAATCTGTTATGTGTCATACTGGACACACATGCAATAAGTATTTTTTATTAGACAAAAAAGGATAAAATTGTCTTTGGAGAGAAAATTAGTTTGAATTTTTTTTTCTATAACTAATAGAACTTGTATACAAGGAAGTGAATATGATATGGATAGTTTATATGTTATATTTATATAATTATGCAATTTGGGTAACATCTAGGAAAATAAATTTATTTCCTCATATTAATATATTTTCTTCATTAAATTTTCAAACAGGGAGCTGGGACAAATGAAAAAGTACTGACAGAAATTATTGCTTCAAGGACACCTGAAGAACTGAGAGCCATAAAACAAGTCTATGAAGAAGGTAAACGTTTTGACTGTTATTTCCCCTTCACCTCCATTGTGATTTTTTCATTTTTCTAAAGTGAGCATAGTTCTTCACAGTTACAGGAGGCTGGCCATACATGATTGCTAGAGGAACAGGTGCATGAATGAATGACTGAGCAACCATTCAAGCTAGTTTTCTTCTTCAGTAAAGAAAAGACTGCTTTTTACTGTACCTGTGTTTACTTTGGTACTTACGAGAATCTCCTGATGAAGATGGGAGTTTACTTTTACTTTTGAGTTTGCAACTATTGTAGAGACATACAGGTTGCTTTTCTTTTACATTAACTTCAAGATGGATGTGGGTTTTCTTCCTGAAGAAAATTAATTTTAAGTTAGTAGAAGTTAAGAGGTCTCTAAAAGGTGCTTTTGGAATTTTAGAAAAGAAACCCATGTCCAAATTGGAGTTGATAAAAATGTTTGAGTAAACGTGTCATTTTAGCTAATGGTAATGCTTGGATACTCTGCATTTTAATTTTTCGCTTTGGAATACCTTACTTTTTTTGTGTAAAAAAAATCTATATTTCAATCTGAAATACTATACTATATACTCAAAATATATTCATAAAATATATACTATATTTTGTGAATAGAACCAAGGAAATGAAATAAAAGTAAAGGTAGAGTGTTCTTTTCTCATCTCATCAGAGTTTCTTTACCAGACTCTTTGTCCTACCTGACTGAGCAGGCGCAGACTATCCAGATGGTCAGCCCAGCCAACAGACCAACAAGCTGAATGCCTTCAGCTAGGAAAATGGGTCTCGATCTTGGCATTAGTTTATTAATCTTAGAAATGATGTTGTAACTCGGCAAGTCAAAACTGTGAAATTTATAGCAACTAAATAGTTAACTTTCTGAAGTGCTGGATCTTTCTTTCCTGCTTCTCTTTTTATAGTTGGATAGGTCCCACCACTAAGGCAGAGGGGAATACATGTATCTTAACTGCAGAAAATCACCTTTGAGTTTTATTTGATGTAATATTCAAAGATCTTTCTTGGGATATTGACACTGGTGAGTGAGCGTTTGTGTGCTGCATGACCGATGGAATGCTGTACGAGTCTAGTAACTGTGTATAGTCACGTATTATGCACACCAGCTGTGTGTCTGGTATGTCATGAATGAACAGTGTACTGGCTGTCATGAATGACACAAAAGATAAACATAACAGCTCTTGTCATCACGGAGTTTGCAATCTGTTTAGGGGTGACATGACCTAGAAAAGCTGCAGTTGTTAAAGGATAGTAAAACCCAGACTAAAGTCGAATACCAGAAATGTTTAATGCAAGAATTTATTTAGACCAGAGAGGTCATTGAGGCTTTTGATGTTAGGAGAGGCTCTGTGGTGCAGTCACACAAGCTTTCAAAACTAGGTAGGTTTTGGGTGGGTGACAAAAACTTTTTTGGCATTTTGGTCACTGTCTGCAATGGCATGGAGACTACAGTGAGAAAAGTGTATTGAGGGAATGGGAAGAACCTGACTGCCATGGAGGGTATGTGCATGTCTAGTGCAGGAGATAAATTGACTCATGCAGGCTGTTTTGTAGATGGTTTTACATGACTGGGTTAGAAGTTTGGACTTGATTCAGAGGTATTGCAAATCCCTGAATGGGGCAGTGGAGTATTGAAAGAACAATTGAAGGAGGCTAATCAGCCTCTTGATTCAAATCTGATAAGCTATTGCTCATTTCAGCAATAAACCCAATTTGGTCAACTACAGTTATATTTCTGGTAGTCTTTGGCTAGACAGTATTTGCTGTCTTAACTTATTGTATGTATTATCAGTGGCCTTAAATGATTCCTGGATCAAATCAATGCTTAAACAGCAGCAGCATAAAATGTGAAATTTTAAATGACCAATAAAAGTTTTGTATTCTGAATAAAAAAAACACAAATTTGATAAGCTATAAGTGTGCAGAGGTGAACTAGGCAGTTATGGCTCAACCTAGGTTGGTGGGAAGTGTGAGGGGGTTAAATCAGAGAGAGGAGAAGTATTTGAAAGGATTTGATTGTTAATTATATATAGGTTTTGTAGTAGAGGAAGGGATAGATTCTTTCAACTGTTTTGTATTTGGAAAACTCGTTGAATTAAACATGTAGCTGTTTTAGAACCTTCAGACCTTTTATTTATTTTTTAATGTTTATTTTATTTTTGAGAGAGAGAAAGAGAGAGAGAGACAGAGAGATCGTGAGTGGGGGGAGGGGCAGAGACAGAGGGAGACACGGAATTAGAAGCTGGCTCCAGGCTCTGAGCTGTCAGGAGCTGTCAGCACAGAGGCTGGGCTTGAACTGTGAGATCATGACCTGAGCTGAAGTCAGACACTTAACTGACTGAGCCACCCAGGCACCCCTAGAGCTTTTAGACCTTTTAAAATAGAAGTGCCAAGCTTTTAAAGTTTGTCTGCTTTCAGATAACGGTTAAATATTTAAATGTCTTTGAGCTGCCTTCAATAGCAGCTGTTTGAAAGTTAGTGAAAAGGGCTTGTATACTTTTATAGATACCAGTTCTTCCCTTTACTGTGGCATTATGTTGAATAACTGGAAATAGAGGTGGGAAGGGGCATTTTTTAAAATATCACTGCTGTCTTTCAGAGTTAACCTTATTTGCTATAGAGGAAAAATATCTTAAGTGAAAGAATGGTCATGCCTAAAGAAAATAAAAACTCAGAATTTTAGAGGAGAGAAGACCTTCTTTTGAAACTAATAGTGTAAAACATTTGAAAGAAAGCAATACAAAGTTTAAAATTATGACCAATTGTATGTTGGAGGCTTTCCTGTACCATCCTATGTCTACATTGGTTGAGAGCATTTCTAAATGCCTGAGTCATGGATTTAGGCTTGAACTGAGAGCTTTTGGGACACTTTAATTTGTTTTCTATCAGCCACTAATGGAAGCATTTGCCTCTAGTCTTTAGAGCACTCAGAGATGGAGTAGGGAACATTTATACTAATCAAGTATTTCCTTCTTTATGTCTCTTCCATTTGATAAATCGGGCAGGATATCTTTGTTTAGTTGAAAGAAGCTGTAAATAAGTATGAAATAATTCTGTTGCAGAGTATGGCTCAAGCCTGGAAGATGACGTGGTTGGGGATACATCAGGGTACTACCAGAGGATGTTGGTGGTTCTCCTTCAGGTATTGGCTGGAGACTATTTGTAGTTTGATTAAAAAATCTGAAGCTGGACTGGTCTGAATCTAGTTAAATAAGGTCATTTAAAACTCTTAATTATTTCTGGTACTTGCTTGCCTGTGTTTATGTTTCAGAATATCTGACCTAAACTTTTAATAGTTAGTAGCTAATTTACAGATTTGCTTGTTTGTTTAGTATAAGATATCACTATTCTCTTTCATTCATAGGATTTAAAATCAAGAGGGTCAGATTGGTTTTGGAAACTGCTGTGTGAGGAGTGAAATGTTGTAGAATTGCTATCTTAAAATCATATTACTCCTAAGAGAAAGAGATTTGTGTGCACAACCATCAGGTGGAATCAATTTTCCTTTTGAATAAAACTGCTCATGTAATTCAATAATGTGACATTATCTCTTATAGGCTAATAGGGACCCTGATGCTAGAATTGATGAAGCACAAGTTGAACAAGATGCTCAGGTGAGATGTGATGTGTGGTGACTTTATTATGACATATAAATGAGTAAAGAATCCATGCTAATGGAAAATCATAATATATATTGTGATAGCATCTAAAATAATTTTATTTATGGGCTCTTTATAAATAATAAGACCCATGTAAGTATATTTCTCTCATTTTGTTCTGGCCAGTAAAATATTTTGTCCCCAAACTGAAATGAAATAAAATGAATTACATATAAATAGTGAGTTTCACCTAGATATGTTTTTTTGGTGATTACGGAAATTCACAAAATAGATAATTTTACCAAAAAGCACAGGTATTATTGATTCCACTGCTAGTGAGGAAGTAGGTGTCTTGACAGAAGAGGGTAAAAAAGAAATAATAAGGTATTTTAGTGATAAATGGTGTCTGAATACATAGATTACAAGTTATTGTAGTGTTTGGGAATTCCTCCACCTTTCTTTTGATAGAATTCTAAATAGGATTGTTTTCCTGTCAGCTGCTTTTCAGTGATTCCCAAATGAAATTCTATACTCAAATGTCTTTTAAACCCCAGTATATGTGGTTAATAAGTAATAAAACAAACTGATGGTAATCTGAGGGGAGGTGGGTGGGAGGATGGGTGAAATAGGTGAAGGGGATTAAAGAGTACACTTATCATGATGAGCACTGAGTAATATATAGGATTATTGAATCACTATATTGTATACCTGAAACTAATATAACACTGCATATTAACTATACTGGAATTAAAATAAAAAACTTATAAAACCGTAAGTAATCAAATGTAGGAAATAGTGTTAGGAAATTTTTGAAACATGAGACTTGAAAACTGGAAATTGGTAATAAAAGAATTATTTGCATTCCTAGAATCATACACCGTAGTCCTGTCTCTCTGGTCACGTTTCAATATACAATTCTGATTGTTGGTCCTACACTATTGAAAAAGGAAGGGTCATATTCACTCCTCCAGTTGACTTCTCTATGAAACAACCATTGGATGTGTAATCCCACTTAGCTAATGGGAAAGAGAGGGCATTAGTATTCCTTTGGGTGGGTTGATTTTGTAATGGCTTTGGAATGTTGGCATCTTTTTGTCTAGCTGAAGACAGAAGGAAAGCAAATGATCATTTACTGAGGACTGTCTATGCAGTATTTGATGCTTCTCTTACTGTCCTCCATAAAATGCAAACTTGTTGTGTCACACCCCTATATAAAACCTTAAAACTTCAGTGGATCCCGTGATCTTCAGAATAAAGTTCAAGCCCTAAATATGGTTTATAAGCCTCTTTGTTATCTGCCCCTTTCTTTTATGCCTCCAGCCTCTCTTGGTCTTTCTTTCTCCACCTCCCCCTTCCCCCACCTATTCACCTGTTTCCTCTTTAGGAGTCTGTCTTCAGGTTAGCTATTTTTAAGGTCTCCCTGCCTGACCCCTCCAAGTATATGTCAGGTGCCCTTACAGGAAAGACTATAGAAGCTCCAGCTTCCTTTCACAGTCAAGCCACCTTATATTGAAGCTGCCTATTTACTTGTCTGCTTGCCCAGGGCACTCTGAGGTGTCAGTTCAGTTTGTATTCTCTGGATTTAGCATTTAGTAGGCATTTGGTATATAACTGGTGAATGGATTAGTACATAACTTTGAAGTAGAGGTGATGATTTTTCTTTTATAGATAAGGAAACTGAGGCTCAGGGATTTGAGAATCAAGCCCATGATCCCCACTGGCTAGTAGCAGAGCTGGATTCGTACCTGGGCCAGTGTAACCCCCAAGCCCTTTCTCTTTTAACTAGATGACAGTCTGTGTTCTTGCCTGCTAGTTCCTCTCCCCTGATTCCTGTGCCATGTAAAAGGCTTATTCAATATAGATTTGAAGCACAGATCTAGCTTAACTCTGCATTGTTGGTAAAATAAATTTGTCTCCTTGAGGAGAAAGTTCTAGGTCAGCCCTTCAAACCTGTACTCCAACTGTGAGAGATACCTTATTGCTTTCCAAGCATTAATTATTTGTGGGCTTTGTAGGAAACTGTGATTCTCATGCTCCTACTCTCAAGTGTAGGAATTCTAGATGCTTTTTGGTGGTCACGGTGGAAGAAGCCAACTCCAGTGGTCTCAGATGACTACAGTGAGTCCTACATTAGCAGGCAGTGGGCTGATTTCCCAGCACAATTGGTGATGTTATGAGAGCATTGCTGCAGTATGAGGCTAGTGAGTGGAAACAGTGGATTTTTACCTCATTTTCATTGATTTTTCTCCTCAGAGCACTCAGTGTATAGCATTGCTTCTTGGACTTTTAAGTGCATGTGAATCACCTAGGGATGTCCTTAAAACTGTAGATTCTGACTCAGTAGGTCTGGGTGGAGCCTGGGATTCTGCATTTCTAACAAGCTGTCAGGTGATACCTGTGTGGTCCTGGGACCACATTTTGAGTATCAGGTCTATATGGGTGTCACTTACCTGCTCTGCAGAGGATATGACCATTCAGAACCCTGAAGGGGAAACTTTATACATTTGAAAACCGTCTTACGAAGTTACCTTAGAATAATCCAGGTTTTCTTTACCCTTTCAGTGATTGGGAACAACAGAACATGTTGCATTGGCCATTAGTCTTTGATTTTTTTTTAAGTTTATTTATTGAGAGAGAGAGAGAGAGAGAGACAGAGAGAGAAGGGGAGGGCAAGAGAAAGGAGGAGAGAGAGACAATTCCAAGCATGGTGCAGGCTGTCAGCACAGAGCCTGATGTGAGGCTCAGTCTCGAACCACGAGATCATGACCCGACCCAAAACCAAGGGTCTAATGCTTAACCAGCTGAACTACCCAGGCACTCCAGTTTTTAATTCTTTAAAAGATATTGTTATTAATTAATTCTGCCTGGTAAAAATAATTATCCTTTCATCCTTATGACGAGGAACACACCTAATTCTGGTAGCAAGGGCAGCTGGACTGTTCTCACTAATAGGAATTTAAGATTTCTTAATTGGGAGTAAGCTGAGACAACCACAGGCCCCTTGGCCCTTTTATAAGCTTTTGAACTTTTTTCTCTACCGATACCTGGCACTAAGAGGATTCCTTTTATTTCAGGGATTTGATAAGCCAGTGAGTCATTCACCTGGGAAATTAATATTTTGTAGATAATCCACTTTACTTTCTTACATTTTTAATGTGTTAAACTGATCTTACTTCCTTTCCCCCCTCCAAATTCTTGGTTCCTGCTCATGGACAGAAAGCTGAGCAGTTAGGGGAAGTGGGGGAGGAGAGGAGAAGGAGAAGGAAATCAGTGTTTACAGAGTACCTGCTTTTGATTATCTGATACTGTTTGATGCATTCATTATCTAAGTTACATATTCTGCATCAATGCCTCTACAGAAATATTATTCTTGCTCTGTAGGTGAAGACACTGAGACTCAAGAAGAGATTAAGTAACTCATCTAAGATTTCACAGATAAGGACAAGGACCAGGTCTTTTTGACTCCCAAACCTCTCTCTACTTTGCGCTGAACCAGACGTTATCAAACTGAGCTAAACTGTAAAGCCCACTCTGAGGCAGGAGGGGAGGATGAGGAGGTGTGAGCATCCCTCATCCAGAGCAGCTCCATGGATATTCACCATCCTCATTTAGAAGAAAGGACTCTTATATTCAAACAAGACAAAACCTAAACTTTTAAAAATCATTGTTCCATATGAAGATTATCATTACCGCATATGATTTACTTAGTAATTTTAGAATACGTATCGATCTAAAACATAATTCTCTTAAGAAAATTAAGAGATTCTAGGTTTTAGAAACATTTTTTAAATGTTTATTCATTTTTGAGAGAGAGAGAGAGCGCGAGTGAGAAGGAGAGGAGAGGAGAGGAGCACACAGAATCCGCAGCAGGCTCTGGGCTCTGAGCTGTCAGCACAGAGCCAGATACAGGGCTTGAATTCACAATCCATGAGATCATGACCTGAGCTGAAGTCAGACACTTAACCAAGTGAGCCACCCAGGTACCCCAGGAGATTCTAGTTTAAAATAGCCGTTTTGCAAATTATTTCCATATTAACAGGCTTACCTCTTCAATACCTATTAGAGAAAATCTCTAGAAATATGGAATAGTTGTTCAGTAAGGAGTACTTAGGTAATGCTTCCAGGATTATATACAATATTTTTCCTGTTTTAGGTGTCAGTGTGTATGTATATCTTATCTATGTGTAGAAAACATTGTAGAGGTAGTAACTAATATCTTTAGGATATTGGCATTCATGGTAATTTTTTCTTATTTATGTTCTTTCTTTTGTTTTATAAAATTTCTCAGCGAACGTGGGTTATTTTTGTAATTAGGTTTAAGAGTTATTTTAAGACAGGTCTGTAATACCATGGTGTAGTTCTAAAGTTTAGATACTTGCACAACTTTCATTGTAACTCTTTTCATGCTCACATGAAGAATATGCTCACATGACCAGAGTTGGTATTATTTATTTTTATAATTCAAAATTGAGTATAAAGATGTGACTAATTTTTCAAAATTCCCTGGAAATATAACAAAAATAGATCTGTCTCACCATAATCTACATTCCTTATGATCAAAATTTCTACATCTAAACACATGCTATGATCTCATCACCTTCTGTCCTTATGTTGTTTGCCACTTGTGAGCATAAAGGCAGCTCCTAGTAGCAGGCTTAGCAAATTTCATTTGTCTTGGCTTAATAGGTGGACTTACCTGGAAATGAATAAAAGAGTAGTATAGACATTTTAAAGGTTGATTCACTGGGTTTTAATAAATTATCTACATCTCAATAAGTGGAATAAATAAAGTTTAATGATGATGTTTATATATAATTTTATTTTTTTAGCAATTATATGAATACTAAAAAACATATTCTCGGGTGCCTGAGTGGCTCAGTCAGTTAAGCATCCAACTTCGGCTCAGGTCATGATCTCAGTCTGTGGGTTCGAGGCCCACGTCAGGCTCTGTGCTGACAGCTCAGAGCCTGGAGCCTGCTTCATATTCTGTGTCTCCCTCTCTCTGCCTCTCCCCCGCTCGCTCTCTGCCTCTGTCTCTCAAAATAAAATAAAGACATTAAAAAAATTAAAAAAATATATTCTCCATTTAAAAAGTAAATCGGGACACTCAAACTAGTCAGCAAGTATATGTTAATTGCCTGCTGTATGCCAGGCATTGTGATATACCTACAAGTATAGGTTAAAAAGTCATTGTGATCTTTTATTTTTATTTTATTTTTAATGTATGTTTATTTATTTTTGAGAGAGAGAGAGCGCCAGAGAATCCCAAGCAGGCCTCATGCTTTCAGTGCAGAGCCCGACATGGGGCTTGAACTCATGAATGTTGAGCTCATGACCTGAGCTGAAATCAAGAGTCGGATGCTTAACTGACTGAGCCACCTGGGCGCCCCCATTGTTATCTTTTAGAAATGTGAAAATTCTTTGTAGCTAGTTTTGGTTAAACTGTAGCTGAAAAGAGAAAATAATGGAGTTTATTTTTTATCATGTGTTCATGAACAGCTGCCGAGTAAGCAAAAAGAAAATGTAGACAGTTTAGCTCCTAGTTGAATTCTTTCCCAGTCTGTAGGTGGATGTGTCAGGAGTGAGGCGATTAGAAATTTCCACCAACCACACCATTGCCCCTGAAAGACTGGCAGTATGGTAGACATTTGGGGAACATTTAACCTTGCCCCATTGTTGTGCTTGATTGCTTTGAGTCATTAATCTGTGGCAGGGTTCAGTGGCAAGCTCCAAAGTAGCTCCATACTCACCTCATTGAGTTTAGGAAACAGAAAAGTATATGGTGGTGAATTAGGCACATTAATGTACAGGGAGTAAAACAGGTATGATTCAGAACCTGGAAATGACATGGAGGAATGATATCTAATTGAGGTTGAAATTTTCACAGGCTTTGTTTCAAGCTGGAGAACTGAAATGGGGGACAGATGAAGAAAAGTTTATCACCATCTTTGGAACACGAAGTGTGTCTCATTTGAGAAGGGGTGAGTGAAAAAATTGTGTACGGTGCAGGTACTTTGGTTAATTTTGAAAGTACAGGAGCCAGTGTGCCAGAATATGTACTATATAACAGGCACTTACTGAGTGAATCAGTTTTTTTATTTCTTCCTTTTGGTAACTGTGAGAAATCTCATCATTCTCTTTGGGTGTTTACAGAACTAGAGATCCTTAGTACCCCCCTTTGCTAACAGAGGATGACGAGGGAGCTAGGCCTCTAGATCGTTACTCTCATAGTCATGAATCACTGAGCTGTGGCTCACTTCAGGTATTTCCTCCTAAGTACTGATACGCACAACCTCGGCTCTAGACATTCATCCGTTCTTGTGGTATCAGGTGGGAATCAGTTCAGTGGCAAGTAACAGGAAACCTCACTAATCAGGGCTTTAAAAATTGGCATTTCTGTAAGTAACGTTCCTTGGCCGATTTGGCAGGACCTGGGCTCTTTTTGTTTTTCTAGACCACTGTCCTTGGTATTTTAGGGTTTTCTTTCTCATGCTCTGTACCTCACTGTCACAGGATGGCTACTGAAGCTCCAAATTTCTCAATGACTTAAATAGCAAGAAGAAAGGGACAAATTAATCATATCTGTTTATCACTTTATTTTTTAACTTTTTTTTTCAGTGTTTATTTTTGAGAGACAGAGCATGAGCAGGGGAGGGGCAGAGAGAGAGGGGACTGAGGATCTGAAGCGGGCTCTGTGCTGATAACATGGGGCTCGGACTCACGACCATGAGATCATGACCTGAGCCAAAGTCGTATGCTTAACTGACTGAGCCATCCAGTCGCCACTGTTTATTACCTTTTTTTCTAAATTTACTTTTAACTTTTTTTATGTTTTTATTTTATTTTTGAAAGAAAGAAATAGAATGGGAGCAGGGGAGGGGTATGGAGAGATGGAGACACAGAATCTGAAGCAGGCTCCAGGCTCTGAGCTGTCAGCACAGAGCCTGATGTGGGGCTCAAACTCACGGACTGTGAGATCATGACCTGAGCCGAAGTCAGACACTTAACTGACTGAGCTACCCAGGTGCCTCTGTTCATCACTTTATAATAAGGAAAGAAAGATTTCTCATAATCCTCTACAGCAGATTTACCTTTGGGTCTTATTGGTTATAACTAGTAAGTAGAGGCCAGGAAATCAGTGAACAAAGAACATTTATAATCCATTGTTTAGGACTTGGCATATTGAGGCTCTACAACAAAGTTGGAGTTCTGTCAGCAAGGGAAAAGGGGAGATTTGTGTTCAGTAGGACAATACCTTACACTAAATGTCTTCTTTCCTTGCAAAATGATCCTTATATGATTAAGAAATTATTTTCCTTTTTTATAGTGTTTGATAAATACATGACTATATCAGGATTTCAAATTGAGGAAACTATTGACCGAGAGACTTCTGGTAATTTGGAGCAACTACTCCTTGCTGTTGGTAAGTAGTTTCACAATGTATATAAAATGTATGGTGTTAAGAGCTAAAGCATTTTATTCAATTGAAGGTGTATCTAAAAATAACCACTACTTTCTTTATTGAAAGAAGGGCTTGTAATATTTGGGTGAAGCAAACTCCGCGGTTTCCAATTCAAAGTCTGTTTTGATGTTGGAAAAGAATTAATCTGGTTAGTTCATCTAATCCTGTGGAAATACTGAAATAATTGTTTAAAAGTCATTTTGAAGCTACATTAAAAATACTACTATTTTATTATGAATCTGAAGCATGGGCACTATCTCAGAGGCTTGTAAATATTTTGGGATACTTGTGGAATTTTAGTATTCTTTTGAATACTGTCCTCACAGCTTTGAGGCTGACTGAGAAATTGGCATCTGAGTTAGAAAAAGTATCTTTTGTATGATGGAAGATATAATAATGGTTGTTTACAGATTAATTTGGAAATTTATTTCAGCTAAATATTCAGAATGATCTGGAAAAATTGGAGAACTGAGTTTGTGCAGTTTGTTGTAGTAGTATATACTCTCCAAACCAGAGACAATCTATTTTGTGAGTTCCCAGTGGCCCTATTTCATATGGGTTTGGAGTGAACCAGTCTGCTGTTTGTTCTGAGTATTTGGCATTGAGCTTGAGTTTTGTGCTGTCTTCTGGAGAATAAGCTAACAATGTTCATGAACCACCACTAATGGCAGCCTTTGATTTGACTTCCACAGTTAATGAATTTTACTAGAAAACTTTCAGACAGCCTCTTCATAATTACAGTACACTTAAAATAATGACATTTTTGGTTACTGGTGGCTGTTTTGTTTGAGCGTTGGAAATGAGAGAATAACTCCACCACCCCCAATTCATGGATTGTTATTTCTGTATATTAAGGAGTTTTCATATGGATAGTTTCTGAAGCTGAGCCGACTGAGGTCTGAGCAGCCTTGACACAGAGTAGGTACATACATGTTCAGGGAAGGTACTCTTTTTCTCTTCTCAGTTTATCTGGGTGTTTCTACTGAATTAGGCAAGTCTCATGCTGCTCTATGTAGATCATGGATATTAAAGAATATGGAGAGAATACCTAGGGTAAGATTATAGAAAGATAGTCCAAGATTTGTCAAAGATTAGATAGAGTGGTTACCTTGTGTTATTTGCTTGAATGCATTGGATTGAAAACTTCCAGGATGTTTGTATAATTTATTGAAGATGAAGAAAGTTGTGGTGTAACAGCCCAGGCCACCCAAACTGCGATAGCAGAAAAGTACTCATGGAACAAAGGGGAGTTGAAAAACTCACATGTCCTGTCCTACGTACCTTTTTATGTAGAACTCAGAACTTTAAGGAAATCCCAATCCAGTTTCTAAGAAAATACTTGACGAATAAGGAGATCAGATCAGTTTGCAAATGAGCAGTTTTTCAGCCTATGTTACTTTTATATTTGTAAATAAGCAGAGCAATAAGCATGAAGCAACTTTTGATTTTTAATTACTTCTTTTCCTATCAGAATAGCATCTGACCATTGTATGATTTATTTTCTTAGTGAAATCTATTCGAAGCATACCTGCCTATCTTGCAGAAACCCTCTACTATGCTATGAAGGTAAGTGTATACCTTAAGTCTTTTATCTAATTAATTTATCTTTCTAATTATATTTGTGTATTATTATGATTTAAATGATAGACTTTGTTGTTTTTTTTTTTTATTCCCCTTAAAACATGCTACCAGATTGTTTTACTTTATTGATTCATCCTAATTCAGGGGGTTTGATGCCATATTTGACATTTTTAAAAAATGTGCCTCTCTCTTTTTCCTTTTTAAAGGGAGCTGGGACAGATGATCATACCCTCATCAGAGTCATGGTGTCCAGGAGCGAGATTGATTTGTTTAACATTAGGAAGGAGTTCAGGAAGAATTTTGCCACCTCTCTTTATTCCATGATTAAGGTAGTAGAATCTTTCTTTAAATTATCTTGAGAAATCTAGAGCAGACCAATAGATAGCATGTAAGACATGGATGAGAGAACCCAGTTCTTGCTTAAGTTTTCAATTTTAGTCATGTGAATAGAGCTATGACTTATAAAACTTGGCATAATGTTTCCTAAAGTACGGATGATGGCTCCCAAGTGAAAGATTGGCTCTTGGAAAGGCTTGAGGCTTTTGGTGAGCCTAGAAGCATTATTTAGTAGTGGTGACAGATGACTCAACAAACCCAACCCCTGTCCCTGATGATAATGTGTTTGTTCTTTCTCTCTTTTATCAGTTCCAGCTGTCTTTATTAGTTCTCCTTCCTCCCATATCAGACTTTCCTTTCTTTTTTGTCTGTTATCAGCTTGTCTGTGGTATTGGTTCATAGTTCAGGAAAGAACCAACCAGGTTATAGCAGAAATAAGTAAGGAGCTTAGGTATTACTACCATTTTTATCCCTTTAAAAGCAAGGGAGACTGTGGCCTATATTAAAATGTGGCTTAAGACCTTTTGACTTTCTTTTCTTTCTTTTTTTCTTTCCCTCTTTTCACTTTTTCTTCTTTCTTTTGATAAAGGGGAAAGTGGGCCATATGCAAAGCAGGATCTCAACTGAGCAAGCTTTGAACTTTGTGTGTGTGTGTGTGTGTGTGTGTGTATGTGTATGGTGTGGATGGCTTGAAGGGCACTGGAGAGTTCTCACTCGCATGCATTCTGAGTTTGAAACACTAATTTATCCTACATATCTGTATATAGGAGATAAGCAGAGGTCAGGCTTACCTGCTTCTCTGTCTTTGAAGCAAAAAAATAACAGCCCACACAGCCCCAGGATTACCTCCCTTAGCCAGACACGTAGTATATGATAGAAACTTAGAAGTTTAGGGGTGCCTGGGTGGCTCACTTGGTTAAGCCTCTGACTTCAGCTCAGGTCATGATCTTGCGGTCCGTGAGTTCGAGCCCCGCGTCCGGCCCTGTGCTGACTGCTCAGAGCCTGGAGCCTGCTTGGGATTCTGTGTTTCCCTCTCTCTGCCCCTCTCCCGCTCACACTCTGTCTCTCTCTCTCGAAAATAAATAAACATTAAAAAAAAAAACGAAAGAAACTTAGAAGTTTAGAAAGCTTGATTTGAATATCATTGTAAAATCTTCTTTGTTCTCTGTGTTACTAGAGTGTTACTAAAATTAGAAGGTTAAACATGTGTTACATTGGTAGGACACTCCTGGGATAACATTCCTGATGTGAAAGTCACATACACAGAGCTTATCCACTTGGGAGAAAAGTCATATGAATAAAACTTTTTGCCAGACATTTAGTTTTTTATTTTCTGCAGCTTCTGTGACTCATGATGCTTAATGGAGTACATTTGGGTTTCAGGGTGATACATCCGGGGACTATAAGAAAGCCCTCTTGCTGCTGTGTGGAGGAGAAGATGACTGAGGTGCCAGACGGAGAGAGGTCCTTGTGCTGTGCCTCCCTCTGCCACCACGACCTTCCTTCACATCTCGCTGCGCTTTCTGTATGCCAGTGCTTGACACATTGCCTTATTCATACTAGCGTGCTAATGACCAAAACGTACATGTTGCAGAAGAAAAATAGAGGTGCTTCTTTCTGATGTTCAGTTAAGATCTTTCTCTTTGTTTATTGTAGTACTGAAATGTACTTATGTTACTAAAGTCTAAAGTCTGGATCATTTATATTTTCTTTTAAAAGATGAGACTGCTTTTAGCCTTTTTAAAAAACTTCATTTATATTAAATTGATAACTGTATTTCCTTAATCGGAACTTTAGCCTTGAAATTATGAACTCCTGGAAGTGTTGTTAATCAAGTTTGCTTCTAAATTAAACCTGAAAAATTATGGTGGTTGCATTCAAAAGAGTAATGAAAAATAAACATTTCCTTCCCCCTGGATAATGTGTATGTATTCAGAAAACGTTTTTAAAAATAATTTTTATTTGAGTATGGTTGGTACAATGTTACATTAGTTTCAGGTGTACAGCATGGGACTCAGCAACTCTGCATGTCATGCTGTGCTCAGCACACGTAGCTACCACTGTTGCCATAGAACACTATTACAAGATCAATGACTATTCCCTATGCTGTGCCTTTTATGCCTATGACTTATTCATCCCATCCCTGGAAGTCTGTATCTCCCTCTCCCCTTCACCCATTTTGCCCATCCTTCTATCCTTCTTCTTTCTGGTAACCATCAGTTTGTTCTCTGTACTTAAAGGTCTGATGGTGCTTTTTGTTTGTTTATTCATTTGTTTTTTAGATTCCACATATGAGTGAAATTGTATGGCATTTGTCTTTCTCTGCATGTGGAATGAGGGAGAGGTTAAAGGGGTCTCTGATTGATTTGTAGCATATTTATTTGGGCATCAGTTAAGGCGATGCTTATGATGCTAGTTGGTTAGTAGAAAAGCTATTTTAAAACAGCCTAAAAATTAAAAATATAAATAAAACAACCTAAAAATTCAGAGCACTACTTTGCTCTTTCCTATTATTAACTCTTTTTTTTTCTATTTTCATCTGCTACCTTCTTTGAGATAAAAAAAAGCAGGCAATATCTGTTAGAAAGAAACAGTTTCTTTCTTTCTTCTAATATTTACCTTTTCAGTTTTCTGCTTTCAAACTACTTGAATTGGTGTCAGTTTCCCTTTTGCACTGACACCCTTACAAAAGCATTTTTTAAAAGCATGTGATTGCTAGTAATAAGACATTTTTATAAGTGGACTGCTCTCCCTTTGAAAATTTTTAAGTAGTAATTCTTGTTACAACCTTGGCTGCTAATCAGAATAACCATGGAGCCTTAAAAATTATATGTACATATAACATTGCTTTTTTTTTTTAAAGCTCCATAAGCAATTCTGATGCAGAACCAAGTTGAGAATCAATTGCCTCATATCTTTTCCAGTTTTATTAGGATATAATTGACATACATCACTGTGTAAGTTTAAAGTATACAGCATAGTGAATTGACTTACATATATTGCAAAAGAATTACCACATACATTTAGTTAACATCCATCATCTCATATAAATTTTAAAAAATTTTTTTCTTGATGATAACTCTTAGTATCTGTCTCTTAACTTTTAAACATGCCAGATCACAGTGTTAAGTGTTGTACATTATATCCCCAGTACTTAACATATAACTAGAAGTGTGTACCTTTTGACCACTTTCATCCAATTACCCCATTCCCCATCCACCACTTCTGGTAACCACAAATGCGATCTCTTTTTCTATAACTTTGTGGGTTTTTTTGTTGTTGTCTTTTTTGGATTCCACATGTGCAGTCATAGAGTATTCATCTTTTCTCTGACTTATTTCACGTAGCATGATGTCCTCAAGTTTCATTTATATTGTCACAGATGAAAAGATTTCTTGCTATTTCCTTCTTTTCTATGGCTGAATAATAGTGTGTTGTCTATATATATATATATCACATTTTCCTTATCCGTTCATCCACTGATGGAAATTAGGTTGCTTCCATGTCTTGGCTATTTGTAAATAATGCTGCAATGAACATGGACTTGTCTCTCATGCCTTTGTAATTGTTCAGGCAGCCTGCTTTTATTCTTAGTGGCTCCCAGGAGTTGAAGGTGTGCCAAGACCTTTTAGAGTCCTAAAAGGGGGATCTCAGTCATTACCTAGATTCAGGCTAATTGGAAACCAGATTCTCAGGTAGAAGCTTTTAAAGCATGTAAAAATCCCCTTTTTAGGAGAAGACTGAGAGGTGGGCATTTCTGTTTGCTTTCTCTGCATTGAGTCCTAGGGTGCTGGCCAGTAATTGTTTCTTAGTTTGGTACTGTCTCACTGAACTGGTGAACAGAGCCCTCCAGGCCTCCAGAGCCAGGCTATCAAGGGATGTGTCCTCTGGCAGCGGTCACTAAAGCCGGTGTACCATTACTTATATACAAACCCCTTTAGGAGACACTAGCAACCTGGTGTAGGGCAGAGGGAGGGAATAAAGATGGCACCTGCCAGTCTCCCTGGTTTGTGGAGAGGATTGTAATCAGCCTCTAGGTGTATTTTTTATTAGAATCCTACCTCTTAGGGGGCACCTGAGATGCTCAGCTGGTTAAGTGACTCAGGTTATGATCTCACGGTTTATGAGTTTGAGCCCCGGGTCAAGCTCTGTGCTGACAGCTCAGAGCCTGGAGCTTGCTTGGGATTCTGTGTCTCCCTCTTTCTCTGCCCTTCCCCCGCTCATACTCTGTCTCTCTGTCTCTCTCTCAAACAAACATTAAAAAAAAAACAAAAAACAGAAGAAGCCTACCCCTTAGGGCCCAGCTGAATATAAAGTAATAGATTCTTTCACAGAAAGACTGGGCACTATTCACTCTGCTATCTCTGTGCTATGCCCTGGGGTGGGTAGCTGGTTAAGAACTATTTCTCCATTTGTGACAGTCCCTCAGGACCTGTGAGCGCAAGCCATCCAGACAACCAGAGCCAGGTAATTAGGAGGTGTCCCCTGGGTGGCAGCTGTAAAAGTCAGACGAGTGCACAGTCTCTCACCCAGGAGTACCAGTGAACCACAGCAAGGCAGGGGAGCTGCAATGATAGTGTCCATTGGCCTCTGTCACTGGAGAGCACTTCAGCAGGCCCCTAGGTGTGTGCTAAACCAGAAGCCTGTCCCTCGGGCTGAAGCTCTAAGACAAGACAGCCTTTTGTTAAAGTCTCCTTAACAAAAAGACTGGGGGTGTGTTTCAGTCTAGTGTCTCTGCTTTTGGATGTGGTAGCCACGAATGCAAGCCCTGCTGGCCCCTAGAGCCAGGTGACCAAATGGCGTCACCTGGGTGGCAGCCTTAAAAACAGGTACCAGATGTGTGCAAGTCCTCTCTGGGGGACACTGGTGATCTGGGTCACACAGAGGGAGAGTGAGAAGACTGGTCGTTGGAGAGGATTACAGTTAGCCCTTAGGATGTGTGTTTAATTGCAAGCTAGCTCCTTAGGCTGAAGCCTTGATGATAAGCTAATAGACCTCTTCTCAGTCTAGGCTCCCCAGTCTGTTGCCTCTCTATTGTACCTTTG
This sequence comes from Cryptoprocta ferox, assembly GCA_028646485.1. Classification (NCBI taxonomy): domain Eukaryota; kingdom Metazoa; phylum Chordata; class Mammalia; order Carnivora; family Eupleridae; genus Cryptoprocta; species Cryptoprocta ferox. The sequence continues at coordinate 95,574,715 of CM053567.1, forward strand.
GGCTGGTCCCCAGTAAGAACTTCTTCTCTGTAACAGTCCTTTGGGATCTGTGAGCATAAGCCCTGCTATCCACCAGAGCCAGGTAAACTAGGGGTGTCCTATGGGTGGCAAAGCAAAAATCGGGGCTCCACGTGAGTGTACAAGTGTCTTTTGGGAGTTACTGGTGACCTGGAGTGAGGTAGAGGGAGAGCACAGGCATCCATATTTGGAGACTGTTTCCATAGTTCCCTAGGTGTGTGTTCAATTAGATCCCTGCCCCTCCATGCTGGTGCTTTAAGATAAGCAAATAGGCCTCTTTCACAGAAAGTCTGGGTGCCTTTCAGTTGGCTGCCTCTGCTCTGGGCCCTGGAATGGATGAGTCCACATGAGCCCTTGAAGAAGTATTTCTCAGTTCGCTGAGCCTTGTGGGTCTTGTGGATGTAAGCCCTTTTGGCGCTCACAGCTAGACATTTTGGGGGCTCCTCTCTCAGGCACAGGTCTTAAAAGTTGGGGTGCCAAATGTGGTGTTCAATTCCTTTGCTCTTCAGGGAGTGGTGCTGGGGGTGTGGTTGATGCTGAGATTGTGTCAGCCTATTCTACCCATTTTGAAGTGGGATTTTTCTTCTTTGCCTAATGTGTATGTAGGAGTCACTCAGCTAGTTTTTGTTTTTGTTTTTGAGGAAATTATTCCATACATAGTTGTAGATTGGTGTGTCTTTGGAAGGAGGTGAATTTTCTTCTTTTTTCTATCCATTGATTTTCCAATGTTAAGCAATCTTGCATTCTCAGGATGAACTACACTTTGCTATGATGTATTATCATTTAAAAATATTGATGGGTTTAATTTGCTAATATAGTTTTGAGATTTTTTTTCTGTAATCATGGGGCATACTGGCCTGTAGTTTTCTTTTTTGAAATGTTTTTGTCCAGTTTTGGTATCAGAGTAATGCTAGCCTCATAAAATGAGTTGGGAGTGTTTGTTCCTGTTCTGTCTTGTGTAAAAGTTGTGTAGAATTGGCATGAAAATCTTTTATGTTTAGTAGATTTTCCAGTGAAGTCATTTGGGTCTCGAATTTTTTTGGAAAGTTTTGAACTGAAAAATCAAATGTGTGTAATTCTTAATATGTAGACATCAAACGTATATCTGTAGAGATCACAAAGTTAGTGGCTTAAAATAATACAAATTATTATCTTATTCTAGAGGTCATATGTCTAAAATCAGTCTCATTGGGTTAAAATAAACGTGTTGGAAAAGGAATAAAATAAAGGTGTTGGCAGGGCTATATTCCCTTCTGGAAACTCAAGGGGAGAATCCCCCTTATCTATCTACCTCTTGGGCCCTTCCTCCATCTTCAAAGCCCACAATCAATTCACTCTCTAATTTTTGCTTTCTGTCCTCACATCTCCTCCTCAACTCTCTTTTTCTTTTAAAGGATGCTTGTTGATTATATTGGGCCCATCTGGATAATCCAGGATAATCTACTCATCTCAGGATCACATCTGTAAATTTCCTTTTGTCAATAGGAGTTCACATATTCAGATCCTGAGGATTAAGACATGGATATATCTATATATCTATATCTATATCTATATCTGTATCTGTATCTATATCTATATTATCTATATCTATATCATCTATATATCTACATCTATCTATATTTATCTATATATATATAGAGAGAGACTGGGTGGGGGACATTTTAGTGCCTTCCACAGATGGTTTCAGAAAATGATTTTGTAGTCTACACAGTCTCTGTTAGTGTAGTAGTGCTTCCCTGCATTCTAGGTAGAAGTAGAACTGCCGTATAGTGTACTCCTAGCTAATTCTGCTAACATAGGTAAGGAAAAGCATTTCTCTATTTTTTACCTGTACTTAATTTCAATCATCAAAATCCTCCAGGGACAAGTTTTTCCTTCCTCATATGCCTGTGTGTGTGTGTGTGTGTGTGTGTGTGTGTGTGTGTATGTGTGTGCACGCGCACGCTCTGAAGAATCTCCTGCCAAACCCGCAGCAGTCTATCTTACACCCAGTGGGTGGTGCTGTTGGCATAAACTTAACTTCCATTACATTCACACCACTTCCATTTAATAGAGGCAAACTTTAAAATTTTTCAGTGTCACATGGTATTCCTATACAGTCTTCCTCACTCTACCACTCAGACAAAGAACTCAATCTAAATTTTAATTCCCTATTTGATTACTCATCTGTTGCTTGGTGGTTTAGTATCATCCTGTTTTCTCCGGCTTAGGAAATTCTTCCCCTTCCCCCCACCAAAAGCACTGGTTTGTCCTTTTCTCCAAGATATTCTGAAGTCTAATTCCCACCTTCTTTCTTGCTCCCAACCTTTCAATGGCACAGAATACATATCCTTCTCTTATAAAATCTTTGGATATTTTTTTATGGATGATGTGTTTTCTCTCAATTTCTGCTACCTGACCACAGTTAGATATACAACCAGAAGCGCACACAGGGGAAAAAGAATCCCCTTCTGAAGAATGAATTTGCCTTTTGGGTTTTGATATTCAAAATGAAGGAATGTTTTAAATTTTTAAATTCGATTTTTTTTTCTGATATCTTCTCATGCACAGACGTCTCACACTACACTCATCATACCAGCTGCAGACCAAATCCCCATGTTAGTAGTAGCTCTGAAATTCTTCTACTCATTCGGTCTCAAACCTTTGGGAATATTTTATATCCACTCTTTCTTTGTCCTTCATGTTAAATTAATGATCAAGTCTAGACAATTCTACCTTCATTATGTCTATTACATCTGTTGCCTCCTTTCCATTCCTGCTGCTCCCCTATTTCTGGAACTAATTATTTGAACTACACGAATGACTTTTGTTTATCAAAGAAAAATTTTATTTATTTTTTTTCACATTTTTTAAAATGTTTTATTTATTTTTGAGAGAGAGAGAGAGTCAGCGTGAACAGGGGAGGGTCAGAAAGAGAGGGAGACACAGAATCTGAAGACAGGCTCCAAGCTCTGAGCTGTTAGCACAGAGCCTGATGCGGGGCTCAAACCCACAAACTGCGAGATCATGACCTGAGCCGAAGCCGGACACCCAACTGACTGAGCCACCCAGGTGCCCCGAAAAATTTTATTTTTATCAGAGCAATAAACACACCAGTTTTAAAAGCCAGTTAGCATAGAACACAAGGGTATAGTGTGTATGTATATGTGTTTACTTCCTCATCCCCATTCCATTACCCACTCAGGGGAGGAGGAAAGTGTCAAAAGTTGAAGCATTTTTTCTATTTCCATTTTAATATTCTTCCAGGTAATTCTACCCATATTCCCGGGTTGTATATAGAAATGACAATTTCCTTCTTCATTCAATCATTCTATTGGTTTCCTGCTATAATAGATGTTGATTAATTTACTGTACTCACCATTCATCTTCTCTTCTACCTCATCTCAGCACACTTTCTCTTCTTAGTTCCTCTCATGGTTACCTGTGTACCTTTAAGCAATATGTTTACATTTTTATTTCTTGTTCCAACAATTATGGAAAGAATCTCTAGACTCCTCATTTAGAAAGGGTATGGTACTAGAGACTCTACCCTTCCTCTCTCCTCTCCCCTTTCCATCTTCAAACTTTGGTCAACTATAATTTTGCTTTTTAAATTGTCGTCATTGATTCTGTTTATATTCTGTTCTATAATCCCAATTAAGTCAGTATATTTATTTGTCAGTATATATTTTTTTTTTAATTTCTTAAAGCTATTTATTAGTAATTCAGTATGTTTAAGAACAGGAGACTTAGGCACATTTTATAAAGAAAACTTTAGAGCTATGATAAACATTTTAAGAGACATAACTGTTTATGTGAACTTTAACTAAACAGAAGGCTCTGAAAAAAATCTTTTCCTTTTATTAAAAAAAAGAATAAATAACAACATGGGGAAGTT
>CM053567.1:95579109-95617760 GCA_028646485.1 Cryptoprocta ferox
AGTGGATGGACCTCGAGGGTGTCATGCTCAGCGAAATAAGTCAGGCGGAGAAGGACAGATACCATATGTTCGCACTCATAGGTCTAACAGGAGAAACCCAATAGAGGACAATGGGGAGGGGAAGGAGGAAAAAGAGTTAGGGAGAGGGAGGGAGACAAAACACGAGAGACTCTTGAATACTGAAAACAAACTGAGGGGGTAAGGGGAAGGGGGAAAGGTAAAGGGGGGTGATGGTCTTGGTGGAGGTCACTTGTGGGGAAGAGCACTGGGTGTTATATGGAAACCAACCTGACAAAAAACTATAAAGTTAAAAAAAATAATAAATAAATAAAATGTTTTGAATGAAAAAAAAATAAATAAATAAAATGAATATTATACTATATGTTAACTAAGTCGAATTTAAAAACTTAAAGAGGGGGAGGGGCTATATCGTGGGGGTTTCTGAAGATGGTAGAGTAGGAGGATCCCAAGCTCATTTTATCTCATGGGTGCACCAAGATAATAGCCACATTAGTACAACTAACTCTGAAAATGATCTTAACACTGGCAGAACAGCCTTTCACGATTGTAGGAGAAGGCCAAACTGAAAAAGTATAAGAAGTGTTGGAGACAAGGTTGGAATGCAAAATCCCAATAAGACCAACAACAAACAGGAAGGACACATTAAAAATCAGCAGTCTTGGGGCATCTTGGTGGTTCAGTCAGTTAAGAGTCTGTCTCTTGGTTTCAGCTCAAGTCATGATCTCTTGGTTCGTGGGTTCAAGCCCCATATCAGGCTCTGTGCTGACAGTGCAGAGTCTACTCAGGATTCTCTCTCTCTCTCCTCTCTCTCTGCCTCTCCTCCAATCTCTCTCTCTCTCTCTCTCTCTCTCTAAATATATAAATTTTAAAAAAGTAAAAGTAAAAATATCAGCAAGCTTAGCTCCAGAAGATCTGGAGGATGACAGGAAACTGAGTCCCCACCCTTAAAGAGACAGCATAACAATCCCACCAAGATACTAGGAACAGCAATTTGAGAAGCGTCTGGGATATGTGGGAAAGACATTTATTTACCTATCTCAGAACATGCACTGAAGATAGTAAGGAGACTTCTTCAAGAACAAAAGAGCAGGTGGGCACCATTTCTTGCTCCCTCCCATCCCACAGACTAGATAGCAGGACACTTCCAGACACCAGCCTGAACATTCTCCACCTATCTTGCTAACCCTGTGCACCCAACCTCCACATTCCTCTCCAGACCTACCCTATCCAACCTGCCCCATTCATTAGTTATCCCTTCAAAGTAGCCCCTGTCTCAAAACACCCAGTAAGAAGCCCTGGTAGTGACCCCTGCCCTGGAGAAAGGGGAAAATAACCACACACACCAGTGTGCCTATAGTCTCAGCAGCCAAATATTATAGCTAGCAGAACAGAGAGCATGTCCTGCCTATCAGTGTGACTGTAGCCTCAGAAGATGGGGTGATGGCAAGCATCTGGTGTAACTCCTGGCCCCACCCACCAACAAAAGCCTCACAGGGGACAGTGCAGGTAAAGCACCCTATAAGCAAATGGGCTGAGGCCGGCATCTGGTCTGATGTTGATACAACCCAACTACAAGCCTGAGATGGCTCTAGACTGGCCCCTTAACATCACAGGGGCCAAACCCTGCCTGGTGCATCCACAACAGGCCAAGTGAGCCATTGCAGCTGACTAGACTGAAGGCAAACACACTCAGTTCAGCCACAATAGTAAGGAGCATACAGGAGTCACCCCTAAAGCTCCTGGTTCTGATGAAGAAGCACTGCACTACAGGGCACCACAGGACCTCTTCTTCAAAAAGGCCTTGATCTTTTCAAGATCAGATGTAGCTCACCTTCCTACTATATAGAAACACAAAGAGTTAGACAGAATGATGAGACAGAAGAATATGTCCCAAATGAAAGAATAGGACAAAACCACAGCAAAAGAGCTAAGTGAAAAGGAGATACGCAGTATTCCAGATAAAGAATTCAAAGTAATGATCATAAAAATACTCACTGGGCTTAAGAAAATAGTGAAGGATCTCAGTGAGACCTTCACTGAGAAACAGAGCATGAGTGGGGGAGGGGCAGAGAGAGAAAGGGAGACACAGAATCTGAAGCAGGCTCCAGGCTCTGAGCTGTCAGCACAGAGCCCATTGCGGGGCTCAATCTCACAAACTGTGAGATCATGACCTGAGGCAAAGTCAGACACTTAACCGACTGAGCCACCCAGGCGCCCCTCTTTTTTTCTTTAAGAAGTCCTGGATTGCTATATACTTTCCTCTAATGACTGCCTTTGCTGCATCTCAGAGATTCTGGTGTTATCATTTACACTGGCTTCCATGTACTGTTTAATTTCCTCTTTAACTTCTTGGTTAATCCATTTATTCTTTAGTAGGATGTGCTTTTCTCTCCAAGTATTTGTTGTCTTTACGAATTTTTCCTTGTGGTTGACTTTGAGTTTAATGGAGTTGTGGTCTGAAAATATGCATGGTATGATAGCAATCATTTTGTACTTATTGAGGACTGATTTGTGACCTAATATGTGATCTATTTTGGAGAATGTTCCATGTGCCCTAGAAAAGAATTTGTATTCTAATGCTTTCAGAAGAAATGTTCTGAATATATTAAGTCCATCTTAACTTAAGTCCATCTGGTCCAGTACATCATTCAAAACCATTGTTCCCTTGTTGATATTCTGCTTGGACGGTCTGTCCATTGCTGTAAGTGGGGTGTTGAAGTCCACTACTATTATGGTATTATTGTCAATGAACTTCTTTCTGTTTACAACAGAAGAACAAAGCTGGGGGTATCATGCTCCCTGGTTTAAAACTACACCATAAAGTTATAGTAATTTTAAAATTATGTATTGGTATTTTAAAAAGACACATATATTGATAGAACAAAATTTGAAGCCTAGAATTAAACCCACACATATATGGATAATTTGTGACAAAGACACCAAGAACATACGATGGAGAAAGGATAAGTGCTGATAAACCTGGACATCCACATGGAAAAGTATGAAATGAGACCACTATCTTATGCCATATATGAAAACTTAAAATGGATTTAAAACTTTAATGTAAGACCTGAAACCATAAAATTCCTAGAAGAAAAAGTATGCAGTAAGCTCCTTAACATCTGTCTTGGTAATAGTTTCACGGGTAGGACCCCAAGGGCAAGGGAAACAAAAGCAAAAGTGAACAAATGGGACTATATTAAACTAAAAAGCTTCTGGACAGAGAAAGAAACCATCATCAAAATGAAGAGGCAACTTCCAGGATGGGAGGAGATTTTTGAAAAATCTATCTGACAAAGGATTAATATCAAAACTTAAAACAAGTTCATGGGGGGAAGGAAGGGGAAAAAATAGTTTCAAACAGAGAGGGAGGCAAACCATAAGAGACTCTTTTTTTAAAAACTTTTTAAATGTCTTTTTATTTATTTTTGAGACAGAGAGAGACAGAGCATGAGAGGGGGAGGGGCAGAGACACAGGGAGATACAGAATTCTAAACAGACTCCAGGCTCTGAGCTGTCAGCACAGAGCCAGACGTGGGGCTCGAACCCATGAATGTGAGATCATGACCTGAGCCAAAGTTGGAGGCTTAACTGACTCAGCCACCCAGGTGCCCCAAACCATAAGAGACTCTTAAATACAAAGAACAAACAGTTGACGGGGGTGGTGGAGTCCAGGGGAAATGGATAATGGGTATTGAGGAGAGCATTGTTGGGATGAGCACTGGGTGTTGTATGTAAGTGATGAATCACAGGAATCTACCCCCAAAACCAAAAGCACACTGTATACACTGTATGTTAGCCAACTTTATAGTAAATTATAAATGTATATTTTTATAAATAATATTTATAAATATATTTCTAAATATACAATATATATACAGATGGCAAACAGGTACAGGAAAAGATGTTCGACATCACTAATTATTAGAGAAATGTAAACCCAAACCATAATGAGATATCACTTCATACCCATGAGAATGGCTTTTTAAAAATTATTGGGCGGGGGGGCACAGAGAGAGAATGAGGATCTTAAGCAGGCTCTGAACGGAGCATGGAGGCTGATGCAGGGCTCGATCTCATGGGCCTGAAATCATGATCTGAGCCCAAATCAAGAGGTGAACACTCAACCAATTGAGCCACTCAGGTGATCCTAGAATGGCTATTATATATATATATATAAAATAGTGGTAGAGAGTATATGGAGAAAGAAATCCTTTTTTATTGTTGGTGGGAATGTAAATTGATGCAGCTACTATTGAAAACAATACAGACATTCCTGTATGAGCACAGAACTATCATGTAACCTAGCTATTCCACACCTGGATATTTATATGAAGGATACAAACATTCTGATTTGAAAAGATATATGCACTCCTATGTTCGTTGCAACATTTACCATAGAAAAGAAATTGAAACAATCTAAATGTGCATCAGTAGATGAATGGGTAGATAGGGTTGTATACACACACACACACACACACACACACACGTGTATATATATACAATGGAATACTTCCCATCATCAATAAAAAATAAAATCTTACCATTTACAACAGCATGGGTATACCTTGAAAGTATTAATGTTAACTGAAACAAGACAGATGAAGAAAGACAAATACCATATGATTTCACTCATATGCAGAATCTAAAAGTAACAATATAAGCAAACAAAACAAAAACAAAGTCAAAGAGAGAGCAGATTGGTGGTTACTAGGGTGACAGGGGTGGGAGGTGGGCACAGTGGGTGAGGGGGTCAATTGTGTAATGATGGATGGTACGTAGGCTTTTAGTGGTGGTCACTGTATAGTGCATACAAATGTTGAATTATGATGTTTTACACCAAAAACAATATAATGTTACATGTCAATTTTGCCTCATTAGAAAAAGAGGAGGAGGAAGAGAAGGAAATCCTGCCATATGTGACAACATGGATGATCCTTGGGGCAATTATGCTAGGTGAAATAAGCTGTCACAGAAAGACAGATGCATGATGTCACTTATATAAGGTGTATAAAATAATCAAACATATAGATGCAGAGAGTAGGACGATAGTAGCCAGAGGCTTAGAGAAGGGAAAATTAGGGAGTTGCTATTCAAGGGGTATAAAGTTTTAGTTATATAAGATGGTTAGTTTCTAGATATCTACCGTATAACATCAGGCATATAGCTTATAATACTCTATTATATGTTTAAAATTTTGTTGAGATAGATCTCCTGTTAAATGTTCTTACCACAAGAAAAAATTAATTTAAACTACTAATAACTTATTGTTTTATTGTAGAGAGTGGCAGAGAAGGGCGGAGGGCGGGAGAGGGAGAGAGAAAGAGAGAGAGAGAGAATCTTAAGCAGGCTCCATGCTCAGTGCAGAGCCCAATGTGCAGCTCAATCCCAAAAACTTGGAATCATGACCTGTGCAGAAATCAAGAGTCGTACACAACCAACTGAGCCACGCAGGTGCCTCAAACTACTAATAACTTTTTTTAAAAAAGAATATGTTTGAGTGTTTACAGAGTCAGTTTCAATATGTGGAAACCTTGGCAAAAGTGCTTCAGAGATTAAAAAGACAAAGAAACAAGAGTTAGAAAAATAGAATATTAGGATGAAGGAATTCTTACTAAAGACCTTGTTATGTTATGACCTATTTACCAAGATAATTAAAACATACTAGAAAAGAGATGTAAAACCAAGAAAAAAGGTAAAGTTGAGAAAAATCTTTAAAAAAACAAAAATTAATAAACCTATAAAAATGTAGAATACTTTTGCTTAAATCCATCTTATCCATCCCATATGAAGCTAAAGGTGAAAACAAAACAAAAAAAAAAACAACAATAGCTAACTGACCTTAAAAATAGCCATAAACAATCATGAAATCACAATGGCAGTTTCACTCAGGGCTCTGATCTAGAAATGTATTGAGGGACAAAAAACTTCTTAATATAAACACACAATATTTTAAACATCCAACAAAACCAAATGCATGTAATTCATATGAAAATCAAGTCAAGGATCATTTCATCACAGATAAATTTTAAGAAAATCAGAGAGTAAGAGTGGGGTAGAGTTAAGATGGTAGAGAAGTAGGAGGACCCTGGGCTTTTGTCTCTCAAACACAGTTGTATTAAGGTCTGATCACTAGGAACCCCAAGGAAATCGATCTGTGGACTGGCAAAAGGATTTCCGCAGTTGGAAGGAGACAACATGGCAGGTGCGAGGTGCATGGATGTGAATTGGGGGAGAGAAAAATGGTGGTTATGGGGAGGGAAGGGAACCCTTTCTGTGGAGAGACAAAAGGGAGAGAAAGAGGGAAGGGTTGAGAAAGTGTGGCATTGAGTTAGCATAAGAGAAAAACCTCTCTAGACCACAGACTAGGGAGCAAGAAGTACTGTGTCCCAGTTCTTTTTTGCAAACAGCATTTAGAGCTCAAATTCTGAAGCTTGGCAAGTGTGTGGAGCTATGGCACACACACCTGAGGAGGAGGGAGCTGGCTCCGGAGTGCATAGTGTTGTGTAGGGATCTCTGGGGCACAGTGGGAGAGAATAGTCCCCATTTTGGAATACTTTGGAAGAGGGTTTATTGTCTCCAAGGACAAAAGACCCTGAAGTTTCCAGCCAAAGGCCTTTCATCAGCAGGGGACAGGTGCACACAGAGGGATTATAAACTTCGCTGCCTTTAGCGGTGCTACACCAGAGATACCACACACTGTGCAGGCATGGGACAGTTTCTCAGGGACAGAGGACTTCACACAGTGTGGAAAGACTATCTGAAAGAAGGGAGCGGATCCAAATGGTACTAGGTCCTTTAAGAATTTGGCATACAGGTGGGATTCAAAACCCAAATAAAAAAATGCAAGAGAGTTGTGGCACATTGCGAGCTGACTGCCCTTATTATTCTGTAAGGGATGCCTGAATAGTGGGGGATGCAAGATCCCCAGTCCAGGGACAAGAGACTGGGATCGCATCATTTTCCCCCCAACACCAATACTGTGGGACTTTAGGGAGCAACACAGCAGCCCCCAGTGGAGGGAGGACCCACTTGCACCAAACTGAGCCCCCATGCATGGCAACTGCTGGCAGGATATTACTGGGGCAATACTGACTCTGAGCCAAAGCAGCGGACCTCTCCTCCAGAACCAGCACAGCGAACATGTCCCATATACAAACTGCAATAAAAACTATAAGATACCTAGGAATAAAACTAACCAAAGGGGTAAAAGATCTGTACACTGAAAACTATAGAAAGCTTATGAAAGAAATTGAAGAGGACACACACACACACACACAAATGGAAAAACATTCCATGCTCATGGATTGTAAGAACAAATATTGTTAAAATGTCAATACTACCCAAAGCAATCTACACATTCAATGCGATCCCAATCAAAATAATACCAGTATTCTTCATAGAGCTAGTACAAATAATCCTAAAATTTACATGGAACCAGAGAAGACCCTGAATAGCCAAAGCAATCCTGAAAAAGAATACCAAAGTTGGAAGCATCACAATCCCAGACTTCAAGATGTATTACAAACCTGTAATAATCAAGACAGAATGGTACTGGAACAAAAACAGACACTTAGATTAATGGAAGACAATAGAGAACCCAGAAATGGACCCACAAATGAATGGCCAACTAATCTTTGACAGAGCAGGAAAGAGTATCCAATGGAAAAAAGGTGGTCTCTACAGCAAATGGTACTGTAAAAACTGGACAGTGACATGCCAAAGAATGAAACTGGACCACTTTCCTAAACCATACACAAAAATAAATTCAAAGTGGATCAAAGACCTAAATGTGAGACAGGAAACCATAAAATCCCTAGAGGAGAAAACAGGCACCAACCTCTTTAACTTCAGCTGGAGCAACTTCTTACTAGACATGTCTCCAGAGGCAAGGGAAGTAAAACCAAAATGAACTATTGGGACGTCATCAAGATAGGAAGCTACTGCACAGCAAAGGAAACAATCAACAAAACTAAAAGGCAACCGGGGCACCTGGGTGGCTCAGTCAGTTAAGCGTCCAACTTTGGCTCAGGTCATGATCTCACAGTTTGTGGGTTCAAGCCCCACGTCAGGCTCTGTGCTGATAGCCTGGAGCCTGTCTTTGGATTCTGTGTCTCACTCTCTCTCTCTGACTCTCCCCTGCTCATGCATAACATTATGCAAAATAAACACAAATTTATTTCTCAAAAATAAACAAAACATTAAAAAAAAAAAAACTAAAAGGTAACCAACAGAATGCGAGAAGATATTTGCAAATGCCATATTGGAAAAAGGGTTAGTACCCAAAATCTATAAAGAACTCATCAAGCTCAACACAAGAAAGAAGAGAAAGAAAGAGAAAGAAAGAAAGAGAAAGAAAAAAAGAGAAAGAAAGAGAAAGAAAGAGAAAGGAAAGAAAGAGAAAGAAAAAAAAAGAAAGAAAGAAACGCCAAAATAACCCGGTGAAGAAATGGGCAGAAAACATGAATAGACATTTCTCCAAAGACAACATCCTGATGGCTAACAAACACATGAAAAGATGCTCAATATCACTCATCATCAGGGAAATACAAATCAAAATCACAATGAGACGCCACCTCACACCAGTCAGAGTGGCTAAAATTAACAACACAGGAAACAACAGATGTTGGTAAGGATGCAGAGAAAAGGAAACCTTTTGCACTGTTGTCAGGAATGCAAACTGGTGCAGCTACTCTGGAAAACAGTATGGAGATTCCTCAAAAAATTAAAAATAAAGTTGCCCTATGACCCAGCAACTGCACTACTAGGAATGTATCCAAAGGATAGAAAAATTCCTGATTTGAAGGGACACATACACCCCATTGTTTATAGCAGCACTATCAACAATAGCCAAATTGTGGAAAGAGCCATATGCCCATTGACACACACACACACACACACACACACACAATGGAATACTACTTGGCAATCAAAAAGAATAAAATCTTGTCATTTGCCACAACGTGGATAGAATTACAATGTATTATGCTAAGCAAAATAAGTCAGAGAAAGACAAGTATCTTATGATTTTGCTAATATGTGGAATTTAAGAAAGAAAACATGAACATAGGGGAAGGGAAAGAAAATAAGATAAAGACAGAGAGGGAGGCAAACCATAAGAGACTCTTAAATACAGAGAATAAACTGAAGGTTGATGGAAGGGAGGTAGGTGGGAGGATGGGCTAAATGGGTGATGGGCATTAAAGGGGAACTGGTTGGGATGAGAACTGGCTGTTCATGAAAGTGATGAATCACTGGGTTCTACTCCTGAAATCACTACTACTACACTTTATGTTAACTAACTTGAATTTTAAAAAATAAATTTAAAAAAGAAAAAGAAAATCAGATAGTAAGAATTGGGCACAATGAGTTCAAAGAAACAATGGCAGAAATTCACGTCAGACAATCAAAGACAGTAACTCAGTATATAAGACAGAGAAGTAATTGCCTAAGAGCTCTTTCTAGGAGTTTGGCAAACAATTTGCTCCAGATGTAAAGGAATAGTTACAGAGTACCATATAAAGAATGGAGATTGATGCTATGACCAAGACCTTCTGAGTGGGGTACTCATATGGGGTATGTCATTATGGCCCAAGACTAAAACTTTTCAAATTAGAACTGAGTGTATTAGTGCAAATGAATAGGCACAGTGAACTGGACAGAGTGCTGAGGAAGAGGAAAACAAGCCTTTATTGAGCCATTGTTTAGGCCTCTGCCAAACTTGAAAGGATAGAAGGAAATGTCTGCTTTCTGAACCTTAATGGATATTTAAAAATCAAGAGGTAATTCTATTCTTGAAATTCACTATTCTTCCTTTTACACTGAGTTGGAGTTCTTACAGACTTTACATTTTGGGCACATGTCACTAATATTGTGAGAATCTCATCAACCTGCATTTAGTTAACCAACCTAGAGAATTCAGGATTGATTCAGGAATGATTAAAGAGAAAGGGAAAACAAAAAACAATTGAGTGGCCTACATATCAACTAGGAAAAAAATAAAGAAAATTGATTTAAGGACAACCTGTACATTGTGCATTGTAGTACAAAATATAGAAATTGATTAGAAAATGACAATTTGATAACAAAAAGAGAGAAGTGAAGTAATATCTTGCAATGGAGCCAGAGAAATGAATGGGAAAGCTGAAATGACATTACTCTCTGTCCAGGTGTTAAAAAAAAAAAAAAACACACACAACAACAACTGCTAATTGTTTCTTTGATATTGATTCTCCCTTTCTTACAGGGGATCCACTGTATTGTAGGGGTGACATAGCAGAAAATAGATTGCACTATTATTTGCAGACATGTTATTTGAGGCTTATCATGAACAGCTGAAAGAAGTAACCTTGTTTGGTGAGAGGTTCCCGAAAGCTGTCGAAAATTCCTTCATAAAAAAAAAATGGTATCCGTATCATATAAATAATTGAGGAAGTCCAATTTTTATACGAAGCACCAGAAAATGTCTCTAACAGCAGTAATAAGCTTGGCTAAAAATTAATTACTGTCCCATGTCTCCCGGAATCCTTTGCTAATATGGTCTGTAGTATATAAACACAGGTCATTGGGTGGGGCTTCTAGAAAAGTTCTTTAAGCAGGTCTGACTCATCTAGAAAGCATGCATCTTTTCTTTTCCCCTTTAATCCTTTACAATTCAGATTTAATAGCCCCTTTGTGGTCATGGAATGATTTTCTTTTTTAAGGTTTTTTTTTTAAGTAATCTCTACACCCAGTGCAGAGCTCAAACTCACAACCCTGAGATCAAGAGTCACATGCTCTACCAACTGAGCCAGGCAGGCACCCTGATCATGGATGATCTTAAAAATGAAGCCATAAATCAATGCAGAGAAACAAGAAAGTTGCTGATGAAATGGAGTCACCCATCCAGTGCAAGACTGGCTAATTCCAGCCTTCATACCAAGTGAGAGGAAAGCAAGCTCTTATCTTCTTTAAACCATTGTTTTCAAGATTTCGTCTATTAGCAAACATTTGTAATGCCCAATTGGCTGACCAAGGGTTTGGTTGGGCTAATTGAGCTAAGTAAGAGTATGGTTAGATTCTTATTCTTGTGTATATTATAATAGGCCAAGTCACAAGCAAATGTCCTTTATAATGAAGTTTAAAGAACCCACCTGAACATGTGGAACTTTTCCTCTTACTTAAGTCAAGGTAATTATATTAATAAACTAAACATACACAATTTTTTCTATCAATATAAACGTGTATTGCCAAATCCCCTCCTATACTTGAAACTCGGATTTGAATTGTGGTTTGAGTTTTAGAATAAGCCAACCCAGCTTCAAAACCTGGCTTTAGACACCAAAAGCGCAGACAACAAAAGAAAACCTAGATAAATTGATTTCACCAAAATTAAAACTTCTGTATAACAAAGGACACTATCAAGAGAATGAAAAGACAACCCACAGAGTAGGAAGAAAATAATTGTAATCATATACTTTCCTAGACCCTTACAGATGGAGTCTTTGACAGCTCCTACCCAAACTCAAAGTGAGAATTTTGAAGTCTCATTCCAACAGTGATGAGGGGACTGAAATAGTCTTAACTGCCAACGTCTATGACATGGGATGAACTGGGAGTCAGCCACAGTCATGGGCTCCACTACTGCCATCGTGTGGGCCTAGTTTGTATACTTATCACCATGTATGCTTTGGTTCTCTGGTTTTTTGGTTTTTTGGTTTTTTTGGGTTTTTTTTTAACAATGCTGATTATGGTGAAGCAAATATAGTATAAGAAAACTTTGGTCTGGATTTTCAAACAAGTGTTCAGTTAGCCTGACTTCTCAGAAGTAACTTATATGTTGTTTTATTCTATTTGTTCTAAAAGATCAAAAACAAAAACAAAGTTCAGCAATACACTAGATAATGTGTTTTTGCTTGATCTAAGTCAGCATATGGTCAATTCTAATTCAATTGATTTTGAATTATTTTATTTGGAAAATCTGAAAGGTTAAACAGAACAGACCTCAGACCAACAGTATCAATTAAAATTCTCTTTTGCTTGGAAACCAGGTGATAATGAAAAGCACATGTCTCCAAGTCACTAACAAGAGGAAGATGCATGTACAGAGAATATAAAATGGTTTATAAGTAACAAATTTACAAAGACTGGTCAATTAAGGTTTCTGAATTTTTAAAGTCTACTCAGTGTTAAAAATCAGTGAATATAGTTCAGGCATACTTTGGAGATATTGCAAGTTTGGTTTAGACCATTGCAACAAAGTGAATAACACTAAGTGAGTCAATGAATTTTTGGTTTCTCAGCACATATAAGTGTTTATACTGTAGTCTATGAAGCATGAAATATTATTATGTCTAAATAAAACATTGTACATACTTTCTTTATTGGTAAGGAATGTTAACCTTCACCTGAGCTTTCAGCAAGTTGTAATCTTTTTGCTGGTGGAGAGTCCCGCCTGGATGTTGATGGCTGATGACTGATCAGAATAGTGGTTGCTGAAGGCTAGGATGGCAGTGGCAATTTCTTTTTATTTTATTTATTTATTTATTTATTTATTTTTAATTTACATCCATGTTAGTTAGCATATAGTGCAACAATGATTTCGGGAGTAGACTCCTTAATGTCCCCTACCCATTTAGCTCATCCCCCCTCTCACAACTCCTCCAGTAACACTCTGTTCTCCATATTTAAGAGTCTCTTCTGTTTTTGTCCCCCTCCCTGTTTTTATATTATTTTTGCTTCCCTTCCCTTATGTTTACCCGTTTTGTATCTTAAAGTCCTCATATGAGTGAAGTCATAGGATATTTGTCTTTCTATGACTAATTTCACTTAGTGTAATACCCTCTAGTTCCATTCATGTAGTTGCAAATGGCAAGATTTCATGCTTTTTGATTGCCGAGGAATTCTCCATTGTATATATATATACACACCACATCTTTATCTATTCATCCATCGATGGACATTTGGGCTCTTTCCATACTTTGGCTATTATCAATAGCACTGCTATAAACATTGAGGTGCATGTTCCTCTTTGAAACAGCATATCTGTACCCCTTGGGTAAATACCTAGTAGTACAATTGCTGGGTCATAGGGTAGTTCTATTTTTAATTTTTTGAGGAAATTCCATACGGTTTTCCAGAGTGGCCGCACCAGTTTGCATTCTGTGGCAATTCTTAAAGACAACAATGATGTCTGCTGCATCTATCAATTTTTTATATATAAATGACTTCTCTGTGGCACATAATAATATTTAATAGCATTTTACCCACAGTAGAACTTATCCCAAAATTAGGAGTTAGTCTTCCAAAACCCCACCACTGCTTTATCAATTAAGTTTATATAATATTCTGCATCCTTTGTTGTCATTTCAACAATCTGCACAGAAACTTCACCAGGAGTACATTCCATCAAATGACTTCCTTTGCTCATCCTTAAGAATCAACTCCTAATGCATTCAAGTTTTATCATGAGATTGTAGCAAGTCAGTCACATCTTCAGACCCCACTAATTCTAGTCCTCCTGCTATTTCCACCACATCTACACTTAGTTTCTCTACTGAGATCTTGAACCTGTCAAAGTCATCCATGAAAGTTGCATTCAACCTCTTCCAAGCTCTTGTTTCTTTTGATATTTTGACCTCTTCCCATGAATCAAAAGTGTCCTTAACGGCATCTAAAATGGTGACTCCAGGGGCGCCTGGGTGGCTCAGTCGGTTAAGCATCTGACTTCAGCTCAGGTCATGATCCCACGATTCATGGGTTTGATCCCCACCTCAGGCTCTGTGCTGACAGCTCAGAGCCTGGAGCCTGCTTCAGATTCTGTGTCACCCTCTCTCTCTCCCCCTCCCCTGCTTTCACTCTGTCTCTCTCTCTCTGTCTCTCTCTCTCTCTCAAAAATAAAACATTAAAAAAAAAAATTTTAAAGACGACGTACTTTTTAAAAAAATTAATTAAAAATTTAAAAAAATAAAATGGTGACTCCATTGCAGAACGTTTTCCATTTTACTTTTTCCAGATCAAAGGAATCATTATCTATGGTAGGTATAGCCTTACAAAATGTATTTGTTAAATAATAAGACCTGAACGTTTACACCACTACTTGATCCGTGAAGTATAGACTGAATTTTCTGTTAACAGACCTGAAAACAACATGCATCTCATTGTACATTTCCATCAGAGCCCTTGGGTGATGAGGTGCATTGTCAATGAGCAGAATGATTTTGAAAGGCCTCTTTTTTTCTGAGAAGTAGGTCTCAACAATGGGCTTAAAATAATCAGTAAACCATGTTATAAACAAATGAACTGTCATCCAGGCTTTGTTCCATTTTCAGAGAAAAGGCAGGGAAGATTTAGCATAATTCTTAGGAACCCTGGGATTTTTGGAATGGTAAATAAGCACTGGCTTCAATTTAAAGCCACCGCCTACATTAGCCCCTAACAAGAGTCAGCCTCTCCTTTGAAGCCTTGAAGCCAGGCATCTCCTCTTTGGCTATGACAGTCCTAGAGGGCATCTTCTTTCAATAGAAGGCTGTTTCGTTGACATTGAAAATTTGTTGTTTAAGTGTAGCCACCTTCATGAATTACCTTAGCTAGGTCTTCTGAACAACTTGCTGCAGCTTCCACATCAGCACTTCCTGATTCACTTCACATTTTTATGTTATGGAGACAGCTTCTCTCCTTGAACTTCATGAGCCAACCTCTGCTAACTTCATACTTTTTTTCCTGCAGCTTTCTCACCTCTCTCAGCCTTCACAGAGACATGTGGCTCTTTTTATTTGAACACTTACAAGTCCCTATAGGATTAATTAACTGGCCTAATTTTTTTTTGGTGGGGGGAGAGAAAATGCAAGTTGGGTTGGGATGAAGGGGGAGGGAGGGAGAGAATTTTAAGCAGGTTCCATGCTCAGCACAGAACCCTACTTGAGGCTTGATCTCACAATGGTAAGACCATGACCTGAGCTGAAATCAAGAGTCAGATGCTTAACCTACTGAACCACCCAGGCACCCCTGGCCTTATTTTACTACAACAATAACATTAAAGATCACCAATCGCAGTTTGCCACAACAAGTTTAATAATTTAAAAGTTTGAAATACTGTGAGAATTACCGAATGTGATACAAAGTAAACAAATCCTATTGGAAAAAATGACACTGATAAACTTGCTTAATGTAGGATTGCCACAAACTCTCAGTCCTTAAAAAGAAAACAAAATAAGCAATGCCTGCAAAGCACAATAAAGCAAAGTACAATAAAGCAAGTATGCCTCTACTGTTTTCATATACTGATCTTTGTTAGGAGACAAAAAAATATTACATATGCTATTTTAACAGAAAGGGTTTAATATAAAGAATTAAACTAGGTAATAGATTTTTTTAACTGGAGAACTGAAAACAGAAAAATTAAAAAACAATAAGATGTCATGAAACTAGCAACTGCAGGAAACACCTACCACCACTAGTGTTAGGAAAATAAGAAGAAGAGGTTGGAACTATTAAAATTAGAATTTTGAACAAGAGGCCCCATAGAGCAGATACTCAGAAAAGGGAATATTCCTTAGCTGGAGCAGGTGTCTCTGAATTTGGAGGAAGAAACCCATGGGGCATAGAATCAGACTTCTCAGGGGGATGCTTAATGCCAGCTTTGGTGTCCTTGAGAGGCATGGTTAGACCTAGTGCTTCAAAGTCTGGAAAATCTGCAAACTGTATTCAATTGTTTCTATAAAAATAAAGTATCACTGACAGATTTAGGAAATGAGACAGTCATGATACTAAGAAGAACCCAATCTGACAGCAAATAGGAAGGACCTTTTTCTTCTTTCTCCTTCAGCTCACAGTTATCTCTAGTGCCCACTTTTGTCAGAGTCTCAGAGCCAACTGGCAAAGAAATCCTGTTAGCAGAATCCAGCCCAGATATCAGAAAGCAGAGATTAAATGTGAATTTGGACCTGAGACATAACAGCTGAATAACTGGTGTGATCTCCCCCTTTGGCTACTCAGCATCTAATCATACTCTTTCTACATATATTTGAACTTTCATACAGCAACAAAAACGAACTCCCTATTTGTACCCAACATGATGCAACTATCCCTTAGACAAATGAAGACATTCTTATCCTCTCCCCAAAATAATGAGATGCAAAGTTCCATCAGTCATTGTATTCCTCTGAGCTATGTTAATCACAATTCAATCACTGCCAGAGGTAAACATTCTATCTAAAGACTAAATTGTAAAGTTTATCTCCAACAAAATTTACATACAATTCTAAAGAAAAGGAAAATGAAGGAAAGTGTATATGTATACACACACACACACACACACACACACATGCAAGATATATATAGCTGCTGTAATCTTCATTTCTGTAATGGTCATGCAGTCATTGCTAATATTTATAACCCCTTTCTTCTACATCTCATTCATATTCCTTTGTCCCCATCAGGACCTCAGCTGGTCAGGATTCTCTACCTTATATTGAACCAAACCTTCATTTTTCAGGATTCTCAATCTCTAGTTGTCCTATCTTTTTAAAAATTTCTGTAGTTTTCTATCAACTTAACTTTTCACTCTTGGACAGGAAGTACCAAGGAAACTCCAAAGAATTTCCTTGGTTCCATATTCCTCTGGCATAGTCTGAATTTTTATTTCCCCCTACAAAATTCACACATTGAAAACCTGATACCCAAGGTGATGATATTAGGAGGTGGGGGGGGGGGGGACTTTGGGTGTGATTAGATCAAGAGGGCAGAACCCTCACAAATGGGATTAGTGCCTTTATAAGAGATTCCTTGCTTTTCTTCCATGTGAGAGATCTGCAGTTCTCAAGAGGACTTTCACTTGCCTATGCAGATATCCTAATCTCAGACCTCCAGCCTCCAGAACTGTGAGAAATAAATTTCTGTTATTCATAACCACCCCAGTACTTGGTATTTTGTTATAGCGGCACAAAAAGACTAAGACATGTTCATTGCCCCCCTTGTGTAGCAGGAACCCATTTTCCCATTGGAAATCAGGATCAGTGTCCCTCAAACAGCAGAGTAACCTCCTTCTTGGCCTGTTAAATTCAATGATGTAAGGACCCAGGCAGTTAAATTGCAGTCTCAACTTTTAGTTTAATAGAACCATTGTTGGGTCCCCTTGGGAATCAAGACCGCCAAACCATCTGTAAACCAGGCCCAAGGTTTTCTCCTCCTCAGACATAAATTCATAAGGAATTATCCATGAATCCATAGGTATAGAGGAAAGAAAAAGACAATACAACAGCCGTTAGTGTTGAAGAAGTCTGAGGTATCTGCTCACACAACTTCTTTGTGCCTTTTGGCACAAGCTCAAGCTCAATTTCTTATTTACCATTTCTATTTAATAATTGATTCAGAGAACACCAATATTATAATGGGAATCTTAGGTCGCCTAGTCACTTAATATCCAATGATTAGACATTAAGTTTCTATGGAGGCCTGGTAGCAAACCTGGAGCTATTCCCCCAAAGAATAATTATCCATAAAAGAAAGCATGGATTTGCTCAAAACTCTAGACTTCTGCCCTGTAATTCTCCTAATAGTACTTGCCAAAGTCTCCATAGTGCATCCCTATACTCCACAGGCTTCTCAAGTTATCATCAGATCTGCTTCATAAAGCCTAAGTGGAAAAGAAGTTCTCACTGCAGCTTGGACTTGTTGCAGAGCCTTCTTCTGCAGTCCCCATTCAAAGCCAACAACCTCCAGGTTATCAGTAGGAGGTATCATAAATACTCGAATATGGTGTATGTTGGCTCCAAAATCCAAGAAATTCTACCCAACATTGTGCCTCTTTTTGTTGTTGATGGAGCAAGATGCAGTAACTTGTCTTTTACCCTTGAGATGGTTATCCCAGAAATTTCACTGAGCTGGTGAGTCTCTGAATTTTCATGGGGTTTATAACCTATTTTTTGTTTCTCAGGTGTCTTACTAAGGCATCTAAAGAACTTGCTATTTCCTGCTCATCAGAGAGAATGAATTTATAATCTCATCAATGTAGTAGAGAAATGTGAGATTGTTTAAAATGTCAAGACAGTCACTGTAAGATACTGTTATGGAAAACAAGAAAATTAACATAGCCCTGAGATAGGAAAGTATATTGTTTTTCCTACCATTGAAAAGCAAAGTACTTTTCTCTGTGTGGTTCTTGCAAATTAATATGGAAGGAAAAGAGCATTTTCCAGGTCAATAGCTGCACACCAATGTTGATTTGCTTTAGTTAAAAGCACCACATCTCAAGCAACAGCTGCAATTGAAAAGTCAACACCAGATTAAATGCATGATATTCCATGGTCATTCTCCAAGATCCACCACACTTCTACAGAGTCCAAACAAGCAAATTAGAAATCTGATTTGTTTCATTACACTGGAATCTTCCAATCTTTGCTAGTGGTAATAATCCCTGAAATTTCTGCAGAAATGTAGTATTACTTTTGTTTGCCATCCTGGCAGGGAGGGACAATTCTAGGGGAATCCATTCGATTCTTCCTACCTATGTCTTTACTTCACGAGTCAGAGAACCTCTGTAATGATTCTTCCAGGTGATAAATGTGTCCATTCAAATTATACATTCAGTAATTTAGGAAAGAACCATAGAAGTCTGTGGATCTACTGAGCAGAAAGTAATTCAAACCTAAGCCAAAACTTAGAGAGATAGAGATCTATCACTTGACCACCATGAGCCTTACTTTGACTAGTGAATCACAGTGGCATTTTGGTTCCCTTGAATTTAGCATCAGTTTGGAGCCAGTGTATAACAACCTCTTTAAAAGTCTGGGTATTTCTTTTTTCCTAGTGTCTATTCATTCGAATAGTGGACAAATGCTACAGTTTCTTTTGGAGAAAGCTTGGAGGAAGATCCACAGTACCTATCTGAAAATTTTTCTGACATGATTTTATAGCTCAAAATATGTGGGGTTTTTTTGTAAAAGCATTTATGGCAGAGCAAAAATATGACAAAATATTCATTTTCTTTCACTGAAAAATATATTTGTTGAGTGCCCACTGTGTACCAGGCCTTGCTAAAGTTGATGGATATAAAGAAATATCCTCATTGATCTTATGTTTTAGTAGGCAGAAAAATAAAAT
This sequence comes from Cryptoprocta ferox, assembly GCA_028646485.1. NCBI lineage: Eukaryota > Metazoa > Chordata > Mammalia > Carnivora > Eupleridae > Cryptoprocta > Cryptoprocta ferox. Next base: position 95,598,211 of record CM053567.1, read on the forward strand.
ATTTCAGATAATTTTAGATTATGATAGGTTCACCAAAAGAAATAAACAAGATGATATGATAGAGATATCAAAGGGAGATTTGGGGGGAGACACATCAGATAAAATGGTTGGCAAAGGCCAATCTGAAAATGTAAAATTGAGGTTAAAATGTGAAGGGAGCAATGGAACCAGTCATGACAAGAACTGAAAGAATAAGTTCCCAGGCAGAAAGACCAAGTCTCTCAGAGACCCTGAGTGGGGATTGTCTGGGTCCCTGAAACACCGTGAGCCAAAAAAGGAATATGAGATGAGGTTAGAGAGACAAGCTGAGGGCATGTAGGTCCTCATACATATAAAATTTGTGTAGTTAATTCTGTTATAATAAACCATATGCATTTCTAAAAACCACTCTGCTATGCAAATCAGACAATAAAAACTATAGGTCCTATGGGAAAACACAGGGCTAAAGGTAAAACATTTAAATTTTGTGACGCTTAAAAAACTGATTAAAACCTAATAGTAAAAGCACATTTTTGCACACTTTAAATGATTAACTACATAAATACTACAGTAGCCATAGCATACCACCTTAAAAAAAAGACCTGAAGCTTGCTCATGGAAGCGGGCATCAGAAGCGTTGCAGCTCTGAGTTTTGGGTAGCGGAAGGAGGGTCATCTTAAATCCAACAGAAAACAGTAACACCTGATGTGGACAGGTGGCATGATGTGATTGTGTTTTAAAAGACTGTGTTTTAAAAGATCACTGGCTGATCCCTGGAGAATGATTATAGACCAGGATAAATGGCATTTACTGAATTGGAAAAGATTGAGAGGAGAACAGGCTTCAAGTGAAAGAGTAGTGAGAATGACAAGTAGGCAGGTGGATCTGCCTCCAATCCCACTGCAAAAGTCAGATATAGAAATATAGCCTGCATCTGTAGAGTATCTAATGTAATGGGACCACCTGAGATAATCTGGGGGCGGGGAGGTAAAAGGCTCAGGGCCTTTCTCTCACCACAAGTATGAATTAAAGATCCTATGCAGTTCTACTTCTCTTATTCTAATTGGGTGTCCAGTTTCTACATATGGTCACACCAAAACACAGAAAAAGCAGAGGAGAGATGGAAGGGGAGAGAAGTAGGGAGAAGAAGAGAAAGAGAGAGAGAACACTACCCAGGTGTCTGGTGTATAATACACTTTATAGAATAAAGCTGCAGCAATGGCATAACATTAGTTGGTCATGGTCAATGCCTCTACTATACCTTCCTTCTATACAAAGTTCTTTAACCCATCATTCAGTCTGGGATGTTTTGTGGGGGTTTTGGTAGAAAGAGAAATAAATACTGTTGTAGATTAAATATAGATACATATAAAATATATGATATATTATATAAATATATTTTTAGTGAACATAGGTGAATTTTTTGTCTTGAAATCTTTTCTTACACATTTGCTTACTCCAAAAGTAACCAGTATTAAAAGATTCTGAAAAAATAAAGCAGTCACCTCAAGAAGTTTATAAAATGAACCACTCTCTCCCCGAGACAAGAGCTTAATAAAATAAAAATATACCAATTTCATAAATTGTCTCAGAACACCTATTTTGTTGTTGATGCTGTTGCATTTAAACAGCCACCATTTCTGACAACCATTATCATGACTACCACCACCCAGATAAGCCTGTTACCCAGTTCATGCACTTGTACATCTGTTCTGTCTCCAGCCCTCTCCCTAATACTGGTTTCATACCATCTCAACTTGCTCTTCTTCCATTCCTAACTATGGTACTTAACATTTTTAAAATCTTTTATTTGATTTTACTAACTTTTTAAATCTTAGAATAGTTCCAGAGTTTCAGAAAAATTGCTAAGATAGTACAAAGAGTTCCCATATTTACCATATATCCCAGTTTCCCCTTTTATTAATATCTTACATTGGTTTGGTATATATGATGTAATTAATATACCAATATTGATACATTATTACTAAACAGTGCCAATTCTTTATTCAGACTTTCCTTGGTATTTACCTATTAACCTTTATCTGTTCCAGAATTCCACCAAGGATACCACATTTAGTTGTCATGTCTCCCTAGGTTCCTCTTGACAAATTCTCAGACTTTCCTTGTTTTTGATGCCTATGGCAAACTTGAGGATTGATGATCAGGTATTTTATAAGATGCCCTTCCACTGAAATCTATCTGACATTTTTGTCATGTCTGGAATTATAGATTTTGAAAATGAAGAACACAAAGGTAAAATGCTATTTTCATCCCATCCCATCAAGAGTACATACTATCAACATGACTTACCACTGCTAATGTTGACCTTGATCACCTGGCTGAAGCAGTGTGTGTCAGATTTATTCACTTTAAATTCCTTTTTCTCTTTTCTATACTGTACTCTTTGGAAGGAAGTCACTCTGCAGCTCACACTTAAGGAATGGGGGATTATGCTCCACCTCCATGAAAAGAGGGCAAAGTGGTACTTTTTGAGCATGGCCACCACCCTCTTCTAATACTATCCCCCTGCAATCCTAGGAAAAGATAAAATTATGTTTTTCTCTGAAATTCAGTCCACTGAGAACAACAATGAATGGAAAAGGCAGCCATGTATTGCTAAGAGGGTATATGATGCCAGGTGACAAGATGAGAGCACTTATGTTGTTACGTTAGCATCACTAATGGCAGGTGCATCACATTTTCAGACTGGACTCCCTGCATCTAATCTAACCATAGCCAGAATCATTTGACTTCCATTTACTGGCTCTCCCCTTTCCATCTCTAGGTACAATAAAGACCTTGGCATTCTGGGGCAAGCTGAACTTCAGCATTCAGTAACAAGCCAGTGTTGCCACCAAGCCCAGTTTCTTTAGCCCCAGTTCTAGTCATTGGTCACCATCTCTTATCTATTCTGTTTTAGTATCCTCCCTTGTGACCTAATCTCCCTCCTAGCCCCCAACGCCACTCCCATTATCCTGTATTTTATAACTACTTTTCTTTGTTTTACTACCTAAGCATGCACCCCCAAATCTAAGAGTTTATTTTTGTTGCATTTTTGAATTTTAAACAAATAAATCACACAAAGTATGCTTTTCTTTGGGGCCTGGCTTCTCTTGCTAAAGTTTATTCTTGTGAGATCCATCTATGTGTATCTGGCTTGCTACTACCATTCTCCTTCCCAGGTACTTTTCCTCATCAACTCAAGTTGTTAACAGAAGTCTCTAATATCTACCACTCATTTTCCTTGACTTTTAATAACCACCTATTTCTAGACTCCATATTGATGGCTTGTATATACCTGCTGGGATACACAGTCTTCCTTTAATATGATACAGTCTCCCAATTTTACACCACTCACAAAGATGAACTCAAAATGGATTAACTGAAAAAGACTTAAATGTAGGACTGAAAACCATAAAACTCCTAGGAGACAACCTAGGAAAATAAAAAGGGTTGTTGGCATGGATTTTTGGATATAACACCTAAAGCACAAGAAACAAATTAAAAAATAAGTATGTGGGACTACATTGAACTAAAATGTCTGCGTAGCAAAAGAAAGAATGAACAAAATAAAAAGACAACGTATGAAATGGGAAAAAATATTTGCAAACCATATTCTGATAAGTGGTTATTATCATCCAAGATATATAAAGGACTCATGCAACTTGATAGCAAAAAGAAAAAAATCTGATTAAAATACAGCAAAGGAACTGAATAGACATCATTCCAAAGAAGTTATATGAATAGCCAACAGGCACATGAGAAGGTATTCAACATCACTGATCATTATGGAACGGTAAATCAAACCACATGCCTATTAGAATGGTTCTTATTGAAAAGACAAGAGATAACAAATGCTGATGAGAATGTGGAGAAAAGGGAATCTCGTGCACTGATGGTGGGATTGTAAATTGGCATCATTACTATGGAAAACAGTTTGGAGGTTCCTCAAGAAATTAAAAGTAAAACTACATGATTCAGCAATTCCACTTCTGGAAATATATACAAAGGAAATAAAAACACTATGTTGAAGTGACATCTGCACCCCCGTGTTCATAGAAGCATTGTTCTTTATAGCCAAGACATGGAAACAATCTAAGTGTCCCTTCATGGATGAATGGATAAAGAGGATTATTTATACACACACACACACACACACACACACACACACACAAACACACACACACACACACAATGGAAAGAATGAAATCTTGCCATTTGCAACATGGAAGGACCTAGAGGGTATTATGCATAGTGAAATAAGTCAGACAAAGACAAGTATCATATTTCACTCATATGTGTCATCTAAAAACAAACAAACAATACTAAAAAAAAAAAAAAACCCTGGTAGATACGGAGAACAGATTGTGGTTACTATGGTTACTAGAGGGGAAGGGGGTTGGGGTGTGGGTGGAGGGAGTCAACGGCATAGTGAGGGATGGTAACTAGTTTGCTGGTGATCACTTTGTAGTGCATCCAAATGCTAAATTCTAATGTTGAATACATGAAACTTATATAATGTTTTATATACCAATTTTATCTCAATTTTAAAAAACTTGTTGAATATATACTGGCCAAGAATAAGATAAATAAAAATAGTAAACACTAATATAGGAAATCACATATAAAAAGACTCACAAGTCCTTGTTGGAATTAAATTCCAAATTCAGGAATTTAGGTGGATATTCTGTGCCCAAGAACATTCTGCCCTCTAAGAGTAAATCTTGGTGCTTCTCTCTCTGAGTTACTCTTCATTCATTAAACAAATAATTTGTAAGCACTTCCTTTGTGCCAGGCACTGTGCTGGGCCCTAGGGATATAAGGATGAATCAGACAGTTGTAATCACTTCCCTAAAAAAGCCTGCAATCTAGCTTTTTACTTCTGTTCCCTTCTCAATAGGAAAGATAATTATTGGGTCACATTCTTCATTCCAATCACTAAATGTGATAATTTCTTCTCATATATGATGTCCCCTTAAAATAATAACCGGTGTTATTATTTTAGGATATTAAATTATTTTATAGTTAGCACACTGTGAGAGAAGAATTGCATTACAAAAGATCTTTTGCCCCCCCACACACACACAAAGGCAGAACTGCACAGAGCAAATTAATAGCCATTTTCATTGCCAAGAAACTCAAATGATTTTCTTCCTCTTTAAAGATCATATTTAATGAACAGAGTTATTTGGATTTCTTAATTGGAAAAAATGCAGGTATAATTTGTTACTGAGTGCATTTCACATTGTTTTACACCAAAACTCAGGGATGTTTCTGTGTTGACCATACTTTAAAATTAACTCTTAGAGCAAGTAAATACATGAAAATATTCATGGAATTTATGGAGGGCCTTAACTGAACTTGGCCTCATTGCCCTCTCATTTCAGTATCCTTTCCCATATCAAACAAGAGCATGGTACCAAGGCCTGGAATATTTCAATGCAATTTTATTCCTTTCTCCCATGCTTGTATTGCTAGGAGTCCAGATCTAAACAAAGAAATAGAAATATCAAAATTGTACATAACAGAGTGTCCCAACACTTAACATAAAATTAATATTGCAGAAAGATAAGGGTTATTTTCAAAGTTAAATTTAACCTCACAAATCTCTTTTCATTTTAAAATAATTAGACTGCCTAAATACTTTTTGTGCCAAAAATTTAGGTCTATAAATTATGTCTAACATGCCCGATGCAAAATATTTTGCTGTCACTAAATTAATTTATACAAAACTTGCAAAAATATGAAACTTCAGGAGACTAATTGACTTAAGTGTGAAGGGAACTGTAATAATGAGGGTTTGATAGGAGAGGCAGATCCACTTGGACAAATATATAAAAGGATTTTATTCGGGGGATTTATCCCTACACAATTATGGGATCTGGTTAAACAATCTGTGTGATGGGCACCTGGGTGGCTCAGTTGGTTAACCATCCGACTTTGGCTCAGGTCATGGTCTCATAGTTCATGGGTTCGAGCCCCATGTCAGGCTCTGTGCTGACAACTCAGAGCCTGGAGCCTGTCTTTGGATTCTGTGCCTCCCTCTCTCTCTGTCCCTCCCCTGCTCATGCTCTGTCTCTTTCTCTCTCCCAAAAAATAAATAAATGTTTAAAAAAATCTATGTGAGTCTGTTGTTTCTGTGTATGGTTCCTGAAGTTCACAGGGTGGGCAGTTGGGAAGGGAAGACGGACATGAAGTGGGAGAAGCAAGGACAAACTAGAACCTGCTGTCAGAGTCTAGGATTGTAACCTTCTTTCAAACTAATAAGTTAGTCTTTTACTGTTCCATGGATTCTAGAAGAAGAACCTACACTCCAGGGTCAGAGATAAAATACTCATTACTCACAGTACAGCAAGCAGCAGAAACATCATGTTTCAGTCAGTTCTTCTCGCCGCCCCCCACGTCCTATGAGGGCAACACAGAGGTACTCAGATGGATACTGCACATGCAGTGAATTTGCATCACAGTTGAGAAACACTGAATTTGGAGAATTCACCAAAGTGAGCACATATAATAAGCAGTAAGCAAGTCTATTCTTCATCCCAGAGTAAAATATTATCTAATTATCAAGGTGGCTCACAGTAAATAAACACAGCCCTGAGAAATGCCCAGGTAGGAGGAGACTTGCATTCTCCAGGTACCCAGCAAGAACATCAAGGGATACCCGAGCCCATTGTGGATTGCCTCTTTCAACATTTTTAAGGCTGAGCTGGAACCCATATAGATGGGCTGGAACATGCCTTGCTCTTTCACTACCTCCAGGTCTTCAATTTTGATCATGAATGTGTCCTGCAGAAGTCACTGGTGCCCTTCATCATAAGGTAACAACACATTTGGCTCAGGGGTTGAGGAGGGTGAGGCAGGAGCTGCAGTTGAGCAAGCCCTGCTGCTGACCTATGCAGATGAACCAGAGAACAAGTGATAACATGCTTGATCTACAACAGCACCTCACTAAACTTTACAGCATAAAAAAGCAAGATAACTGCTGTTCCACTTTTGCCTTCCAAACCTTGTACAAACTATCTCTCATGACTCATGATAACCCAAAACCATACAGGAAAGGGAATTCTAGAAAACGCAGTTTCAGGTTAGTTAATACAATCTACCTCATACAATCTACCACAGTCCATAGACAAATGGCCTCCATGTTACCTTCCTTCCTGGTCTGTTAAGTCTCACCATCCATCTTTGGGCAACAAGACTCCTATCACTCTCGTTTCATGAAGGAATGGCTGAGAATCAAAGGGACAATTGAAACCACTAACCATGTTATTTCGGGGGTCCCTAGGACCACCCCCACTTTCAGTAATTATCTGGGGAGGATTCACAGGTTATACTCACAACTAAGATTAAGTACAGTGAAAGGATGCAAAGTAAAATCAGCAAAAGAAGAGTATGGGAAGACGTGGGAAAAACCTGGCACAAACTTCCAAGAGTCTTCTTCCAGTTCCAGTGGAGTCCCACTAGATGCATTTAATTATCCCAGCAATTAGTTGTATCAACACATGTGAAGTATTGTGTGCCAAGAAAGCTCATTAGAGGCTTACTGCCAAGGGTCCTTACTGGGGGCTGCTTATGCAGGCACTCTCTGCCTAACTTGTACCGAAATTTCGCACTGCCAGAAGGAAAGCGGAAGTTAAACATAAACTTCGTGTTTGTGCAGTTTAGGTACAGTGAACAGTTCTTATCAGCTTCAGGCATGATGGGAACTCCCCCAAAACCCAAGTTACCAGATGGTAGTCAGAGGCCCACCTTGCAAGCAGGCCTTTTTAGGAGAGCAGTCTCAGTGTTGCTATGTTAACTCCTTTCCGTGCTTATGTCTTGGTACAACAATAACCATGGTTCCATCACAACCATTGAATTGTTCTCTTTGAGTTTTAAAATACTATACTCTTCTTTTTTTAAACTTGTAATAATAAGACATTTTTTTCTACTCCCATTTTCCATAAGGAGGATTTTTCTCTAAGCTCCCCTGTTAACTTCCCCTTCTCCCTTTACTCACACTGGTCCTGGAGAGGTAGAGTTAGTTATGTGATTGCTAGGTTTAGGAAGAATAACTGGGTGTGTTTAGTTTGTCCCTTGTACCCTTGGTACTGTCCTGGCTCCAGGGCAGTGATGCTCCTTTGATGTACCAGGGGCTCTGCCACTTCCTGAAAAGGCCTCCTCCATCCAGTACTACTGGTTTACCTGCCTAACTCTGGAGTTCAATATTAGCAAACCCATGTGGCAGACCTAAAGTCCCTATCCCAGCAACCCAAGTAACTTTTGGACTTCTTCTGCCTTATTTTTTACTGTAATTTCTTAACTTGATCAGAACCAAGTAGAGAAGAGGGTTTCTGTACATTGGAGTCCCCTGGGAGACTCCAACAAAGGAGATTATTTCAAAAATGGTACACATTAGTTGTTAGAGTGGCATTTTTACCCCTTCTTTATATCCTCAATCTTCTAAAATATGATCCTATTATAAAATACTATTTTTATAACTAAATGAAAAGTTTTATGCTCAAAAGAAATTCCTGATGTCTTTAAAGTCAGAGGGGAACTACAGCTAATCTTCAATAAACAAATATCACAAGATTAACATTGAATACACTTTAAAATATAATCCCATAAGATACAGGATATATGTGCTTAGATGGACAACTAAATTATAAAGTGGTTGAGGCTTGAAGCAGATTTTAAAACATTTATATATAACATAGTTGGCTTTGAATTCCTGTTCGCCTCCTTAAGCAAGACAACTGAAAGTAAGAGGCCTTTGTAGATATATTTTTATATATATATTTGTTATTAACAGTTTCACCTTTGTGATTCAATTTTGCAACCAGAAGCCTTCACTAATATTTATCCAACACTTGTTTATTCAGCTTGGTATTTATTAAGCACTTGATATCAAGGTTTGATAAAGTTCTCTCTTTCAAGTTGCAATTTTTCTGAGTTTTGGAACAAACTACTATTTATTCATGTGAAACCACGTTTTATGAAAAATATGTTACTGAACATTAGAATCAGATTCATTGTGGTGAGGTTCTCAGTCTGTGAGGGCACCAGGGAATGGATCTCCCCACCCTTTCCCTTTACAGGTAAAGAAGTCTTACAGGTAATGTTATGTGGAACCACCCAAAGCCCTTCCCCCCAGTATTTCTCTATCTCTATCTCAGTTAGATTTGTATTAACTACATATCATATGATGCTATTCCCTTAATAGAGCTAGCAATAGGGAAAATAAAGTGCTTTCTTATTGGGACTTTCATGCATATGTGGCATCACACCCACTTCATACTTTCTCCACTTTCTTTTGCATTGACACAGAATGAAAGAGAAGATGTATGTTGATCAACACTCATGGTTATTGTGAAAGAAACTGGCTTAAGCAGGGTTGACATAGCTTCAGACAGGGATGGATCAAATACCGTCATTCCCAATATTTGAAAATTTGAACTTAAAGACAAACAGACAAAGATTTGTTGGATTGGAATCATAGTAATGGCGATACATAAGGGGAGAAAAATTCAGGGGCACCTGGGTGGCTCAGTCAGTTGAGCATCCAACTCTTGATTTCAGCTCAGGTCATGAACTCACAGTTTGTGAGTTCCAGGCCTGTATGGGGCTCTCTGTCTCAAAATAAATAAATAAACTTTTTAAAAAGTCAAGGAGGGGGGATTCATATATTTCCACTGCTGAGATCACTAAATCTGCTATTTCTCTCATGCCCAGGATTTAATTGTTCAGTTATTTTCCTTTGATTCTTTGAGATGAAAAGTGTTGGTTGTTTATCCAACAGCCATTTCCTCCCTCACTTCTTCCTTGATAACAGAAGCCCCAGTTGGCCATGTATTTAGGAGCCACCAGGCCCTTCCTTCCCAGACCCAAGCCGGGGAATCACGGTCTAAGCCAGTTACAGAGGTCTCCTCCTCCTTACCACTGATTGCTTTATGCATGGGTACATGCACTCCAATAAGATCTGGGGAAAGCTGGGATTTTTTTCTTACCTCCTCCCCTTCTTCTCCTCTGGATGTCATCGTGTCTGCATATGATTCCTGATCATCTACAGCCATCCCAAAGCCATTAGGAGAGACTCAACAACATGCTGTGGTTAGAGAGAGTAACAGGATGGAAAGAATCTGAGTCTTTGATTGAACTGAATTAGCCAGCTCTGGAATTTCTAGACTTCTTGTTACTTGAGATAATAAATGTCTGTATTGTTTAAGCCACATGTAGTTGGAGTTTTGCTTACTTTTGGGTTAAATCAAAACAGGTAATATATAAGGCAAAACCTGAGCTCATTTCTGCTACTTCCAGTGAAAGAACATAAACTAGACTGTGTAATCCGCATGCTCCAGGTTTCACTACCCTGTATAAGCAAATGAGGTCAGCATTACATTAATACTCAAAATACTTTATCTCTATCCCCATATCTGTTTGACTAGCAGGAAACTCCCCCATATATTCCTGGCATTTCCTTTCTTAGTGTTTTCTAAAATCTCATTGGAATTCTTAGACTTGTTTTAAAAAATGTTTATTAGTTATGTATTATCACCTGCAAGGAGCAAGGAGGTAATTTCAATAATGATTTTCTTATTGGCTTAAGTTAACTCTGATGATAAAAGAAAGGTATATACCTTGTAGGAAATTTGGAAAGTAGAGAAAAATATAAGGACAAAACCCATAAAACTATACTTTTACCATTAGGAGATACTTCTTTATGAGTAGATTGTTTTCTTTCTAGTATTTCCAATATTTTTATTGTGAAATATAAGTGCACATAATATAAATGTAGAGTTTGAGAAGTAATTACAAAACAAACTTCCAGTAACCATCATCCAGGCCGAGAAAGAGAAAACTACCATCACTTCAGAAACCTCCAAACATCTCTCCCCAATTATAACCTTCTTCCTTCCTCCCTCATAGGTAATGATTAATTTAACTTTTGAACAAATTATTTCTTTTGTTTTCCATCATAATTTTATCACCTAAGTGATATATCACTAAAAATATTATTTTAATTTTGTCTGTTTTAAAATTTTTATATAAATTAAATAATATTTTATGCATTTATTATCATGATTTTTTCCACTCAACAAATATATGCCAGATTAATCCACATTATTGAGTGTAGCTAGAATTCATTTATTTTCATTGCTGTATAATAATATACTGCATAATATTAAAACTTTAATTTATCCATCCTATTCTAGGTTGACATATTGGTTATATCCAGTGTGTCTCTTGAATATTTTTTTATGGTAGAATTATACTATCTCTAGAATTGTATATTCTACTTTCATCATTTAACATTATAGTGTAAGTATTTTCTCTTGTTACTAAAAGTTATTTAGAAATATGGTATCTAATTGCTGTAGCATATTTTATTATATGTAGGTGCTGTAATTTATTTAACCATCTCTCTAGGGTTCTTATTTAATATTGTTTTCAATTATTTGTTACTGCAAGTAATGGTATGGTTAATATTTTACACATAAGATTTTTTGTCTGTATTTCAAAGCAATTCCTCAGGTCATTTCCCAAAAATAGAAATACTATATCAAATAGTATAAATATTTGAAAGTCACAGTTCTCTCCAGAAGGGTGGTATTAATCAGGAATGGATGAGAGTGACTGTTTCACCTTCCCTTTGCCAGCATTAAATATGTGCTCACACTCTTATGCATGCTTGTGCTCTCTTTCTCTCTCTCCCTCCCTCCTCTCTCTGCCTCCCTCCATCTCTCTCTCCCTCCCTCCATCCTCTTCCTCTCTCTCTCTCTGTCTTTCATTCCCTTCCTCCCTCCCTTTAATCTTCGTCAAGGGTTGTGATGCAAACTTTGTATTAGAGCCTAGTCAAGTACAAAAAAGATTTATCACATATAAGAAATAACTCAATGAATTAGACCTTCAAAAAGAAACATTAGACTTAGTAATTAATAGTAAATAAATAATTAAAATGCCACTGTATTTTAAGAAGAGAGAAAAATAGAAGAGGAAAGAGGAATAAAACTGTAGCAGAGACTGACCAGATGCTCACCAAACACATTTCCTCTTCTGAGTATACAAGATTACATTAACTAGTCTTCATTATGACTGGATCCATAACAGAGTTTTAGCCACTGGAATGTAGGGACAGTATGATGTATGTCACCAAAAACCTTTCACACTTCATCCTGCTTCCTCTTTCCCCTTCCATTGTCTAAATGGAGATGACTCCAAGGACAAAGAGTAGGACAGAGTCCTGAGTGGAACAAGTCTTAGTTTCAAAACGATCACACTGAATACCAGGCAACCAGAAATATTCACATGGAAATGAGGAAAGAATGAATTTTATAAAGCTAAGTATCTGAGAATAGGAGGGGTCTGTATGTTACACCAGCCAGGGTTATTTACCTTAACCATCACAAAATATTTATTGAGTAATAATTATATTCTAGTCACTTGGTTAAATGTGTTACTTATGTTTCTTATTTAATCCTTATAGCAATTCTATACAGTAGTTCTTATTAATACCATCTTAAAGATAAGTGATTTGCCCAAGAAGAGTCAGAGTTTAAATCTCAGTTCCTCTGACAACAAAGGCCATTCTCATTGCATTTTCTTATGCTGTCTCCTATAGGTATCTACAGAGAAACTATATAAAATAGATAGGTATTATGGTTCATTAATTCAAAAGTCATTGGGTGCCTGCTACCGACCAGGCTCTACTTCTGCACATACATCAGTGAGTCATGCTGCATCTTTTCTAGATTATATCTCTCTTGCAAATATAGAAATTGAAAATTATTAGGCATTTTTACATTTATCTAACTTGATGCTAAATTATATTTTTATATTTTAAATGTGAGTGCCATATATATCTAGGCCTCAAGGAGAGAAAGAAGGTGGAGACATAGAAGGGCAGGGATAGGGAAGACTAATTGACAGCCTTGACCTCTACCTCACTTTCAGTGCCCATATGACCTGGAATGTGGCAAGGCCTTTGATACAGCAGCTGATGGAGAGCAATAGGAGATGGGGAATGTTCTAGAGATGTCCATTCAAATGAACCACCTAGCAAACACTACAACAGTCTGTTAAGTCTCTATGGCATATTCCAGACTGTCTCCTTGATAATAACTTACACAGATTGCAACCTTCTTTATAAGCAGAAAATACTCTGTGAATATACACCTTAAAACTGCAAATTTACAAAGTAATGTCTATCATCAAAAATAGTTTTAAAATTTTCTGTTTATGTCCAGCTTCAGCTAATCATAGGCTGAACTGAGTACTGTAGATGTTCCAAATTTGCCCCACAACACTCTTTTTCCTAAATCAAATTAAATATGAACTTAAATCCCCCATCTTTCATATTGATAAGAATTTCAAATTTCATCATGCTTTGTGAACCACTCCTCCTCTCTTGATATCACACAAGAAACTGATGGGGCTTAAGCAATACAAAAAAAAAAGTTTTAAGGACTTCTGCAGTGATCAGAGCCTAATTCTCCTGAAAGTTGTAAGTCTAGTGGTTCATTTGAAGGAGCAACTCCAGAACATACCCAATCCTTATCCTCCACTACCCACCGTCAGCTGCCCATCAAAGGCTTCACCAAATTCCAGGGCACCTCCTAGGACCCGGGAGGAGGGTACAAGCCCAATCTCTCAAGAAGGCCCCCTCTGTCTTCGCCATCCATATGGCTCCACCTCACCTTCCTCCACTGAAAGGCTGCCTTCCTACTCAGGTCTGATCCTACATAATCGCCCTGTCTCACTTCCATCCCTGCCTCCTTCGTGCTGAAAATGCATGAAACAGAGATGCTACTTCATCAGGGAAATACAAACTAACACCATAACAAGATACCACCTCATACCTATTATGTATGAGTGGCTAAAATTAACAACACAAGAAACAACAGATGTTGGCAAGGATGTGGAGAAAGGGAAACACTTTTGCACTGCTGGTGAGAATGCAAACTGGTGCAGCCACTCTGGAGAACAGTATGGAGGTTTCTCAAAAAACTAAAAATAGAGCTACCCTATTACCCAACAATTGTGTTTCTGGCATTTATCCAAAGGATATAAAAATGTTGATTCAAAGGGGCACATGCACCCCAATGTTTATAGCAGCATTATCAACAATAGCCAAAGTATGGAAAGTTCAAATGTCCATTGATGGATGAATGGATAAAGAAGATGTGGTGTGTATATATACAATGGAGTATTGCTTGGCAATCAAAAAGGATGAAATCTTGCCATTTGCAACAATGTAGATGGAATTAGAGTGTATTATGCTAAGTGAAATAAGTCAGCTAGAGAAAGACAAATATTACATTATTTCACTCATGTGTGAAATTTAAGAAACAAAACAGATGAACATGGGGGAAGGGAAGGAAAATAAGATAAAATCAGAGAGGGAGGCAAACCATAAGAGACTTTTAAATACAGAGAACAAACTGAGGGTTGCTGAAGAGGAGGTGGATGAAGGGATGGGCTAGATGGTTGATGGGCATTTAAGGAGGACACTTGCTGGAATAAGCACTAGGTGTTGTATGTATGTGATGAATCAGTAAATTTTACTCTTAAACCATTATTACACTATATGTTAACTAACTTGGGTTTATATAAAATTAAAAAAAAAGAAACAGAGATGTACCTCACAGCTCAAATCTGGAGAACACAAATGACAACCTTCTCTTTCTAGGTTGAGACGAAAAAGTGAAACCTTTGCTCTTTCCTGGTGAGTGCTCAGCAGCAACATCAACAAGGGAAAACAAGAAACTACTAATAATTTAAATTTACATAAAAACGGAACCTAGCAATAGACTTTAAAAATTAAAGCTAGTCATTTTACCTAAGATTATCTTTTAATAAAGAGCTACTGGGATCAGGAGCTTTGCATCATCATCTCCAAAGACTCACAAAAGGTCTAGTTCAGGCCTCTCACAGGTAGTGCCACATTTATTATTCAGCAAATATTTACCACTTGATTTCCATATGCCCACCGTGGCACTAGATGCAGGGAATATAAAAACCTTCATGCTTGAGACTTCTTCTGCTCAGGTATATCGTTACAAGTATTAACTCATGTAATTTCCAATAAAGTACACACAAACCATCCTCATTGTACACATGAAGAAATTGTGAGAAATCAAGTGGCCTATGCAGAGTCATACAACTGGGAACTGTTGGAGAAGGGATTCTAACTCAGGCAATCTGGGCTCAGGAGCCATGCTCTTTATCATTACTCTAATAAAATATATTATTTATATCATTACATACTGTATTCATTTTAGCAGATGACTGTCAGAACCCCCATTCATATATGCACTACTAGCCCCTGGGATTTCCCTTTCTAGCATCCCTAAGGCCCATCTAATTGAGATATATCTCATCCTCTAGGATCCTCCAAAATAAGAGCCCTGATCTTTACTTTCCCCAGGCAAGATAAAAGTCTTTAACATCTTAATTATGTGTTGGTGGGTATCCCCACCCAAAATGTATTGAAAAACACAACTTTATGTTTTTTAAATGATATAAAAGTTAGCTATGCTATATGAAAATAATTGTGTTCTAAATTTTCAGACATAAAAATTCTACAAGCTTATTGATGCTTGATCAATATCTCTTATTCTCTCTTTATCTCTCCTTTTCTCTATTTCTTCTCTCTCTCTTTCTAACTCTGATACCCTTACACAAGCCTAGTATTCATGTGGGAAATCCAGTCCAACCTAATCCAGCATCAAAGATGGTATTGGTCATACCATCAGCAGAGATTCCCCCCACCCATTAGACCCATTAGACTGTTAAGGAGAGATAACTGCTCTCTACTAAGAGAGATGATCCTCAGTATCAACCGCTGTCTGGAACTTCTTAAAGTTCTTATGATCTCTAAAATTCTACCTGACTGTATCCAACAACTCCATTTTAGCTATTATAATCACATATTTTAAACAATGAGAAATGAGCATACCATGACCTATGGCTCCTGTAAAATTCTTGGTTTATGTCAGCCACATATTTTTCTGCCTGTTGATAAATGTATTCAGTATCTTAATTAGAAAGATAAAGAAATTATATTTTTAAAAAATAACAAAAATCTATTTCTTCATACTATAAACAAAATTTCTCCTATTATGTCTCTCTCCAATATTTATACGTGTGCTTTCTGTTAATCAAAATTAGAAGTAATTAAATCAATTACAAAAAAGTACCTGCCATCTGCACAAGGACTCTTCTAAGTAGAGCAGAGTGTAAGGTTCAGAAATGCTCTTGGAGGACAGTCTTTTGGGCGAAAGATCTAAGTAGATTAAAATCACAAAGTAATAAATTCTCACCTACTTCATGATATAGGTAAGATATACTATTGAAACATAGAAGAAAGGGAGGTTCCTTTTGGCTGAAGTGATTAGGAAAGATTTAAATAGGGAACTGGGGTTTACCTGGGTCTCGAAGGCTGAATGGATTTTCATAGGGAAGAGATGAGGGACAGGCAGTCAGATAACAGAGTGGTAACAGCAAAGTAAGAAAGCTGTGGTTTGGAGGCTAGGAATAGCAATTTAACTAGAGAGGATGATTTATATAAGTGGGATCTAGGACTGGAAAGATGGTTGGGAGCAAAATGCGAAGAGCTGCAAACAACAGAACAAGGAATTCAGGCTTTATAGAGTTGATCATGGGGAGCTACTGAGGGTTTCTGGACAAGTGCACACATAATTAAAATGGTACCTGAGAAGTCAACTGGCAAAAATTATAGCAGTGTTTCTTTTTTTTTTTCTTTTAAGTAAGCCTTGTGCTCAGCACAGAGCCCAATGTGGAGCCCAACTTGAGGCTTGAACTCATGACCCTGAAACCAAGACCTGAGCTGAGATCAAGAGTCAAATGCTTAACTAACTAAGCCACCCAGATGCCCCTATAGCAGTGTTTCTTAACCTTTTAAAAAAATTATTGCCCCTTAACCCACAAGGAGTTTTCATGCACATTTTTTTTCCTAATGGCCACTGCCTGTGAAATTTCAATACTGCAGATATGTTGTTTATTCATTTACTGTATGTATATATCTGTGCTTTATACTCAAAAAGAATAAATTTTTTCAGCTTCTGAAAACCAATTTCTACCCTCTTATGGGTGATATTGTCTCCATTCAGGATATATACATTGTAGAATGTGTAGAATTGGAGAGTGATATATGAACTGATGAAAGTACAAAGAATCTCTTTTCCTCATAGCAGTCCAAGCAAGCAAGAGGTGGAGAAGGCGGTGCCTAATGAAAGAAAATACACTATGTCAGAGCACAGTTGGTGGCAGACTGAACTAATAGCAGGAAGGGCAACGAGGAGGATAAGGAAGGATTCAAAGACGTGGGTAGCTCAGGGGACATGTAAACAACAGTTTGTAGGTAGAGTTCCAGGAGAAGATAGTGAGGGCCCAGTGACACAGATAGTATACAGTATCAGGGAATCTGCAATGGTGATTGAGGCATGATAGCTCTGATTATTTGCGAAGTACCTCACAAGACTGCCAATGGGCAAAGAGAAGAGGCCAACACAAAGTTGCTAGAAACAAAGAAAGGAGATGTGAAGTCCCAGGAGTCCCAGGAGAAGTTATGTCTTCTGGACAAATCTGGGATCCAGAGATCAGAACTAGGACTCCTGTCCACAGCCCAGCAGGACAACTATGATCATCCTCAGTGAGGGAGGTACAAAGATGGTTTAAATGCTACAGTTGTCCCTTGAGCAATGTGGGGGTTAATGATGCTGACCCCTGTGCAGTCAAAAATCTGTGTATTACCTTTTGAGTTCTCAAAACCTTAACTACTGATAGCTGACTGTTGACCAGAAGACTGACTCATAACAGTCGATTAACACATATTTTGTATGTTTTATGAATTGTATGTCGTATCCTTACAATAAAGTAAGCTAGAGAAAAGAAAATGTTATTAAGAAGATCATAAGCAAGAGAAAATAAATATACAGTACTGTACTGTATTTATAGAAAAAAATACGCATATAAGTGGATCCACGCAGTTCATACCCATGTTGTTCAAGGGTGAATTGTACCTTCTTTTCGTCAACCTCATTGGCCTGGTAATAGGAATAGGACTGAGGCTTCTGGAAGGAAGTCACACCAGTCACACAAAGGGAAATAAGTATGACAAGGGTATGAGGAATTAGGCAGGACTAGTAGAAGACACTGTAAACAGCATGGGACTTAAGAAGTCATTTTAGGACACTCAGTTCAAGATGGCAGCTCTGGACACTATTAAAATGAGAATGAATGCATTAAAAATATCACAATAAAAAGAATGACAGGGAAGCCATCAGCATAAGAGAAATGTCATCAAATTTCTGGGAAATGGAAAACTGAAGGAAAAGTGATGTCTGATGAAGCACTAAGTGAAAATACACATGAAAGAGGCTGCAAGTGAAGGCTGCAAGTGTGGATCTCCAGAAAAGCTTGTGACATAGATATTAAGTAGCATGGAGGTAAGAAGGACATGCAGGATGACATGCAAGACCTAAAACAGAATTAACTGAAAATCTGTGTGTGAAACAAGGCTTATATACATACACACTATACCCTGGAGCTTAGGACCTCTGTTGCCAACTTTCTACACCTGCCCTCAGCCAGAAAGAAAGAAAAGAAAGAAAGAAAGAAAGAAGGAAGAATGGAAGGAAAGAAGGAAGGGAAGGAAGGAGGAAAGGAAGAAAGGAAGGGAAAGGGGAAGGGAGGGGAGGGAAGGAAAGGGAAGGGGAGGCAGGGGAGGAGACGGGCAGGCAGTAGGCCTAGAAAGAAAAAGTCAAATCAAAGGATAGAACTGCAGGAAAGAAATCCCAAGAGGAGGAATTTGGCAAAGGTGCCACAGACTTCACACAATGCTTGTATATTACAATATGTTATAAGCAATTAAGGAACAATAAAGACTGATATCATGGGGGTGGGAAATACAAGTACAAAAGAAAGGAAATGAAATCATTAAGTTAGCTATGAGTTCATAATCTGAACTTTTCTAATTCCAAATTGTAGAATCAATATACTGACAAATAGGAATGAAAGGAAACAACCTCCGGCGACAGAGCCCCGCTCCCAGGCGCTGCCGGAGAACCGACACCGACTTCTTTCTCTTTCCCCTCATTGGCGCTTCTCCCCAGCCGTTCGCCTCTGGGCCCCTCCGCATTTCTTGAGGCTTAAAGTGGCATTCTAAAAGCAATTTAAAAATCATGTCAAGCTCAGTTGAACAGAAAAAAGGGTCCACAAGACAGCGCAAGTGTGGCTTTTGTAAGTCAAATAGAGACAAGGAGTGTGGACAGTTACTAATCTCCGCAAACCAGAAGGTGGCAGCGCACCATAAGTGCATGCTCTTTTCATCTGCTTTGGTATCATCACACTCTGATAACGAAAGTCTTGGTGGATTTTCTATTGAAGATGTCCAAAAGGAAATTAAAAGAGGCACGAAACTGATGTGTTCTTTGTGCCATTGTCCTGGAGCAACAATTGGTTGTGATGTGAAAACATGTCACAGGACATACCACTACCACTGTGCATTGCATGATAAAGCTCAAATACGAGAGAAACCTTCACAAGGAATTTACATGGTTTATTGC
>CM053567.1:95618260-95656980 GCA_028646485.1 Cryptoprocta ferox
GCGCCCCGAGAGTTTTTAAATATGTTTTGCATAACAGTCCTAAACAGACTCTGAGCTGTCAGCATAGAGCCTGATGCCAGGCTTGATCCCATGAAATGTAAGATCAGGACCTGAGCTGAAATCAAGAGTTGGATACTTAACCAACTGAGCCACCCAGGGGCCCCTTGATCTATAATTCATTTAAACTTTACCCATGATACGTATGGATCTCCAATTTCACTCTTAATTTAAAAGTCATTATATATAATCCTAAATTTCTCTGTTGTGTGATTCTTCTTTTGGTTCCTGTAGGCAGGCAGCAGACCCTGCAGGAAGCTTTATTGGACATACTTTTTTAATAGTATTTGCCTCTTATTACATCTTTAATCAGTGAGGGAAATGGCAGAAGAAGTCATGCATCCATCTGGGATTTTGAGAGCTTAATCACTCTATTATTGAGGCCTTATGGGCTTGTAGTATGACATCAAAAGGTACATACTGGACCTCATTTTTCCTTTGTTACTTTTCTAAGTAAAATTATTGAATATTGGGGAGAATTCCCCCTTCTATGATAACACTTGAGGTCAGAGAGGAAGAAAAAGTTAATAATCAGAGTCCAGGAAATGTTTAGGGCTCATTATGCTTAAGCAGTACTTTAGATGCTGCTGTGTAAGTAAATGAGAGTCAAAGATAACTTTGACTCTTAGCTAATGGGATTGGGGACATCTAGAATCAAGGAACATTGATTCCCATAGAATTTGATCAGATACTCATGAAAGTCAAGAAGCAGGCCATGGGGAGAAACTCAGTCAGAGGAGGACTCTATTGAAGAAAGTCTGTGGTGGTGAAACCCCAGTACACAAAGGGCAGGGAAGAAAGACCTTTCCTGTTAGTATTGATTTTTGAATCCTAATTCCAGAGACTTTGGAATATCAGATTTGGTGGAGAATTTTATATTAGTGAATAAGTGGAAAATTTGCTGGAAATTTATGCATTATTATCATTTACCTCATAAATCATTTGTGTCCTAAAAATTGTATGTGTGTTATTCCTAGTTCATAGATGATAAAAAATATAGCAAAGGGAAACAAAGGGATGTTTATCCCAAAGTCACCTAGTCCATGATAGCAGAACTAAGACAGAGGTCCAGTGTTAGGCTCCATCTTCGTTAATTCTTCCTGCTAAAGAAGATCAGAGTGTGAACCATAGCTGATGATACATAATTTCTTTTTGTTTTTCTTTCTCCTCTTCCTCCTTCTCCTCCTCCTCCTCCTCCTCCTTTTTACTTGCCTATGGCAGGCATTGATTCTGGAAGATAAAATGGGATTGTATCTGTAGATGGGGTTGAAATGGTTCCAGTTTGAAGATGAAGCACTGTTAAGGTTAACAGCCAAATATTTGATTAAGCCATTTCTCCGTCTCCTCCCACTACACACACAACACTGAGGGTCCTTTGAGTAGAATATGTTGGATAAGAACTTGAGCTTGTTTTCTTCTTTGGTATTTGGTGCTTTTCACTCAATTTTGTTCAATCCCACTGTCCCTTATGTTGTCATAACCCTTCAAAAGTACAGATGTTTCTATCTATGTGGGAAATACACTGAGTCCAGTTTAAGTAGTGTAAGCATAAAGTACAAGACCTCATCACCACCGTTTGAATATATCTTACTTAAGATGTACCATCTTGTGTTATACTTTGCTGCAGAATTTAATGAGCACAGTGAGGGTGAACTTGCTGAATCATAGATTGGTTTTTTGTAGCCTGACCAGATTGCCCCTGGATCAATCTTTTCTCCCCCTGTGGCTAATTGAGATACATTCACCTTTCTGTTTCACAAATCTTTCCAAAACTCCTCCTTGTGGGTGGGTTCCTTGGATGGTTGCAAGTTTCTGGTAGCTGGACTAGTCAGATCTGTGGCTAGAGGGAGAAACAGTCATTTCACTTGAGTAGAACCACTCTCTGGTAAAAGACACAATCAATCTCTGATTTGCATGACTCTTTTGAAAAATTTCCTACTTTCTGAGAACCCCTGAAAGGGAATTATTTATTCACTAAGGAGCAATATGGTGGGCTGTTGGGCAATCCTATTGGAACGGGCTGTCAGGAGCTTCTTGTCAGGCAGGTCTGTGCTCCACACTGACTTACTGCTCCAGGGTTATCTTTGAAGAAGCATTGCTCTATAGTAATAATGCTGGATCAGTTCTACTTCCTGTGTGGTTTGCTCAAGCATGTGTGGTTGTGAATTAGAACTCTGAAGTAGTTCAATATAGGAGTTTCCTTTCATCTTGTCTGAAGATGTGGTTGGAGCTTCCCCTTGAAGACAAAATTTGTAGCCTTAATCATGTGCCTGTTTTTAATGATCAGCCTTTGGATCATTAAAATGATCAACCATTGGAGGGCCTATATGTGTTCCAGTCACCTGATCTCTGGACTGAGTTCTCTGTTCTTTTAAAATTAGCTCATGATCTGCCACTGTTCAGCTTTTGCAACATCTTTCTCTTCATATTAAACCTTGCCATTAAAAGCAAACTAACATATTGGTAACTCAGCAACATTCCTTGCACAAAGAAATGAGGCAAATTATAAAATGTTGATAAATGAGTATACTGTATGGTTCAAGGTCACTAAAATTAGTTTATAGTTATTCTGCAAGCCTCATCATTTGTTGGATGAGAATATAACACTCAGGGAAGTATGCAAAAAAGGGCAAGAAATCTTGCCGACTAGTGTTTCTTCTGTTAACAAGAACCTAGTCATAATTATATTTATTTTGTAATTCTGTGATAGTTTGAGGATCCTCTAATCTTGTTTAGAAATGTTACCCAATCTTAGAGGTCTCCAAAACATTGGTCTTTATGGAAACTGTGATTCTTAAAAATGATTGTTAGAATATCTCAAAATGTTAATAGAGAATGTAGAGCTGTCATGCTGGTTTTTTGACCTCCTTTATTTTCTGTTGTACCATCTAACTTCTTATATTTGGAAATATTTCTCAACTCATGCTTCTGTACCTTCTTTAATCCCTCCAAGTTTTTATAACTTTTCCTCCTTGAATAGAAATGGACTTTTTTTTCTGAATAAAAATGAAATATATTCTAGTTCAAAGGAATTCACCAAAAAACCCCCAGAAAAATAAAAAGAACTGTTAAATAACAAAAATTCAACTGAGTACACTATAAGGTCTAATTATTTATATTAATCAATTTGTAAATTGGGCAGCAAGTAGAAGGGAGCTGCAGAGGAAAGGATTTTGAAGGTAGAAAGGAAGTGGGAAAAAAGGAAATTATTAGCAATGAATCCATGAATTTAGGTAAGGTTGCCCTCCTGAGGGGAGCAGTAGGTGTTCATCCATAAATTTCCTTGTGCTAACTAGGAAATTCCCATGTTGACTGGTTAAAGGTTACATTTAAGGAATGGGAGTATTGAAACTGCAGTGAAGGTAGGTATTAAGTCTTGGTTTACTGACTTGAGGCCTTAACTTAAGTGAAATCATTTTGGGTCTTGGGTTTTGTTTTTAACAGAAGAAATAAATGCTATTTATATAATTGGAAGTTTAGTATACGCCCAATCCTTCTGTGTATATCAAAACTTCACTATCAAACTGGAGGAATACCTAAAACTCTCCACTAAATTTTTAAAAAATATTTATTTATTTTTGAGAGACAGAGTGTGTGCAGGCTGGGGCAGAGAGAGAGGGAGACACAGAATCTGAAACAAGCTCCAGGCTCTGAGCTGTCAGCACAGAGCCTGACATAGGGGTCAAACTCACTGACTGCGAGATCATGACTTGAACTGAAGTCAAGGCTTAACTGACTGAGCCACATAGCCACCCCTAAAACTCTCCATTTTAATGACAGTTTAAGCAATTACCATCTTAAAAAGAAAAATCTAAATGTTAACACAAATACCTGTGCAATTATCTGGTAAGACAAGATTGATATTCAAAATAATTAAAAACTATTAACAATAATTGATGGAATGACAGGATGGATGGGTGAATACTGGCTAAATCTCAGACCTACATTTAAAAAATCTAATTCTTTCCCTTGTAGATAAATTTGAGGCACTAATAAAATACTGTGAAATGGTTACATGCCTAAGAAGTAGCCAGGGCATCCAAAACCCAAATACTCTATAAACCAAAAACAGTAAAACCTGTTTGTGAGCATAATTCATTCTGAAAACATGCTTTTAATCCAAAGCACTCATATATCAAAGTGAATTTCAAGAGCCATTGGCTCAGTTGTGATCATATGATATTTGGCATCATGTACTACTTGTATTGTAATACATCACTTGTTTATCAAATTAATATTTATTAGAAATGTTCTGCAAGTGTTCTGTAAGATATGCAAACAAGTTACTTGTAATCCAAGGTTTTACTGTATATGAGTTAGTATGATGGCTAATTTTATGTGTCAATTTGTCTAAGCTATGGTGTCCAAATGTTGGTTCAAATACCAGGCTAGGTGTTACTGTGAAAGTATTTTTTAGATGTGATTAGCATTTAAATCAGTAGACTTAAAAATTTTTCTCTAGACTATAACATGGAAACCCTGTAGCCTGCTGCTCTGAGGAAATTTGACTCAAGACTGTCATATCAATCGTTACATGAATTTCCAGCCTACTGACTTGCCCTACAAATTTGACTTGCCCACTCCTGCAATTGCATGAGACAATTCCTTAAAATAGGATTTTCTCTCTCTCATCTCTCTCTATCTCCATTGCTCTCCTATTGGTCTGTATCCCTGGAGAACCTTGACTAATAGATTTAGTGACTAAGGTTAATGATAATCCTCTTTCAAAATTCCCCAGACAAGTTGAACTTGGGCAAGTGGGCAGTAGTGGTCCTCAATCTTCAATGGACAAGCTCTCATAGATCCTTACTACCTTGTAATTCTTTCTTATTTCTGAATACCAACTTTGATTTCCTCATTACTGTGCTCAGTAAATGTTATCATTCCTTGTTTGCGCTATGCTATCAGCTCAGCAGCTTATCTGAATGACTGTCTGTGGTTTTGATACTATGTTCTTAGAAGAATTTTGTGCAGGTTTTCTGTTTTTCTGCCTGGATTTTAGTACCTCCAGGAAGCAAGCTCCATGGAACTGATAGGTAACGATGAATACCTGTGGATTTGGAGCTCCTCAATAGCAGCTTTGCATATGGACCATGATCTTCTTGTTTTTTGCATTTGCAGTAATAGGAGACAAGTTCTCTGCATATTTTTTTGCCAAATTGCTAAGATGTATAGTTGCCCAGTTATGATCATTTTGAATTTGTAGTTTCAATAAGGAAATGAAATTTTAGATGCTTTGTCACTCCATTCTATTTTGGAAACACACCACACTATCAGAAGTGTTTTTTTCCTTAGCCTTGTTCCTTAAATAGCCTGTAAACTCATTAGAGACAGAATAATGTGTTCATCTTTGAGGTTTTTCTAAAAGTGAGCACAGTGCCTAATAGTAGACATTTAATACAATTTTGAATGAGTAATTAACAGTAGGATTGAAGATTTTATAATCTATTTTATTGATTGATGGTAATTAACATTATCCATTGATTCAAAATTTTAAAATACTATCTATCCCAAATTAGTTTCTTTCTTGATGTCTATTCAGTGAAGCTGTCTATTCAATGAAGCTGTATTCCAGAGGTCAAAGAGCAGAAAACAAAAGATCACAAGGATTCCAGTTTATTTTCTTCTCTACTCCACTGCAGACACCTTCTATTTTATCGTATCTTTATTTTAGGAATAATCCAATGTATCGAGTGGCAGTCAAGAGAATTTTACCGTGTGCTAAGAGTCCAACTGCAATTTGATACTGCTAATGCACAGAAATTTACTTATAAGATGCAATTTAACATTACTATTTAAATTGTGTTTTCTTTACTATAAAACAGGCCAAGTATATGTATATACCCTAAATGCCATTTTGTGCTACACATGACTTTTTATTTGAGGGAATTCTGGGGAGAAATAATGGTGCTTTTAACCTGATTTCAGATGGTAAATAATGAGGTAGAGAAACGCTATCATGTGGGTAAGTTGCTATGATATTCAATTATGCTACCAGAAAAATGAGAATTGAAGAGAAGTAATTTACTTTGAGCAAAACCATTCCTTCAAATTTCTCTCTCTGTCTCTGTGTCTCTGTGTCTCTGTGTCTCTCTGTCTCTGTGTCTCTGTGTCTCTCTGTCTATGTCTCTCATATATATATATATGTATGTATATATACACACACACACATATAAATTTGTAGGTAAGTGAGTGGAATTGGAGAATAACAATGATCAGGGCAGACAGATGAGAATCTGAGGCAATCACTCTAAGTTGTATACCTTCTCCAATTGGGAACTTCTCATAGCCACTGTCCAGATGTAATTAGAAGTGAAGACATTTTGGTCTTGACATTTATTAATTGCTGGCAATAAATAATCTATGAAAAGTAAACTAGGAGAAGGTAAATATTAAAGCAGCAGGATAAGAAAGTTGTCAAAAATAGGAAAGACATTTAGAAACGAATTCTAAGTGGGGGAAATAAAATATTGAGCACACTATACTAGAACAGTAATACAAAAACAAATCTCATACTATAGCCAGTTAGTATATGCTTCAACAGCTAGGGACCAGCAAAACCCTCCAGGGCTTTAGGCTTGCCTGGTGCAATCAAAACCCTTGAGAATGTCCCTGGTCATGAGTCCAGAAGTCTTCGCAGAGTAAATGGGGACACATTTTTCTCTTGCTTTCGATAATCTTCATGGAAACCTAGAAGGGTATACTTTATTATTGATCCATTATATTTGCACACCAGGCTGCAAGGAAGGTTCTTGCAGAAAGAGTGTTGCCAAAATTGGTGCAAAAAAAGAGAAAAAACCTTGAGTTGACTAATAAGTGTTGAGATTATAATAAAAATATCTCAAACCCAAATGTTTTACAGATGTGTTCTACTGATTTTTCAAGTAAAAGTAGTTCTTTTCTTATTTAAATTATTCTAGAAAACAAAAAAGGAGCTAAGTTTCTTGCCTTATGAGGTAAATAAAATCATAATTCCAAAAGTAAAAGAAAATTATAGATCCTTTTTACTTATGTAGAGAAAAAAACTTAAATAAAATATTAGCTAATGGAATCCAATTGTGTGAACCAAAAAAAAAAAAACATTATCAAATAGGCTCTATCCTAGTTGTGCAAGGACAATTTTACATCAGGAATTTATCAGTGTAATTTATGATAAAATATTGACATAGAAAAGTAATTACCTTAGCTGATACAGAAAATGCACTTGCTATGGTACAGCAGTTATTTAAAATAAAATTTTAAAGTAAGTTAGAAATAGGAAGTAGTTTCCTTGATGTGGTAAAAGTTACTTATCAACACCTTACAGCAAATATTATACTTAATGGAGAAACTTGGATGTTGTCTCTTTAGGATCGGGGATAAGAAAAAGCTGTTTGTTCTCATTGTAACAGTTTAATACTGAATGATAGGTCTTGGCTAATGCTACAAGGGAAAAAAACATAAGCAAATATTGGCAGAGGTTAAGCTTCTGATTTGCAGACGATAATGTTACATAGAAAAGCATCAGAATCAAGAACAAGCTGTTATTACTAATAACAGAATTCAGTGTTTGCCAGATATAATCAACTCAAAAAGCCAGTAGGCAATTGTACATCCATAGGCAAATAAATAAAAGCAAAAACAAAAAAACACATCTCAATCTGAACCTCACACCTCCCACAAAAGTTAACTCATAAACTCAAAATGTAAATTATAAAACTTCTAGGAAAAGACTATAGGAAAAAGATATTCAAGACCTAGAACTAGGCAGAGGTTTTAGACTTGACACCAAAAGCATGATCCAGAAGAGGAAATGTTGACAAATTGTACGTCATCAAAAATAATGACTTTTGCTCTGTGGATGACCCTGCTAAAAGGATAGAAAGACAGATTGCAGACTGGGAGGAAATATTTCTAAGTCACATACCCAGCAGAGATCTAATATCTAGAATATATTATACTCTCAAAACCCAACATTAAGAAGACAAACAATCCAATTAGAAAATGGGCACAAGACCATAAACAGTTTTTTCACCAAAGAGGATATACAGATACCAAATCAACAAGTGAAAAGATGTTCGACATCATTAACCATTAGAGAAATGAAAATTAAAACTGCCATGAAATATTCCTACACATCTATCAGGATGGATATAATAAACAGCGAAAATACCAAATGCCGTCAAGCATGTGGAGAGATGGCATCTCTCATACGTTGCAGAGGAGAATGTAAAATGGTATAGCCATGCTGGAAATTAGTTTGGCAATTATTTTCAAAACTAAAAATGGATTTACCAGAAGACCCAGTGATTGTACTCTTGGGCATTTATTTCATAGAAATGAAGACTTATTTTTATTTAGGACCATGTACACAAATGTTGATAGCAGTTTTAATCATAAGCTCCCCAGACTGCAAACTACCCACAGATTAACAACAACAACAAAACTCTGAATAGTTAAAAACAAACTATCGTACATCTATACCACAGAATTCTACACTGCAACTTAAAGGAATAAATTACTAACACATGTAAAAACTTGGATGGCTCTGAAGTATATTATGCTAAGTGAAAAAAAATTCAAAAAGTCACAGACTATATGATTCTATTTATATATATTTTTCTGACAAAACTATAGAAAGGGAGAACATATCAGTTGTCAGGGGAGGGAATGTTTGTGGCTTAAAAGGATAAGGCAAGGCAGTCTTGTGGTATTGAATCCCACTGTGTGAACCAGAATACACGATCAAGTAGGCTTTATTTTAGTTATGCAAGGATGATTGTCATTATAAAATCAATGTAATTCACCACATTAATATAGAAAAATAAATACCTCAGC
Source organism: Cryptoprocta ferox (assembly GCA_028646485.1). Lineage (NCBI taxonomy): Eukaryota > Metazoa > Chordata > Mammalia > Carnivora > Eupleridae > Cryptoprocta > Cryptoprocta ferox. Next base: position 95,627,135 of record CM053567.1, read on the forward strand.
TGATATAGAAAAAATGCACTCATTATGGAATGAGTTATTTAAAATAAAATTTTAAAAGTAAGCTAGGCATAGAAGGGAACTTCTTTAATGTGGTATAAGTTACATATTAAAACCTTCTAGCAAATATTACACTTGCAGTCCTATAGTTGTGTAAGGTAATGTTTAGTGGAGGTACATACATACATGAGTTCAGGTATAACCAATAAAGTATAAATAAGCAATATGGATGGTACCAATGTCAGTTTCTTAGCTTAGATACTGGACTATAGTTGGGTAAGATGTTAACACTGGGAGAGATGGAAGAAGGGCTGCATGAGACTGGCTGCAACCTCCTGTGAATCTAGAATTACTTCAAAATAAAAATAACCTTTCCCCCAACTCCCAGAGCCAACAGAATTTCTCTATACCAATTGGAAACAAAAATACAATAAAGCTGAAATAGCATCATAATAAAAAACTTATATCAAAGAATGTATTTAATCAAGAACATGTAAAACTCTGAGTAAGGTGTTAAAGCACTAATAAAAGACACTGGAGGTGATCTGATTAAATAGAGGGAAACGTAGTCTTTAAAGGGACAGTTCAATTGCATGAAGAAGTAAATTCTCCACAATCTGAATTCCACTTGGATTTATTTGAGGTTCTTGATACCTATTAGCTATTGTGATTGAAAAACTACAAAGCCAGCATAATAGCAACAGTGAGGTATTGGCTCAACAACTGACCAGTAGACAAAAACAAAACAAAATGAAACAAAAAAACCCACAAAGACTTCTTAAAACAAAAGTGCATGCATTTACAGTAAGTTAAGATACAAAACATGACACTGCAACTAAATGGGGGAAGGAGAGATACATTAAATAAATGGTATAGGAAGCACTGTATGGAATAAAATATCTGACACCACACATAACAACTTCAAGATGGATTAAAGACTTACATGTAAAGACAAAATTAGAGTTAACAGGAGACTGTTGGGGATTCTTTGTAAACTAGGGACAAATCAGAGAATTTGTTAAACCCTTAAAAATGAATTGTGCAACAAATTTATGATTGTAATTAAATAAAATTGAGTTTGTCCATGATGCACAGTTAAGCAGTTGACGAATGGAATAGTTATTAAGAAACGGACTGTTAGAGAACAGATGATGGAATGAGAGTCAATCTTTTGGATATATAAAATTGATTAGGAATTAATATCTAAAATATTCAAGAGGCTGGGTGCCTGGGTGGCTCAGTCAGTGTCTGACTCTTGATTTTAGGTCAGGTCATGACTTCATGGTTCATGGGATCAAGCCCCACGATGGACTCTGTGCTTACAGCGCAGGGTCTGCTTGGGATTCTCTCTCCCTCTCTCTCTGCCTTTCCCTCCCAATCTCTCAAAAAAATTAAATAAACATTTAAAAAAGCTATGCAAGAAGTGAAAAGTAAGCTCCCAAAAGAAATGAAAAATGGGCAAAAGACACAAATATTCAATTTACAGAGAGGGAAGCAAAAAGGCCACCATACATATGAAGAGCTACTACCCAAACTCATTTTTAATTTAAAAAATGTGAATTAAAATGATACCTCCTTATGCTGCTATAAACCATAAAGATGGGACTTTTGCTTGCAACCAGGTGGGGTAGCAGGTACTAGATTTATCTTTTTCCCTGAGACAACTAACAGTTGGGACAAAATATATGAAGATTTTCAAAACTTTGTTTCAAGACACTTTGAAACATATACAGTCTGTTAAATTACAAAACTTTGAAACAAAAATCAGTAATCCAGGGAAGGCAGGAAATAAGAGGCAAGCCCCCAATAGTTCTCCATCATACTAGATGGAGTTTCCAGGCCACCACATAGGGAAAGTTCCCCCAGGTGGAGTCCTGAGTTGAGGAGATCCAGGATGATCATCCCCCAGCACAAGAAACATAAAGGAAACTACACCAAGACACATTAGAATCAAATTGCTTGAAAATGATAAGAAGAAAATCTTTAAAAGGCAGCCAAAGAAAAAGACTCCTTATGTACAGAGAAACAAAGTTCATAGATTTTTCCTTTTTCTTTTTGTTTATTTTTGAGAGAGAGAGCGAGAGCGAGCGAGCGTGCGCGAGAGAGAGCGAGCGAGCGTGCGCGAGAGACAGCACAAGTGGGGGAGGGGCAGAGAGAGAGGGGGACAGAGGATCCAAAGTGGATTCTGATCTGACAGCAGAGAGCCCACTTGGGGCTCAAACTCAGAAATCATGAGATCATGACCTGAGCCGAATTCGGTCGCTCAACCAACTGAACAACTGACTCTCCCATAGCAGAGTCTTCATCAGAAACAGGGCAAGCTAGAAGTGGAGCAAAACTTTAGAGACTAAAACAAAATGTTGCCAACCTAGATTTAGATCTATATCTTTATATATCTATATATCTTTCAAAAATGAGAACAAAGACCTTTTCAACATACAAAAACTGAAAATTTATCAGGAGTAGGCCTACAGAATAAAAATGTTAAAGAAAATCTTTGAGGCAGAACAAAAATAATACGAGATAGAAATTTGGAGCTACACAAATAAATGAAGTGTACTAGAAATAGTAACCATGTGGGTAAATATAAAATTTTTCTTGTTGTTTGAATCTCTTTAAAGATAATTGACTGTTTTAAGCAGAAGTGATACAATGTATTTTGGAGTTGATAACATGTAGAAGCAAAGTGTATGACAACAAAATGAAAACTCAAGAATAGAGAAATATATTATGAGATTCTCATAGCATGCACAAAGAGGGATAGTATCACATGGAGGCAGACTTGATGATACAAATAGAAAACAAATTGGAAGATCACAGATTTTAATCCAACCATACTGACAATCACCTTAAATATAAGTGGTCTGATCACCCAAATTAAAGGCAAAGCTGTCAGATTGGAAAAATATAAAACCCAGCTAGGTTATCTACAGGAAACCCACTTGAAATATACAAAAATAGATTAAAGGATGAGATAGAGAAGCCATGCTAACTCTAATCCAAAGAAAGCTGGACTTGATATATTCCTATCAGATAAAGTAGATTTTAGATTAACACAGTATCAGGGATAAAGAAGGCCTTTTCAGATGATAAAGGTGTTAATTCATCATGAGAATGGAACAATGCTAAGTGGTTATACAGCTAGTAACAGAGTTTCAAAATACATGAAACAAGAGACACAAATGCAAGGAGAGAGTGAGGAAACAATAATTATGGTTGTAAATTTCAGTATCTGTCTTTCAGTAATTGCTAGAAAAAATAGAAAAGCAGTAAGGAAATATGCCATTTATATCATTTTATCAACCAATTTGACCTAATGGACATTTATAGAATATTCAAGCTAACAGAAAACACATCCTTTTCCAGTGCATAAAGAACAGTTATCAAGATAGATTATATACTGGGCCACAATACAAGTCTCAATAAATTTAAAAAAAAATCCAAGTTTACCAAGTATATTCTCTAACCACAGTGTAATTAATCAGTAGTCAATCATAGAAGGATATCTGAAAAAATCTCCAATTACTTGGAAACTAAATAATACACTTTCACTGGAAACTCAGTGTATCATAATATGTGGGCTGTATTTAAAGCAGTACTTAGGATGAAATTTAATGTTCTAAGTGCTTACACTAGGGAAAAAAAAGGACTCTAAGCAAAAACCTCAGTTTCTGACTTAGAAACTATAAAAAGAGCATATGGAAACCAAATTACTAATAAGAAAAATAAGGCTTAGAGCAGAAATCCATGAGATAGAAAGCAAAAAGGCAACAAAAGTTCATGAGGATACTTTTTTTATGAGAATACTTTTAAGAGTAATTTATATTACTAATTTAGAATTTATTATGATGATAATTTCACATGTATATACATATTTTTAAACTCAATACATTGTATACTTCAAACACACATTTTATTATATGTCATTTAAACCCCAATAAAGCTGTTAAAAGTTAAAGTTGGGTAGTGCCAACATTGACAGCGATGTGGGAATATAGGAATCTCCATCCACTGATAGTGGCAGTGTAGACTAGGATGGGCATTCTGGGAAGCAAATAGATACCATTAGTCACTATATATATATATATATATATATATATACACACACACACACATATATATATATACACATATGCATATATATACACACATATATATATACACACACATATATATAAACTTATGCATCAATTCTTGTGGGTATATGCCTTAAATTTCTAAATACATTTGATAGGGGACATGTATGAGGATGTTCATTGCAGGACTATTTGCGGTGTTGGAGCGTTAGAGGAAACTGGTTAATAACAGCAGGTAGAGTGGATAAGTAGAATGTAGTAGATACAACCATGGAGTGCTATGCAGCAGTTTGTTTTGTTGTTAATGTAACATGGATGGACCTTAAAACACCTGTAGAGTGAAAAAAAACATATATGTGCATGTGTATATCTTTATTTGTGGATATATATATATATATATCCAATTTACTGAAATAAAAACAAATGCACGTGGAACAATCTCATACCTTTGTCAAGAGCACACAGTTATACTTTAAAGAATGATTGTCAGCTGCTGCCACCCATGTAATACATATGTCATGATGCTCCCTCCTGATAGGCACTGTGGTGGTGGGGGGTTGTCACCCAGACATTCCCCAGTCCCAGGGACCAGTGGCTGGTTTTGAACTTGTGTTGACTATTGATATTTATTTACTGTACAAATATAATTTATCATTTGTATCATGAAAAAAAAATGATTGTCTGTGGTTGGAGCTGAAGGATTGGACTGGGAAACAGGCTTAAAAGAGAAAGAAAAATTAGATGTTTTTTGGTTCTAAGCCACATCCCAGGACAGTTCAGAGAACTCAGAGCAGTTTTGTATTCTATGATGTGTTTCGGATCTCTTAAGGTATAAATTTTGATGTGACAGGTGACATCAAATTGTTTGCTTGTGAAGATTCAACCTCCTTTTCCAATTCACCATCCTTAATTGATAGATGTGTGTCAGAAAAAGTTCTTTAACACTCATAACTCTGGAATGAGTTCTTAAAAACCCAGAGTCTTTTAAAACTTTGCTCTAAATCTTACTAAATTCATGTTCTCTGGCATAGTAGATTTAATTTGAGCATGTTAGGTTTTCAGTTGAATAGCATTCTGATGGCCAGTTCATGACTTTAAGAAATATTTGCTTAATGCTATCTATATCTAGGATGTACAAGGTGACACGGACACTGTGCTCAGCGGTAATGGATGCAAAGATGAATCAGAGGTGCTTGCTAACTATACTGTAACACTTTAATTACCTGGGGACAAAGCAAGTATAAAAATAAGTCCCAAAGATATAGTAAAAGTGTGGTGACAATAATGTTCATAGAGTAGTGTGTGGGCACAGAAGGAAGAGTTGTGCATTCCAGCAAAGTAAGAGGAGAAGTGTAGAGGTTTGGAAAAACCTTCAGAAAAGCCAAGTGGAGTCAGAATTTAAAGCAAATGTTTAAGGGCACCTGGGTGACTCAGTCAGTCAAGCATCTGAGTTAGGCTCCGGTCATGATCTCACCATTCATGAATTCAAGCCCTGCATCAGGCTCTCAGAGTCAGCACAGAGTCCACTTCAGTTCCTCTGTCTCCCTCTCATCTCACTCTGCCCCTCCACTGCTCTCACTCTCTCTTAAGAATAAATAAACATTAAAAAAATTTTTAAGCAAATGTTCGTCGGGTAGCTAGTAATGGGAGATACATGCAATAAAGAGGGGCCACTTGATATCAAACAGCATAATAAGCTTGGGAAAATGAATTTGCCCAGGTAGATTTGGAACATCAAGTACACTTGGTGGAAGGAGAAACGTGGCAAGAGAGGAGGCTGAGCATGGACTCTGACAGTGCTAGAATCCTGGTATCTTCTGTTCTCCTATCATCTCTTCCTCTCTCACTCTGTTCTTCTAGTTTCTTCTCCTTGTACCTAGCAATGTTCTGAAAGCCTTTTTCATTTTAGCTGTAGAATTTGATTAAATTCTCTTTTATAATATTGCACATCAAAACAGTCATTTTTCAAATTTATTCTTAATGTTAGAGTTAATGCGTAATATATTACAGATAATCTAAGTCTGATTATCAATGTGATTATATGTCCTATAGTTACTTAAATTGTTAATCTATAAATTTTAGAATTAGTTGTCAAATATAAAAAGACAGTGAAAATTGCCTCCACTTTTACATTAATTTTCACACCATCCAACTTTTCTGTTTTCTTGACTATTATTATAAAGGTTTTTGGTGGATGACTTATTTCACAGTCACTGATTTTCAATCATTAGCTAAGGTTTAATTCCACTGTTACAGATGTCCCAAGTTATTTGAGTTGTTGTGAGAAATCTTTAAAGTAGCATCTGTTGTTTCTCATCTATGACTGATCATTATATCACCTTAGATTAGAAAATTTGTTTAGGTTATTTAATGAGCACTTTAGTTTTGTAAATTTTATTGAAACATAAAATGCATGTGGGGAAATACATGTTTTAAGTTTACAAATCAATGATTTTTCAGGAAAAGAACATTCTGTAGCCAGTTTTCAGGTCAAGAAACAGAATATAACCAACAGCCCTAAAAGTTCCCTCATACCCTTCTAGCCACTGCCCCCCAACCACCATGGTAGCCACTATTCTAAGTTCTAACACTATAGATGGATTCTGTCAATATTTGAACTTTTATGTAAATGGAATTGTTACAGTATATATCCTCTTTGGTTCTGACTTCTGTTGCCCAACATTTTGTTTGTGAAATTGATCCATATTGTAGAGTATACTTGTAGTTTGCTCATTTTTGTTGCTGTATAGTTTCCACAGCATAAATCTACAATTTATTCATGCATCTACTGTAAATGGACAGTGGACTTTTTTCTTTCTTTCTTTCTTTTTATTTTTGGTCAATTTAAAGGGGTATTAAACTGTTGGTAGTTTGATTTTAATAGCAGTCTATCTTCAGAGATATATTGTCTTTTATGTGATGAGTAAAGGGTCCTAAGTCTTAATAACAAATGAGAGAAATTGTGTGTGCTTCTATTACTTGGCAGTATTGTTGATGGCAAAACAGCAAGGATTAGATATCTTGTAAAATTCTCCCTTCCTTTACCCCAAATCTGTGTCCCAATTTACGCATTGCCAAACCTAACTATATGAAGACGGAGAAATGACTAAAACATGAGGATTACTTCCATTCTATAAATTAGGAAAAGACTGCCTTATCCATGTAGTGAAATTTGATCATTAAATCAGGAATCTCTGTTAGGACCTCCTGGAAAGTGAATAAAGCAGTTAGGTAGCCAGTAAGGAAAGCTGGCCTACAATGGTTGGACAGAAACACCTCCTGAAGTGGATAGGTGCTAGAAGAAGAAAGAGGCATGTGATAGCATGAATACAAAATGTTTGGGCATACATGATTGCTCAAGGAGGTGACTCTCCTTTCAGTGTAGATTACAAACCTCCAAACTCCTGCTAAAACGAGTTTAAATCCAGTTACATTTCCACAGTGACAGGGATTATGCAGGAAGGAATTTAGCTGGGAAAGAGAGTGCAGATGTAGGATAGGTTTAGGGAAGATTCCAAAAGCAGCAGTAATATGGGAAGTAAGAAGCATCTATTTTTCAGAACATATTGGATGAAAGTTAGGCCTGTCTGTTTTGTTTACTGGTCTATCCTCACTGTCTAGAACAGGCATGTAGTAGGCAATAAATACTTCTGAATGTGGGATGACTGGAAGCAAAGCCTTCTGCAGAAAATCAATGAAAAAGTGATGGCTACTCAAATATATTGCATATGGGTATGACCAAAGAATAAAATTGTAGCAATAGAGAAAGTGAAGGAAGAAATAGATGCCCTTAGAGCAGAGAGCAGGGTCTGCAGAATGAAGCTCAGTGTTCCCCTAATCATTCTTATTAAGTATCATTACTGGTCCAGAGTGAAGAGAAACTGGACCTTCACGTGAACCTTTTTTCCAGTTCACTGCTATTCACTCACTACCATGGAGAGAACCAGAGTCCGCGCATCCAGCAATACCACAGCTGTGTCTAGAATCACAAAGCAACACCTCACATTTTTTACTTGTGTTTGAGGTGGCCAGGCTTTCAAAGTCTATGATGGCCCAGGAAATCTCTGTGTTCATAAATAAGTGACATACAGCATTTGAAATATGTAATCTGATGTGTTTTCTGATACACCATGTAGAAAGAATTTTTTTCTGGCATTTCAGATACTCTCAGGCATGCTAGAACAATAATGATGGGAAATGAGAGCTTTAAAAATAGATATCTATAAATTGACACAGTGTGAAATGTAAAATAACCCAGAGGTTGATTAGTTATGTCTCTGGGGCAAGTGATGGAATTAGGGGCCAGTGGTTCTTACATCTGCCTATGAGTGAGGCAGATTGAGGGGGAGGCAGGTTTCAAGAGATGTATATAATAACTCCAGAGAATTAAAAGAGGAAACTGAAAATAGTATTTCTTGATATGTAATTCTGAAAATGTATTCTTCATAATACACTGCAGGCACAGGAGATCGAATGTCAAAATAGTCTGCAGTAGGAACCCTGTACTTGCTTTTTCTTCCTTTGAAAAAGTGCTACTTCACTTGAATTGGCAGGATTTTAATGAAATAGCAGAGTGTAACCACTCAGATTTAAATCTGTCCTGGACTGTGGAAGAAACGTGCTAGATCTCACTTGTACATAAAAAACTTTGTATAGAGAAGGTTAAGAGTGAATGTTTCCTTTTGGAAGAGTTTTGGGGAAATATTATCCTCTGAAGAAACTCCTGATTGGTAAAGTATAATTCAGAGGCCACAGAAATGACTGATACAACAGTTTTCTATGTAAATGGAACTCTAATTTCATTTTAAAAGAAGTGTGCATGTCAGAGGCTTAGAATTAGCGTTGCTAAAATTTCAGTAACACAAATGTGCTAGGACAATTCAATCATTAGAAATGATTTGCTCAATCAATTTTTACTGGCAGAATTATCCTAATTTCAAGAATTTATTTTCTGGTGCTTTTCAGTACTCTTTTTCCTCCCATCTTCTCTGGCTTCTGATGAGGGGCTGTCACAGTGACCCAACCATGGGAGTGACTAATTATGTCATGCAATATCACATTCCTGTTCATGCATTTCCAGGTTAAAGATTCATGTACTAATTGAAAGGCTTTTTTTCCCTTAAGTCCTCTATATTATAATGGGGCAAGGTGGGTTGTTAAAGAATAATTAATTAGGGAATGAGGGTACAATTTGTAAATTTCTCAAGCCCATTTTTTAATCCATTATTTCATTCATTGTTTTTGTCTCACTTTTGGCATCATGTCTTTTTCTTTTGTTTTGCTCTTAATTAAGGTATAATTGACATAACATTCTATTAGTGTCAGGTGTACAACATGTTTTCATATTTGTATATATTGCAAAATGATCACCACAGTAAGTCTAGCTAACAGCTCTTATTATACATAGTAACAAAAAATTCTTTTTCCTTATGATGAGAACTTTCAATATCCACTATCCTAGTTACTTTCAAATATGCAAGACAGTATTATTAACTATAGTTACTGTGCTATTACATCCCCATTGCTTATTTACTTTAAAAATAGAAACTTGTACCTTTTGACCTTCACCCATTTTGCCCACCTCAACCCACATTTCAAGCAACCTCCAATCTGTTCTCTATATCTATTCTCAGAAAATCCTCATTTTTTGTTTGTTTTTGTTTGTTTTTTTTAGATTCTGCATGTAAGCGAGGTCATATGGTATTTATCTTTTTCTGTATGACTTATTTCATTTAGCATAATGCCATCAAAGTCTATCTATGTTGTCATAAATGGCAAGATTTCATTCTTTTTAAGGCTGAATAATATTCCATTACACACACACACCCATCACATTTTCTTTATTCATTCATTGATGGGCATTTAGGTTGTTTCTATATTTTGGCTATTGTAAATAATGCCACAATGAACGTGGGTGCATATACCTGTTTGAATTAGTGTTTTCATTTTCTTCAGGTAAATCCCAGTAGTGGAATTGCTGGATAGTATGGTAGTTCTATTTTTAATTTTTTCAGGAAACTCCATACTATTTTCCATAGTGGGTGCGCCAATTTGCACTCCTAGCAACAGTGCATGAAGGTTCCCTTTTCTCCAACACTTATTTCTTGTCTTTTTGATGATAACCATTCCAATAGGTGTAAGGTGATATCTCATTGTAGTTTTTGATTTGTATTCCCCTGATAATTAGTCATATATACCTATTGACCATTTGTATGTCTTCTTTGGAAAACATCTATTTAGATCCTCTGCCCATTTTTAAATCAGATTCTTTGTTTTTGCTATTGAGCTGTAGGAGTTCTTTATATATTCTTTATATATTTGGATACAAATCCTTTATCAAATATATGATTTGCAAATATTTTTTCCCATTCAATATGTTGCCTTTTCATTTTGTTGATGGTTTCCATTGCTGTGCAGAAAATTTTTAGTTTCGTGTAGTCCCGTGTGTTTATTTTTGCTTTTATTTTTTTGGGCTTTGGTGTCAAATCCAAAAAAGCCTTTGCCCAGATCTGTGTCAAGGAGCTTATCGCCTCTTATAGATTTTATGGTTTCAGATCTTACATTCAGCTCTTTAATTCTCTTTTCATTTTTAACATTTCTCTAAGACGTAAGTTGAGGAAGGGAAAGAATGTGATATTTGCATGAGTTTTGTTATCTGCATGCATTGTGTTTTAGAGAATGAGGTCAGGCTCAGAAGAAGGCAGGTTGTTTACTATTTAAATGCTTTAATATTTTATAAATAATAATACTTTTTGATTAGTTATGGTCTATAGTTATTCATAATATCTTCTCATGATATTCAGTGACAAATTCACTGATTTACTCAGTGTCCCATCAGAATCAGGGAAAGACCTCGACTGACTGCTGTAATGATTTGACTTTATGACTGTTTACTATTATTATTATTAGTGTATATTTTAAAAATTATTTTAATTAAAAAAATTAATAGCAGTTTTAAGTTTAGGTTTACAGAAAAATTGAACAAAAAGTACAGAGAGTTCCCATATATTATTCCTCCCATTGCTCTCTCCTAGCTATTTCCCCTATTACTAACATCTTGTATTGGTGTAGTACATTTGTTAAAATTTGTGAACCAATATTAATACATCATTTTTAAGTAAAGTTCAGAGTTTACGCTAGGGTCCACTCTTTGTATTGGACAGTTCTGTGAGTTTTGATAAATGTATAACATCATGTACCCGCCATTATTGTATCATACAGGATGAATTTACTGCCCTAAAAATCTTTTGTGCTTTTACCTAACTCATCTCTCCAGCTCCCACCCTCCTCCCACTGCGCCCCTGGCAACCAATGATGATTTTACCAACTGTATAGTTTTGCCTTTTCTAGAATGTCCAGCTGTTAAAATTATACACTATGTAACCTTTTCAGACCTGCTGCTTTCACTTAGAAATTTACATATAAATTTCTTCAGTATCCTTTTATGTCTTAAGAGCTCATTTCTTTCTATTATGGATAATATTGTATCTTGATTGATTGTAGTTTTTGGCTATCCTATTCTTTTTATGCCAGCACCCACACTCTTCTCTGTGGTAGGCTAAAAAATGTCCCCCCAAAGATATCCAGGGTCCAGTCTCTGGATCCTGTGAATGTTACTTTATGGTAAAAAAGGACTTTGCAGATGGCACTAAATTAAAGATCTTGAGATAGCAGTTTAGTCTGGATTATACTAAATGCAATCACATGTGTCCTTATAAGAAGGAAGCAAGAGGAGATTTAATGAGAAGAGAAGGTGATCAGACAGTGGAGGCAGAGATTGGAGGGTGGTGATTACAAGCCCAGGAATGCCGGCAAGCCACCAGAGGTGTACTAGGAGAGACAGGGACCAATTCTCTGTACAGCCTCCTGAAGGAGTGTGACTCTGCTTAGATCTTGCTTTCAGCCCAGTGAAACTGATAATGGACTTCTGGTCTCCAGAACTATGAGAGAATGGATTTATGTTGTGTTAAGCCACCCAGTTTGTGGTGATTTATTACAGCAGCTGCAGGGATAGAATGCTCTGCCTGTGCCACACTGTTATCAGTCTGGTGAACATTATTTAAAGCACTCAGCTGAAGCAGTTGGATGTTCCCTGCTATCCAACCCCTATCCCAAACATGAATTGTGCACAGAGGCAAAAAGGTCTAAGGATGGCTGGAACTGATTCATCCTGGCAGGTGCCTGTCCTTTCTTTCCTGTTAGTGTGACTCTCCTGAGCTGCCTACTTTCAGATTTTTTCTGAGACTGGTTCTTCAATTTTTGACTTTATCCTTGATATCCATATCCTTAGGACAAATTCACTTATTAATGTAGGCAGAGTTGTTTTCTCTCTTTTTCTAAATTCTATACAGTTGCCTAGAAATATTGCTCTTTATTTTCTGTTTCCATGAGTTATCATCTAATGTTACTCCTGTTCAACATCCAAATTCAAAGTGAGAGTTTAGTTGTTGCTACTGAATTGCTTTCATAAGGCAGATGAGCGCCCCTGGAGCATTCTTAATCACATATGAATATGTGAGGGCCTCTAGAATGAAAGGGGCGGGCAAAATAACTTTTGGTTGTGATATAAGAGATATCAATAGGATTTTTCTCTTTAGTAATAATAGAAGCTTTACAAAAACTATAGAGAGCTAGGAATGGGGAATGATGAAAGTAAAATAAACACTACAAAATTCTAGAATTCATTTTATCAGTTTTAGTTTAGAACATAAGGGTATTTCTGCAGAGAAGCAATGATAGCACAAAGAACTCAGCTTGTATTATTTTTTTATAATGTTCATTTTAACAAATATGCTATGCCAGTTCCTGAAGCACTGAACAAATAGAGACTTTGAACATGACACTAGCACAGAGCATGACACATAGCAGATTATCAATTGAATGATTGATTGAATGAGCAAACAGAAATCTAATGAGCAGGTAAAGTACAGAGGTGAAGGTTCACTTATTTAGAATGAGGTCATTCCTAAGATATCACCGAATGGAAACACCTGTAGGAAATTTTTGAACCATCATCATTCATTTTATTGATCTGAAAGTGGTAGGAAAAAAATCAAGAGAAAAGAAGTAGGAAGTTATTTCTAGCCTTATCTCGTAAAAGGCAAAACAGTGAGATGACATCTTTCCTCTTTGTACACTATTAAGCAGTGATGATCTGCTTATGTAATCTACAAAGGAAATGTTTGTTTATATAGTCCCTTAGTTATGCCTTTCATGTTAAGAAGGGTGAAAACATTTAGTGCATTTTTGGAAACTCTCCCTATTAAAGAATCCAGCACATCAGGGAAAAGAAGAAAGAGGTGTGAGCTAGTTCTTTGCTTCTTTCCTACAGTTGCTACTTTGCTATTTTTCTTTCATCATTCCCCATTCCTAGCTCTCTATTGTTTTTGTAAAGCTTCTATTATTATTAAAGGGAAAAATCTACTGATATCTCTTATATCACAACCAAAAGTTATTTTGCCCACCCCTTTCATTCTAGAGGCCCTCACACATTCATATGTGATTAAGAATGCTCCAGAGGCTCTCATCTGCCTTATGAAAACAATTCAGTAGCAACAACTGAACTCTTACCCATCCCCAGCATGGGTGGGCACTGCTCTCTCCTCCTGGCCACCAACCCAGCCCTGGATGTTTTCATCCACCTCCCCATCCTGCCCCTGTATGCACACACATTCACACGGTTCTGCTTCTTCATTCTCTTGAGCTTTGGTTTGAGCCATTAGTTCAGTTCATCTTGTTTTTTTTCCCCTGGAGCACCTGGGATGAGGGTGCTTCAGACATAGCAGGTAGGAGAGGAGAACAAAGAAAGAGACAACTTCCTGACCCAACTTCAGGGTGACATGCATACAAGGGAAATAAGCTGTTCTCCTGCTAACACAAACTCTCTTACTGCATGATCTTAGTGCCTTATTATGTTGACGGAATCTTTGTCTGCCTTTGTTCATTACCAAGGTTGGATAAGGTTGCTCAATTTTTAGCATAATTCTGCATCCTTGAGACTATGCTAAAAATTCTCTGTTTCTTTTTTCTGCTTTACATCTGTTTATCATTTTGACAAGACAGGCTTTTGTAGAAGAGAGAGTTGACAGCTACAGACGTGCTGTTGTTTGGGTCATGGCAGAAGATCAGTATACTCACAGTATTTCTTTGGTTCCCATACTTCTTGTTATTTTTCTGTTAGTCTTTTCCCTGAATGTTTTATTTATTTATTTATTTATTTATTTATTTATTTATTTATTTATTTTAAGAGAGAGAATGCACGTGTGTGCATGTTTGTGCAAGTGGGGGAGAGGCAGAGAGAGAGGGAGAGAATCCCAAGCAGGCTCCACACTGTCAGTGCAGAGCCCACCTGACGTGGGGCTTGATCCCATAAACCATGAGATCATGACTTGAACCAAAATCAAGAATCTGATGTGTAACCTACTGAGCCACCCAGGCATCTCTCCCTGAACGTTGTTTTAAAGGAGACATGCATTAAAGCTACCAAAAACTGATTTACATGATCACTTCAAACTGATTTACATAATCACTTCACTGTCAGACAAGACAGCCTTCTGGGTTTGAGACACAGAAGGGCTTGTTTGAAAAGGAGAGAGTGAGAATATCGAGGGAAAATTCAAAAGTCCCCCAGGAGCAGTTCCCAGAAGAGTCACATCCAGGCAGGATGCTAGTTAGTTCTGTGACAACCAGGGGACCCTTTGAGGTAGGGGCAGAAGGCAAGGAGGTCCAGCCTTGCTTATAATTAGAGGGACTGACAGGTTTCTAATGGGGGTGGACAGTTCCTCACAAATGATGGTCTTCTCTACTGAAAGTGACATTGTTTTTAACTATTTGAAAATGAATTCAGACTAGACGTCTGGTTCTAGCCCACTCCTGGGGCTGTGGTCAGACTGGTATGTGTGGTTATCTTCCCCTCTCTCCAGGGCAGGAGTCATTTTGGAGTGGTGCCGACAGACTTGTGACACTGCGTTAGATGGGCTTTGGCAAGGGCATATTGGAGGGAGCAGGTCTGCAAGAGAACATGGGTGTGGGACATGCTGGTCTGCTGCAGGAGGATTTCTGGAGCTGCTTTAGAAAACTGCTGTAGGACTGGAGGGGGCAAGTCTGTAGGATAGTATGGGGATCAGTCATGAGGTGCCACCCAGGTGCAGGTCTGCTGAGGGAGGGGGCATGTCTGCAGAAGAATTCATGAGAGGGTGGGCTGTTAGTAAGTTAGGTGGAGACTGTTGGCACTGTGCTGTGTCCGGGCTGTGGGATGAGGAAAAAAATGGCACCCATCAGCTCCTTGGTTCCCTGATGATCCCTGCCCCTACAACATACTGTCTGAGAATAGTATACTCCATATATTTTTCCAATTCCTGCTTTTATGCTGTATCTCCATGGGGCTGTCCATTGTACTATCTCTTTAAGGGCAAGGACTCAGTTTCCTATCACCTGCCGGGCTCTCTCTGAGATTACTGATTTAGAATGTTCCAGGTGGTAAGCCCCATGGATTATAAAGACTCACAAAATTATGTGCCTCTGGTTTTCAAAGTCAAATGTTATGGGGATTTATTTTTTCCATGGAAATCTCTTGTGCCTAGGGTGCCAGGTGTGAGGGTCTATTTCTTTCCCTTCTGTGTGCCTGTTTAGTCCTTCCTTCCCATGGACCGTCCCAGTCCCATGGATCTGTTTGGCTCCCATCTGAGGCTCTGCCCTTCCTACCTTCTTTGATGTAGCCTCTTCTCTACATTTAGCTGTGGAGTGTCTGTTCTGTCAGTCATTTTCTGGGTTATTTACACTGATGTGGGTTTTATCTAGTTGTACCCATGAGATGAGGCAAGTTTAGGATTCTCCTATTCCACCATCTTCCCCTCAAGTCCAGATTCCCCACTCTTAATCCCAGCTCTACCACCTTCTGGATGACCTTGGAAAAGTCTCTTAAACTTTTTGAAATTTAGTTTTTCTTATCTCTAAAATTGGTGATATTAAAATGTCGACTTCTATAATCCTTTTTAGGTAATAGTTGGCTTCTGCAATTACCAGTATTTTGTTATGGATATGTTTTGTAATTTAGACTTTGAGGTGGAGCAGTAGAAATTTGTTCATAGTTTTCTTTCACACATATCAGGGAAAACTGGGTTGCTGGGTGAGGAAACTTATCTTCTGTGGTTTCTTCACACTCACGTTGATTTATATTCATTGACGTGTATATATATATATATATACACGTCAATGAATATATATGTCAATGAATATATATATATTCATATCAGTGAGGTACTACTTCATAACTATCAGAATTTCAAAAATCCCGAACACTGACAACACCAAATGCTGGTGAGGATGTGTAATAACAGAAATTTTCATTCATTTGTGGTGGGAATGAAAAATTGTACAGCAACATTGGAAGACAGTTTGGAAATTTCTTACAAAACTAAACTTACTCTTACCATGTGATCCAGGAATTGTACTCTTTGGTATTTACCCAAAGGATTTTAAAACTTATGTTCACATGAAAATTTACACCTGGCTGCTTATATCAGCTCTATTGATAATTTCCAAAACTTAGGAGCAATAAAAATATCCTTCAATAGGTGAATATATAAACTATGGTATAGACAATGGGATATTATTTATTGCTAAAAAGAAATGAGCTGTCAAACCATGAAAAAACATGAGAAACCTTAAATGCATAATAATAACTCAAGAAAGCCAATCTAAAATGTACATTGTATGATTCCAACTCTCTGATATTCTGGAAATGACAAAATTATGGAAACAGTAAAAAGATCAGTAGTTGCCAGGGGTTAGGAGGGAGGAAGGGATGGATAGGAAGAACACAGGGGATTTTTAGGGCAGTGAAACTATTCTGTATAGTATTGTAAAGGTGGATACATGTCAGTATACACTTGTCAGAACCCACAGAATATACAACATCAAAAGTGAGCTCTAATATATAGTATGGACTGTGGGTGATAGTGATATGTCAATTCAGGTTCATTGACTTTAACAAATGTAACACTGTGGTGCAGGATGTTGATAGTGAGGGAAGGTATGCATGTGGGGTTTAGAGAGTATATGGAAAATTTATATTTTCTGTTCAGTTTTGCTGAGGACCTAAAAGTGCTCTAAGAAGTAATATCTATTTAAAAAGAAAAGTGGAAGCCTATTATTTCTGTTTTGTGGTTTGTTTTTTTTACACAACATACTTTGAAGATTTACCTCTATTGATGTTGATACATTTGGTTTATTCATATTCACTGTTACATGATAATCAATTGTGTGATATGCAATTATTTATTCTGTTGGTGTACATTTTGCATACATTTGCATACAATGATGCTGCAAACATTCTTATGTTTCTTTATGTACATCTACAAGAGTTTTCCTAGAAAATAGAAAATTACCTAAGAATTTTTTGAGGGTCATTAGGTTAAGTACCCATTCAGCTTTAAAGATAAATGCTGAATTGTTTTCCAAATTTTTATACCAATTCTACACTCACCATCTGTGACAATCACTATTTCTCCACACTGTAGCTAATACTTCATATTTAGCTAATTTGGTAAGTGTAATTTGCATTTTCCTGATTAGTAATAAATATGTGTTTTCATGTTCATAGGCCTTTTGTGTTTTCTCTCATATGAAATGATTATCCACTTATTTTCTGTTTTTTGTTAAGTTTCTTGATAATATTCCTCCATAGATAATACATGCTTTCAAAGTTGTCTCTTTGTAGTCTATTTTAAAAATTCTTTTTTGTTGTCTTTAATAGAGAAAAGTTCTTGATTTTAATATAGTCACATTTAACAATTATTTCCTTTTGGTAGATTTCTTTCTTTTCTTTTTTAAAGCTGCTTTATTGGATAATTATTGATATAGAAAAACTGTAGGTTTTTAATGAATATATATTGATGTGTTTGGGAATAAGTATAGACCTGTGAAACCATCGTCACTATTTATCCATAAATTTATCCATCACCTCCACAAGTTTCTTGGCACCCCCTTTTCTTCCTTGTGGTAAAAGCACTTAGCATAAGGTGCACCCTCTTAGCAAATTTTAAATTGTACAATACAGTATTGTTAATCATAGGCCTAGTGTTGCACAGTAGGTCTCTAGAACCTATTTGTTTCGCATAACTGAAACTTTGTACCCTTTTAACACCTCTCCATTTCCCCTTCCTCCTAGTCTCTTGAAACCACCATTCTATTCTTTTCTTCCTTTTTATTGCCTAATTGCTCTGACTAGTACTTCCAGTACTATATTGAATAGAAGTGGTGAGAGTGGGCATCCTTCCCTTGAAGTTTGTCCATAGGCTTTTCATAGATAGCCTTTATTGTTTTGAGGTAAATTTCTTCTATATCTAATTTGTTGAGAATTTTCATCATGAAAGGGTGTTAAATTTTGTCAAATGGTTTTTCTCCATCTATTGAGATGATCATGTGATTTCTATCCTGTTATTTTAATAATGTGATGTATTCACTGATTGATTTGTGTCTGTTGAACCATCCTTGTATCCCAAGGATAAATCCTACTAAGTCATCGTGTGTCTTTTAATGCTGTTTTATGATTTCCTAGCATTTTTTTTGAGAAATTTTATATCTCTGTTCATCAGAGATATATTGCTTTATAGTTTTCTTGTGGTGTCTTTGGATGGCTGGCCCCATAGAGTAAGTTTGGAAGTGTTTCCTTATCTTCTATGTTTTTGGAATAGTTTAAGAATGATTAATTCATGTTTAAATGTTTGTTAGAATTCATCTGTGGGATGGCTGGGTGGCTCAGTCGGTTAACTGTTGACTTCAGCTCAGGTCATGATCTCGTGGTCTGTGAGTTTGAGCACCAAGTAGGGCTCTGTGCTGACAGCTAAGAGCCTAGAACCTGCTTCGGATTCTGTATCTCCCTCTCTACTGCCCCTCTCCCCCATTCTCTCTCTCTCTCTCTCTCTCTCTCTTTGTCTCTGTCTCTCATAAATGAATAAATGTTAAAAAAAAGTTTTTTTTTTTTTTAAATAATTCATTTGTTAAGCCTCTAGTCCTGGGATTTTCTTTGTTGGGAGCTTTTCGATTACTCCTTCAAACTCCTTTGTTATTGGCCTGCAGGCTTTCTATTTCTTCTCAATTCAATCATGGGAGGTTTATGTCTGGGGAAGCATTTTTCTTTCTTGTTTAGGAAATTCTTTCTCACTAAGGTAACGAATAGTCACCGGTGTTTCCTTCTAAAAGCTTTAAGTTTTGCTTTTTGAAATAATTCCATTGAGAATTAATTAGTATTAATTTTATATCTGGGCAATCAAATTTTATCTTTTTCCACATGAATAATCAGTTGTCCAAACACCATTTATTGAATATCCATCCTCTTCCAATGATTTGCAATGCCAACTCTGTCATGGGTTGAATTTACATGTATGTGTAAATTTCTTCCTTTTTTTTCTATTTGATTGGTCTCTTTATCCCCAACAGAAATCTACACATTACTATAACCTTAAAATAAGTTTTGGCATTTGAGAGAATACATTGCTGCTACCTTTTGCTTATTCTTTGCAAGTGTCTTGTTTTTATCCTGACATTTTGTATCTTAGTGTAAATTTTATAATCAAATTGTTATATTCCATGAAAAAGCCCTGTACAATATTAATTGAAGGTTTTTAATTTATATTAATTTGGGGAGAATTAACATTTTTATAATACTGAGTTTCTCCTATGAGTGAAAATATCTTTTTCCATTTGTTTAAGTCTTCTTTATTATTTTTCAATAAAAATTTTTTATTTTCTCATAAATTTGTCATATATATTTTAAAGTATTATTACTTTTTATCTCCATATCCTATTCTCATTTCTTCTGTTCTCCCAAATGACAGCCATTTAATGTCTACATAAATTTTGTATGTAGACAGCTATATCTTCACAAATAATAACAGTTTGGTGTCCTCTTTTCCAATTCTAAACCTTTTATTTCTTTTTCTTGCCATATATTGTTGGTTATTATCTTTATAGTAATATGGAATAGAAGAGGCTATGGAGTGTCTTACACTTCTTTCTGAATTTTAGACAGTAAATCTAATATGTTGTCACCAAGCATGAGGTCTGCCATTGTTTTTGTTATATATATTTGCCAAATTGAAGAAATTCTCTTCTCTTACTAAATGTTATGTATTTTTTCAAGAATAAAATGTTGAATTCATTGAATGCTTTTTTTCTGTCTACAGACAGGATTATGATTTTGCTAATGTGGTGAATAACACCAATAGATTTTTTCTAATGTCCAACTTCTCTTGGAATCCAAGTGTAGTCCTGACTTATCATATTTTATAGGCTATAGATTGGATTTGATTTTCTATTTTTCTAGTGTTTTGTTTAAGATTTCTACACCTATGTTCATGAGCTTGATAAGTTTTTATTTCTTCTATTGTCCTTGTCTTGCTTTGGTATATGGTTTAGACCAAACTGCTAGAAATTGAGATTTCATATTAGATTACAATTACCTGTTTATTGACTGTCTTTAAAATCTTCTGGGCCTATTATTTCCTTTGTGGGAAGATTGTAAATTACTGATTCAATTCCTTTAATGGTTCTCTGTCTAGTCACATGTTTTGTATCTTTTTGAGTCAATTCTGATAAATTATATTTTTCTAAGAATTGTTAATTTTATGTAAGTTTTTTTAAATAATATTTTACAAGTTTTCATATTCTTATTTTACAAGTTTGTCTACTGAGTTGGACAGATGGTGATGATACTAAATTTCTCTAAGACAACAATCTAAAATGTCACATCTTACTAATATTAAATTAATTATAATATTTAAAAATTATTTTTCCTTCCTTTCAGAGGCTTGCAAAATTATTTCATAGGAAAAGAAATATTGAGGATAGACAACTTTTTCCTCATTCCTTTTCTCTTAAGCCACAATATATGGAGACTCATTATACATTATGAAACTGTAATTTAGTTCTTTTAAAATTACTTATATACTTTCTAGCATAGGGAAGATATTGTGTTATACCAAGAAACATTCTTTAATCATAATAATGCCTTATATTTCCTTTCTCATATATTATCTCATTTGATCCTTTAACAGCTTTATTTTATTCTGTTTACATTTCACAAAGGTTAGTTGTGAAATTTAAAGTCATTTTAATATAGGGCTCTGAAAAGATAGTTTTTTTTCTAAAAATAATTTGCTTGAAAATACATGAGTTCACTCTTAATAGAATTAAACTCTTAAGACCCTGCCTGACTTTTAAAATCTAATTCTTTAGACTCTGGAATGGCTTGTACCAGCATTTTGTGATGCTTGACTATGTCCATGATGCAGGGTCATTCAAGGAAGGAGATGGGAATGAAATGCTTGTGTGGCATACTCAAATTTTATTTGTGTGATCTTGAGAAAATAACTTTATGCTCCTCTATTTCCTCTTCTGTAAAACACATACTAACATTACTGATTTGTAAGACTTCTTCCTTTTTTTTGTGAAAGCATTATTGTCTCTAACTCTGCATTCCTAAGCACATGTTTAAAAATCCCCATCCTTAGCCCTGCACCCACAAACATATTGTTATTTAACTACACTTATTCTTTTGTCTCTCCTTTTAAGATTTTTTTTTAAGTTTATTTATTTTTGAGAAAGAGAGACAGAAAAAGACAGAGAGAGACAGAGCACACAAGGAGGGCAGGGGCAGAGAGAGAGAGGGAGAGAGAATCCCGAGCAGGCTCCATGCTGTGAGCACAGAGCCTGACACAGGGCTCGATCCAACGACCGTGAGATCATGACCTGAGCTGAACTCAAGAGTCAGACAATCGAATGAGCCACCCAGGTGCCCCTCTCCATTTATCTTTTAAAATCTTACTATATGTTAGGCATTGGGGAAAGTATTGAGATTAGATTAGATAGATTTTAATCCTTGTGTTAGTTATGGTTTAATATGGAAGTCTGAAAAATAACTCAGGGCAAGGTTCTAGGAAATGAATACTATAAATCAATATGCACAGAGCATTAAAAGAGATCAGATGGGTAGATATATGGTCAGATTATTTGGGCTAGAAATATTTGGGAACAAGTGATAATATGAAAGCTAATTTGAAGGACAAGTAGGAATTTGCTAGGGAAAGAAGACAGAGAAAGACACTCTAGGCAAAGGAAACAGAATATGCAAAGATTGGGAGACCTGAAACCACATAATGACTTCAATGTGATGAGAAAAAGGTGATATACGAAAAGGGATGAGACATTTTCAAGATCATTTCAGCTTCACAGTGGAAACATGAGGAAGTTGTTATTAGATATACTATGGGTTAGATTTGATCAATTGTCTTTTCAACTCCATTCTATAATCTCTTTTTGTAATGCAGAAGCTGGAAAAGCAAAACCAACATTTCCCAGAGTCCCCTGCAGCTAGAATATTGCATATGAATTAGGGCTTATCCCATGTACAGATGCACTCACACAAAACTGATATGAAATTGGGTTTCAGGAGAGAGAGACAGACTATGGAAATCAATTTTTATGGACTAGAAAATTGGCAGAGGTGACAATACAGGAGCTAGAACTATTGTTATTGAGATAGCCCTAGTACTAGTCTACTGATTCAAACATGAATCCACAGAGTAGAGAGGGAGCAGGTGTAGAAAATCCTTAAGAGGCTCAGTTCTATGTTATAGTTAATGAACTCATCATACAATTTGTTTAGCACCCCCAACAATTCTCTGAGTGATTCATATCATTTAGTAATTCTTTTTTGCATTAACCAGGTAAAGAAGATTCTATTGTCTGGGACTATGATGCCTGACCAAACTAGAAGAGAATTTGATAGATGGATAAAGATACAAAGCATATAATAGGATTATTGTTCATTATTTATATGGAATTATTTTCTGTAAGTGTAATGCTTGGATATTTCCCTTATATGCTAAATCAAATTGTCAAAGAAAAATGATCACTACTGAATCTGTGCCTCTACTCAGAAATATGGACAGTGTAGAAGACAGTGTAGAAGTTATTCCATTCCATCTATATACAAACATAATAAATTTCTGATACTACATAAACATTCTAAATATTGTGTAGCTCAAGAAGCCAATAAACCCAAAAGTAAGATAATAAAGTGTCTATTTGCTCTTTGGCAGTGTACAAGAAGACTCACAAAGATGATTAACAATAAATGACCTTTAGTTCTATGTCATTTACATAAATAAAAATATGATCCTAAGTGTTTTAAAAATTATCCCCTGCAAAGTTGATGCAGTGCCAAAGTTATTGAATAAGATTTATTGAATAGTAATTACTGGCTTAATATATATACAAAACACATAATCTTGTTTATATGGTTCAATTCAGATTAAACAATTGGTACTAGCTCCCTACCCTGAAGAGGAATATGAGCAGCTTTCAGTGAGATTTGTTTTTTCCTTTTTAAACTTCTTGCAGTCTGAGAGATGGTTAGTGATCACCACATGAATAATACTTGTTTTTTTTTTGAAGCATTTTATGTAGGAAGGATTATTTATAATAGGTATAGTTCACACACTAGGATTTAAGAGTATTTCATGTTATGATAGATTTATCTTACAGGAAGGAAATAAAAAGAACTCATTATGTAAGCAATTTTCCAACTTTATCTCATTCAGGTTTCTGAGTGGTCAAGAAGGACCTTCTTTAACTAGTTTAAACAGAACATAAATTTATTAACAGGAGTTATGTAGCTATAGAAGTCTCTGGCAGATCTGGGGACTGAACAGCCAGGAGCATTGTTTAAATCTTGCCCACCTGCTAATGACCTAAGGTGTAGCAGCTTACATGACCTAAGGCTGGCTTCTGATATTCCTATGGGGCCTTTCAAAACATTAATATTTGTCATATGTTTCCCTTGGATCAATGTATTTCTCCCAGCTCTTCCTTCTTGTTAGTCATGCACTGAACAGTTAAGCTACAGGACCCTAACTCACTTCCTGACTCCTGGGTGCAAGAGACCTGGGAAAGGCATTTGCTGGATTTTACATAGGAGAGGTAGAGTTTTTACAGTGTGAAATTCTTATACTCTGCAAGGATGTGCACAGGTTATGCAGCCTCAACATGTGACAACTATTTGCTATACTATATCCTCTGATAAAGCAAGCAGTTAGTCACAGACAGAATATAATTCCTTCTGAAACTTTGATCTTATTTCATTTTCGTCCTCTCCTATTTAGAACATTTTCTAAGGAAGCTCTGAAGTGGGAAAGCTCTTGGATGTTGTGATATCAATTGATTTTACCTTTATGATTATGAATTTCTATGTCAAGTATAGATGTGACTAATATGCAGGAATCAAGATACAGAATATTTGGCAAAACAATGGAATATAGAAAGAAGATCTTAAAAAATTATTTCCAGATACTAATATGTTTATAAATTTCACCTTTTTATAAAACTTCAAGGTAGTCTAGAAAATATAGGTTGATTTTTTACTCCTTGTTTTTTTTTTTTTTTTTTTTTTTTTTACCAACTAGAAAACCTTAACCATCTCTATGACAAATTCTCAGTAATGCCTAAGGTATTATAGGCATATCCTGCAGACAGAATCTCTGGTTAACATTTTCTTAATACAATGCCTTTTGGTTTTAGTTATTTAAATTCTGAACACATATACCATGTGTATATCCCCCAGTGCAACATTTTCCAGCCACAGTTTATAAAAGAAAATTCTATATATGCATTCCCAAATCTCAATATAAATCTTTTAATAAAATTACAAGGGGACTAAATCTCAAGTCACGTTCCAAACATAATGTATAAAAGATCAGAATCATATATTCTTTGAAAAGAACACTAAAGGTTAACAAAAGGGCACAGGCCATGGATATTGCTGGTGCAAAGAGAGGCATTGTGTCATGGCATCTCTTACAAATAGTTTTTTTAAAAATGCATTAATTGTCTGCCAATCAGAAAGTCAAGTTTTAAAGAATTTTCCATTTTAACACAATAGTTTTCTACTTATATATGAGTGTTTGTATGTTTTAGAACATTGTTTTGGAGGTAAGAGTGGACACCTACTGTATAAACCTAACCAAAGGGGTGAAAGACCTGTGCTCTGAAAACTACAACACTGATGAAAGAAATTGAATATGACACACAGAAATTTAAAGACATTTCATGTTGATGGATTGGAACAACAAATACTGTTAAAATGTCTATACTACCAAAAGCAATCTATACATTTAATTTAATCCCTATCTGAATACAACTAGCATTTTTCACAGAGCTGGGACAAACAATCCTAAAATTTGTATGTAACCAAAAAAGACCCTGAATAGCCAAAGCAACCTTGAAATAGAAAAGCAAAGCTGAAGGCATCACAATTCCAGACATCAAGTTACATTATAAAGCTGCAGTGATCAAAGCAGTATGGTAGCGGCACAAAGATAGACACATAGATTAATAAAACAGAATAGAAAACTCAGAAATGAACACACAACTATATGGTTAATTAATCTTCAACAAAGCAGGAAAGCATATCCAATGGGAAAAAGTCTCTTCAACAAATGGTGTTGGGAAAACTACAGTAACATGCAAAATAATGAAATTAGACTTTTGCTCTCTAAATGATTTTTGTAAAGACAGTGAGAGATATCAAGTGGAAATGTTCAGCTAAACGCAGTGTATGTGGAATCTGTATGGAGTGATAGAAATCAATTACACCAGAGATATGTCAGGTGATATAGGAAGATGGGAATGACTGGAATTTGCTTCCTTCAGTGGAGTAGGTTCAAGGAGAAATAGTATTAGTTTTCTTCAGGTTTTGCCTGGAAATGAAAAAAAAAAAAAGGTAGTGAGAGGGGGATTAGAGTTACTAGTTGCCAACAGAAACCAAATTTGGATAGCTTTGAGAGAAAACATATGTATTGGAACATGTTAAATAGGCTACAGAAGAATCAGGCTTGGAAAATAGTCATGAGCCAAGAAAGTCTGGGAATCTGAGGATGGCCAAATTCACATCTCAGAAAGATCTGGTAGAATGCCACTGGTGCTGCCACTGGACAACACTTGCCACCACCCCATGGACACTCAACTCTGCAGTTACTGTTATGTATAATTGGATGCCCCTGCTCTTTACTTCACTCCCTCAAGATTTCAAGACTTGTATGGAAGTTCCTATAGGCAGAATTGAGGCTACATGTTCTACGAGGAGCTGCCAAGGAGTTTTGGTTTTCACAGTGGGATGAATGTGAGACCTTGTCTCCAGACAAGATATGCAAAGGAAGATTCCTACCCCCAGATAGGAAGGATAATCTGATACTACAAAATTATAACTAATAGCATCAACTTTGACAAATATCTATCACTTATGGTGTCAATAGCTGCCCTCTGTTGGGGTAAAATATCATGTACTTAGGCTGCCCATAATATTTATGTATTCAGCTTGGCCTGGGGTGAAGAAGGAACATCTGTATTAGGGCCTTTTTAATGCGGAGAGGCATACTGCCCAAAGCAATGTGGATGACAAAACGGCCTGGACAAGTCCATCAGAATCACAGCTGATAGAGAGGTGACTGGGAGAAGTGTAAAGGTGATATCAGTAGGGAAAGAGTAGCCAAAGGGGTGTAGATGGTAGCTATGGGCTCATGGAGAAGATTCTCCCCTGAGATGAGCTGCAGTTCATCCTTCCCCAGTATCCTTGGGCATTATCAACAGTGCAGCCAGTAAGAAAATGGGACAAAAAGGATGCAGGGATTTCAAAATGTTGCTGCCTATGGGTTTTGTTGCCAATATTGAATTGACCAAACCCCACTGATTATCCTTCCCAAGGCCAGTTGTTAATCAAGTTACCAATATAGTTTTATTCATTTCTCTTAAAGAATAATGGTTGTATATTTGTTCAAATGGTATATACCATTATAAAAACTCAAACAATATAAAAAAGTCCATGACACAAAAGTAAGCTATCCTTTCAATTCTACCTTCTGGAAAAAATGATTTGCATTTTGTGAATAGTTTGTGAATATTAGCTGGACACCTCCCCCCCCCCCCCCGTGTGTGTGTGTGTGTGTGTGTGTGTGTGTAATATCTAGATAAGACTATCTGTCTATCTATCTAATTAGATCTTGTGTATACGTTCAGCTTTAGCAGATATTGCCAAACAGTTTTACAAAGCGGGTCTACTGGGGCGCCTGGGTGGCTCAGTCACTTAAGTGTCCAACTCTAGATTTTGGCTCAGGTCATGATCTCACTGGTTCCTGAGATCAAGCTTTGCATTGTGCTCTGTGCTTGGGATATTCTCTCTTTCTCTTTCTCTCTTTCTCTTTCTCTCCCTGCCTCTCCCCCCATCGAGTTCTGTCTTTCAAAATAAATAAATAAACATAAAAAAAAGTAGCTGTACCACTTTACATTTTCATTAGCACTAGTTCCAATTGCACTACATCTTTGCCAGTGCTTGGTAATTAAAAGAAGTCATCCAAGTTGGTTGTAGTGTTATCACAATTCTGTTTCAAATTTTCATTTTTTTAAGACAAAAGATGAGCATCTTTTCACATGCTTACTATTTGAGTGTCTTTTTTTAAATCAAGTGTCTTTTGTCTTTTTGAGTCTTTTGCCTATTGTTAAACAGTGAGTTGTTTCTCATTTTTATTGCTTTTTAGGAGTTTAATGTATTCTGACTAGAAGTCTTTTGACAAATAGTCAAATTCAAATGTGTTTTTCACATAACTTTTAAAAATGCCATCTTTACAGAATTTAAGAGGAATCTGGGATTTAACTATCTCATTTACACTTAAAGAAATAGACCCAGCAACTATAAACGATTTGCCCAAGGTACCATAGGTGGGTAGAGATAAGAGTTAGGATTATTTTGTCTCAATACTATTTTGACTCTAATGCTCTTCCTTTCCTAAAAATGAAAAGTAAATAATTTAATCAACATAGAAAGTTTTCACAACACAGTGTTAAGTCTACAGATATACGGGCCTCTTTTTTTATTCATTTAGTCCAAATATTGTGGCTCTTATCAAATTTACTTTCAATCTTATTAAAGTGAGAGCAGAGAGATAGTATATTTTCTCAGAAAAGAAAACTATAACCCAGGAATTCGTTCTTGAATCTCATTTATTCGATAAACTGCATGAAGCAAGATTTTCTTAAATGGGAAAATTTGCTTCAAGCGGTGGTTTTGTAGTTTGTGGTTGTCCTTGATGGTGATATATATATATAAATATAACCTTTGGGGAGAGGAGTGGTCTGTAAACTAGCTCTGTGCTCAGGCAACTCCTTGCAACAAACTGTTTCCAGACCCCCAACCCATGCCACCACTCAAAATAAAATAGACTGACGCTTACCTTCTTTGTCATTATTTGGATTACACAAGTGTGTGCAACTGGATCTTTAGTAGCACTCACCAGAGAATGAAAATCTAAAAACCCAGAAAAATAATTGTCTATTAAGACGAACTCACAGTGATGAAGTTTTGGAGTGATAGTGGGGTGGTCTGGAGCCAACAGCCAAGAAAGAATTCTTGAAGATGTGTTTGGTGCAAAAAGGTGATTTTATCAAAGCATAGGGACAGGACCCATGGGCAGGAAGAGCTGCCCTGGACCCTGTGGAGACACAGGTTATACATTAATACACTATGGAGTTGGGAAAGGTAAAGTCAAGCGGTAGTATCCAAAGGAGACTCACAGGATACTGGAGGCCTAGCCATTGTCAAGCTAAGCTTGTTTTTCTCTCTAGCAAAATATTAGCTTTAAGACAGTAAGGAGTTCCTGGAGAAACCTTTTACTCTGCCACCCTGGAGTAGTTGTCAACGGGCTGCAGGTTATAAGGAAATTTAATTTTATCTGCCATTTCCTTCTTGCCTTTGTTCTCCACATCACTATGGAGGGGAGATGCTGGGGCTCCAGAAAACTGAGTCTATAAGTTTCTGGAGATTAGGCTATTGATAAGAGTGACTTTTTCTCATAATTTACTAAGATATTTGTAAACAGTTGGAGATCCATGTCCTGCAGGACTGTGATGTCTATCAGTTAACCATTTGTTTTCTTTCCTTTCCTTTGTTTTTGGGCAGCCAGGAATGCCTGAAGAATGTCACACATATCCCACCCATGGAGGGTGGGGTGAGTAGCTTGTATTTTGCCTTCAGCCTGCTTTATTTATGAACCCTCATCAACACAGAGACCATCAAGCTCAGAGAGAGCCAAATGTGAACTACTTGCTCCTTTCTGAATGTTCAGCCAGGGGATCTGACAGCATTAAAACAGTTTTGAACAACAAATATCTGAGAAAAGAACCTAACGACGTTCTACAGATCTACTGATCCCAGGTCTAGGCATGACCTAGGTTATTGTGGCACCTGGAGTGTGATCACCAGGCTATCATATTGGTGGATGGACAGTAGGTGCCCATGTTCCTTGATTGGTGATTGCATTGGTTGGTGGTTTTATTGCTGTTTAGGTTATCATTTTTGCAAAACCATCTCTTCAGGGGGTTGAATTTCATTTTGGAAGTTCATCCTTGAATGATTAAGGGCACAGATGCACCACGCTGCAACCAAAGACTATAACGGTGCAATGACCCTAGATATCAGCTTTCTTCAGGGCACTGGCATCACTGCTTTCTTCTCAATACCAGCTTGAGACTGGGTTATTTAACTTTATGCCCAAAGATGACGTGAGGTCACTTATGGATGGGATTAAAAAGGAGCAATGACATTCAAAGATTTAGTATTCCTGGAGCCTAATCTCACAATTTTAAGGTTGGCTATTGCCTAAAATAAGCCTTTTAAAGATCATTTTAAAAAATAATACGGGGGGAGGACAAGATGGCGGAAGA
>CM053567.1:95657480-95690079 GCA_028646485.1 Cryptoprocta ferox
CCCTAGTCTGTTTATCAATAGCTTCTTTGATGTTTTTTTCAAGTCCAGCAATTAATTTTATGACAATTGTTCTAAATTCTTGTTCAGTCATGTTGTTTAAGCCTGTTTTGAGCAGTTCTGTGGCTGTGACTTCTTCCTGGAGTTGCTTTAGAGGAGAGTTCTTTCGCTTTGGCATTTTGGCTAGCTTTCTGTCTCTTGTCAGTTTTAAAAGCTCGTTATGTACTGGGCACCTGTTAGTATTGCTCTATTAAAGGAGGCTCATTGACTGTCCAGGACCTGTCGTTTCAGAAAGTGTTCTTTTAATGGTGTTCCTGGGTTTCTCTTGTTGTGCCTCTGATTGTTTTATTTCCCTGGTCAATTATATGGGACTCTCCACCATATATACTTTGGCTTGTTTTTTGAGGTATCCCTGAAAAGGAAGCAGACTAGCATACAGGGAACAAAAGCAGGCAAATGCACAGACAAATCAAACAAACAAGCAAGCCAATAGGGGAAAGAAGTAAAGTAAAGGAGAGGAAAGGAAAGGAAAGGAAATAAAAGAAAGAAGAGAGAAGAAAAAGAAACAAAAACAAAAAGCAGAAGAAGAAAAAAAAACAACAAGGTGGGGCAGAGAAAGCAAAAGTCTGAGGGCAGTCCAAAAGCATATAACCAGCTAAGAGGAGAGATAAGAATGTGCTACGGGATATATATCTGGATGGCAGCAGAAAAGAAGGAGAAACAAAGAAAAAAGGAAAGGAAAAAAAAAAAAAAAGACAACTCCCCTGTGCGGATGGGCCTGGTCTGGCGTCCGGTCAGGTCTCGGGGGCTGCTCTCTCCGAGGTCCCACCTTGGTGGTTGCGGGGAGAAGTATGGTGCTGCCTCAAAGTTTTGCTGGAACCAAGCATTGCAACCGCCCTTCTGAGTCCAATCTCCCTGTGCTGCGGGCGAGCCAAACTGTATTCTCCAAGCTCCGCCTCACTTCCGAATCCCAGTCCGTGCAGTTCAACACCGTCACCGGGGATGAGATGCGTTCCCGCTGGTGGCTGGCCTCCTGGCTGGCTTGCACCACCCCTTTTGCGGAGCCGCTGCTGCCGCCGCCGCCGCTGCCGCTTTTCAAGGCTCCCGCTGCCTCTGTGCCCAAGGAAGAACTTGCGGGCCAGATGGAACGGATTTCTCTCCCGGCGCCCGGCTGTTACATATGGGGAGACGGGCGAGTTTTTCCTCCCTTAGAGATGGTTCTAGGTGCGTTTTCCGTCTCTCATTCTCTTCCCCTGGTCTCTCCAGGGCACAGCGCGCTCTCCCTGTGTTGGGCTCGGGGGCTCCTTTCCCCTTTACCACCGGGACCCGCCCGTTCCCTAATTTCCCAGATCACAGTCACTCACTCAGGCATCTTTGAGGTTGTCTTCTTTCTGGCATCTGTTTCTTCTTTCTCCCACTTGCAAATCCAAGTTTTATCCCTTCAGTCCTTCTCAATTCAATCCATAAGGGCGTTCGCGGATTACAGAGCTCCCTGCTCTTCCGCCATCTTGTCCTCTTCCCTCATCACTGTTTTTCAACATAGTATTGGAAGTCTTAGCCTCAGCAATCAGACAATACAATGGAATAAAAAGCATCCAAATAAGCAAGGAGGAGGTCAAACTTTGACTCTTCACAGAGGACATGATATTCTATATGGAAAACCCAAGGATTCCACCAAAAAAACCTGCTAGAATTTATCTATGAGTCAGCAAACTTACAGGATATAAAATCAATGCACAGAAACCTGTTGCATTCCTATACACCAATAATGAAGCAACAGAAACAGAAATCAAGGAATCAATCCAATTTATAATTGCACTAAAAACCATAAAATGCCTAGGAATAAACCTACCTAAGAGGTGAAAAATCTATACACTGAAAACTATCAAAAGCTTATGAAGGAAATTGAAGAAGACACCAAAAAAATGGAAAAATAGTCCATGCTCATTGATTGGAAGAACAAATATTGTTTAAATGGTGATTCTACCCAAAGCAATCTACATATTCAATGCAATCTCTATAAAAAATAATACCAACATTTTTCACAGAGCTAGAACAAACAATCCTAAAATTTTTATGGAACCAGAAAAGACGCGAATCCCAAAGCAATGTTGAAAATGAAAACCAAAGCTGGAGGCATCACAATCCTGGACTTCAAGATGTATTACAAAGCTGTAATCATTAAGACGGTATGTTACTGGCACAAAAACAGACCCTTAAATGGATGGAACAGAATAGAAGACCCAGAAATGGACCCAAAAATGTATGGCCAAATAATCTTTACCAAAGCAGGAAAGAATATTCAATGGATTAAAGACAGTCTCTTCAGCAAATTGTGTTGGGGAAACTGGACAGTGACATGCAGAACAATAAACCTACACCACTTTCTTACACCATACCCAAAAATAAACTTAAAATTGATGAGAGGCTTAAATGTAAGATAGAAAGCCATCAAAATCCTAGAGGAGTAAGCAGACAAAACCTTTTTGACCTTGGTCACAGCAACATCTTACTCAATACATTTCCAGAGGCAAGGGAAACAAAAGCAAAAATGAACTATTGGGACCTCATCAAGATAAAAAGCTTCTGCTAAGTGAAGGAAACAATCAGCAAAACTAAAAGGCAACCAACAAAGTGGGAGAGATATTTGCAAATGACATATCAGATAAAGGGTTCATATCCAAAATCTATAAGGAACTTTTCAAACTCAATACCCCCAAAAAACAAATAATCCAGTGAAGAAATGGGCAAAAGACATGAATAGAAACTTTTCCAAAGAAGACATCCAGATGGATAACAGACACATGAAAAATGCTCAACATCACTCATCATCAAGGAAATACAAATCAAAACCACTATGAGATGTTACCTCTCGCCAATCAGAATGGCTGAAACTGACAACCCAGACAACAGATGTTGGTGATGATGTGGAGAAAAAGGATCTCTTTTGCACGGCTGGTTAGAATGCAAACTTGTGCAGCCTCTCTGGAAAAGAGTATAGAGCTTCCTCAAAAAGTTAAAAATACAACTACTCTATGACCCAGCAATTGTACCAATAGGTATTTATCCAAGGGATACAGGTGTGCAGTTTCAAATGGGTACATGCACCGCAATGTATACAGCAGCACTATTGACAATAGACAAAGCATGGAAAGAGCCCAAATGTTCATCGATGGATGAATGGATAAAGAAGATATGGTATATATGTAAAATGGAGTATTACTCAGCAATCAAAAAGAATGAAATCTTGCCATTTGCAACTACATGGATGGAACTAGAGGATATTTTGCTAAGTGAAATTATTCAGTCAGAGAAAGACAAATATCATATGACTTCACTCATACGTGGAAAATAAGTTACAAAACAGTTGAACATAAGGGAATGGATGCAAAAATAATATAAAAACAAGGAGTGGGACAAAACATAAGAGATTGTTAAATACAGAAAACAAAGTGAAGGTTGCTGGAGGGGTTGTGGGTGGGAGGAATGGGCTAAATGTGTAAGGGGCATTATGGAGATACTTGCGATGAGCACAGGATGTTATACAAAGGGTTGAATTACTGGAATCTACTTCTGAAACCATTATTGCATTATATGCTAACTTGGATATAAATTTAAGAATAAATAAATAATACTAAAACAAACGAAAAACACACAATACACTGACAGGTGTCTTTTCAGTCACTAATTTTGAAGGACTCTTAGAAGGTTCAGAAATCTCTTTACCTCCCTGAAAGACAAATATTTTGCAGTTTCTTTTTTCCTCAAGGCTTTACTGTTTCCTAATCCTTTTTCATTCTCATTTAAATACCTGAGTTTTTATTTCACTGAGGAAATAGTAGCAATCAAGAGAGAACCTGTTTTTTAACCACAATTTACCAGTCCCCATGCCTGTTTATTCTACTTTGCATTTAAAATGGATAAACTTTTGGGGCACCTGGGTTGCTCACTTGGTTAAAAATCGGACTTCGGCTCAGGCCATGATTTCACGGTTAGTAGGGTTAAGCCCCATGTTGGGGCTCTGTACTAACATCTCAGAGCTTCAAGCCTGCCTCAGATTCTATGTTTCCCTCCCTCTCTGCCCCTCCCCTGCTTGTGTTCTCGTTCTCTCTCTCTCTCTCTCAAAAATAAATAAATAAACATTAAAACAATAAAAGGGATAAACTTTTTGTGCTTCTAAAACCAACCCTACACTTATGCATTTGATTCAATTCGCTTTGCCTATGCAAGGATGATATTCCTTTAAATATTATATTCTTCTTTATCGCCCACTTATTCTTCTCTTTAGGACCATTCTATCATCAAACAAACAGGCTGTAATTTTTTTCACTTAAAAAATATCCTCTCATGACCATAAATGTATCCTCTAACTATCACTTGTGGGTTTATTTATTTTGTTTTGCTTTGCAACTTTTTAAAGCAATAATTAACAATCCGCACTTTGCATGACTCCAACAGGCATAGATTTCAGTTACCATGGTTTAATTAAATAATACCTATAATACCTGTCTCCCAACAATATGGTTCAAGTTTCAGCTACTACAGTATATTAGGTGAGTAATTGCATAAGGTACAAACTTGGTCACTAGCTCTTTAGTTCACAAATCACTGTATAAATAATAGATGTGCATTATGATTAGTGACCAATAATGCCACTTCTCTGAATCTGTTGATGTTGGTCACTGTACATCTGTTACTCAGTTCACATTTACAGCAAAGTGTGTCATTGTGTTGCCTTCCATTAATAAACTCATGTAGCACATTATAAAAACAGATACATTAAAATGGAAGCTGGACAATGAAAATGAAATGGCAACCAAGAAAGAAAAGGTGGTAGTTTTATTTTTAACTTTTTGAGGAACCTCCATACTGTTTTCTAGACTTGGCTGTACCAGTCTTCATTCCCACCAACAGTGTAAGTTGCACTGCAACTTTCTGCAACCTCACCAACATTTGTTGTTTCCTGTGTTGTTAATTTTAGCTATTCTCACAGGTGTGAGGTGATATTTCACATGAACCGTAATATCTATAGCAGCATTATCAATAATAGCCAAATAACGGAAAGAGCCCAAATGTCCATTGACTGACGAATGGGTAAAGAAGATGTGGTATATATTTACAATGAAATATTAGTCATCAAGAAGAATGAAATCTTGCCATTTGCAACAATGTGGATGGAACCAGAGTATATTATGCAAAGTGAAATAAGTTAGTCAGAGAAAGATAAGTATCATATGATTTCACTCATATGTGGAATATAAGAAACAAAATGGATGAACATAAAAGGGGAAAGGAAAAAAGAGAGGGAAGCAAACCATAAGAGATCCTTAAGTATAGGGACAAACTGAAGGTTGTTGGAGGGGAGGTGGGCAGGTGATGGGCTAGATGGGTGATGGGTATTAAGGAGGGCACTTGTAACGAACACTGGGTGTTATTTGTACGTGATGAATCACTAAATTCTACTCCTGAAACTAAAATTACACTATATGTTAACTAGCTAAAATTTAAATAAAAACTTGAAACACTAAAAAAGAAAAAGAAAAAAGAAAAAGTGGTAATGCTGGAAATGTAATTCAAATTGGACATACAAGGAATTATAGAAGAAATAGCTGATCATGGAACTGTTGACACTTTTGTCATTCAAGAGACTCAAGATATGCAGCTAGAGGAAATCCGTAAAGGTGAACTTATCAACATAAATGAGGAAAGAGGCTGTGAATGAAGGTGTCCCAGAGGAAGTGATACTGACAAGCATCACTTGTAATGCTTGGAGATATTTCATATCTTTGGAGATATTTCATAACGTTGAACGCGCATAAAACAAAATATTGGAAGTTGATCCAAATTTAGAAAGGAGTATGACAATTTACATAGAAAAGAAGCTTGCTCCATTCAGTAGGTTATATGACGAGAAGAAAGTAAGGTCTGTTCAATCTACTCTTTGTTGTTGTTGTTGTTGTTCAATCTACATTTGACAATTATTTTTTACAAAGAAACAAAACACTTCACCTGTCAATGTTTCCAATATTTTAAAGTACAATATACTAAATAAATATTAGTTTACTAGTTTATATTTATAACCAGTAGAATTTTAATGTTCCAGCAAATTTTTTAATTATTATTTTTATTTATTTTTTTAATTTAAATTTTAGTTAATATACACTGCAATATTGGTATCAGGAGTAGGATACAGTGATTCATTACTTGCATACAACACCCAGTGATCATCACAGGGAGTGTCCTCCTAAATACCTATCACCCATCTAGCCCATCTTCTATCCATCTGCCTCCATCAACTCTGTTTTTTCTCTATAGTTAAGAGATTCTTAAGGCTTGCTTCCCCTGTCTCTTTTTTTCCTTCCCCTCTCCATGTTCATCTGTTTTGTTTCTTAAATTCCTCATATAAGTGAAATCATATATTTGTCTATGATTGACTTATTTTCTTAGCATAATATATTCTAGCTCCATCCACTTCATTGCAAATGGCAAGATTTCATTCTTTTGATGGCTGAATAATATTTCACTGTAGATATATACCACCTCTTCTTTATCCATTCATCAGTTGTTGGACATTTGGGCTCTCTCCCTAGTTTGGCTTTTATTGATAATGCTGCTATAAACATTGGGGTGCATGTACCCTTTCAAATCTTTATTTTTGTATTCCTTGGGTAAATACCTAATAATGCAATTACTGAATTATAGGATAGTTCTAGTTTTAGCTTTTTGAGGAATGTCTGTACTGTTCTTCAGAGTAGCTGGACAAGTTTCCATCCCCACCCACAGTACAAGAGGGTTCCCCTTTTTCCACATCCTCACTGACATCTGTTGTTTCTTGTGTTATTAATTTTAACCATTCTGACAGTTGTGAGGTGGTGTATCATTGTAGTTTTGTATTCCCCTGATGATGAGTGTTGAGTATCTTTTCATGTGTCTGTTATCCATCTGCATGTCTTCTTTGGAAAAGAGTCTATTCCTGTATTCTGCTCATTTCTTAGCTGGGTTGTTTGTCGTTTGGGGGTTGAGTTTGATATCTTATAGATTTTGGATGCTCACCCTTTATCAGATATGTCATTTGCAAATATCCTCTCCCATTCTGTAGGCTGCCTTTTAGTTTTGTAGACTGTTTCCTTTGCTGTGCAGAAGCTTTATATCTTGACAAATTCCCAGTAGTTCACGTTACTTTTGTTTCCCTTGTGTCTAGTAAGAAGTTGCTCTGGCCAATATCAAAAAGGTTTCTGCCTATTGTTCTCCTCTAGGATTTTGATGGTTTCCTGTCTTACATTTAGGTCTTTCATCCATTTTGAATTTATTTTTGTGTATGGTATAAGAAAGTAGTCTAATTTCATTTTTCTGCATGTTGCCATCTGGTTTTCCCAACACCATTTGTTGAAGAGACTGTCTTTTTTCCATTGGATATCCTTTCCTGCCTTGTTGAAGATGAGTTGACTATATAGTTGTGGGTCCATTTCTGCGTTTTCTGTTCTGTTTCATTGATCTATGTGTCTGTTTCTGCCAGTACCATATTGTCTAGATGACTACACCTTTGTAATATAGCTTGAAATCTGGAATTGTGATGCCTCCAGTTTTTTTCCCCAGGATTGCTTTGGCTAATCATGGCCTTTTGTGGTTCCATACAAATTTTAGGATTGTTGTCCTAGATTTGTGAAAAATGCTGTTGGTATTTTGATAGGGATTGCATTAAATATGTAGATGGCTTTGACTGGTATAGACATTTTAGGAATGTTTATGTTTGTTCTTCCAATCCATGAGCATGGAATGATTTTCCTCTTTGTGTCCTCTACAGTTTCCTTCATAAGTGTTCTATAGTTTTCAGAGTACAGATCTTTTTATGTCTTCGGTTAGGTTTATTTCTAGGTATCTTATTGTTTTTGGTGCAATTGCAAATGGGATCAATTCCTTGATTTCTTTTTCTGCTGCTTTGTTATTGCTGTATAGAAATGCAACAAATTTCTGCACGTTGATTTTATATTCTGTGACTTTGCTGAAATGATGTATTAGTTCTAGAAATAATTTGGTGGAATCTTTCAGGTTTTCTATGTAGAGTATCGTGTCATCTGCAAATAGTGAAAATTTGAATTTTTCCTTGCTGATTTGTCTGCTTTTTCTTTCTTTCTTTCTTCTTCTTCTTATTATTATTAATTATTATTATTATTTTGTATGACTGCTAAGGCTAAGACTTCCAGTACTATGTTAAAAAGTAACGGTGAAAGTGGAGATCCTTGTCTTATTCCTGATTGTAGGGGAAAGGCTCTCAGTTTTTCCTATTGAGGATGAAATTAGGTGTGAATCTTTTGTATATTGCTTTTATGATATTGAGCTTTGTTGCATCTATCCCTACTTTGTTGAGGGTTTTTATCAAAAACGGATGCTGCATTTTGTCAAATACTTTTTCTATATCTATTGACAGGATCATATGGTTCTTATCCTTTCTGTTATTAATGTGGTATATCACGTTGATTGATTTGCAAATATTGAACCACCATTGAAGCCCAGGAATAAATTCCACTTGACATGGTGAGCAATTCTTTTAATGTACTGTTGAATTTGATTTGCTAGTATCTTGTTGAGAATGTTTGCATCCTTGTTCATCAGGGATATTTGCCTGTAATTCTCCACCAAAAGTGGTGTCTTTGCCTGGTTTTGGAATCAAGGTAATGCTGGCCTCTTAGAATGAGTTTGGTAGTTTTTTTTTCTCCATTTATATGTTTTGGAATAGTTTAAGGAGAATAGGTATTAACTCTTTAAATGTCTGGTAGAATTCCCTTGAGAAGCCATCTGGCTAGGGGTATATCAGTTTTGTTAATTCTTTCAAAGAACTAGCTCTTAATTTTGTTGATCTGTTCTACTGTTTGTTGTTTGTTTGCTCTTATATCATTTATTTCTGCCCTAATCTTTATTGTTTCCCTTCTTTTGCTGACTGTAGGCTTTATTAGCTGTTCTTTCTCTAACTTGCTTAGAGTGTAAGGTTAGATTGTGTATTTGGGACCTTTCTTGCCTCTTGAGATAGGTTTGAATTGCACCATACTTCCCTGTTAGGATTGCTTTTGTTGCATCCCAATATTTTTGGACGGTTATGTCTTCATTTTTATTTTCTCCATGTATTTTTAAATTTCTTCTTTAATTTCCTGGTTAACCTATTCATTTTTTAATAGGACATTCTTTAACATCCATGTATTTGAGGGTTTTCCAAATTTTTTCTTGTGGTTGACTTAAATTTCTTAGCATTGTGATCTGAAAATATGTATGGTGGAGTCTCAATATTTTTGTATTTGTTGAGGGCTGATTTGCTACACAATATGTGATCTATTTTGTAGAATGATCCATGTTATCTCGAGAACAATATGTATTCCACTATTTAGGATGAAATGTTCTGAATATATCTGTTTAGTTCCTCTAGTCCAGTGTGTCATTCAAAGCCATTGTTTCCTTGTTTATTTTCTGTTTAGATGATCTGTCTACTGCTGTAAGTGGGATTATTAAAGTCCCCTACTGTTATTATATTGTTATCAATGAGTTTCTTTATGTTCGTAATTAGTTGGTTTATATATTTGTGAGTGCCAAGTTGGGGGCATAAATATTTACAGTTATTAGATCTTGGTGGATAGACCCCTTGATTATGATATAATGCCCTTCTTCATTTCTTGTTACATTCTTTGTTTTTAAATTCAGTTTGTCTAATATAAGTATGGCCACTCTGGCTTTCTTTTGATGTCATTAGCATGACAGATGGTTCTCTTCCCCTCACTTTCAATGTGTAGGTGTCTTTAGGTCTAAAACGAGTCTCTTGTAGGCAAGATATAGATGGATCTTGTTTTTATCCATTCTTATACCCTATGTCTTTCAATTGGAGCATTTAGTCAATTTACATTGTGTGATTATTGAAAGAGGAATTAAGTGCCATTCTGTTATCTGTAGAGTTGGTGTTTCTTGGATGCTCTCTGGTCCTTTCTAGTCTTTGTTGCTTTTGGTCTTTTTTTTTCTCCACTCAAAGAGTCCCCCTTAAAATTTTTTGCAGGGTTAGTTTAGCAGTCACAAACTCCTTTAGGTTTTGTTTGTCTGGGAAATTATTTATCTCTCCTTCTATTCTGAATGACAGCCTTGCTGGATAAGTAATTCTTGGCTGCATATCTTTCCAGGTCACCATGTTGAATATATCCTGCCACTCCATTCTGGCTGGCTACGTTTCTGTGGACTGATCTGCTGCAAGCCTGATTTTTCTTCCTTTGTAGGTTAAAAACTTTTTTTCCCTTGCTGCTTTTCAGGAATCATTCCTTGTCCATGTATTTTGTGAATTTGCAACCATGCCTTGGCAGTAGTTGGCTTTTGTTGAATTTAATGGGAATTCGCTCTGTGCCTCTTGGATTTTTATGTCTGTGTTCTTCCCCAGATT
This sequence comes from Cryptoprocta ferox, assembly GCA_028646485.1. Taxonomy (NCBI): domain Eukaryota; kingdom Metazoa; phylum Chordata; class Mammalia; order Carnivora; family Eupleridae; genus Cryptoprocta; species Cryptoprocta ferox. Next base: position 95,667,889 of record CM053567.1, read on the forward strand.
AGGGAAGTTTCCAGTTATAATTTGTTCAAATAAACCTTCTGCCCCTTTCTCTCTCTCTTCATCTGGGACTTCTGTGATACAAATGGTATTTTATTTTAATAAGTGGCTGAGTTCCTTAAGTCTGCCTTTGTGATCCATGATTTTTGTTTCCTTTTCAGCTTCATTATTTTCCATAATTTTATCTTCTGTATCACTAATTTGCTACTTTGCTTACCCATCCTTGCTGCCATGGCATCCAGTTGTGTTTGCATCTTGGTTATAGCAAGGGAAACAACTTCACTGAAGGTGAACAACTTCACCTTCACCTTGAACAACTGTTCACCTTTAGGGTGTGCAGGAGATGGGGCTTGGTGTAAGTGGCTTTAGCCTCTACTGACTGATGCTGTTTTGCTCCCTGAAGGCTTTTATTGGTGATGGGTGGGATGAATATGGTGGTGAATGCTCTCTAGCCCCAGAGCTGAAATATTGCGGCCCCTCACTCTTCAGGGAACCCTCACAGAAGAACAATAAATCGCCTCTCTTGTGTCTCCAGTTTCTGTCAGAACCTGGTGTTCACCTGCCTGTGTCTTAGCTTTTTTATCTTAGCGATGAGACTGAGTTTCAAAATTCCAAATTTTAGGGACTCTTGAAACTCTGTTCCTCTGCGGGAGGGTCTCACCATGCTTTTTGCTGGCTGTATGAGGAATGTGGCGGCATAACTGTGAAGAGGTTCAGAGTTTATGTCAAAGCAGAGCAGAAAGCGGACAACCCTGCTTGCTGCCATCAGCTGGAGTCCCTGTTTCTATGTCTGGAAGCAATGTAGCACATTGTGACCCAGGGGATCCTGGGACAATGCTGTTACTCCTTGGTTTCTGCTCCACTTTGCCACCCGAACACCTTTAAGCCAGGCATATTCCCCACTGTAGCAGACTTCTAAAAGTTCAGGTTTTGTGCTCTGCTGCTCCTAATACTTTGCAGTAGTCCCTCTAAGCAGACTACCTCCTTGCTGCCATACCCTAATACTATGTGTCCCCCAAGTCAACTCTCTGCACTCCTACCTTCGAGAAGGTGGTCGCTTTTGTACTGGTAGACTTGCAGTTTTTTGCCTTTTCATAACTCCAATTGATTTCTTGGGTGTTCAGAATGGTTTGATAACTATCTAGCTGTGTTCAAGGGACAAGACAAGCGTAGGATCTCCCTAATCCTCTACTATCTTAACTCCTCCTCTGAAAAAGATTTTTATTTATTTATTTATTTATTTTGGTGTTTGTTTGTTTGTTTGTTTATTTATTTATTTTAATAGTTTATTGCCAAGTTGGTTTCCATATAACACCCAGTGCTCTTCCCCACAAGTGCCCCCCTCCATGACCATCACCCCCCTTCCCCTTTCCCCCTCCCTGAAAAAGATTTTTAAAGGTCATGCAACAATCATATAATTTTCCCCATGATTATTAAGATCACTTTGCATGGTTTCAGCTAGCATGCTCATTTTTATGGCCTTGCACTACCATGCAAAGTGAAAATTGCCTATGTTGTCTTTAGACAGGGACAACTGGTGACTCTGCACTTTAGAGAGTCCTACCTTTGTCTGTCTCCACTCATGCCCTTTGTCTTATTCCTTGCCCATGTTCTGGGTACTTAAGACCCCAAAATTTACCGTTCCCAATGTCTCTGATTTTGATTCTGTGAGCTTCTTCACTGGTCAGCCCTCTTGAAATAACCAGTGTGTATAGCCCTAGGCCTGAAGAGTTGTGGAAACGCGACCCTATGCAAGAGGGGTGGGCAATATTTAGTGAGATTCCTGGGTGCCCACATGCATGTGTGCGGTGTGGGATGGGGAGTGGGAAGAAGAGGGAGTGAGCCTAAAGACTGGAGTCTCCATTTGAGCTCTTGTCTTCAGCCTTATACATGTTGGTGGCAGTCCAGCTTTAAATAATATTCCTCAGAAGCAAATTCTATGTTCTCTGCTTCTACTTTTACTACTACTACTACTACTACTACTACTACTACTATTATTATTACTTTTACTATCATTTTTAAAACACATTCCTGTGAGGATTTTATGTTCGCCACCAGAACTCTTTGTATAATATTCCATTTTGTCAAATAGTCTGTTCTGTGTCCTCAGCTGTTATGATCTCTAAGGAGAAATTGACATTAGTGATCATTTCCTCCTCTTTAAAATGCTTTCTTCTCTTGATTTCAGAGGCCAGCTCCTGTCTTTCTTGGTTATCTTCTTACTTTATTTGCTAATAAATATAAAAAGAAAAAATAACATGGAAGATTGTGAAAGAGGTTTATTGGAGGGCCTTCTATAGATTATAATTTAATCTCATGGCTTCACCTAACTGCAGAGGAGACAAAATGTAAATCAAATTTGTGCTATGAGGAAATGTCTGTTTCAATCACTGCTTTATCCTCAGTGCTTACAATAGTGCTTGGCACAAAGTAAATACCAAATAATTATGTGTTGGATGAATAAGTGAATGAATGAGTGAATGTGGAAACCGTGGCAGGGCTTTAGTTAGAGACTGAATGAAAACTGATGCTAAAAGTCAATTGAATTGGAGGCCAGTATTGGAATATTTTGGCATGCTTTTAATTCTGTTCTACCTTAATTATGTTTAAATAAGAGGATATTGTTTTTTTTCTTTAATTACATGGTAGATGAAATTTATATTCTTAATTTAAAAGATCTTTGTTTTCACAATAAAAATCTCAAATTACAAAACATTTTTCACCCTCCCACATCCCTGCAGCAAGGTTTTCATTGAAAAGTTGACTTTGAAGAAAGATAGAGGATGTTGTATTTTTTTCTCTATCCTAATCTTTCTGCATATCCCACCTCTCTTTTTATTTGTTTGCTTCAGATGAAAGCAAAAAAATTAATGTAATTTTACTCATGCAAAACCTTAGAGGGTGGTGTGATAAAAAGCATCATTGGACACATATTTATGAATCATAATGTTTTACACATACACATCATGCTATACCAGTACACACATATCTTCTCATAAATACTGAGTTCAGAACTACTCTAACCCATTCAGAACAATTACCTCTATTAATTATACATGACATTGGGTGTATTACATGTGCAATTCATGTGAGAGTAAACATGTTATACACCCAAGTATTTGTCAAAGCTCCTAATAAATTGCAAAATGTTTTCATAAGTTTCTCTGCCTGCTTATTCTTGAATAATCCATTTAAGTAATTGGGTTTATGCCAGTGTTATGGTGTTTTATGTTGGTAGAACTACTGCTAGTGGGCATCATATATTCTTTCTTCAGTTTGATTTAAAAATTTAGATTGTCAGCAGCCTTATAAGTCTTTGTTCCTTTTATTTTCTTCCGCATCCTCTCCTTTTTATCCCTTCCATCACTGCCTTGGTTTAGGAATTTATGTTTCCTGTCTCGGATTTGTGCAATGGTCTTGTAACTCACTGGTCTCTATGTCTCCTGTCCATTCCACTTCTAACTTATTTTCTTTTCAGCTACTAAAGTTCTTTTTCTCAAATGCAAATCAAGATCAAGTGGAATCCAAGAATTGAAATGATGGCATAAACTGAAATAGATATGATGGATAAAACATTCAGAGACATGAGAATATCCATTATATCTTTTGCCCCTAATAATAAACTCCTGTGTTAATTGGACATTTTTTTTTGTCAGAATTAAGATATATTTCATCCTCCTTTGTAGCCATGGGTGGGTTATTGACTAAGTTTGGACCACAAAATCATAAATGGAAAATTTCTATGGTACTTCAGGAAAGGCTCCTTAAAGGGAGTTGACTTAGCTGAGAGGTATTCCTTTTGTTCTCTCTCTTCTCCTTCTGTTGCTAATTTGGAATGTGTCAGCCATCTTGGGCCAAACTGACTTTAAGTATGGAGTGAAGTGCTAAGGATGGCAGAACAGAAAAATAAAAGCCTGGTTCCCTAATATCACTAAAAATCACCGCACCAGCTCTGGACATCTTTTATATGATAAATAGCATTTCCTTTTTTACTGTTTTGGATTTTTTCCCCCTGCTATATGCAGACAAAGCTAATATCAAACAATTTGTCATGGTATAAATAACATGAGACTTAGGTTGTTTGAGTTTGAGGTGATGGCTGGAAGGTCTGCCATAATTGTCCTCTAAGTAGTTAGAATAGGGGACTGGGAGACAGGTAAGAAAACAGAGAGGTTCAGAGTCCTCTATTTAACAAACATCTCTTGAGCCTCTACTATGCATCAGGCACTGTATTGTCTCAAAAATATTAATAATATTAAAATGGCCTGTTTACTACTCACTAGTCAACAGTTTAGTAGGAGAAACACTTAGATTATACTGTGATAGGTGGTCAAATAAGGGACAAAAAGAAGACAAGATTATTTAGGAAGTTAGGGAAGAGTGTTGCAAATTCATTTGGATATTATAAAGTCTTCGTATTACTAGACTTCTCTACAGCATTTAACATAGTTGGTGGGAGAAGATTGTATTTTTCAAAGTTGGTTGCAACAATGCTACACGTCTGTGCCTTATGCTCTTCTGCAATCTTTCCATTCTCCTATGAAGTGGTAGAGTCTACTTCCCTTGCTCTTGAGTCTGGGTATGCTTGGGACTTGGTTTAAATAGTAGAATGTAGCAGAAATGATGCTGCCTGACTTTACAGGCTAGGTCACAAATGGCAAAGCAGTTTCTCCTATGTTAGCTGAGAGTTTGGCATAGAGTTCTAAGCTCCAGTAAGAAGATGGGCTAGTAGAAGCCATCAGGCTGGGAGAAGGCTGAGCTCCCTGCAGAGGCTACATGTAGATGCTCCTGTCATCAGGTTTTATCTTCAAGTGTTCTCATCCCAGGCACCAGACCTGTGAATGAAAGAGCTTCAGATGATTCCAGCTGACCAACACTCAGCCAACTAGTCAGCCCAGCCTCCAAGTTTTTCCATCTGAATCACAGATATTAGGCAGATACAGGCCCTCTTGCTCTGCTCTTTCTGAATTACTGGCCAATGGAATCTATGAACACAATAAAATAGCTACTAGATTTGTAATGGTGTATGATTCAGTAACTGGCCCAGTAGATTATACTTGACGTTTCTTCCATCTTTTTAGTGTGTCCTTTTTGGTCTTCTTTGCTGACTTCTCCTTTTTGAATTCTCTCAAAACCTCAGTCCTTGGTGCTGTTTTCTATTACACTTATTCCTTAGGAGATCTTTTCTATTCTCTTTGTGAGAAGTCCTATTCACATCTTGAGAAACACCATATTTATATCTTGAGGCCAGACCTCTACTTTCAGCTCTAAGTTTTGCCTTTTTTTTTTAAAGTACCAATTATTGACTTGATACCTTGAATATCTTATGGATATCTCAAACATGATGTATTCAAAACCAACATGCTGAATTCTTGCCTCAAAATTACGCTAATTTTCTACATCTTTGTTAATGGAACTTTCACCTCCACTTATTCAATCCAAAATAAAATTATTCTGGAGCCTCCATTTTTTTTGTTTTTCATATTTAATCCAATCCAAAATGCTATCATTTGTATTCTAAAATTAATACTAAATCTGTCTACTCTTGTTGGATCATAGTATCACCATACTGGTTCAAGCCACCAAAGTTTATTGGCTTTGTCTAGGGCTTGGAGCTCTACTCTATTTTTTATAGCTCCAAATCTATGGGTGAATTACATATCTCTTTGACTCCTATTCCCTTTCTCTGCTTCCTCATTGTAGAGTGTCCATATCTATGTCAGTGTTGCAGACTATGAGTCTGGAGTTCTCTCTTGTCCAGCAAGAGAGCAGATGCAGAATTGAATATGAGAGAGGCTAATGTCCAGGAAGAGAAAAGAGCCCCAAAGAGGGGTTTCATCTCTGTATTTATTGAGCTCACAAGATATATTACCCACATGGTGAACATGAAAAAAATAAGATCTTACACACAAGAATGTGGAGAAAACAATCAGTAATCATTAACATGTGTAAGAAGCGAAGGGTCTGGGGGGCAAGTGGAGTTTGTGATCAAAGTACAATGGCATATTGGCATTAGCTTGAAAGTACTCATGGTCCCATTACAATATCCCACTAGCTAACCTCAGGGGTTTTTGCCCCATTGTGGTGGCTTTCCACCATAAGCTTTCTTCTAACCCATTTATATAAGTAGAACCTATTTCCCCACAGTTCCCCCTTTTTTGTTTTTCTTTGTCTTCCTAAGTTTACATGCAAGGACTGTCATGACGAGCTCCTGATTTGTCTTTTGCTGATGGGTGGTTTGAAGGCTGATTCTGCAAAGCCATGAAAGACATAGTAAAAGTATTCTACTTCCCAGAGTTATCCAGAATTTGAGATGGGCATTAGCTAATAGAGAAAGGGTTAAAGTATTTCCAAAAGGACCATGAGTGGGCCCATTCATGTCTTAGTTTATCAGAGCATTATAGTTGCTGGTATAATGTTACATCTCAATTTTCTATCACAGGGGAGCTTAGAATGGAAGGTTTGACTATAAATTATTTAAGTACATGTGCAGTTTGATAGAGTGGTGAAGACTAACTATAGCAACAGTAGCAGAGGCTATAATGCTTACCACGGCTAGGATACCTATGATTACGAAGCCTATGAGTCACCTTTTCCTGGTTAGTGAATATCAGTGATGGAGATCATGGCCATCAGATGCAAATCAGGGTGGTATGCAATACCACTGTGTTGTAAGAGAATGCAGGTCTGGTTAGACAGGTGTTTAAGGCTTCCCCATGTTATATCAGGGGAAAGGACTTGTGTTTGTGGAGTGGCTTCAGGAGGAGGAGTCAATAAAGAGACTTCGTCCATCTTGAAAAATGGGAGGAGTGGTGACTCATTCAGTCATTTTCTGGAAGTCCTGGTTGATTGGAAGATATTCTGGGGGTTTCCACCATGCCATGATATGGCTTCACCAACCAAAAGGAAATCCACAGCAATTGGGAATATGAAAGAACACAAGCATATCCTCCACTCCAGGTGAGAAGTTTGAACGAGAACCATAGGATGAGAGGGTTTATCTAATTTAGAAGAATGTAGCTCAGCTGTGGTTAGTCCTTGAGATCAAGATTTAAAAACGTAAGAGTGATCATAGTATGATCAAGGAGAAGTTGAGGTTGTAATGTAGACAGCCATGGGTAATTCCCCCCTTTTTTATTTTTTAACATATTTTTAAGTTTATTATGTGCTCATTCTACAATTGCTTGACCTTGTGGATTATAAGGAACTTTATTTTTTTCTGCCATTTCCTTCTGCCTTTGTTTCCCATATTATTCCCCCCCGGAAGATTATGACACTTAAAATCTTTAAGGTTGCTGAGGGTGGATGGTCTTCTCTTCTGTAACTTTTTCCTTCTGAACACGTACATAGAGATGTCCCTATCTATGGGTCAACATTGCTCAGTTGGGGTAGTCATAGGGGAGTTATGAAAGGGAAAGACAGAGTTCAGGGGAAATGACAGTGCTTCCAAAGTACATTAACATACCAAAGAAGCCTAATTGGTCAAAAATACTTTATTTACAATTGAAATCTTGGGAAATATGTTAAAAAAATAAATGTCAGAAAGCTATAAAGTACAAAGCATGTTTACCATCAGACTCAAATATCCTTAGTTTCTCTGCAATAAGAAACCAAAAGCAGATAAGCCTTGTTTAGTATTCAATGCTTTAGCATCCCATCCTACTTAGAAAAGGCCTAGATGTCTAATGAATTTAATCCCAATTTATCATTCAAGCAAAACTTTTTAGGTTACTAAAGCCTTTGAAAACTATCTTAAAGATTACCCATGAAAACTATGAGACAAAGTTAACCATTACTTTAAGTCATAACATGAGCTTATTTGATTTTTGATGAACAGGTCTATTTCAAACCAACAAACTTACATTTGGGTCCACCTAAGACAATTTGTTCCCCATGGTTAATTTTTACCTGGAACACTGGTGGGGAAATCTGATGTGGGTGGTATTTTCTTCTTGACATCTTGGAGACAGAGTTTAAGGGTTGGGGAAATGTTTCTATAGCTAATAATATGGCTTGCAGTTCTGAATGTTAGGTAGAGATAGGTCCAGAATATAATATATGTTCCCCATTTTTTCCAGTTTGCCAAAAGCAAGAAGCTTTGTGAGTTTTCCCTGAGGAGTCTGTAAATACTATAAGGGGGTTCTTAATAGGTTGTACAATTGGAGTAAGGAGATCATCAGAGGGAATCTTTTGTCCCTTTAAAAGTTTAGATTTTTCCCAATGACAAGTGGAGAGTTGATATTCTCTGTATGTAGGGTTGCCGAAGGGGCTGGCTGACAATAAGGATGCTCAGTTTCCTTGAAAACATTTTTATTTACTTTGGGTGGGTCTTTATCTTCATAAACATCATCCACACTCAGAGGGAAAATAGTCTTAGGGACAATAGACCATATAAGAATAACTTCAGGTGGAACATTGGTGCCTTCCATATGGCTTGCCTTTAACGTTTTACCAGTTAATTCCTAAATGTCCAGGTCGAGGGTTCCTTGTTCAGGAAACCAAGGGAAGTGCTGCTGGATAATCATTAATAATATAAGGAGTACTATATGAATGTATTGTTTCTGTTCTGGGGATAGGGAATCTCCCATAATGATTCTCTCAAAACTTCTGTGGCAGCAAATCCTAATATAGTTTTGTTTTTCTCTTACCTAGTCAGGAGAGATTATAGTCCAATGTACCTTTTCTATTTTAGAGCTCTGGTCGTTCTACTGTGTTCTGCAGTGGCTTGAGTTAGGTGGGCTTCTTAGCAACGTCAGCTTCTTATCCAAGTCAGCTTTTAGTCACACTGGCCTCTAGCCATGTTGCTTTCTTAGCCACATCGGTTCCTGGTCATGCCCCCTTCTGTCATGTTGACTTCTTAGTCACATCGGTTTTTCTTCTAATCATGTCACCTTCACCTTGCCTTCTATCATGTTGGCTTTCTATCACATCGGGCTCACATTGTCTTTTATCACATTGGGGTCACCATCTGTCATAGACTATGAGTCTAGAGTTCTGTCTTGTCCAGCAAGAGAGCAGATGCAGAATTGAATTCAAGAGAGGCTAATGTCTGAGAAGAGACAAGAGCTCTGAACAGAGGTTTCATCTCTGTTATTTATTGAGCTCAAAAGATATTAACCACGTGGTGAACATGAAGAAAACAAGATCTTACAAACGTGAACATGGGGAAAACAATCAGATAGTAATCATTAACTTGTGTAAGAAACAAAGGGTCTTGGGGGCAAGTGGAATTTGTGATCAAAGTGTAATAGTATATTGGCATCAGATGTAAAGTACTCATGATCCCATTATAATACCCCACTAGCTAACTTCAGGTGTTTTCACCCTGTGGTGGCAGCTTTCTGCCCTAAGCTTTCTTCTAACCTATTTATTTAAGTAAATTTCCCTACATGCCAGCGTAAGATAGTTGAAACCACTGTGACTGGAAGACTTTGAAGTGAATGCCTTTCTCTACACTACCCTGTAGGGTGACAGAGGGAATAATCTGCTCTAGAATTTGACCCAATTGTGAGTGGAGATTAACATTTCATTATCTTATTAGCATTTAATTTTAGGGAGGACATTATTTTTATTCGGGAAAATATCTTGATAAGCTACTTGGGGTTAGAAGTGAGACGTAAAAACACAGATGTTGCATGTACCAGGGCTGGTAAAGAATGTGGATAAACTATTCTGCTTGAAGCAAGGAGAGGACTTTACTTTCATGCCGTGGAAGAAAGTGAAGGAGAGAAGAAAGTAGAGAAGATAAGTGAAAAGAGACAAGCGAGGACATGGTAGAAATCTGGGTCTCTGATGTAAAACATTTGGAAATTCTCTTAAAGAAGCATTAGACAAATGTACATTAAAGGGGCGAAAAACTTGGGCTACAAATACTCTGTGAAAAACCGGAGGAAGAAAGGAATTGCAGCATAGCAGAGGCCATCCTTCATTTCTGAATACATCCTGAGGGATGAACTCTCTAATTCCTGGTGTCAAGAATACTACAAGCTAAGTCCCCTAGCCAAGGCTGGCCAGGATTTGGGGTGATTATCGGGATGGTAGTTTTGTGATCATTTTAGATATGATTGCCTGTAGGTGCCTTTTCTGGAAAAACAAATATGAAATTTTAACAACTGGTCACAAATTCAATATTAGTCTGAGAAGGCTCATTTTGATCATATTTACTGTTTTCATGTTAAAGAGACACTTAGGCCAGGGTAGGTACCAACATCTCTAAAAAGTCCCAATCCTTGGGGCCAGTATTATTTGGAAGGGAAGAAGATTGCTAACATGTATCACCATTATGAATATTGCTGTGATAAATGGTTCTTCTTAAGAATGTTGGTATTAGGAGTACTTAATTTTGTCAGCCATGCACAGATTGAAAGGAAATTAGAAATACTGGTAAGTGCTGAGAGCTTTAATCTTCTATCAGGACATTAATTGAGCTTTCTATTACAAGGTGACTTTGCTTAATTTTAAGCATAAAAGATTCATGAGGATAAAGCCTATGCTATGTGAAAGGAAATTTCTTCCTTAGAGGACAATGTTTTTTTTTATTGCCACAGAAATTAAATTATTAAAAGCTTTCCTTTACCATGTTCTCAGAAATGGTGAAAAAATGTAGGAGTTGATTCTAAAGGAGGTATAGAGAGAGATCTCAGTTTTAAGTATATTAGTATACTTTGTCTTTAGTCTTTTGCATGCAACTTTTTAACGTGATTTGTGAGTTGGAATCTGCTTTATTTTATAAAAACACAGAACACCCATACTAACTCAAATGCCTCTGTGATCACTTCAGCCCCCTCACTGAGGTAAGTGCCTTGTCAAACAAAATAATTTTGCTTCTGTGGCAGATCAACTTACAGAACCCAAGTCTTCTGTGATTAATGCAGCATTGTTTCAACCAGTTCATTAAAATGATCAAGAACATTCTGCTTCTCCTGCACTATTTCAGTGTGTATCATGATTTCCAGTTCAAGGCCATTTTGATATGCACAGTGCTATCTTAATACTCTAAAGCCTTGACTACACTTTAATTGCTCCAAATATCATTGGAGTACCAGTATATATAATAACTATGAAGCCAGGCCTCTGGATATCTGGTAAGTAATTTACACTAATGTTGAGAACCAGATGATTGTACCCTCACAGGGGAGATAACTGCTAGTAAATTTTGCCCTGGGCCATCCCTGTGAGTCTTGCTTGAGGCTAGAGTGAGGAAAAGTGTGTCCTTTCAGTCATCCTTAGAAATAGCCCAGGGCAAGTGTGCTAGCAGCCATATGGCTGACCTACTGTGGCTCAGGGTCATAGCTACAAGCATTTTGGCAGATGGTTAGAAATGCCAGTGGGGAAATTAGCAATAGGATCTAAGAAAACAAGTTCCAGTACAAGTTGCACTGCTTACTAAATATCAGAATGTGTGTATCTACCATTTTCCTCTTACCTACCAGCTCTTTCTTGTGGTGATAAACAGTCAACCTCTGGGAAATACCTTGCCCTGGGCACTGGCTTCCTGCCTGGACTATTTTTGCTGCAGACACAGCTGGTGTGTTGAACTAGAGAGCAATTTCAAAGTTGGGCTCTTATGCTGGGGACCATATTGCTTCCAGCCACAGAAGTACTCCATTGCCTATTTGATTCCCAGGACACCTATCTGTAACCTAAATGGTGGCCATGGATGTGGAGTGACTAAAAGAATGTTAGAAATTATGGATTTGTTCATGATAGAAAGAATAGTGTGATTAATAGGTATTTTCCATAATGCCTTTTTAGCAGTAGTTCCTTAACCTGATCAGTACTCAGAACTACAAGAGGAGCTTAAATACAAAGAATCAGATTCAGTGCTTCTTGGCTAGGTATTGTGGATCTTTGTGCAGCCCATTTGGGGAACCACTGTTTTATGGGTATGGACACAGCCTAGCATAAATGAAATTATTTGGGGAAGAGAAAGCAGGTTTGTGGACATGGTGATGGTAGATATCTTTCAGAGATAGTATACATTGTCTGTTTTATTCTATATCTTTAAAAATACTGAGATTTATTTACATAATCTTAAAACAGACATAGCCCTCTTTATGTTTCACAGTTTTTGCAGCTGATTTTATGTACCTTTGACAGTTCCAGATGGCTGTAAAATTTCAAATTTCTCTTTAGGATCGCAGTATATTATTTGAAACATCGCGAGTGTGTGCAAGAGGCAAGTTCATTTTCCTCCTGAGATTCTTTTATCACCAAGCCTGGTGGGGGATGGATGAGGGGATGAAAAAGACTAAATAAAGTATGCAGCTGAGCTAAGTGAGTGATGAGAGCCAGAGGAAAAATTTGAAAAAGCAAGAGAGGAGGGCTGGCCTGTCCTACCCACAGCTGTTACCTCATGATATCGATTATCACAAAGAAACTTGTGAACACACAAATGGAAGGAGTGGAATATTCCAGTGGCTTGAGGGAACATCTCAGTCTGCTGGCGGGTATCTACTATAAAAGTTGACAAAGTGGTAGTGGTGGCTGCTGTTGTGGGATGTGGGCCATCCATGGGAATGCCATTTCTTGCTTTCTGCCTCTGAGGCACCTGTATAACAGGAACAACCATCTTGGCTAAAGGTGGTTTGTGCAGGGGTCTTACCGACCCCTAATCTGGCTTGGTTCATGTTCATATTTTATGCTCCCATAGCTTTATTTCTAATGAAAGTATTTTTCACGGTTTATACATTTTTGAATAGTGAGATAATATTTTAAAGTTTAATTCATTTTTCTTTATTACTTTATCTTTGTATTTCTTATGTTCAAATTCCAGCTGGTTCTGGGCTTAGAGCTAGGGGAAGGTTATGTCAGGAAGTAAATCAGGGGTGAAGCAAAAGCTATCATTACTATTTTTTGCTGAAGCTTAAAGTCCATTATGAGAGAAGAATCTCAGGTGCAAATAAAATCTCTCAGCCAGAAACATGAAAAGAATACTTTCTCAGTTTAGAAATTACTCCCTACTAACTGAGAGGTGGAAGATGAGGGGGAAATGGGAACTGTAGGTCTGAAGTGGAGAGATTGTGTACCCTCCTCCCCTGGTAGAGACTGGGAGGGGAAAGACCTGGAGGGGGAATTGTCACATTGTGAGTCCAGGGGCCGATGGGATGAAAGAAGCTCTGAAATAAAAGTCCAGAGCTGGCATCATCTTTTTAAGACGGAAAAGAAGCCCTCTGAAGCTGGTATGGAATGTCCTTTTGTAAGTTGGGCACAATGAGGCTTTAAAAACTCATCAGCAGGACCAGACTCATTCATTAACAGATCAGATGGAGATCAGGGTGTTCTGCCTTCAAGAAAGAACACTATCCTTGGTAGGTGTATTTGTTTGCACAGGTTGCTGTGGCAAAGAACCAGAAGGTGAGTGGCTTAAACAATAGAAGCTTATTGTCCTACAGTTCCAGAGGCTAAAAGATCAGGGTATACTTTGGTTGGTTCCTATGGAGGGCAATGAGGAAATCTGTTTTTTGCCTCTCTCTTAGCTTTTAGTGACTTGGTGGCAATCTTTGGTATTCCTTGGCTTGTAGATCAAGTTAAGTAACTTTTGTGAAGAGTCTGTCTTTAAAAATTTTCCAAATAATTCTCCAAGTCATTCAACCCATAACAGCAGGTGAATGTGCTAGTGAGGAAACCAGCTGCAGTTCTCCTTGTAGTAGAAGAAACATTTTCACTTTCAGCTAAGGAAATACCTCATCAATGAAAAGAGGAAAACCCTCACTAGCATCTGATTTCCTGAAAGAATAATGTTTTCAATGTTCAGGGAGGAACTGAGGGTAAAGGATCAAAGGAGAACTTTTTCTTCCTGTGGTGAGGTTTCCTGTGGTGAGGTGTGGGTTTCCCCAGGATAGAGAGAGAGGACTGGTCAAAGGACTTGAAAAAGTGAGCTGTGTGGAAAGAAAAGCAAACTAAAGAGGTTGGGAAGAAGTAATTCAGAGAGAGAAGGAACAGCCACAGGGAATATCTCTTCTAAGTCTGCATGCCCTGTGTGATTTTGCTTTTCTGAGATGCACTGGTCCTTCAGCAAAATACATTGTGTGCCCCCTTCATAGTCCTATGTGTGCTGCTCTGATGAAGACTAAAGGCAGGAGGTCTGCAAAGACTTCTTCAATCATCTTGCAGGAATGCTGCAGAATACAGTCTTTCTCCCCTGCTTCCTATTCCTAGTTGGAATCACCAGGGCTTTTGCATAGTGGAGTGAGCCACAGAACATGGTTCAAAGCAGAGATAATAAATTTGAACCCCCTATAGAGATCACAGACTACCTTTAAAGAAAAAAGGATATGTCCTGCCCATTGTGATAAATCTTGAATGTTTAGGGTACTATTCAGACATTCTGTTGGTTCCACTGAGGATTGAAGAAAAACCTTTCACCAAGGTGAAATAACTTCCAAACCTGAATTTTCCCACTTCAGATGAAATTTGAATCTTTTGAAGTTTGTCATTCTTTCTCTATAGAAAGGAAATGAGGCTAGAACATTTTTAAAACATATATGAAAAAAATTTTAGACATCAAAAAGCTTTCATGAAATAATATTGATGACTTAAGTGTAAGTGAATTGCAAGTTTTAGTTTGAAAAAAATTGATTTCAAAAAACAAATAGAAAAGATTATTTGGAATGTGGGAGAGAAGATAATAGAGATTAGAGGAGATTGAAAATGACTTAGATACACTTTGCATTTTCTATATCTTGTATTTTTCCACATGTTGCCAGTATATTTTCTAGTACCCTCTATTTGCTTTATTCTTTTTTCCTCAATTTATTTATTAAAAATTTTTTTACATTTATTTATTTTTGAGAGATAGAGACAGAGAGTGAACAGGGGAGGGGCAGAGAGAGGAAAGAGACACAGAATCTGAAGACAGGCTCCAGGCTCTGATCTAGCAGTCAGCACAGAGCCTGATGTGGGGCTCGAACCCACAAACCATGAGATCATGACCTGAGCCGAAGTCAGATGCTCAACCAACTGAGCCACCCAGACACCCCTCTTTTTTCCTCAATTTAAAATAAAACCCTTGTTACATATAATGTATTTATATGTATTTTTAAGCTGAACTCATCTACAATTTTAAAAATAGTCATTTACTTTTTGCATTTGACTACTGTATATTACGGAGTGAGTTCACAATCAGCACACTTATTCTCATGATTCAAAACATCTGCAATGTACAAAAGACATGAAATACAATACAACATAAAAAATAAAGTGTGAAAAGAAATTTTAACCATGTTCCATAACCTTCCCTGGCTTGTAGGTCAAATTACTCAGTAGAGGATACTTTGTTGAGGACAGTGCCATGTTTACTCATTTTTGCATATCTGGACCCTCCCACAGTGTTTAGAATGAATAGGTCCCAGAAAATATTTGTTGAATGAATCCAAACCCTTGATAACTTTGCCCAAGCTGGATATCTTAAATAGTTTGTGTTTAGCTGCTTTTCTCCCTAATTAGAGAGACACCTATCTCCATTAATATTGGTTTCAGTATTTGGAAAAAGAAATGAAAAGATGTCTCCTCTCTTTTTTCCTTTGGGAATAATTTTTTCTTTGTACAGAGAAAGAGAAATGAGCACATGTATATTAAGAGTAATAAGGGCAACCCGCATGCAAGGGTACCACAATAATGGGTGAATAAAAGAAGGGATCCAGTAAAGGGAAGGGTGTCTTTAGCAAGAACACTGAAAGAGGGGACTTTTGTATCTTTGTAAAATTAATTATTATTTATAAAGCTCCTCACAGTAGCAGACAAATTAATTTAATAAATATACATTTTTATTATCAAGTATTTCATACAATATTATCTTTTCTACTCTATCCTATGACAATACAATTCCTTCTTCTATATGTAAACAATTTTACATCTTAGCAGGGTTCATGGAGAAGCTATTTTATGTCTCTATTTTCAAAAGGCTTATGATGTTCTATTGAAATATTATTTTAAAATAAATTTGGATTATACTTGCAAGTCCCTATGCTAAAGCAGAATAGGGAACCAAAGATCAAGAGCTTTGGAGACATATCTGAGTACCAGTTCTATGGTTAACTAGCTGTGTGACCTTGACCTGACGATAAGTGATGATGAACATCTTTTCATGTGTCTGTCGGCCACCTGGATGTTTTTATTGGAGAAATGTCTGTTCATGTGTCCTCATTTTTTAATTGGATTATTTGTTTTTTGGGTGTTGATTTGCGTAAGTTCTTTATGTATTTTGGATACTAACCCTTTATCAGATATATCTTTTGCAAATATCTTCTCCCTCTCCATAGGTTGACTTTGAGGTTTGTTGATTCCTTCCTTTGCTGTGCAAAAGCTTTTTATTTTCGTGTAGTTTCAATAATTTATTTTTGCTTTTGTTTCCCTTGCCTCAGGGGATCTATCTAGAAAAAGTTCACAGAACAAATTTTTTAATTTGTTCTAAAGAAGGATTTGTTGAGAGAGTCTTGATGAAAGTTGCTTATTTAATCCTCACACAATCCTATGAGGCAGGTATTATTTGCATATTTTACAGACTCATGAGTAGGAGTTTGGGATTGATGTTGGAAAGAGTAGGGACACATTACTTATCTTGAGTAGGAGAGCAGCAGGTTAAAAGTGATGTTTTATAAAGAAGGAAGAAGCTTTTTAGTTTGATGTAGCCCCACTTGTTGACTTTTGCTTTTGTTACTTGTGCTTTGGTGTCAGATCCAAAAAGACATTGCCAAGACAAATGTCAAGGAGCTGCTTCCCTTTCTCCTCCTCCTCCTTCATCCCCCCTCCTCGTTCCTCTCCCCTCCTTCTACTTCCTTCCCCCTCCTTCTCCTTTCTCCTCCTTCCTCCTCCCTCCTCCAGGGGAGTGGAAAAGAGAAAGGGAGACAGGATCCAAAGCAGGTTCTATTCTGAGAGTGGAGGCCTGATTCAGGGCTCAAACAACAAACTACAGGATCATGACCTGAGTGGAAGTCAGACGCCTAACCGACTGAGCCACCCAGGTTCTCCCTATTTATTCTTCTAGGGGTTTTACAGTACCACATCTTATATTTAAGTCTTTAATCCATTTTGAGTTAATTATTGTGAGTGATATAAAATAAGGATCCAATTTAATTTTTCTGCATGTGGTTATCCACTTTCCCAACTTCCTTTGTTGAAGAGACCACTCTTTCCCCATTGAATGTTCTTGGCTCCCTTATTAAATAATCATTGACTATGTATGTGAGGGTTCATTTCTGGTCTCTCAGTTCTGTTCCATTGGTTTATGTTACTATATTTATGACAGTATCATACTGTTGAAATTACTTTGTAGTATAATTTGAAATCAGGAAGTATGATGCTTCCAGCTTTGTTCTTCTTTCTCAGGATTGCTATGGTAAAGTGAAAGCTGTGTGGTTCCATATACATTTCGGCATTGTTTTTTCTATTTCTGTTAAAAATGTCATTGTAATTAAATTTTTTTAAGTTTATTTATTTATTTTGAGAGAGAGAGAGAGAGAGAGAGAGAGAGGGAGAAAGAGGGAGAGGGAGAAAGGTGCAAGCATGAGTGGAGTAGGGGCAGAGAGAGAGGGAGAGAGAGAATCCCAAGACTCTGTGCTGTCAGTGTAGATCCCAACATGGGGCTGGATCTCATGATCCATGAAATCATGACCTGAGCCAAGATCAAGAGTTGGATACTTGGAGTGCCTGGGTGGCTCAGTCGGTTATGTAACTAACTCTTGATTTCAGCTCAGGTCATGATCTCATGGTTTGTGAGATCCAGCCCTGCATGGGTTGGCACTGACAGCGTGGAGCCTGCTTGGGATTCTCTCTCTCTCTCTCTCTCTCTCTCTCTCTATCTTTCTCAAATAAATAAACATTAAAAAAAAGTTGGACACTTAACTGACTGAGCCACCCAGGCATCCTGTCATTGGCATTTGTGATGGAGATTACATTGAATATACACATGGTTTTGGGTAGTATAAACATTTAACAATATTCTTTGAATCCATGAAAATGGGATATCTTTCCCTTTGTTTGTGTTTACTTTCTTTTATTACAGTAGTTTTTATTATACTTCTCTTTCCTTGGTTAGATTTATTCCTAAGCATTTTATTGTTTTTGGTGCTCTTGTAAATGGGATTATTTATTTCTTTTTCAGATATATATTTGTTAGTGTCTAGAAGTTGATTTCTGTATGTGGATTGTGTATTCTGCAACTTTACTGAATTCATTGTTAGTTTCAACAGTTTTTTTTTTTTTTGGAGTCTTTAGGATTTTCTATATATAAGACCATACCATCTACAAATAATGACAATTTTATTTTGTCCCTACTGATTCAAATGTCTTCTATTTCTTTGCCTTGCCTAATTGCTCTATCTAAAACTTCCAGTACTATGTTGAATATGAGAGGTGAGAGTGAATATCCTCATCTTGGTCCTGATCTTGGAGAGAAAACGTCTAATCTTTTACCATTGAGTATGATGTTAGTTGTGGGTTTGTTGCATATAGCTTTTATTATGTTGAGGTATGTTACTTCAATATCCAAGTTATAGATGGACATGAAGGACATGGTGTTGAATTTTGTTAAATGATTTTTCTGCATGTACTGAGATAGTCATGTGATTTTTATCTTTCATTCTATTAATATGGTATATCACATGGTTTGCATATGTTGGACCACCCTTGTATCCCAGGGATAAATTTAATTTGGTTATGATGTATGATTATTTTAGTGTGTTGTTGAATTTGGTTTACTAATATTTTACTGACTAAAAAGCTACAACACACCAAAGAGACAACAAAATTAAAACGCAGCCTAGAGATAGAAAAATGTTTGTAAATCATATATCAGAGAAGAGATTAATACTTAAAATATATGAAGAACTCATACAGCTCAATAGCAAAAAGCCAAACAACCTGACAAAAAAAAAAAAAAAACAAAAAAACAAAACGGGCAGAGGACCTGAATAGACTTTTTTCTGAAGAAAACATTATAGATGGCCACCAGGTACAAGTTAAGGTGCTCAACATCACTAATCATCAGAGAAATGCAAATCAAAATGACAATGAGATAACACCTCACACCTGTTAGAATGGCTATCAAAAAGATGGCAAAAACAAGTGTTGGTGAGGATGTGGAGAAAAAGGAACCCTTGTGCACTGTTGATGGGAATGTAAACTGGTGGTGCCACTATTGAAAACGATGTAGAGATTCCTCAAAAAATTAAAAATAGTACTATCATGTGGTCCAGCAATTCCATGTCTGGATATATATTAAAAGTAAATGAAAACAATATCAAAGAGATGTCTATACTCCCATGTTTATTTCAGCATTGTTTATAATAGCCAAGACATGGAAACAATCTGTGTCCATCAGTGAATAAATGGATAAAGAAGATGTGGTACACGCACACACACACACACACACACATACACACACACAGGAAAATTATTCAGCTACCAGAAAGAAGGAAAAAGTGACATAAGTCAGAGAAAGACAAATACTGTAAATATCATTTATATATGAAATCTGAGAAAGCTGAACTCACAAAAACAGTACAGTGGTGGTTACCAGAGACTTGGGACCTGGGAACAGTGGGGTGATGTTGTTTAGGGGTAAAAACTTCCAACTACTAGACAAATATGTTCTGGAGAGATAATGTATACCAGATGGTTATAGTAAAGAATACTGTATTATAAACTTCAAAGTTGCTTAGGGACCAGATCTTAATTGTTCTTACCCTAAAAATGATAATTATGTCATATGATAAAGATGTTAGCTAATGCTATGGTGTAATCATATTGCAATACATAAATGAATCAAATCAACCCATTGTATACACATAGAATATTATGTCAATTATATCTCAATTAAAAAAATAAATAAACTAAGAAAAGAAGGAGGAGGAAGGGTAAAGACAACCCACACTGTATAGTGAAGGTTTCACTGGGCTGGTAACCTTGAAAAGATAAAGGAAGTGAGTAATCTGAGAACTATGCTCAGTAAATAAAAGCCTGACCTTATATGAGGCTGGACATAATAGATGAGGAAGATAATAGTAGTGTTTCTAGTCTTAGAGAAAAAATGAACTGATTTTACTAACAATAAAAACAACAAATATGGTTGGAAAAGGAAGTTCATTATTGAAATGTTTTGGGTTTGAGAAACTCATGGGACACCCATGTGTCAGTATCTTTAAATATTTGGGAATATGGGTCTATTGCATAGGTGAGAGATTAGAGTTAGCACTGAAGACTTTGGAAATATTCACCATGCTCACAATAGTCTGGAGGCTAGAATGGACTTAAGGTTTATCCAGTTAAGGGATAGAAGATAAAAAACAACAACACAACAACAACAACAAAGGACAGAGAAACAGACCAGATAGAGCAGAGTCACCAAAATATAGAGTGAGAATTTCAATGAGTTAGCATTGTAGTAAAAGGTACAGTTATTGAAGACAAGAAAATGTTCATTATTGGAGATAGTAAAATAGTCTACATAGAAAACCCAAGAGACTCAACTGAAAATCTCAAAGGACTAACAGGCATCAGTAAACCAGCCATGCATAAGGTGAATATATACAAATCAATAGTTTTCATTTAAACTTGCTAAAACCAATTAGAAAGCAAAAAGAATCAGCCCTACAAAAGGAAATATAAGTACTAAGAAATAACCTTAGTAGGAATTATGAAAAAAACTCAGCAGTGCTTCAGTGAAAGACCTAAAATAAGACAAGTTAAAGGAAAGACTACTGTGAACATATCAATTTCTCTTAAGTTAATTGTTCAGTTGAAAGCTATTCCAGCAAAAATTCCAGTGGAAATTTTTTGGGGAAACTTGACCCAAATTCCCACTTTTAATCAGAGGGTGATCTTTAAAAGTCTTAAAAAGGAGTCACTCCTCAGCCTTCATTTATTCTAAATATCATTAAAAAGATGAATAAGATTACCTAAGAAATTCAAGAAATAGGAATTTAGTAAGAGGGAAACTATTAATAAGATGTCCTATAAGGCTTCAATAATCAAATAGTTTGGTGCTGGTATTAGTATGGTCAGAAGAATCAATATGTTTATGTAAAATTCACCCTAATGTTGAATTCTTTTAACACATACTTCTTCTCATCACAGGGACCCAGCAAACTCTCAACCAAGGCCAACAACTGGTCAAAATCACAGCTATCATAAATGGTCAAGAAAGTCTTTCAGTTTCTTTTTCTTTATCCTTTCTTTCTTTCTCTCTTTCTTTCTTTCTCTCTTTCTTTCTTTCTCTCTTTCTTTCTTTCTCTCTCTCTTTCTTTCTTTCTTTCTAAGCTTACTTATTTATTTTGAGAGAGACAAAGACAGCACAAGTGGGGAGGGGCAGAGAGAGAGCGAGCGAGAGAGAGAGAGAGAGAGAGAGAAAATCCCAAGCATTTCGGCACTGCCAGTGCAGAGCGCTGTGGGGCTTGACCTCATGAACCTCAAGATTATAACCTGAGCTGAAACAGAGTCAGACGCTAAATGGATTGGGCCACCCAGGTGCCCCAGTCTTAATAGTTTCTTAGGCGTAAGTGCTATTTTTGTAGTTTTCATGCACAGGGCCTCTGGCCACTGCTTTTTGCATGTTTTCCAATCTTTGCTTGCCTCATCTGTTCCCTCTGGTGACTAGCTGATATTTATTGCCCAGTCTTAGCCTTGTGGCTGAATCTCAGCTTGTCAAGTCTTTCAGAAGGACCCTTGTGCCTGGCCTTGCCCTACCCTCCCGACTCTTGCATTATGGACTAAATCTCTCCTTACTGCCCTCCACCCCCAGGCATGCTTCTCTGGCTCATTGCAGGCTATTATCTAGTTCTCTCTAGGCCAGTTGCAAAGGGGACATGATTTAGACTAGTGTGCAGAATAAGTTCTTTAGAATAGGAAATTATCCATCTTCCACCTATCTCCTTCAGACAAACAATCTGTCTGATAAGAATCGTCATGTAGATAGTAAAAAATGCTTTGTTGTTTAGACAAACTAAAGAGAATTAGAAGCACATGTTTCTGTATATAACCACTTATGGCCTATTTTCTGAGTATACCTATCAGGCTTCTGTACACATGCATTAATAGCCTTCTTTTCATGTAACTGTTCCATGTCTTGAAATTCAATTATCCTTTCTCATTGCCATGTAGTATTCCATTGTATAGATGAACCACATCTTCCTAATCCATTCATCAGTTGATGGACATTTAGGCTCTTTCCATGATTTGGCTATTGTTGAAAGTGCC
>CM053567.1:95690579-95721611 GCA_028646485.1 Cryptoprocta ferox
TTTACTTGGGAACACCTTTATCTCTCCTTCTATTTTGAATGATAGGCTCGCTGGATAAAGGATTCTTGGCTGCATATTTTTCCTGTTCATCACATTGAAGATTTCCTGCCATTCCTTTCTGGCTTTCCAAGTTTCGTTAGATAGGTCTGTAACCACTGTTTTAGGTTTCCCTTTGTATGTTAGGGCCTTTTTATCCCTAGCTGCTTTCAGAATTCTCTCTTTGTCTTTATATTTTGGCAGTTTCACTATGATATGTCGTGCCGAAGGTCGATTCGTGTTACGTCTTCAGGGGTTCTTTGGGCCTCTTGGATTTCAGTGTCCATTTCTTTCCCCATATTCGGGAAGTTCTCAGCTATAATTTGATCAAGCACCCCTTCAAGACCTTTGTGTCTTTCTTCATCTTCAGGAATTCCTATGATACGGATATTGTTCCGTTTGATTGCATCACTCAGTCTCGAATTCTCTTTTCGTGCTCCTGTATCAATTTCTCTCTCTTTTTCTTGCCTTCCTCTTTTGCTATAACTGTGTCTTCTAATTCACCTATTCTCCTCTCTGCCTCTTCAATCCGTGCAGTGGCCGCCTCCATTTTGTTATTCACCTCATTTATAGCCTTTTTTAACTCGTCACAGCTATTTTGAAGGTTCCTAGTCTGTGTATCAATACCTTCTTTGATGTTTTTTTCAAGTCCAGCAATTAATTTTATGATGATTGTTCTAAATTCTTTTTCAATTATGTTGCTTAAATCTGTTTTGAGCAGTTCTGTGGCTGTGACTTCTTCCTGGAGTTTCTTTAGAGGAGCGTTCTTCCGTTTCATCATTTTGGCTAGCTTTCTGTCTCTTATCAGTTTTAAAAGCTCTTTATGCACTCTGCACCTGTTAGTATTGCTCTATTAAAGGAGGCTAATTAACTGTCTAGGGCCTGTCGTTTCAGAAAGTGTTCTTTTAATGGTGTCCCTAGGTTTCTCTTGTTGTGCCTTTGATTATTTTACTTCCCTGGTCAGTGATATTTGGGACTCTCCACTATGTGTCCTTTCGCTTGCTTCTTGAGGTAACCCTGAAAAGGAAAACAGACTAACATACAGGGAACAAAAGCATGCAAATGCCAGAGAAATCAAACAAACAAGCAAACCAAAAGTGGAAAGGAAGTAAAGAGAAGGAAAGGAAAGAAAAGAAAGAAGGGAAGAAATGAAAGAAGGGAAGAAATGAAAGAAGAAAAACAAAAACAAAACCAAGGCGGGGAATCAGAGACAGCAAAAGACTATGGACAGTCTAAAAGTGTATAACCAGCCAAGAGGAGAGATAAGAATAAGATAAGGGAAATATATCTGGATGGCAGGAGAAAAGAAGGAGAAGCAAAGAAAAAAGGAAAAAAATAGAATAAAAGGCAACTCTCCTGTGCGGATGGGCGTAGGTAGATCAGGTCTGGGGGCTGCTGTCCATGGCCCCGCCTTGGTCGTTGTGGGGAGGAGAATGGCGGCGCCTCAAGCTCTGCTCGAACCAAGCGTTGCAAGCCGCCCTTCTGAGTCTGATCTCCCTGTGCCGTGGGGGAGCCAAACTGTACTTTCCAAACTCCGCCTGACTTTCAAATCCTAATCCATGCAGTTCAAGACTGCCATCAGTGATGAGATGCGCTCCCGCTGGCGGCCGGCCTCCCAGTCCAGCTTGCGCTGGATGTGGCGCCGCCGCCTTTCGCAAAAGTGGTGTCACCGCCGCTGCTTTTCGCGGTGCCGCTTGGAATGGATGCTGCTGCCACTGCGCCCAAGGAAGAATTCGCCAGCTAGATGGGATGGATTTCTCTCCCCGCGCCCAGCAGTTATATTTGGGGAGACAATGTGTATCTCCGTCCCAGAGTGAATTTTTCCTCCTTTTTAGAGATGGTTCTATGAGCGTTTTCAGTCTCTTTCTTTTCCCCTTGTCTCTCCAGAGCACAGCGTGCTCTCCTGTGTTGGGTTGGGGCTCTTTTCCCCTGCACCTCCGGGGCCCGCCCGTCCTCCAATTTCCAGTTCACAATCACTCACTCAGGCATCTTTGAGGTTGTCTTCTTTCTGGCGTGTGTTTCTTCTTTTCCCCCACTTGCAAATCACCGTATTCTCCCTTCAGTCCTTCTCAGTTCAATCGATGCGGGCGAGTGCAGATTATAGAGCTCCCCACTTCTCTGCCATCTTGCCCTCCTCACTATTTATTTATTTTTTGAGAGCATGTAAGCAGGTGAAAGCGTCAGAGGGAGAGAGAGAATCTTAAGCAGGCTCCACACTCAGCACAGAGCCTATTACAGGGCTTGATCCCACCACCCTGGGGTCATGACCTGAGCCAAAAATCAAGAGTCAAAATCTCAACCGACTAAGCCACCCAGGGATGCCAATGTTGCTTAACTTTTATTCATCTTCCTTTTAAGGTGCCTTTTGTTTGGCAGAGCTTGGAAAGAAAACAATTATATTCCCTAGATTTCCTTGCAGCCAGAGTTTTGCGATGGATATCTCATTCAGATACTCACAGGAGACTTCAATTAAGAACTGAAGTTGGTAGAGAGATCTATCAGTGGCTCTTCACAGAGGCTGCAGAGCTCTAGGTGGTAGCTTTCTAGTCTAGCACATGGTTTTCTTGTGGTACAAAGGTGGCATGGTTCTGGAGCTGGTGGCTGTAGTGGAAGCCTCCTGATGTGCTTGGTAATTGATTTCCTTCAGGATCAGTTTAGTTGTGTGTTTTGACTTTCCATTCCTGGAAGCTGAGCCTACAGTCTGTATCTTCTGCCTGCTCAATGATTATATAAGCCACTTATTAACCAGTAAGCAATTTCTTTGTGAGCTTAGCTTTTTCTATTGGAACACTGATAATACAATAATCTATACCAAGAAAGGTACAGGCCCAAAACTCTCAAGGATATGTGAATATAAAACTAGTTTTCTGATTTGGTTGTGTTTTAAGGCCTTAAATATACCATTGGAACTAGAAAATGGAACACCAGAAATTATAGTATACAGTGGTGAAACATGTACTTGAATATCTAATATGAAATATGTATTGAAAAAAGCTGGTCTTGTCATAATAAATAGTTTCTGAGATGAGCCACTATGACAAGAATGAGGAATACAAAGGCTCTAGGTGGGCTGTGTACTTATAGCTCTCCTAGAGAACTTGGAAAAAATGAAAAGGCTAAGGTTTTAAATTCGAAGAATGATCTCTAGCGCTAGTGAGAGTCCACTGCTGCACTGAAAGAATCTCTTATTCCTTTAGCTCCAGAGCTGACATATCCATAAGTCAGATGGAGAATCTAATCTTGCAGTTTATGAAATCAACCTGGATATTAATTCAGCAATTTTCCAGTTCTTTTATGTGAAAGTTGTGACAAGTGAGAGCTCAAGAATTTGAAGATGGGCATTTTGAAAATTCAGTTGTACCTGAGGGTCCCAAACTTTCCAACTGGACAGAGACTCCCTTATGAGTACAGGTAGATCACCTCCCTGTCTGGTAAGTTGTTCTATTTCCTGAAGAACTTTAAAGATCTCAGCTGGGCTGACTTCCTCACAGTGAGATGAAGTTCCACACTATCGCCCTCCCATGCCACTTGTCATTGACCTGTAACTGCAGTCCCAGTCTAGCATGCCTCAGGGGACAAGCACAGAGTATACCTCCTGAGTAGAAGGGTTACACTCAAAAATAGTTATGTTTTTTTAAACTACTGAATGCAGGCAAAAGCCTGCAGGGAATGGGATAATGTATTCTTTCTTTCTTTCTTTCTTTCTTTCTTTCTTTCTTTCTTTCTTTACTTTTGAGAGACAGAGAGAGACAGAGCATGAATGGGGGAGGAGCAGAAAGAGAGGGAGACACAGAATTCGAAGGAGGCTCCAGGCTCTGAGCTGTCAGCACAGCGCCCCATGTATTCTAGAAGCACTAGACCTGACTTGGTAAACAGAAGTCTGCTTGAGTCACCAGGATATAAAAGTCATGACCCCTCAAAGTGATTCACATACCTGTAACCCTTGAATAAAGGGGAAGTGGGATGAAAAGGTCCTGTGATATACCTCAGGTACATAATGTAAATCTTTCTTCTAGTTTCCCCCGAAGAGACCTAAGTAAGGCCACTAATTGATATAACTATACCCTAAAGAAAGAAAAATAGCTACGACTTCTGGGGGCTTATTGAGGACCTGGAATATCACTGTGGTCCATCAGTGGTGGGCATCTGTGTGGGCCAGGTGATTAAAATGAATTTGGATTGGTTATTTTTTTAAAGTTTGTTTGCTTGTTTGTTTACTTATTTATTTTGAGAGAGAGAGAGAGAGAGAGAGAGAGAGCGAGTATATGAGTGAGCAGAGGAGGGGCAGAGAGAGAGGGAGAGTGAAAGAATCCCAAGCAGATTTCATGCTATTAGCACAGAGTCCCACACGGGGCTTGATCTCACGAGCCGTGAGATCATGATCTGAGCTGAAATTAAGAGTAAGATGCTTAAGTGACTGAGCCACCCAGGAGCCCCAAATCGGTTATTTTTCATAAAGGACTAAGTAGATTTGTTATGCTATCATAATTTCCCAATTTCCAGGATGTATGGCTGGATTAAACAGATATAGCAATCACAGAATTCCTCCTATTTGTTCCTGATCCATGGGGTAAGGGTTATTTTGGTAGCAAGAGCCCAGTGAAAGCCTCTGAAATTACTCTTACCTACCAAAATAGCAAATCAAAATAATTCTCCAATACAGGGAGTTCATAGAAAATTAGTGCTACCATTTTAAAAAAGGCTATGGAAGTGGTTATTTCTATAATACCTACATTTAGTTTGCCTCTTGCCTTGGGGAGAATACTTTTAGATCCTGAGAAATCTAGCGGCTTATTATAAACTTATTATATGATGACTAAAATGGCATAATCTATTGTGTCAGTTGAGGTCTCTTACCAGAACAAGTCAATATGGCTCCTGACACTTAAGAGCCCTTTTTTCTCTTTCTCCTCTATTCTAATAAGTGGAGAATCACTGGAGAAATTTAACTTTTTCTTGGCACGGACTTCACAGTCTTCCTAGGGCTATGTAAACTCAATTCTCAGCCATTATTTGTTTGCAAGAGCCTTATCTCAGTATCCCAAAGAACATAATATGCATCTACTATCTTGATGACATGACGCTGACTGGATCTGGCAATTGGGAAGTAGAAAGGATATTCTATGCGTCGAACACTTGGCAGAGTGGGAATAGACTCATGAAAATTTAGCTGCCTTCCACATCAGGAAGTGTTTTGGAATCTAATAGTCTACAACAAGCTGTGACATCTTCTCCAAAGTGAAAGAGAATTTGCTGCATCTCGAGTCCTCTACCATTAAGAAAGGAGTCCAAAGTTTTTTGGTTCTCTTTGGATATTCTAAGTAACGCCTGCCACATTTGGGTGTATGGATGGACTAGCTATGATATAACCTCTGAAGTTTCCAGTTTTGGATGGCACTTAGAATGAGAGAAGTCTCTTCAGGTTGTCTATGTTGCTATGGAAGATGCTCTGTAGATTGATCTTGATTAGGTAGTGAATCCTATGGTCTTCGTATGTTTGTGGCAGGTCACAATGCTTCCTTGAGTCTGGGAGTGCCCTAAAAGAAAACTCACAGTGCGGGTCCCTAGGGTTTTGGAGTTAAATATATGCCGTATTAGTCAGAGAATAGTTTTCTTTTTGAGAAACTTCTTTTTGTTTGCTACAAAGCAGACACTCTGATCATGGCTCCTCAAATAACCATGTGAACTGAACTGCGCATCACAAAATGGAAATTATTTTCTTCACAAAGCTTTGGATTTGGTGTGCCTGGGAGTGCTCTACCATCAAGTGGAAGCTAATCTGGACTCAGACACAAGTCAGTTGCATGATCATGTAGTTCTCACTCTCAGGGCACCAGTTTCTGCTGTATTTCTGATCTCATCCTCAGCCTATACCTATAGCTTCATGTGGAGTTCTACATAACCAATTGGCTGAGGAAGAACAATTTGCGAATAGTTTTTGGATGGTTCCATCTTCTGTCCAAAAGTGAGCTGTTGCAATGTTACAGCCTCACTCAAGGGTAGCTCTGAAAAATACTAGAGAAAAGAAAACCCTCTCTCCCATTAGGCTTAACTTCAAGGAGTATCTCTGATTTACTATTATGCCTAGAGGAAGAGCTGTGCAGAAGCACAAACCCACACCAGTCCAGGAGCATTGGACTATGTTTTGGTAGAAAGAATAAAGTTTGAGGATTCACAACAAAGAGATCTGGGGAAGAGTATAATGTGGATGTACCTCTCAGAATAGGCTCAGTGTGAAAGGACATTTGTGTTCCACCTCAATGTTCACCAAATGTTCTCATTTGGACTCACCAAATCAGCAAAGACATAGAGGATCTGAATCACACTACCAACCACCTTGACCTTAGTAATTTTTATGAAACACTGCCCTCAGTAACTGCAAAATACACATTCTTTTCTAGTGCACATGGTGCATTATGCAAGAACAGTTATATTGTAGGTAATAGAGCAAGTACTGAAATCAGTACTTAAAGTTGAAATCAGATAAAATATCAATAACATTAAAATATGTAGGAAAACACCACCCAACACTTGGAAATAACACACTTCTAAATTATTATTAATTTTTATATAGTTTATTTATTTTTGAGACAGAGAGAGACAGAGCATGAGTGGGGGAAGGGCAGAGAGAGAGGGAGACACAGAATCTGAAACAGGCTCCAGGCTCTGAGCTGTCAGCAGAGAACCCAATGTGGGGCTCGAACCCACGAACTGTGAGATTATGACCTGAGCCGAAGTCAGACACTTAACTGACTGAGCCACCCAGGCGCCCAACAACACACTTCTAAATAACCTATGAATCAAAGAGAAAAATCAAAGGAAGTTGGAAAATACTTTGAATAATCTATGAATACAGATAATAAAAATACATTAAAATTTATGGGCTGCTTAGAATAAAATTTATGTCTCTAAATGCTTATATTAGAAATTGTAAAAAGGTCTAAAATCTAATGATCTGAGCTTCATACCTTAAGAAGCTAGGGAAAGAAGAACAAATTAAACACACAGTAAGTAAAAATAAAAGAAATAATAATAAATGCAGAAATCATTGAAACAGAAGACAAACAACAGAGAAAACTTTAAAAGCCCAAGTCTTATACTTCTAAAAGTTTAGCAAACTTGAGAAAACCCTAGTGAACTGATGGCTGAATGAGGGAGAAAAAAGAAGGGAAGAGAGGGAAGAGCACCCAAATTATCAATACTAGAAATTAGAGATTTGCATTTAGAATATGTCAATTTGTGAATAATAACATTAAAATGCATTTTTATATCAATGAATATGGCTTTATTTAGTTCTTTAATTTATTTCAATAAATATTCTTTATTTTTTTCTCTGAATAACTTCATTATACTTATTTGTAGGTACCTTATATGTT
Source organism: Cryptoprocta ferox (assembly GCA_028646485.1). Taxonomy (NCBI): domain Eukaryota; kingdom Metazoa; phylum Chordata; class Mammalia; order Carnivora; family Eupleridae; genus Cryptoprocta; species Cryptoprocta ferox. The sequence continues at coordinate 95,697,992 of CM053567.1, forward strand.
TTTGTTACGGATGCATATATATGTAACTGATTTTATATATTGATTTTAGAGGTTTGCTGAATCTTCTTAATAATTCTAAGAATTTGAGATAGTTTTTTTTTAAAAATATATCTTACTCTAAATGTGTTCTGTGAACCAGTGCCAGTTGCTGAACTGTTACTGGTCTGCAATGAGATAAGAAATTGAGACTATTAGGTTAGAAATTTTTATAGTAGCTTGATAAGGTAATTATATATCTACTGAACTTAATAAAATTTTTGATTTGTATGATGTATGTCTTTATATTTTCTTTCTTTAGAAATTCATTTCTATTATATTTTGCAAATTTATTAATTTGACAGATTGGGGGGAAAAATTGATCCTTCCATGAATAATTTGAGAAGCACTGTGTAGATAATGTTATCATCTGCAAATAGTGAAAGTTTTTCTTTTCTCAGTAAGTTTGGCTACTATACCAAAGTATATTGGGTGGCTCATAAACAACAGACGTTTATTTCTCACAGTTCTGGAGGCTGAAAGTATGAGATCAGGGTGCCAGCATGATGGGGTTCTGGTGAAAGCTCTTTTCTGTTTTGAAAACTGTCAACTTACATGGTAGAAAGAACTAGCTAGCTCTCTGGCCTTTTCTTATAAGGATACTAATCCCATTCATATGGGCCCCACCCGCATTACCTAATTACTTATTGAAGGTCCCACCTGCAAATACTATTATGTTGGAATTAGGATTTCAACATGCATTAGGGGGGTGTATTATTGATTGTTGAACTTAATCAAATGCTTCTATTTAGATAATCACGTCTTTATCTTCTTCTTTCTTTTCTTCTTCCTCATCTTCTTCCTTTCCTCCCGCTCCTCCTCCTCCTCCTCTTCCTCCTCCTCCTCCTCTTCTTCTTCTTCTTCTTCTTCTTCTTCTTCTTCTTCTTCTTCTTCTTCTTCTTCTTCCTCTTCTTTCTTCTTCTTCCTCTTCTTTCTTCTTTCTTCTTCCTTCTTTCTTCTTCTTTCTTCTTCTTCACTAGTGTGGTGACTTGCTTTTTCTGAGGATAAAGCTATCTTACATGCAGGAATAAACCACCCAAATTTTACACAGTGGTGACAATTTTCTTTAGTTTTACTGAGAATTTTTCTTTTTTTGCAGGGAAAAGATTAGCCTAAGATTTTATTTTCAGTACTTTCCTTTTGCATTTGTTCATCAGTCAGTGAGGGCAGTGAGTGCATATCTATAATGGGCAATTTTCTAATTGCTATGGATATAGCAACAAACAAAACAGAAAGCTCATGTAAAATTCCTGCCTTCATGGAGCATAAAATCTAGTTGTAGGTGAGAAATAATACATGAGAAGATTTTATATATGTATATATATGCCTAAGAAGTGTTGAGGGGAAAATTAAAGTGATGAAGTGGGATATGGAGTATGAGTATGGGTCTGTAAGTTTAAATAAGGATGTCCTCATTGAGAAGAGGATTGAGAAAAAAACCTGAAAGAGTAAAAGAAGGAGTCGCATATATTTAGGGAAAGAGTCAGTAATCTAGGGGACTTGAGGTAAGGTACATTGGAGAAAGAGAATACTGGTAGAGGGTAATGAGTGAGGCATGAACTACTTTAAGCTGAGTTAGTTCAGAGTGATAATGGCTAGGGTTTGGAGGGACAGATAGCCCTGTGCCTGGTAAGTCATTGTAATGATAAGGACTTTTACTTGGAGTAAATTAGGAAAATATTGGAGACTTTGGATATAGAAGCAAATATCTTACATATATTTTACCAGTATCACCCTGGCTGCTCTGTTTAGAATAGAAGGAAGTGACCAAGGTTGGAAGTAAGGAGAACATAAGGAGACTACTGCAATAATCAAGGTGAAAGATGGTGGTTTCTTGGAACAGGATCATAGTAGTAGAGGAGGTGACAAGTCAGATTCTGATGTTCTTTGAAGCTACATCTAATAATATTATCTGAAGGACTATCGGTGATTCAAGGTTTTCATGGCCTGAACTGCTGAAAAATGAGGATGTCATCTCTAAGATGAGAGTTTGGGGTAAATGCTGGGAGATAAAAACTTTAGTTCTTTTTGGTTTTGTTATGCGGTTATACATATAGAATAAATTGAGGAGTATTGCCCAATTCATTATGCCTTGCAGAAGTTTGTATTTATTAAAATAATTTGTTCTTTTGAACACCTACTAGGTGTAATGTTTATATGGAGAAATGCCTAACTGGTGATTCAATGTCTTTAACTGTAATAGGATTATTTGAATCTAGGAAAAATGGGTTAGGAGTGGCAACAAGCAACCTTTAAATCTTAGAGTCCTGAAACAACAAAGGTCTATTTCTCATTCCTGTTACAAGCCAAACATAGGGTGATAGGGGCTTCTGCTCATCATAGTCACCTGAAGTATTATGTGTGTTTCCACAATTGCTATGGCACAAGATGAGAAAAATGGAGAGCAGAAAAGTGCCAATTAAATGCTTCAGTCTGAAAGTGATGTCACTTGTATTTATATCTCACTGGGTAATACTAGTCACATAGGAATGTCTGTCTTCAAGGAGTACAAATTGTGCTCTTCTATGCAGAAATAGATAAGAGGGTGTTGGTCAACACTGGTAATGTTACCATAAAAAGATACCTTTCTGAGACCTCTCCAAGTTTACCTAAGTTTGTCAATATAACTGCATAAATTTACTTGTGGCTTTTTCCTAGTACTATTTTAATTTCTGCCACATCTATAGTTAAGCTCCCTTTGTCATTTCTAATCCTTTTAAGTTATGCCTTCCTTCTTTTTGTCAGGTAAAAAAATATGAGAAAGTATGTTTTGTTATTTTTACTATTAAAGAAAAAAACAGGGGCACCTGGGTGACTCAGTTGATTAAGTGTTTGACTTTTGGTTTTGGCTCAGGTCATGATTTCACAGTTTCATGAATTTGAGCCCTGATTTGGGCTTTGTACTGACAGTGCAGAGTTTACTTGAGATTCTCTCTCTCTTTCTCTCTGTCCCTCCCCAATTCCTACTGTCTCTCTCTAAAAAATAAAGTCAACTTTAAAAAAATTAAAAAAAGAAAAACAACTAAAATATGATTATTGAATAATTCAAAAAGACATAACTTGCATGAATAGAAATCTGAGTTACATTAAAAACTATTGTTAATTACATTTCTTTGCCTCATAAGCAGACTACCATTAATTTTTAAAGATTTTGTTTCAAATATTACAATATAGAGCCAAAACCAATGGTACATTGGGTCTTCTAAATCTTATCTAGTTTAAAATAACATTAATAACCACATAGAGCCCTGATATCAGTTATATACAGGTCTAATATTAAAATGAAATTAGAAATAGCTTAGAAAATAATTTCATTTAGCTAGGCAACTTCAAGCTAGATTGCAAATATCCATGTATCTGCATAGTAACTTTTCTCTTAAAATTGCATTTGCAGCTAATTATGTTTGAATTTCTCTGTTGAGTTTTGCTTGGAGTCATATGCAGCTTCTTGCAGGTAGAGGTAGAGGTGAGAGAGCTGACAAATTTTTGCTTTCTTTAATGACCATCATAGATATTTGGAGTGACTTTCTCAATCTCTATTTCACCCTTCTACTTGAAGATGGTGGTATGGTAAAATCTATTTTCTAGTCTCTGTTGCAACTAGATGCACACTACTAAGATATGGAATATGGGAGTGAGGTCGACAATATATTACTAATATGTGCTTGCAAGAAGTTCAGCTAGATTTATGAGGTAAATATGTAGGCACTGTAGGGCCAGTGCCATGTTACCAGCTTTGTGGAATAGGACCTAGGTAAAGAGGTAGCAGTGGGGACAGAAGAAATACTAGCTTTTGACTAGAAGCTTTTGGCTTCTAGATTGTAGTTTATAGTGTGTTCTTGAAGTCAGTAGTCTGATGGCAGCACCTAACTTCTGCTATTCCAGTCCTTCATGTAAATAATCCCCTGTGGCAAACTCCTTTTAGCTTAAAAAACCTCCAGCTATTTGCTTTCTATGTTCATCCTTGACTGATTTGGTGCCAGAAGTAGTTGCAACAACAACAACAACAACAACAACAAAAATCCAACTTCAAAGACTGGTAGCTTGATTGCTTGTCTGGTTTGACTGAGTTTGAAAGCCTTAATGACCCTACAGCCTTGAATACCAGTAATCATGACATGCAATGCCAAACATTTACTTAAATTATTGTATGTGGTCACCTGGAATACAAGACTTTGGCAAGCCAAATAGCTATTGTGTTTTAATAGGAATGAAGAATACAGAACTGTGGGATGTGCTGGATATTTCAGACAGCAGTTAAGATAGGCTGAGGGTTTAAAATTATTTGATGATAAGAAATTCAGAGGATGAAGGATTTACTATGATTGACCTAAAAATCTTTATCTTTTGTAGCTCTAGTTCTGGCATTGCCAAAGATCATACATGGATCTGATCTTGAGTTCTGTTGAATTACAGTCTTTCCAAGACTCTTATGTGAGAATTAAAACACTGAAAGGGAGGGAACATGGCAATTGGAAGGGAGACATTTTGTTGGATTTTGATGATTCAAGAATTTGGAATGTTTAAACTCCACTGAGATTATGTTACTAAGTGGTTCTCTCCATAGAGAGATCAATGTGGCAGCTTGCTTTATCAGAGCAGGCAAGCAAAAAGGCAACAGAAAGTGCCAACATGGGTGAGCAATGGCCAGTTTTTTTTTTTTTTACATTTATTTATTTGAGACACACACAGAGAGAGAGCATGAACAGGAGAGGGGCAGAGAGAAAAAGAGACACAGAATCTGAAGCAGTCTCCAGGCTCTGAGATAGCGGTCAGCACAGAGCTCGATGCAGGGCTCGAACCCACGAACTGTGAGATCATGACCTGAGCCGAGGTCGAATGCTCAACGGACTGAGCCACCCAGGCGCCCCAGCAATAGCCAGTTTTAAGTCACAATTTTTCGTGACCTTATCATGGAAGTGACATTCCATCACTATTGCTGTGTTTTATTCTTTAGAAGCAAATTATTAGATTAAGCCCGCTTTCTTTAGAAGCAAATTATTAGGTTAAGCCCGCTTTCAAGGGAAAGGTATTTCACAAGGATATGAATATCAACAGGTGAGGATCATTGAGAGCCATGTCAGAAGTAGCCTATTGCAAGAATCTATACAAAATTTATACAAAACTGCACACAAATTTTTATAAAATTTTATGCAAAATTCAAAAGCATGTAAAAGTAAATAAACTATGTATTATTATGGCCTAATTATTTATTGGCAAAACTATGAAGTAAAACACAAAATTCAGGATAGTCATTACTTCTGAGGATGAAGGAAGGGTAATGCCTTCCTAACAGGTAAAAAGAGACTCTATCTGTAACTATATTTGTCACATTCTATTTCTTTATCTTGAATTAGATACATGAGTAATTTATTATATTATTTTATACTGTTATATATGTATATTTTATAATAAAAAATTAAGAGCAAATAAAATTCTCTCTTCCTTTGCTTTGCATGATCATATAGGAAGTAACTTAGGATAGAAGCCAAAGATCTGTTGAAATCTAAGGTATCTAGTCTCTCCTGATAATCTTTCCATCCTTTCCCCTCTGTCTTGCACTTTTCTGCAATTAATCTATGTGGATGTTGCTGGAAGGAAACTAGAAAAATTCAGTTTGTAGAATCTTTGAGAATTTTGCCTTTCTGGGCTGGGAAAGATTTGAGAATTTGGTCCAGGAACTTTCTTAGTGTTATAGGTACCATGTCACCAAAAAAAAAAAAAAAAAATCCCCTAAGATCTGCCAGCCAACTAATAGTTTAAATATATTTTTTAGGAAAATGAGGGCAAATTAGAGATACCTCCTGGAAGTTAATGCCATTATTGTACTGGCTATCCATGTGTTGAAGAACAAAAAATGTAGATTTGGGGTCAAACGGGTATGGGCTTGAAATTTTGTTACATCACTCACTCACTCACTATATGATCTATGTGATTTACTTAATCCCCCAACACTTGTTTCTTTATATGTGAAGTAAAAAAAAATAGTAACAATTTTTTTAAGTTTATTTACTTTGAGAGAGACAGAGAGAGAGAGAGGGTATGAGCAAGGAAGGGAAAGAGAGAAAGGAGAAGAGAGAGAATCCCAAGATTTTTTAAAGGAGATAAATGCAAGCTATATCATTTATGACATCTATTAAAAAATAGTAATAATTACCATGGCCCGGGTAAAGTGCAGCTCTTCTAAGTAGAGAAAGCTATAGAATAATTTCCTAATAGATCAAGACATTATCTCTGTAATGATCCATCTGATAAAAATATCTTGTAAGTGTGACACTTGTTCTAGCCCTCTGAATGATCCACATTGTTTTCTGGATTTTTTAAATACCATATTTCATCAGTTTTAATATACATATTAAAAAGTATATTTTAACATCCTTGAAATGGAATATATTTGATAATCAGTGGCATTTTAGATTTAATGAATTAAATATGCTACTTTATTCAGATTCCGTTTCATACAGAGACCCAGGAGGTGTTTTGTTATGCACCTGGCCTTTCATTATGTACTAACTGCTGTGTTTCAAAATGCCTGATTAAGACAAAGGAATCATCTGACATACATTCTGCACAGGCACATCATGCTAAATTTAAGTTTCAAAAAGTCCCCTAGACTAATTTGTATTAAAAATATGTTTTTAAGTTTATTTCTTTATTTTGAGACAGAGAAAGAGCACAAGTGGGGTAGGGGCAGAAAGAGATGGAGAAAGAATTCCAAGCAGGCTCTGTCTGTGCTGTCAGCATAGAACCTCACGTGAGGCTTGAACTCATGAACTGTGAGATCATCATCTAGGCTGAGATCAAGAGTTGGCTGTTTAATCACCTGAGCCACCCAGGAGACCCTCTATTTTTTTTTTATGGATTTGTGTATTTACCTGTGTTCATTGTTTGCTTAGGGTACTAGAGAATTTAGTTGGCATTTCTTAAGACCACAGAGAAGACAACTGTCTGGGACAGTACTGGGTAGCAGCTTGGTTTGAAATGTAAAAGAATACCTGAATGTATTCAGGTAATTAAGAGTAACTATGAAGAGAGAAACAAGATTTCAGTTATTGTAACCACAGTGTTTAATTTCCCTCTCTATAGATAAATAGTGATTTTTCTATGAATAGCATTGTCCTATTATATAGTTTATTTGAAGAAATCATTAGTAACTTTGCCAAAAGATTTCTCTGAAATAGTGAAGGCAGTAAACTAAATTTATAAATGAGGCTAGGGTAGGAATGGGGCCAGAATATACTGATCTTACTAAACTTCTAGTGGTACTTTTAAAGATCCCTTTTGACTGATGTAGCCTAGAAGAGTACTATGCTCTGAACATAATCTGAAACTTTTATTGCAGAGAGCTGACTTTTTTTCTCCCTGTGCTATCAGTGCCATTTATTAAAAGCAAAGTAATTACACTTCACATTCCTGCAGCACACACAACTAGAAAGTAAAGTAAAGCTATTTCAAAATGAATTGCATCACATGTTAAACTATTGCTTGAGGGCTTTGAAAGAGGAATTTAGAGACACTGATTTCTACAGTTCATTCCTTTTTTGTTATTCTTTCTTTTCTGTAATTGGTTTGGAGACCATGTAATTACACACACACACACACACAATTAGTATTAATTAAGAATAAATCTATTAAATTAATCGAATATTTAAAGATTGAATTATATTATACAAAATAATATACCTAATGAATATAGATAATAATGGACATTAACTAGATTGATTTTTCAAGAAGAGAGCTGGGAACAACAGATAAAAAGCCTCAACAGAAAGAATTCTAAAATAAAAATCTATGTAGTTGTAGACTATAAATAGTTAAGCATCATTCTCTATTTTTACACTTTAGGTTATTTTAATAAATCTGGTCCTGAATATAGACAGCCTGGCTTAAGTCCTGGTTTTACCCATTATTACTTATGTGCTTTGGGGCAAGTTTCTTATCTATGCATCCACTTCCTCATCTATAGAGTGGAAATGATTATAGTTTTTTTGTTAAGGTTTTTATGATGATCAAATGAGTTAATACATGTAATGTATTTAATCAGAACAGTGTTTGACACAGAAGTATTCAATGTGTGAGTTCTTGCTACTACTTTGAGATGTCAATTGTTGATATATGTTGATGTTAAGATATCAGAAGTCAGCCTTTATAAACAAACATATAGTAGTAGTGAAAAAAATCCAGGCTTGTTGGGCTTTACAAGAAGTAGAATCATGCAATAGTGAAACTAAAAAGAAGCTAAAGGTCATCTGGTTGACTCCCTTATTTTGCATATGAAGAAACAGATGTTTGTGGGAGAAAGAGATGTGTCTACCATTACACAACAAATTATTGCCACAGTGAATTCTAGAACCCTGAACCATAAATAACCAAATCTAAGCCTTTCCAAGGCTCTAGGTGTCATAACAGAGGTGTCACTATGCAACATTTCAAATGAAGACTGTGAATGAATGAGATCACAACTCAAAATCTAAAATAAAAACCAAAGCTAAATTTATTGCTTATTTAAGTAAGGAAGAGCTAGACTGAACAGGCAAAGTCTCATTAAGCAAGAAAATTACTAATGTTATATAGGGGTTTGGGGAAAGTTTGTTTAGGGCGTGTTGATTGCAGGGACAAAAGTGAGTTGATGTCAGTCCAAGAGGCGTGGTTGTGTTGCTTATACAAGAGAATGGTTGACAGTGTGTTGGCATCAGTGTTAGAAGCATGTATCCTGGAGTAAGTTGGCTGCTGACTGGCTGACTTTCAAAGTGTGAGGGCATCACTACTTGGTTGGCTTTCAGAGGCTTGTTCATTGAAGCAAGTTGTCATTGATCGATTAGACCAGTTAAACCAGCTATACTGGTTATTACCAAGGCTAAAGAAAAATCAATCTTTTGCTAGGAGTATAGGGACACTTTTTGCCCTTGAAAAAGTCCTCTACTGAAAAATTGTTCAGAATGGTGAATAAGTAATTATGTAGATGATTTCAATTTGTTTTATACCATATGGAAGCATCATGTAAAAGAAAAACAAAATAAAAGAGGAAAACCTAGAGAAGGAAGACACAATGTTTCCTTACAAGAGCAGCCAGAGCTTAGCAAAGGCTATTTATCTTTCTCTTATATAGAAATATTATGCAGAGAGAGCAAATGGAGCATCTTTTTTTTCCTCGTTGGAGAGCTTGAAAACTATAATTATTCCATAAGTGAACTTTTCTGGCCTTAGCGTAAAGTGTATACTCTTCACCTGGCCTCTCTTACTGTGTGTCCTCCAGAGATGAGTATCTTACCTCCCCTTTGAAGGCTCCATCACTGTCCCCAGGTCCTCTTTAACAGTAGGACACTGAGCTGTAATATGTGCTTGATGAAACCACATCCCATGAACAGGTGACACACAAATGTATCTATCTACTCCTACATTTGTTCTCCCGTCCTTACCTACTTAACATAAGATGTTAAACTAAATGTATCATTATGTCATCCTCATCAAAAATAAAAATAAGCAAGGAGAAGAGGTTTCTGCTCCTTTATTTCACAACTAAATCATCTGAAGGGCAAGGCCAATGAAGGAATGACTTTTTGTATAAAAAAGAGCCTTACCAGTGCTTCTTGGTCAGTGCATATAATCTGTTGCAGATTATATTGCACCATGTCTCCTTTTCATAACAAGAGACTTAAATTAGACCGGTCTCACCTGAATTAAGGCCACCTGTTTCTCTCTGGACTACCTGCCTTATCTACAAATAAAACTGTCTTTATTGCTGTGTCTTTGATCCAGCCACTCCTCTAAACGGATCTATACAAAGATCAGAATCAGAAGCTTTAACTTCCAGTTCAAAGGTTTTTACCAAAATATTCCTAGACTTTGGTAGCCAGGAGACTCTCTCCTATTTTGAAGCACATGCTAGTGATTGTACGCACGTGGTAAATGATCAGGCATCTCACCATTACTGTTTAATCTTTTTTCTGGGTTTCCCTAGGAAGAGCAGCGCTGCAGGGCAAATACAGTAGGCTCAGGAACTTTCTCCAGTTCACAGTTACCAAGAGACCCATTGAAAATATCTATAAGCATGCAATTCACTCAGCCTACAAAAAGTACTGGAAGCTGTTTCTAAGGAGGGGATAAGTAAAACTATTTAATAATTGTTATAGTCAGTGTTCACCTGCAAAAACTGTAGGAATGCTACATCTAAAATAGATTAGAATAAAACTTGTATTGAATACCAACAATGTGCAAGATTCTTTACATGTATTATTTAACACATAAAGTCTCACAAGACAGTTACAGTAGTCTCCCCTTTATCCATGGGGGATATGTTCCAAGACTCCCAATGGATGCTTGAAACCATGGATAATATTGAACCCTATGTATACTATGTTTTTTAGTATATATACATAACAATAATGAAGTTTTATTTATAAATTAGATACAGTAAGAGATTAATAGCAATAACATAATAAAATGGAACAATTTTAAACATATGGTATAATAAAAGTTATGTGAATGTGGACTCTGAAAATATCTTGTACTATATTCATCCTTCTTATGATGATGTGAGATAATAAAATGCCTATGTGATGAGATGAAGTGAGGTGAATGATGTAGGCATTGTGATATAGTGTTAGACTACTATTGAACTTCTGATGATATGTCAGAAGGAGGATCATCTTCTTTTGGACTATGGTTGACCATGGGTAACTGAAACCACGGAAAGCAAAACCACGGGTAAGGGAAGACAATAGTATTCCTGCTCTATAAAAGAGGACATTGAGGCTCAGAGAAGTTACCTGCTTTAGGTCAGTAAGGAAGAAGAGCTGGAATTATACCCTCCAGTTTATTAGTCTGTAAAGTCCATCATCTTTTTACACCATGTTGACTTCTGAAAAAAAGTGATACTTTAAAAAATACATTGAATAAATAAATTAAAAAATAATGAATAAGATTTTCTTTGTTCTATGGAAGATAATATGAAACAAAAATGTAAAGGAAAGCATAATCAAAATAAAACTTTTATTTATTTACTTATTTTTCAAATTTTTATTTAAATTCTAGTTAGTTAACATACAGTGTAATATTGTTTTCAGGAGTAGAATTCAGTGACTCATCACTTACATACAACACCCAGTGCTCACCATAACAAGTTCACTCATTAATACCCATCACCTATCTAATCCATTTCCCACCCACCTCCTTCCATGAACCCTCAGTTTGTTTTCATAGAATCTCTCATGGTTTGTTTCCCTCTTTTGTCCCCCCTCCTATATGTTCATCTGTTTTGTTTCTTAAATTCCACATATGAGTAAAATAATATGATATTTGTATTCTTCTGATTGACTTGTTTCACTTAACATAATACACTCTAGCTCCATCCATGTTGTTGTAAATGGCAAGATTTCAATCTTTTTGATGGCTGGGTAATATTCCATTGTGTGTGTGTGTATGTGTGTGTGTGTGTGTGTGTGTACACCACGTCCTCTTCATCTATTCATCAGTTGATGGACATTTGGGCTCTCTCTATAGATTGGCTCTTGTTGATAATACTGCTGTAAACATGGGGGTGCATGTACCTCATTGAATCTGTATTTTTATATCCTTTGGGTAAATACCTAGTAGTCTAATTGCTAGATCAAAGTGTAATTCCATTTTTAACTTTCTGAGAAATCTCCATACTGTTCTCCAGAGTTGCCGTACCAGTTTGCATTCCCACCAACAGTGCAAGAGGATTCCCCTTTCTCCACAGCCTCACCAACATTTGTTGTTTCTTGTGTTGTTAGTTTTAACCATTCGTACAGGTGTAAGGTGGTATCTCATCATGGTTTTGATTTGTATTTCCCTGATGATGAATGATGTTGAGCATCTTTTCATGTGTCTGTTAGCCATATGGATATCTCTTTCAAAAAATGTCTATTCCTGTTATCTGCTCATTCCTTCACTGGATTGTTTGTTTTTTGGGTGTTGAGTTTGATAAGTTCTTTATAGATTTTGGATACTAACCCTTTATAAGATATGTCACTTGCAAATATATTCTCCCATTCTGTCAGTTGCCTTTTAGTTTTGTTGATTGTTTCATTTGTTATGCAGAAGCTTTTTATCTTGATGAAGTCCCAATAGTTCATTTTTGCTTTTGTTTCCCTTGCAACTGGCAATGTGTCTAGTAATATGTAGTTGTGGCCAAGGTCAAAGGGGTTGCTACCTGTTTTCTCCTCTATGATTTTGTAAAATGTTTATTTAAAAAATATGTAGAAGAAAAAACAAGACAAATGTTTGGGTGGCTGAGGATGAGCATAAAAAAGGCTACTGTTAGGGTAAAAATCAGGGTTGGAAGTGAGAATGTGACAACAAATGGGATCCTGATGTAAGCCCTGCAGGAATGTCATTTGTGGATCGAAAACATAGAAAAAGATGGGCTTATTCTGATGATTTTCTACTTTACTAACTTTTGCATCCTGCAGCATCTATCATAGAGTGCATTCCTACTAAATTCTTTTTGAATTAATGAGTTAATTGTGGCAAGATTAGAAGTTGGCTTATCACAGCCTTCCACCCCAGCTCTTAAGGAAAACTTGGGAGAAATTTTGACTTGTGTATTCTTTGTGATAGGCATAGCTGAACATTCTGATCATTCAGCTCTGAAAGATACTCGCTGTGTCTCACATAGCTATTTGGAGATATGATGGAATGAGAGCAGAGAACAGAAACCCCAGAAGTGTATCATGGATGCTTCCAGGGCTCTCTAGCATAGCATCCCATGTATATCACCAAAGGTGGAACCCTTTTCCGTAGGCATTGTTCTTAATGGGTGCTGTAAGGGTATTTATTATTATTTAATTTATTTTGATATTTATGTTATGTATGTCTTATAGTGATATGTAGCAATCTGGTTTATCAAAGCTATAGATAAATAAGAGAATGAAATATGTCCTGTTGTAACAAATCCATCTTTTACTCTTAAATAATTGTGCTTATCCTTTGTTTGCAGACAAAAATTTAAAATCTTTGGTTATCTTTCCACTAGGGATTAACAATCATCAGGGATTTAGAAGAAAAGTAGAAGAGTGTACCTGTCATTTTAAGTTTCTAGCCTCTTTTAAAAAGCTCTACTTCTTAGATAGCCAGCTGTTTCTTCTAAAAGGCTTTTGCTAGGTAATACTTTTAGTGGAAAGGGTCATTTATCATAGATGGCATTAGAAAGGCATTTGTAGGATTCTGTTATATGATTAATGGGCAGTGCTATCCTTTAAATGTATAATCCATTGACTATGTAAATAATTATTAAAATTGGTACTTGTCAGAAGGTTCTCTTACAGAATCAATAATTATTTAATGAACAATTCTTAGAAATATAATCAGAAAATTCTAAATACAGTTAGAAAATAACAAAGATCAGAGCAGAAATAAATGAAATAGAGACTAAAAAGACAATAGAAAAAATCAAACTAAGAGTTGACTCTTTGAAGAGATAAACAAAATTGACAAACTTTTGTTGACTCACCAAGAAAAACAGAGAGTGCCTAAAACTGGAAATGGAAGAGATATTATCACTGATGCCTCAGAAATACAAAGGATCATAAGAGACTACTATGAAAAATTATATACCAACAAATTTCACATCATAGAAGAAATGGATAAGTTTCTAGAAACATAACCTAACAGGACTTAATCATGGTGAAATAGAAAATCTGAACAGACCAAATACTAGTAAGGAGATTGAATCAGTGATCAAAAACCTCCCAACAAACTAAAGTTCAGGACTGGATGGCTTCACTGGTGAATTCTACCAAATATTCAAAGAAAAATTAATACCAGTTTTCTCAAACTCTTCTAAGAAATAGAAGAGGAAGGAATGCTTCCAAACTCATTTTATAAGATCAACCTTAAACTGATACCAAAACCAGACAAGGACATCACAAGAAAAAAAAATACAATGGAATATTACTCAGCCATAAAAACAAATGAATTCTTGCCATTTGCAATGACATGGATGGAACCAGAGAGTGTTGTGCCAAGTGAGATAAGTCAGTCAAAGAAAGCCAAATAACATATGATTTCACTCATATTTGGAATTTAAGAAACAAAACAAATAAACATAGGGGGGAAAAGGAGGCAAACCATAAAACAGACTCTTAACTGTATAGAACAAATTGAGGGTTGCTGGAGGGGATCTGGGCAGGGGGATGGGTTAAATGGGTGATGGGTATTAAGGAGGGTACTAGTTGTGATGAGCATTGGGTGTTTAGTGTAATGAAATACTAAATTCTACATCTTAAATTAATATTACACTATAAGTTAACTAACTAGAATTTAAATAAAAACTTGAGACTAAAAAAAAATAAAGCAGATTGGTAAATGATTTTCATGTAAAATGGACCATCAACTCCCAGGACAGAAACACACATTTTTCATATTAATTGATCAGTGTTTGTTTTGTGCTTATATAATATTAGGCTGAGAGCTAAGGTGGCAGTGGGGAGTGGGTACTTGGGAGTAGCTAAAAATAAAGTATAAGAAAGAGAAAAAATATTATAGGCCAAGATTCCTTATAAACTTGGATGCAAATATTCTCAATAAAATATGAATAAACCAAATTCAATAATACACTAAAGGACCATACATGATGATCAAATGGGATTTATTCCAGAGATATAAGGATCATTCAATATCTGCAAGGTAGTCAATGTGATATGCCATATTAACAAAATGAAAGATAAATATCACATGAGCATTTAAGTAAATGCAGAAAAAGCATTTGGCAAACTTCAATGTCCACTTATAATAAAAAATATATTGAATTCAATATCCAAAATTCAACATCTATTCTTGATTTTAAAAAAGTGAGCATAAAGAGAACCTACCTCAACATAATAAAATCCATACATGACAAACCTACAGTTAACACACTCAACAATGAAAAGCTGAAAGCCTTTCTTCTAAGATTAGGAGCAAGACAAAGATGCCCATTCTCACCACTTCGACATAGTATTGGAAGTACTAGCCAGAACAATGAGGCAAGAAAAAGAAATAAGAGACATCCAAATTGGAAAGGAAGAAGTTAAACTGTGATTTGCAAATATTATGATAGTATATATAGAAAACTCAAAAGACTTCATCCAAAAACTGTAAGAACTAATAAATTCAGTAAAGTTGCAGAATACAAAATTAATACAGAAATATATTGTTTTTCTATACACTGATAACAAACTTAAAGAAAAATAAAAGAATCCCATTTACAATTGTATAAAAAAGAATAAAACACCCAAGACTAAATTTAACCAAGGATGTGAAAGATCTGTATATTGAAAACTATAAGGTATTAATGAAAGAAATTGAAAACAACACAAATAAATGGAAAGATATTCCATGCTCATG
The DNA here is from genome assembly GCA_028646485.1 of Cryptoprocta ferox. Lineage (NCBI taxonomy): Eukaryota > Metazoa > Chordata > Mammalia > Carnivora > Eupleridae > Cryptoprocta > Cryptoprocta ferox. Next base: position 95,713,376 of record CM053567.1, read on the forward strand.
GATTAAAAGAATCAACATTGTTAAAATGTTCATGCTACCCAAAGCATTTTTGAAATTCAGTGCAATTTCTATCAAAAAGCATTTTTCAAATAAATAGAACAAGTAATCTTAAAATTTGCATGGAATCACACACAAGGAAACCAAAGTAATTAAAACAGTATGGTATTGACATAAAAGAGACACATAGATCAATGAAACAGAATGGAGAACCCAGATATAAACCCATGTATATATGGTTAATTAACATATATTTTTAGGTTTATTTATTTTGAGAGAGAGAGAGAGAGAATATGAATGAATGAATGAATGAATGAATGAATACCAAACAGGCTCCGTACTGTCAGTGTGGAGCCTGATGCAGGGCTGGAACTCATGAAATGTGAGATCATTACCTGAGCCCAAAACACGAGTCATATGCTTAACCAACTGAGCTATACAGGGACCCCAGTATGGTCAATTAATTTCCAACAAAAGAGCCAAAAATATACAATGGAGAAAGGATAGTCTTTTCAATAAATGCTGTTGGGAAATCTGGACAGCTACATGCAAAAGAATGAAACTTGATCACTATCTTAAATCATACACAGAAATTAACAAAATGGATTAATAACTTGTATGTAAGAACTGAAACAATAAAACTTCTAAAAGAAAACATAGGCACTAAGCTACTTGACATAGGTCATAGCAATGATTTTTTGAATCTGACACTAAAAGCAAAAGCAACACAAGCAAAATAAGTAAGTGGGACTACATCATACTGAAAAGCTTCAGCATAGAAGAAAAATCAACAGAATGAAAAGGCTATTTCACTGAATGGGAGAAATATTAGCAAATTCTATATCTGATAAGGGGCTAATATTCAAAATGTATAAAAAACTCATACAACTCAATAACAACAAAAAATATGGTTAAAAAATTGGCAGAGTGTTTGAATAGATATTTTTTCCAAAGAAGACAGGCAGATGGCCAACAGGTACATGATAAAATTCTCAATATCATTAATCACTAGGGAAATGTAAGTCAAAACCACAATAAGATATCACCTTGTACCTTTTAGAATGGCTATAACTAAGTAGACAACAAAAACTGGTGAGAATGTGGAAGAAAGGGAATCCTCATGCACTGTAGGAATGTAAATTGGTGCGGCCACTATGGAAAACAGTAGGAAGGCTCTTCAAACAATTACAGATAGAACTACCACATGATCCAATAATTCCAGTTTGGGGTATTTATCCAAAGAAAATGAAAACACTAACTTGAAAAGATATATTCACCCTTATGTTTATTGCAAAATTGTTTACAATGGTTCATATATGGAAACAACTTGTGTCCATCGATAAACGAATGGCATGGCTAGAGAAGGTGTGATACACACACACATGCGCACACACAGGCAAACACACACAAAAATATTACTCAGCCGTCAAAAAGAATGAAATGTTGCTATTTGCAACAATGTGCATAGATGTTGAGAGTATTACGTTAAGTGAAATAAGTCTGACAGAGTAAAAAATATTATATGATTTCTCCTATGTGTAGGATCTAAAAACAAACCAACAACAAAAAATCAAGCTCTTAGATACAGAGGACAGATTGGTCCTCGCAAAAGGCAGGGAGTGGCAGGTGGGAGTATAAATTTATAACAAAGGTTTTTAAAAAAGAACAACACAGGGGCGCCTGGGTGGCTCAGTCGGTTAACCGCCCGACTTCAGCTCAGGTCATGATCTCACGGTTCATGGGTTTGAGCCCCATGTCGGGCTCTGTGCAGACAGCTCAGAGCCTGGAGCCTGCATCGGATTCTGTGTCTCCCTCTCTCTCTGCCCCTCGTGCACTCGCACTCTCTCTCTCTCTCTCAAAAATGAATAAATGTTAAAAAAAATTAAAAAAAAGAACAACATATTCTCCTAGATAACCACCATTCCCTTACTGTACTTAATAGTAGTTTCATGATATCATGTAGTATCCAGTCCATAATCAAGTTTAAAAAAATAAGCCGTCAATTACAATTCAGCCAATAGCTTATTGTGTGATTATACACAGAACAATTGCCTTCACTGTGTCTCTTTAGCTTCTTAACTTGTAAATTGAGGAGGATAACAGGAAAGTGTGATACTTTTTGGCTTTATAATTCCATGACATGACTAGTGGTTAGGAGAGTTTAAAAACAAAACAAAGTAAAACAAAAAAAACAAGCAAATCGTACTTCCTTCACTTAAGGATCCCTGGCTTTTTCCAGTTCCTGCAGCATTTCTCTGCTCCTAAAAAACATGGCAATGTTTCTAAAAAGAGTGGTCTGTAGGGCAGTCTTTACGCTCATGGCTTCCAATGACTGCCATGTTGACACATCCTGTGGTTATTTGGCTGCCTCCTAGCATCATTTGATCATGCTCATCTTGAAACATTCTCTTCTCTTGGCTTCCATGGGACTATATTCTCCTTTCTGGCTTTTTTTTTTTTTTTTTTTGCCTTTGTTATTGTTCTTTTTAGTTCTTCCATTTCTACTTAACCTTCAAAAGTTAGAATATTCTAGAGTCCCAGTTTTACTCTTCATTATCTACACTTTGGTTTTTAAGTGGGTCTTATCTATTCTTATGGTTTTAGATGCTATTTATATGTTGATGGATTTCAAAATTATATACAATGTTGGCTTCTCCAGTTCAAATGCATGGCTAACAGACATTTCCAAATTCAATTTGAAGGCAAAACAAAACTAAACAAAACAAAATGTAACTCAGAATTTTTTCACCTCTAAACTCTTCCCTGTCAGTATTCCCTAACTCAGTATGTGTCACGGTTGAGGCCAAGCATTTAAAACCTATCCATAATTCTTCTGTTTCTCCCACTCCAGATATCATCTGTTTCAGCGAAATACCACTGCATGACAAACTATACCAACTATAGTAGCTTAAAAAAAGAAATTTATTATTTCTCACAATTCTGTGGGTTAGCTGAAAGTTTCTCGTTTTTATTTTAATTTTTTTTTTTTAATTTTCGGGTTCCTGGGTGGGTCAGTCGGTTGAGTGCCAGCTTTGGCTCAGGTCATGATCTTGTGGTTTGTGGGTTTGAGCCCCCCATGGGGCTTTGTGCTGACAGCTCAGAGCCTGTAGCCTGCTTTGGATTCTTTGTCTCCCCCTCTCTCTCTGACCCTCCCCAACTCAGGCTCTGTCTCTCCCTCAAAAATAAAATAAATATAAAAAATAAATAAAATTAAAAAAATTTTTAATTTCAGTGTAGTTAATATACAATGTTACATTTATTTCAGGTGTACAAAATATTTCTCAGTGCTCATAAAGGTAAGTGTACTCTTAATCTCTTCACCTATTTCACCCATCCCCCCACCTACCTACCCTTTGGTAACCAACAGTTTGCTCTCTATAGTTAAGAGTCTGTTTTGGGATTTGTCTCTTTTTTTTCCCCTTTGTTTGTTTGTTTTGTTTCTTAACTTCCACATATGAATGAAATCATACAGTATTTGTCTTTCTCTGACTGGCTTACTTCACTTAGCCTTATACTCCTAGATCCATCTATGTTGTTGCAAATGGCAAGATTTCATTCTTTTTATAGCTGAATAATATTCCATTGTGTGTGTATATACATATACCACTTTTTCTGTACCCATTATTCTATCAATAAACACTTGGACTTCTTTCATAATCTGCTATTCTAAATAATGCTGCAATAAACGTAAGTGTGCATTATCCTTTTGAATTATGTTTTCATATTCTTTGGGTAAATACCCAGTCGTGCCATTACTGGATTATATATTAAACCTACTTAAAATTTTTTGAGGAATCAGGGTGCCTGGGTGGCTCAGTTGGCTAAGCGTCAGACTTTGCCTCAGGTCATGATCTCTTGGTTTGTGGGTTCAAGCCCCGAGTCGGGCTTTGTGTGGACAGCTCAGAGCCAGGAGCCTGCTTCAAATTCTGTGTTTCACTCTCGCTCTGCCCCTCCCCCACTTGTGCTCTGTCTCTCCCTGTCTCTCAAAAATAAATAAATGTAAAAAGAAAAATTAGAGGTTTTTTTTGAGGAATCCTTATATTGTTTTCTACAGCAGCTGTGCCAGTTTGCATTCCCACCAACAGTGCACAAGCGTTCCTTTTTATCCATATCCTTGCCAACACTTGTTTCTTGTGTTTTTGATTTTAACCATTCTAACAGGTGTGAGTTGACATCTCATGTGGGTTTTTTTTTTTAATTTTTTATGTTTTTATTTTATTTTGAGAAAGAGAGACAGAGTGTGAGCGGGGAAGGGGCAGAGAGAGAGGGAGACACAGAATCTGAAGCAGGCTCCAGGCTCTGAGCTGTTAGCACAGAGCCCAATGCGGGGCTCGGAACCACGGACTGTGAGATCATGACCTGAGCCAAAGTCGGATGCTTAGCTGACTGAGCCACCTAGGCGCCCACATCTCATTGTGGTTTTGATTTGTATTTCCCTGATGATTAATGATGATGAGCATCTTTTCATGTGTCTGTTGGCCATCTATATGGCCATCTGTATTCTTCTTTGGAGAAATGTCTGTTCATGTCTTCTGCCCACTTTTATTTGGATTGTTTGTTTTTGGTGTTGAGTTATATACGTTCTTTATATATTTTGGATACTAACTCCTTATTGGACATATCATTTGCAAATACCTTCTTCTATTCAGTAGGTTGTGTTTTAGTTTTGATGGTTGTTTCCTTTGCTGTACAGAAGCCTTTTATTTTGATGTAATCCCAATAGTTTATTTTTGCTTTTATTTCCCTTGCCTCAGGAAACATATCTAGAAAGATGTTATAGCCAATGTCAGCGAAATTACTGCCTGTGCTTTGTTCTAGGATTTTTATGGTTTAAGGTCTCATACTTAGGTTTATAATCCATTTTGTTTTTGTGTAAGGTGTAAGAAAGTGATCTAGGTTTTGCATGTAGGATCCAGTTATTCCAATATCATTTATTGAAGAGACTATCTTTTTCCCATTGCATATTCTTGCTTCCTTTAAAGATTAATTGACCACATAATTGTGAATTTATTTCTGGGCTCTCTAGTCTGTTCCATTGATCTATGTGTCTATTTTGTGCCAGTATCATATTGTTTATATTACTATAGCTTTGTATTATATCTTGAATTCTGGGATTGATTGTGATACCCCTAGCTCTGGTTTTCTAAGATTGCTTTTGCAATTCAGCATCTTCTGTGGTTCAATACAAAATTTAGGATTGTTTGTTCTAGTTCTGTGAAAAATGCTGTTGGTATTTTGATAGGGATTGCATTAAATCTGTAGACCACTTTGGATAGTAAGGACATTTTGCAAAAGTTGTTCTTCCAGTCTAGGAACACGAAATATATTTCCATTTGTTTGTGTTGTCTACCATTTCTTTCATCAATATTTTACAGTTTTCAGAATATGTCTTTTACCTAATTGGTTAGATTTTTCCTAAGTATTTTATTATCTTTGGTGCAGTTACGAATGTGATTGTTTTCTTAATTTCTCTTTCTGCTGCTTCATAATTAGTGTAGAGAAGCGCAATAGATTTCTGCACATTGACTTTGTATACTGACACCTTACTGAATTTATCAGTTATAGTGTTTTTTTTTATGGCAGAGTCTTTAGGGTTTTCCATATGTAGTATCATGTCATCTGCAAATAGTGAAAATTTTATTTCTTCTTTACCAATTTGGATGTCTTTTATTTCCTTTTTTTGTCTGATTGCTGTGACTTCTAGTACTGTTATAGCTGGGAGTTACTCTTGCTAGTTTCATCTGGGTTTACTTATGTGGCTAATTTAGCTAACAAGTTGGCAGAATTTCAAGGATCAAAAAGATTTTATTTACATGTCTGGCAGTTGATGCTAGTTGTTGGTTGGAGTACTTTGTCTCTTTTCCATATAATTCCTCATGTAGTAATAAGCTAAATAGACTTTCTCATATGGGGTCTCAAGGGAATATTTTAAGTGAACAAACCTGAAATCTGCAATGTCTAAGGCCTGGCCTGATCTTATTGGTCAAACCAAGTCATAAACCAGCCCAGATTTAAGGAGGTGAATAGATATCTTTTCTGAATGGGAGAATAAAAAGTTCACCTTTCAAGGGGGCATGTATACTGGGATAAAAGAAGTTTGTGGCAACTAACTTATCACATACTCCATCTACATATCTTTTGAGTTCTAAATCCAAAATATATCCTGAATACAACTACTTGTCCCCACCTTCTACATAAAGGCTGTTCATGACAATATTATCTGGTCTGCAATAGCTCTTAACAGCCCACCCTGCTCCACTCCTACTAGATACCACCTCCCTATCCACCCACACCCTATACACACATGCACACATATTCTCTCTCTCTCTCATAGGAGCCAGGGTAGTTCTTTAAAAATGAAAATCAGACCTGGAGCTTCTCCTGTGAAAAAAACTTTCAGTAGCTTTACACTGTTGTAGAACAGGAGGCCCTCCACAATTCAGCTCCCAGTTATTACTTTGACTTTGTCTCCTATCATGCTTCTTGATCACTGTGCTCCTGGATAATTCAGCTGATACTCAGTGAAAAAGATACTGGCTTTTATTTTTTATTTATTTTTAAATTTTCAAACATGTTGAGATCTTTTTGTATATTTATGTCCTTGCCTTGAACAGTCTGTTCCCGGACATTTGCTTGGCTGATTCTTCTCATTCAGATCTCACTTAGTTCAAACGTCTCTGCTGAGAGTCCTTTCTTTCACTTTCTTACATGTGCATGTTTTCTCTACCCAGCCAATTAAAAAATATATATTTCGTGAAAATAACACTGAACATGAGATCTACTTTCTTAACAAAATTTTAAGTGTAACACATTAGTGTTGACTGTAGGTACAATGTTGTGCAGGAGATCTACAGAGCTTATTCATCTTACTTAACTGAAATTTTATTCCCTAGATCAGTATCTCCCATTTCCCTCTCTCCTTTAGCCCCTGGAAGCCACCATTCCACTCTGATTCTATAAATTTGACTATTATATATACTTAATATAAGTTGATTCCTACATTATTTGTCTTTATGTGATTGACTTCTTTCACTTAGTATAATGTAGTCAGGTTCACCCATATTGTCACATAGGACAGAATTTCCTTTTTAAAAGGCTGAAGCATATTCCATTTCATGTATATACCACATATTTATCTTTTTGTCTGTCAATGGACATGTAGGTCATTCCCATATCTTGAGTATTATGAATAGTGCTGCTATGAAGATGGAATACTAATATTGCATCAAAATTCTGATACCAATTCTTATGGCTAAGTACCCAGAAGTGGGATTGTTAGATCATATGGTAGTTCTATTTTTAATTTTTGAAGAATGTATATACTGTTTTCCATAGTAGCTACAGCATTTTGCATTCCAACAACAGTTTGCAAATGTTCCAGTTTTTCTACATCCTTGCTAACACATTGTCTTTTCTTTTTTGACAATAGCCATCCTGACTGATAAATAGTGATACCCTGTTGTGGTTTTGATTACATTTCCCTGATGATTAGTGATGCTGAGCGCCTCTTAATATATTTCTGGAACATTTTTCTGCCTTTTGTGGAGAAATCTCTATTCAAGCCCTAAGTCCATTACTTCAGTTATTGTTTTTTTTTTTTTTAATATTGGGATTCTTGGCATTTTACTGTTACACCTGCTCATTGCCAAATAAGCCTTCTCTTGCTCTGTTTTCATAGTCATTTTTTCTTATATAAATATTCAGTCCTGATTGTGTCATTCCTATATTTCTTTTTTTTCTATTTATTTATTTTTTAACTTTATAGTTTATTGTCAGGTTGGTTTCCATTTAACACCCAGTGCTCTTCCCCACAAGTGTCCTCCATCATGACCATCACCCCCTCCTCCATTCCCCCTCCCCCTTCCGCCCTCAGGTTTTTTTCAGTATTCAAGAGTCTTTTGTGCTTTGTCTCCCTCCCTCTCCCTAACTCTTTTTCCTCCTTCCCCTCCCCATGGTCCTCTGTTAGGTTTCTCCTGTTAGATCTATGAGTGAAAACATATGGTCTCTGTCCTTCTCCGCCTGACTTATTTCGCTTAGCATGACACCCTCGAGGTCCATCCACTTTGCTACGAATGGCCAGATTTCATTCTTTCTCATTGCCATGTAGTATTCCATTGTATAGATAAATCACATCTTCCTGATCCATTCATCAGTTGATGGACATTTAGGCTCTTTCCATGATGTGGCTATTGTTGAAAGTGCTGCTATGAACATTGGGGTACATGTGCCCCTATGCATC
>CM053567.1:95722111-95749614 GCA_028646485.1 Cryptoprocta ferox
AGCCCTGCTTCGGGCTCTGTGCTGACAGCTCAGAGCCTGGACCCTGCTTCAGATTCTGTCTCTCCCTCTTTCTCTGCCCCTCCCTCCTCCCTCCCTCTCTCTCTCTCTCTCTCTCTCTCTCTCTCTCTCAAAAATAAACCTCAAAAATTTTTAAAGATAAAAAAATGGTCTCAGGTTTTTAAAGCACACCAAATCCTGATCAAATAAAGGTAGGAGGGGTACCAGTTGTCAATTTATTGCTTCTCAGCTCTAAACTCATCTTTCAAATGTATTCTGCAATAATGGATAGAATTCATTTAAACACTTTACAGGGCATACGATGTTAAACTTTCTCAGTGAAGGTCACTGGAGGGACATTGCAGAAGGGGTCTCTCTTGCTGGATGTTTTGTTAATGGTGTAGGTGTGAGAAAATCCAGTGTTGGCCTGCCAAGTCATGTACCCAAACATATGGACTCTTGGTGAACTTGCAGCCCTAGCACAGCCTGAAGATAGCTTTTGGGGCTATCCTCACATGGATACCATGTGGTCTTAGCCTGTTGCCTGTACCAGCACTCCCTACACACACTCCTTCTGTACATGTGTGAGCTCAGACTCTGGCAGCACCAGTAAACCTCCCTGTCACCCAATGGCTACAACTACATATTTGAAATTCAGCCTTGGAGACCAGAGCTTACCTTTCAAGTTTTTACTTTTTTAGATCCCTTTTTCTTTTTTCATTTTTTTAACATTTATTCAGTTTTTGAGAGACAGAGAGAGATAGTACAAGCAGAGAAAGGACAGAGAGAAAGACACAGAATCCGAAGCAGGCTCCAGGCTCTGAGCTGTCAGCACAGAGCCCGATGTGGGGCTCAAACTCATGAGATGTAATATCATGACCTGAGCTGAAGTCAGACACTCAACTGAGCCACCGAGGCGCCCCTAGATATCTTTTTCAACCCCATGGTCTTCTCCAAGATTTTATCCTTAGTCTTATTGTGATTTAATAATTCTTTACTTTAAACTTCCCTTGTTTAATCCATTGCATGACTCTATGTCCTGATTGGAAACCAATGAGATAGTAGTTAGAGTTGATTGATTTGTGGATATCGAACCAGCCCTGGCTCCCAGGTATAAATCCCACTTGATCATGGTGAATAATTCTTTTAATGCATTGTTGGTTCCAGTTGGCTAGTAACTTGTTGAGAATTTTTACATCCATATTCATCAGGGAAATCGGTCTGTAGTTCTTCTTTTAAGTGGAGTCTTTATGTAGTTTTGGAATCAAGGTAATGCTGGCCTCATATAATGAATTTGCAAGTTTTCATTTAATTTCTATTTTTTGGAACAGCTTCAAAAGAATAGAAGTTAACTCTTCCTTAAATGTTTGGTAGAATTCCCCCTAGAAAGCCATCCAGCTCTCGACTCTTGTTTATTGGGAGGTTTTTGATTACTGATTCAATTTCTTTGCTGGTTATGGGTCTGTTCAAATTTTCTATGTCTTCTTATTTCAGTTTTGGTAGTTTAAATGTTTCTAGGAATTTGTCCATATCTTCCATATTGCCTAATTTGTTATCATATAATTCCTCATAATATTCTCTCTCTCTCTCTCTCTCTCTCTCTCTCTCTCTCTCTCTCGGTATTTCTGCAGTGTTGGTTGTGATACCTCCTTTTACGTTTTTTATTTTATTTATTTGTGTTCTTTCCTTTTTCTTTTTGATCACACTGGCTAGGGGGTTCTCAATTTTGTTAATTCTTTCAAAGAACCAGATCCTGGTTTCATTAATCTGTTCTACTGCTGTTGGTTTTTTAAAATTTTTTTTATTTCAATAGCATTGATTTCCACTCTAATATTTATTATTTCCTGTCTTCTTCTGGTTTTGGGTTTTACTTGCTGTTCTTTTTCCAGCTCTTTTAGGTGTAAGGCTAGGTTGTATATCTGAGACTTTTCTTCCTTCTTAACGAAGCCTGTATAGCTATATACTTCCCTCTTAGGACTGTCTTTGCTGCATCCCAGAGATTTTGGGCTGTTGTGTTATCATTTTCATTGGCTTCCATGTATTTTTTGATTTACTATTTAACTTCTTGGTTAACCCATTTATCCTTTAGTAGAATGTTCTTTAATCTCCAAGTATTAGTGGTCTTTCCAAAATTTTTCTTGTGGTTGACTATGAGTTTCATAGCATTGTGGTCTGAAAATATGCACAATATGATCTCAATCTTTTTGAACTTGTTGAGGGCTGATTTGTGACCCAGTATGTGATGTATTCTGGAGAATTTTCCATGTGTACTCGATAAGAATATGTATTCTGCTGCTTTAGGATGAAGTGTTCTGATATATCTTTTAAATCCATTCAGCCCAGTATGTCATTCAAAGCCATTGTTTCCTTGTTGATTTTATGTTTAGATGATCTGTCCATTGCTGTAAATGGGGAATTGAAGTACCCTACTATTATGGTATTATTATCAATGAGTTTATATTTGTGATTAATTGATTCATATATTTGGGTGCTTTTATGTTGGGGTCATAAATGTTTGTAACTGTTGGATCTTCCTAGTGGATAGACCTTTTAATTATGATATAATGTCCTTTTTCATCTCTTGTTGCAGTATTTATTTTAATATCTAGGTTGTAATTATGTAAGTATGGCTACTACAGCTTTCTTTTGGTGACCATTGGCATGACAGATAGTTCTCCATCCCCTACTTTCAATCTGAAGGTGTCTTTAGGTCTAAAATGGTCTCTTGTAAGCAGTATATGGACAGATCTTATTTTATTATCCATTCTGTTACCCTATGTCTTTTGATTGGAGCATTTAGACCGTTGACATTTAGAGTACTGAAAGATATGAATTTATTGCCATTGTGTTGCCTGTAGAGTTGGAGTTTCTGGTGATATTCTCTGGTCCTTTCTAGTCTTTGTTGCTTTTGGTCTTTTTGTTTTGTTTCATCTTTTCTCCTCTCAGAGAGTCCCCCTTACAATTTCTTGCAAGGCTGGTTTAGAGGTCACAAACTCCTTTAGGTTTTTTTTTAATCTGGAAATTTTTTACTTCTTCTATTTTGAATGACAGCCTTGCTGAATAAAGAATTCTTGGCTGCATATTTTTGCGATTCAGCACATTGAATATATCCTGCCACTACTTTCTGGCCTGCCAAGTTTCTGTGGATAGGTCTGCTGTGAACCTGATCTGTCTTCCCTAAGAGGTTAAAGACTTTTTTTCCTTTGCTGCTTTCATAATTCTTTCCTTGTATATGTATTTTGTGAATTTGACTCTTATATGCCTCTTGATAGTCAGTTTTTGTTGAATCTAATGGGAGTTCTCTCTACTTCTTGGATATTGATGTCTGCCTTTTGCCAGGTTAGGAAAGCTTTCCACTATGATTTGCTTGCATAAGTCTTCTATTCCTTTTTCTCTCTTTTCATCTTCTAGGAGTCCTATGCCTCAGATGTTATTGCTTTTTAGTGAGTCACTGAGTTCTCTAATTCTTATAATTCTCTAGTTCTTATACTTTTTCTGCTTAATCATTCTCCATAATTTTGTCTTCTACATTGCTGATTTGCTGCTCTGTTTCATCTACCCTTGTCACTGTGGCATCGATTTAAGATTAGATCTCAGTTATAGTGTTTTTAATTTCATTCTGACTAAATATTTCTTCTTTTATCTCCACAGACAGGAATTCTACACTTTTTTCAACCCCAGCTAGTATTCTTATTATTGTTATTCTAAATTCTAGTTCAGACAGCTTGCTTATATCTGTGTTGATTAAGTCCCTGGCTGTCATTTCTTCCTTGGCCAGTAACTTGTTGTTCCTTCTTTTGGGATGAATACCTTCATTTTGTCATTTTGGAGGAAGAAAAAGAATTAAAATAAAAAATTAAAATTAAAAATGACACAAAAAAATCATATAAAGGAAGCTAGATCCTAGGTATGTTTTGGTCTGGTTGTTGAAAGAAGTTTGATTGAATAGAGAAAAAAGGAAATAAAGAGAAAGAAAAAGAAAAAAAAGTAAGAAAAATGTTTAAAAATTAAGAAAATGTATACAATAAAATAGAATAAAATGAATTGGAGAAGTTAAATTAGAATAAACTTCCAAAAAATTTATATGTAGTAAAAAATTTTTAATTGTATATGAAAATGGAAAATATTTTTCTTTTTGTATCCAAGAAAAAGAAAAAGAAAAAACAAAACAAAAAATTAATAGATGGACCAGCAAACAGAATGAAATCCTAATGAAATTATATCCAGTTGCCCCTAAAAGTCAAACTTGAAGCACTTTATAGTCCGTACACTAAGCAGGCAGAGAGACTTGTGGTTGTCCTCTAGGGCTTGGTTGATGCAGTTGGACAGGGCTTGGTATAATGGCTCTGTTCTCCATTAGGTGGCACTGCTTAGCTTCCTGGGGTGGAATGGTGTGGCACACAAATCATATGTGCACATGCTCAGGAATGGTGAAAATGGCATCATCGAGCTTCCCAGTCTCTAGCATCAGAACTCTGTGCTGTACACCACCAGCAATCAAGCACCCCTCCTTTTTCTCTGGCTTCCATCCACTCCCCACTTCTACGCTGTCTGAGTCCAAGCTGTCAGCCTACCATGTAGCACCTCCCTACCAAATTTTATCTCAGGTGGGGCTGTTTCCAAACCCCTCACTTCGGAGGGCCCTGAAGCTTGGATCTGCTCCAACCCTCTGGGGAAGGGTCTCTCCAATTAGTGGCCGCATGCCAGCTTGCCCCCAGGAACATTTCTGCAATCACACTGCTGTAGTGACTCAGAGGTTGTGACTAGATGCTGGCTTGCACCAGAATAAGTTCATCTGACCATGTAGCGGCAGTATTTCAGGGATTATAGTAAATCACAACATACAACCCACATCAGGTTTCACCACACCCTGGTATTTTTGTTCCAATGCCAACAATCATGTTCTCCGGGGTCTGCTGGGAACTTTGTCCATGAGAAGGCCCTTTGGCCTCTACCAAACACTCTTCTAGCAGGATACCAAGGGGACCGCTTCTCCCTGTGTGTCCCATGAACCCCTCAGACCTTGTTGCCTGTTCCTGGGGATTTGCCCTTCCCACCAGAACACCACCAGGTATTGTTATTGGGCTTCAGAATTTCCAATGCTGCTCTGCCCTGTTTGTAGAGTCCTAATTATATTGAGACTCTCTTCTTTCTCCCTTTCTTGTTCAGGCACTTGTGGGTGCTTCCACTCTTTCTCTTTCTCTCCTGCTACTTTCGGGGTGAGTGCTTTTCCTATACTCTCTCCCTTTTTCTGTTCTCTCTTTCCACAAATACCACTCCTTACCCTCCATAGCTTCTCTCTCTCCCAGTTCAACTTTCTGCATTGCATACCTGCTGGGTTTTGTGGCTTCAGTTATGCAGACTGTTGTGATAATCCTCAGATCAATTTTCTAGGTATGCAAAGTGGTGTGATGCTGATCTAGCTGCATTTCAGGGATGAGAGAAGCAGAGAACTTCCATGCTGCTCTGCCATCTTGGCCCCACTCTGAGAATCTTAAGCAGGCTCCATGCTCAGCATAGAATTCAACATGGGGCTTGATCCCATGACCCTGAGATCATTACCTGAGCCCAAATCAAGAGTCCTATGCTCAAATTACTGAGCCACTCAGGCACCCCTAAGCATTCTGTAATAAGAATAAAAACTTCAAGGCATTGAAACCTATCGGGTATTTATTTGATATTAATATAAAAATTTAAAATATATATTAGAAAATCATCACCGCATTGTTTTGAAAACAGGTATATAAAAGGAAAGAATCAACCATTCTCTTTTATATACCATTGTATTTTCTATAAAGCCCATATACAAGCATATCTCATTTTACTGTACTTCACTTTATTGTGCTTTGTAGATTTTATGGGGGTTTTTTTGTTTTGTTTTTGTTTTGTTTATAAATTAAAGGTCTGTGACAACCCTGCATTAAGAAAGTCTATTGGCACAATTTTTCCAACATTTGCTCACTTCATGTCTCTGTGTCACATTTTGGTAATTCTCACAATATTTTAAACTTTTTAATTATTATTATATTTGTCATGGTGATTTGTGATTGGTGACATTTGATGTTACTTTTATAATTATTTTTGGGTGCTACAAACTGTGGCCATATAAGGTGGTGAATTTAAAAATTAACATTGTATGTGTTCTGACTGATCAGCCAGCCTTCCCTATTTCTCTCCCTCTCCTTAAACCTCTCTTTTCCTTGAGACACAATATTGAAATTAGACTAACTAATAACCCTATAATGGCCTCTAATTTATTTAAGTAAAAGAAAGGGTCACACATTGTTCTTTGAATCAAAAGCTAGTGATTAAGCTTAGTGAGGAAGGCACGTCCAAACCTGAAATAAACTAAATCTAATCCTCTTGTGCCATTAGCCAAATTGTTGATGCAAAGGAAAAGTTCTCAAAGGAAATTAGAAATGCTACTCCAGTAAACGCTCTAATGATAAGAAAGTTAAACAGCCCTGCTACTAGTACAGAGAAAGTTTTAGGGGTCTGGATAGAGAATCAAATCAGCCACAACATCCCCTTAAACAAAGGCCTAATCCAGAGCAAAGCTCTAATGCTCTTAAATTTTATGAATGCTGAGAGAGGTGAGGAAGCTGAAGAAGAAAAGTTTGAAACTTGCTGAGGTTGGTTCATGATGTTTAAGGAAAGAAGCCATCTCTATAACAGAAAGTGCAAGATGAAGCAACAAGTAGTGATGTAGAAGCTACAGCAAGTTATCCAGAAGATCTAGCTAAAATAATTAATGAAGGTGGGTACACTAAAGAACAGATTTTCAATGTACATGAAACAGTGTTCTTTTAGAAGAAGATGCCATCTAGAACTTTCATAACTAGAGAGAAGTCAACACCTGGCTTCAAAGATTCAAAGAACAGGCTGACTCTTCTTAGGGGTTGATGCAACTGGTTGCTCATTTACCACTTCAAAAATCCATGGGCTCTTGAGAACTATGTTAAATCTACTCTACCTGTGCTCTACCAATGAAACAACAAAGCCTAAACGACAGCAAATCGATATACCACATAGTTTACTGAGTATTTTAAGCCCACCCATTTTGAAACCTACTGCTGAGGGGGAAATATTTTTTTAAGAAAGAGTCTTTTCAAAATATGACTGCTACTGATGATACTGCTGGTCACCCAAGAGCTCTGATGGAGAGCCACAATTAGTTTAATGTTGTCATGCCTGCTAACACAGCATCCATTCTGCACCCATGGATTTGACTTTCAAGTCTTATTATTTAAGAAATACATTTCACAAGGTTGTAGCTGCCAGAAATAGTGATTCCTTTGGTGGATTTGGGCAAAGTAAATGGAAAACCTTCTGGAAAGGATTCATCATTCTAGATGCCATTAAGAACCATTTGGGATTCATGAGAAGAGGTCAAAATATCAACATTAACAGGAGTTTGGAAGAAGCCGATTCTAACTCTCATGGATGATTTTGAGGGGTTCAAGACTTCACTAGATAAAGTAACTGCAGATATGGTGGAAATAGCAAAATAAAAATAATTAGAAATGGAGTATGAAGATGTGACTGAATTGAGGCAAGCTCATGGTAAAATGTCTACAGAGGAAGAGTTGCTTCTTATAAATGAGCGAAAGAAGTGGTTTCTTGAGATGGAATCTACTCCTGGAGAAAATGTTACAAAGATTGTTGAAATGACATCAAAGGATATAGAATATTACATAAGCTTAATTGACAAAGTAGCAGCAGGGTTTGAGAAGATTGATTCCGATTTTGAAAAAACTTCTGTAGATAAAATGACATCAAACAGCATCACATGACACAGAGAAAATATGTGTGAAAAGAAAAGTTAATCAATGTAGCAAACTTTATTGTTTCATTTTAAGAAATTGCCACAGCCATCCTAACCTTCAGCAACCACCCTGATCAGTCAGCCACCATCAAAATTAAGACAAAACTCTCCACAAGCAAAAAGGTTATAACTTTCTGAAAGCTTAGATGATGATCAGCATTTTTCAGCAATAAATATTTTTTAATTAAGGAATGTACAATCTTTTTTTTACATAATGCTATTGCACACCCAATAAGCAACAGTATAGTGCACATATAGCTTTTATATGCACTGGGAAAAAAAAATTCATTTGACTCATTGTGATAATTGCCTTATTGCGGTGGTTTGAAACTACACCTGCAGCATCTCCAAGTTATGCCAGTATCAGAGTAACCAAAAAGGTAATAAAAGTTTCTCTTCCAACTGATAAAGATTAAATAATAAAATTTGAGTATCACTTTGAACCTCTAATGAATACGATTAATGGCTAAAATTTGCAAAAAGAGTGATGAAACATTATATAATTCCTGAAGGAAGTATAGACCACCCCCTGAAACATAGCCTTGCAAAAAGAACAAGAAAGAGAATCTGAATCTAATCAGTTTAGAGAAATTCAAGGGACAAAGAAATATATGACTGGTTATTTGAGAGTATTAGGATATTAAGTTTTTAAAAACTAAAATATTTGTAGATGAAATTATATCTTGTCTTAAATTTGCTTCAAAATAATTTAGAAGGATTGTGGGTGGGGTACAGCTAAAACAATATTGTCCATTTCTTGGTAGCTACTGAAGCTGGATGATGGAGATATCAGTTCATTGTACAGTTCTATCCTCTATATATGTTTGGAAATTTCCATATTGAAAGTCATAAAGAAATGGTCATAAATCAAAAATAGAAATTGGGGACCCAATGCATAGTTGACTTTGTCAGTTTTGTAGATGTTTGGACTTCATGAACCAGTTTAAACTTGTGCCAAAATAAGTACTTAAATAGAGAAACTTCCTGTGGAAAAAAAAAGAGATGAGAAAGGAAAGACAGGACAACACACACTGCTAAATGCAGCACAGACACTTACCAAGTAGGAGAACAAAAGATGGCTACAGGAGACTGAACAGGATGTTCAAAGCTCTTGGAATAAATGAACTTGGTAAATAGAATTCCTTACCCTGTAATAAGGGAATAGAAAGACCTCATGTCTTTTCAGCATTCAGTGACTACTCACCTAAAGGTATTAGAGTTTTGTTAAGTGCCTGTGTCTGCAGAATGGAAGTAGGAAAGACACTACCACCACTTTAAGAGATGTACAGTAAGTGCAAAGCATTATAACAACTCAGAGAATAAAGAAGTTTGGCCAGAAGTGTGAAGACTGTTTCAAAGCAATAGTTGAAGTGCTTTTAAAGAATCAGAAATCCACCAGAATGATAAAGATGAAGAACTATGTCTCAATTAGCATTTATTCAAGTTAAAATATTTTTAAATGAAGTAGGTAAAGTATACAATTTTCCAATATAAAAATTTTGTTGAAAAATACGTTCTCATAATATTGCATGTACATAGTAAAAATGCAAGCAGTAAATAAGACCATTAAAAAAAAGTAAAAGTTTGTTATGAGGTGCCCTATATATTAGTCTCAATTTCCAGAAGTGACCTCTTTAAACTATTTCTGTTTTTAGTTTTTTTTTGGTAGATTCTAAGTCACTCTAAAATGTTACTGATATTTCTCCTTATTGATATATCAACTCTAAACCTTATTAGTTGATTTCCTACTGTGAAATGTGAATTAGCTCACTTAAAATTCTATTAGCTTATTGGCTACATTTTTTAAGTATTCTTGTCCTATTACTTTAATGATTGTAACATACATCCTCATCTTATTACACTCAACCCTAAATTAGTAAGTTCTTTTATCACTTCCTAAACAGTTTAAGAACCTTAAAACAGTTTAACTCCACTTACCACCACCCTTGATTTTTGTATATTATATAATGTACTTCTACATATGTTAAATATACAAAACATTATTATTGTTCAAAGCCATCCATAGCATTGTATTTATAAAAATATTTACCCTTTCTGATGTTCTTTCTTCTTTCATGAATTTCTATGGTTCCATCTAGTATAATTTTCCTTCTGTCTGAGGAACTTCCTTATAAGGGCAAGTTGGCCAGCAACAATACATTTTTTTTCTTTATCTATATTTCACTTTTGAAAGGCATTTTCACCAGGAATAGAATTCTAAGTTGGCCGTTATTTTCAGCATGTTAAAGATAACAATTTATTGTATTCTAGCTTAATTGTCTCTGTTTAAAATTCAGCTGACATCTTAAACGGTTTTTTTAAAGTTTATTTGTTTTGAGAGAGTATGTACATGAGCAGGGGAAGGACAGAGAGAATCTCAGGCAGGCTCTGTGTTGTCAGTGCAGATTCCCACATGGGGCTCCATCTCACAAACATGAGATCATAACCTGAGCTGAAATCAAGAGTCAGATGCTTAACCAACTGAGTCACTCAGGCTCTCCTTAACTGTTTCTTCCTTGAAGATATCTTCTCTTCTCCCTTTGGCTTCAGAGATTTTCTTTGTTTTTAAAAGTTAGACTGTGATGTACTTGCCTACAAGAATTTATCCTACTTGGGACTTGTATAGCTTCTTGCAAGTGTAGTTTGATATTTCATTTATATGGAAAATTCTAGGCCAGTTTCTATTAAACATTGTTATGTCCTATATTCTGTCTCCTCTCCTTAAGAAGACCTGCTTATACATGTTGACATTGACACTGTTTTCTACATCTCTTGTGCTCTTTCCTAAGTTGTGTGTCTTTTTTTACTTTCTGTGCTTAAATCTGGGTTCCTTCCATGGGCCTCTCTTCAAGTTCACTAAAGTTCTTTTCTGCTGTGTATAATCTGTTAGTAAATCTATATATTTAATTATTAATTTCAATTATGATAGTTTTATTCTAGTATTTCCACTATTTCTGTTTTGTAGATTCTGGGTCTCTGTTAATATTCTCCTTATTTTTCCCCCTATTTTCTTGATTACCATAATATTTGAAACATCTAAATTGTTTGTTTCTAGGTTATCAAGTTTTTGGATTTATTTCTTTTTAAGTATGCATTATAATTTATGAATTGATGCAAGACATAGTATATTAAAAATTGCATTTGTTGGGTTAAATTTTCTACTATTTGGCAGAAAAAGTATAAGCATATTTCTCCTAATTCTATTAAGAACTGTCTTATTGTTTTGTTAGGGCAGATATATTTTACTAGTGACAATACTAGGTTGAATAGTGCCACTTTCCCACCACCAAATTCATGTCTACCTGGAATCTCAGAATGTGAGTTTATTTAGAAATAAGATCTTTGCAGATTTAGTTAATTAAGATATCTTACTTGGCTATAGTGAGCTCTAAATCAAATGAATTGTGTCCTTATAAGAAGGCCATAGCAAGATATAGACACACAGAGAGAATGCTATGTGAAAACAGAGGCAGAGATGGAGTAATGGGTCTGTAGGCCATGGAACACTGAGGATTGCCAGCAACCACCAAAAGCTAGAAGAAGCAAAAAAAAAAAAAAAAAAAAAAAGTATATCCTCCCTTCTGAGAGAAACTGGCCTTGACACCTTGTTTTTAGACTTCTGGAATCCAGAACTGTGAAAGAATACATTTTTGTTGCTTCAAGCCACCCAGTTTGTGGTAATTTGTTATGGCAGTCTTACAAAAGTAATGCATGCCCTAACTTCTATGAGTTGCCCTTCTGTAGATCAAATCAAAGCCTGAGGTTTTTATGAAGGTCACCCTGTTGAGGTCTCTCTTGCCCCAGCACTATATGGCTGCTGAGATATTTGCCTGGGGCTTTAGCTTCTCAGTTACTACTTTCTGCTGCAGTTACTTGGAGTCTTGCCCTTCACCTGCACAATTTAGAAGTTGGAGAATGTTTCCAGAGAAGATTCCACTGATATTTTGAGGTTCTCTTTCCTGTGCTACTAGCCTTATTAGAATTTTGCTCCTCAAGTCCTATGTACTTTGACAGCACCAAACTCCAACCTCTTTATTTTCAGTGGTGTGACTGAAGTTTTCTCTTAGGACTTTATTCTCCCAAACTGTTAATTAGCCAGTGCCCTCAGGTAAAATCTTTTGAGTTCAGTATGGAAATATATATTCAACAAACAGTTGACAGAGGGGTGTGGGGTTGGGCCAAATGATAAAGGGGAGAGGGAGATACAGTCTTCCAGTTATAGAATGAATAAGTCATAGGACTAAAAGGCACAGCATAAGGAATATAGTCAATATTATTATAATAGCAATGTAACAAGACAGATGGTAGCTACACATGTAGTGAGCCTGGCATAACATAGAATCACTATGTTGTGCCCTTGAAGCTAATGTAACATTGTGTGTCACCTATAGTCAAATTTTTAAAAAAGAAATATTTAAAATTATTTTTCCTCAGTACTTTGAAGACATTAGCCCATTATTTTATAGTGTCCTGATATGAAAATTTATGCAAAAAAAAACCCACACGCCTCTTGATCTATTCACTCCAGAAACATTCAAACTTTAGTTTTCCTTCATGTTTTGACATTAATACAGGTGTGTTTAGAAATAGTATCATTTTTTTATTCATCCTGCTCAGTCTTTGGTGGATGAAAATTTCAAATGATATTTATATGTATTTTCTAATATTCTCTTATCAGTTTTTGTAACCAAATTTGTATTATTGGTTTAAAATATTAGAACTCCTGGGGGCGCCTGGGTGGCTCAGTCAGTTAAGCGTCCAACTTCAGCTCAGGTCATGATCTCTCGGTTTGTGAGTTCGAGTCCCACACTGGGCTTTGTGTTGACAGCTCAAGCCTGGAGCCTGCTTCAAATTCTGTATCTCCCTCTCTCTCTGCTCCTTCTCTGATAGCAGTCTGTGTCTCTATCTCTCAAAAATAAAAATAAACATTAAAAAAATTAAAATATTAGAACTCCTGGGTTGATGATCTCTCAGAAATTTTCTCATATTTTCTGTCTTTTAAGCCTCTTATTCTATATTCAATAAGACTTCAAATTTTGTTCTAGACCCTACTGTATCTATATCTACCTCTATCTACTGATATTTATCTATATTTTATTTAGATAAGTTGTTTTTTAATTTCTAAAAACATATTTATATTCTCTGGTCTTTACTCATAGTAGGCTGTCACTATTTTATTTCTCAAATATCTCTGAGGCATAATTCTAAAAGAAAAGAATAAGACACAGGTAAAGGTACTTGTCTCTGGGAAGGAAAACTCAAGCCTAGATATAGAACGGAAACTACTGTACAATTTGAAAATTTACTTTGCATATATATTACTTAGTTTTTAAAAATTAGCAAATAAACATCTCTCTGAAAATACTAATTTAAATTATTTCTTTTGTCCTTTGATTTTTTTTCTTTTGGTGCTTTCATCAGGTATTTGATCATTCATCTTGGTCTGTCTCATTTGTATTGCTTATTTTCCTCCAACATTTGATATTCCTTGGTTGTCTATTCACAGGTATAAATTAAAACTATCCTAATTAATTTACCTATCAGTAAATGAATGTGGATTTCTTCTGCCATTGTTTGAACATGTTTTCCCCCTAAGTACTCTCTTTTGAATGGGAGTGTGACTGTGGCTTGGAGCACATGGATATGACATATTGATTAAAAGGCTTCTCTTTATGATGGGTAGGCAAAGAAGAATCAGAGAAGATGAACATATATTACAGTAGATTATTTGCCACAATTACTGCAATCATTTCTCTTTTTGTATCTACACCCTTTGTAACATGGCATTGTAATTTTTCCCACCAAGAGGCAAAGTCAATTTCTTCACCCTCTGATCTGGGCAGAACTCGTAATTTACTTTGGCTAATAAAATTTAAAAGATTTAGTAAGATGCCTATCCCAACTTAGCTCTCAAAAGGCAATGCAAACTTTTGCTTATTCTCCTGGAAGCCTAGCCGACTGCCTGTGAACATTCTAGAATATCCTGACGGATAAGAGATCCAAAGGACCACTGATGAGTCAATCCCAGCCTTATGCATTATGCCCAAAAAGACACATCAACTAACTGTAGATGTATAAATGCACCCAGCCAAAATGAGAAGAACTATCCAGCTGAGTCTATCTCAAATTATCAAACCAAATAACCATGAGTTAAACAAATGGTTGCCATTTTAGGCCACAAAATTTGGGGATAGTTTGTTATACAACAATATTTAACTGATACACTTTTTCCACCCACCCCGAAATGCCTAAATAATGAGGATGTTAGTATTCTGGGATGCTAATGACTATGCCAAAAACCCTAGACCCCAGAACACTAAGCTTCCCATTTCTTTAGAAATCAGGTTTCTTTCCACACCACCAGTCACTCTGTACATTCTAGAGAGGAACAGGGGTGGACTTTGTCAATCGGCCACCCACTTTTTTTTCTCTACTCCTCACTCCTGCTTTATCTCCTTACACCAGTAACCTTTGATTTTCAGATATCCATTAGAAATCTAGATGATATTACCAAGAAGGATATGAGTCAGGAGTTTGTGAGAGAGGGCTGACCTGGAGATGAATTTATTGAGGGCTGTTATCATTAATATTCCCACTGCCATTGTATTATTTAAAAATTTTTTTTCATTGTGTATCTTTTTAAGCTGAAGACAAGGATACACGAGTAACCTTTACTAAAATTCTATCAGGAAATGAGTTCTTATACCCACAGTAGCCTTGGTTATGCAAATTCACAATAGAGATCCCCTTTACTCTTCACTTTGTTAGGAATTTGCTCTCTTTTGTATTTATTTTGCCATTTTAATTTAATTTTCTTGGAAAATATATCACACATAAAGAAGATGGTAAAAAATATTTATGTACAGTTAAAGAATAATAAAATCAAAACCCATGAGTCTGTTACCCAAGTAAATAAATAGAAGACTACTAATACCTTAGAAGCTTCTATGTGCCTTTTAAATATATACTCTGCTCACCCCTAGGAAATAACCACTGATATGATTTTTATATGA
This sequence comes from Cryptoprocta ferox, assembly GCA_028646485.1. Taxonomy (NCBI): domain Eukaryota; kingdom Metazoa; phylum Chordata; class Mammalia; order Carnivora; family Eupleridae; genus Cryptoprocta; species Cryptoprocta ferox. The sequence continues at coordinate 95,736,947 of CM053567.1, forward strand.
ATCATTTCCTTGCCTTTGTTTATAGCTTTTACTAACAAGGTAAGGATCTCTAAGTAATGCATTGCTTAGGTTTTTTTTTTTTTTTTTAATGAGTAAAAAGGATAAACCCAGCTGTGTAAGAAAAGGGCAATATTGGATAAAAGCTCCCAGGAGATATATAAGTTGAACTGTGTCTAGGTTACAGTCAAATTTTAGTCTTCCTGAAATTTTACATATTTAAAAGTTTCCAGGACTGTACATTTTTTAATGTTTATTTATTTTTGAGAAAAAGCATGCACGAGTGGAGGAAGGGCAGAGAAAGAAGGAAACAAAGAATCACAAGCAGATTCCTCGCTGTCTGCACAGGGCCCAACATGGTGCTCAAACCCACAAACCATGAGATCATGACCTGAGCTGAAATCAAAAGTCAGATGCTCAACTGACTGAGCTATCCATGCACCCCTGCTAAGACCATAAATCTCAAAAGTTCTCATCCCATGAAAATAATTCTGTAATTTAGTATGATGACAGATGTTAACTGGATGTACTGTGGCAATTATTTTGCAATATATAAAAATTTTGAATCATTGTATTGTGTACCTGAAACTAATATAATGTATGTCAATTATACCTTAATTAAAACCTGTTTTTTCAGCTTTACTGAGAGTTTATCAGCCCTGAGGAATGCAATGGACAAGATAAGAGTGAGTTCAGGGAATCCTTGGGCTTCTGCATTTGGGTTATCTGATAGGATTATAATGAGAACTAAGATTAGACATGAGGCTTAAAGATGGTGAAAAAGAGTAGATTACTCTATATTTATTCCTTCAGGTGCACCATGCCTACCACCAGCCCCCAGGAGAAGGTGAGGCCAGAACAATTCTGTTGGATGAAATGAGTGTCCTCTTGTCAACTGATCCAGGCTATAAGACATGAGGACGATACTAGAAATGATATCCAGGGGGTGGTTGTATTGCTGAAATAGAGGAAGAGGATTAAGAAGTACAAAATTCTAGTTGTAAAATAAATAAAATGCAGAGAGAAAAAGTACAACATAGAGAATATAGTCAATAACATTTCAGTAACATTGTATGATGATAGATGGTGACTAATGGTGAGCACTGAGTAATGTATAGAATTTTTGAATCAGTGCTGTACACGTGAAACTAATATAACGCTGTATGTCAACTATTCTTCAATAAAAAAATAAAAAATAAAAGAAATGACATCCACACCACTCAGGAAATACCTAGAACAGATTAAATGTGGGGTCAGGATCATCTGACCTTTGTCTTCAGCTTAAAAAGATATACAATGAAAAAAAAATTTTTAAATAATACAATGGCAGTGGGAATATTAATGATGACAGCTCAATAAATTCATCTCCAGGTCAGCCCTCTCTCACAACTCCTGACTCATATGCTTCTTGGTAATGTCACCTAGATTTCTAATGGATATCTGAAAATCAATGTTAAAGATAAATTTCTAACCTCACTTCCCCACCCCCAGAATCTTCTCCAAATACAGCCTTCTCCATTTCAGTTGATAGTAAACCTATCCTTCCAGGTGCTCTTACAAAACTCTGAACTCATCCTTAACTCCTTTTTCTCATATACCACGGCCAACTCGTTAGGAAATCCTTTTGGCCCCACCTTCAAAATATACCAAAACCCAACCAGTTCTACCACCTCCACTGCCACCATCCTAGTACAGGACACATTGTCTCTCATCTTAATTATTGCTGAAGTCTCCCATTTGGTCTCTCTGACTTTCCCCTTGTGTTCTACGGTCTATTCTCAACCTTTCACATTGAAGCAGGGTGATCCAAAAGACGGACATGTTTATTTCTTTAATCATTAACTGTACACTGAGCCCCTACTATGTATCACTCTGCTAGGTGCTTGACATGCATCAGTGAAAACAGCAGACAGAGACACATGTGCCCTCATGGGACTTATGTTCTGTTGTCAAGGAGAGGAAACAATAAACAATAAACACTAAGCAAGTAAATTATATAATTTAATATATAAATATTAATTTATATATTAATTTATTTATTTTATAATTTATAATTATAAAATAAATATAAGTATAATAATATTTATATATTAATTTAATATATAAATATTTAAATAAATTTAAAATTTAAGTCAGATTATGTGACTTCCCTGCCCAGAGGCTTCCAAAGGCTTCCATTTCACATTGGATAATAACTAATGTCTTTACAGTGGCTCACAGTCTCCCCTTTGCTTCGCTGGCATTCTCAAAATACTGGCAGTTCATTTCATGCTAGTCACCATGGCCTTTTTGCAGTTCCTTGAATGTACCATGATTGTAGACATGTTTCCGCCTTAAGATATTGTTCTAGCTATTTCTTCAGCCAATATAATTTTATCCCAAATAACTTTTTGGCCAAATCCTCACCTCCTTCAAGTTGTTACTCAAATTTTGTCTTCTCAATAAGGCCAACACAGACCATCCTACTTAATATTACAATGCCCATACCTCCTATCCCAGACACCCAATCTCATTACACAGCCCTGCTATTTTTCAAATTTTTTCAGAAACACCTTCTAACACATTATATAATTTACTTGCTTACTATCATTGTGTTTTCCTCTCCCAAACAACAGAACATGATCCCCATGAGGGCACACATATCCTTGCTTTGTTCATTGATGCATGCCAAGTAACTGGCAGAATGATAAATAGTAGGGTTCAGTATATAGTTGGTGAATAAAGGAATGAACATGTTCATCTCTTGGATCACCCTGCTTAAATGTGGACTGATTGCTCTATATGTCTCGTACATAACCATATACATAATAACTCAGGACCCTCCTGGGGATTCCTTCTGACTGTTTTCCATATTCCCTTTCTTGGTTTACTCTCTTATTTAAAGCATATCCTCTTTTAGCTTATTTTTTTAACTTTTTTAATGTTTTATTTATTTTTGAGAGAGAGAGAGAGACAGCATGAGCAGGGGAGGGTGAGAGAGAGGGGGAGACGCAGAATTCGAAGACAGGCCCCAGGCTCTGAATCTAGCTGTTAGCACAGAGCCCGACGTGGGGCTTGAACCCACGAACCGCGAGATCATGACCTGAGCTGAAGTCAGATGCTTAACCGACTGAGTCACCCAGGCGCCCCTCTTTTAGCTTCTTAATAAAAGGTGTGTAAAAGGTACATTTTCAAGAACTTGCATATATGAAAATGTCTTTATTTTATCTTCATTTTGATATCATAGTTTGTTATACAGTTCTGTATTGAAAAATTTTATTCAGAATTTTTTCTGCATGGTTACAGTGTTTCTGAAGTCCAAATCATTTGGAGATATCTAAATCATTTTGGTTTCTGGTCTTCTGTATGTGACATTTTTCTTTTTTAATTTAGAAGTTTATAGAGTGTGTTCTCTATTTCTTCTTCTTCTTCTTTTTTCTGTCCCCAGTGTTTCAATATTTTAAAACTATGGACCTTGGTATTTGTGTATTTGCATCCACTTTTCTGGACTTTTAGTAGAATCTTTCACTCTGGCCGTTCATGTGTTTCAGTTCTGGAGGAATTTTTTGAATTATTTTCTTAATGATATCACTCATTGTTGTAGTATCCTCTCTTTTTAGAACCTCTATTATTCATATTTTAGACTTTCTAGATTGATTTCTACTTATCTTGTATGCCCAATTTCCTATCTGTTGGTCTTTATTGTCTCATTTCTTAAAGACATTCTCAGTATAATCTTCCAACTTTTAATTTAGGTTATTAACATGTTTTTTCCTCCTGTTTTTATTCTCCATGAGCACTCTTTGTTCTCTGAATTTTTCTTTTTTATTTCATTCTGTTCTTGTTTTATGCATGTAATATCTTCTGTTACCTGATTTATTAAAGTTTTTTTCTTCTTGCTGAATTGTTTCTTCCCAAGTTGCTTCTTTTGTTTGTTGTTTGTTTGGGTTTTTATCTTCCATGTTGAAAGCCTTCCCAAGGTATCTGTTAGTCCTTGGCAATCTGCTTATGATGAAGAGTGCAAGACTAAAATGCTGCTTGGAATCTGAAACCACATGGGTGGTGTTTGTAGATTTGGAGTATTATTTTAAAGTAATTTGGGGTAGGAGAGTCTTGGGGGAGGAAAACACCAATGTTAATATTATTAAATATTTTCTTAGGCTAATCAAATTTCTAAGAGAATTTTTTATTTTTTAATCTCCTTCCCAGAGGACAAAAATATGGCTCTCAACTTCCTGGGAGTAGAGTAGTATTTTTTTATTTGGCATTGATTATTAATAAGACCAGTTAATCCTTCTATTTTGTGATGAAACATGTTCTACGTAGAGGCCCTTGTTTTTATACTTTCCCAAGAACAGAACTCCAGACTTCTGCCAGGGTATGTGGTCAAGGTACCTGGTAGTGTTTAGTGGGTATATAAACTAAAGATTCCAGAAAGAGAGAATAGAAAAACAAGGGGTAAAATCATTAATAAAATAATTTAAGAATCCTTCCAAAACTGAAACATATGAGTTACCAGAGTTAAAGTCCCCATTGAAAGTCCAGAAAACTGGATAAAAATATATCCATACCAAGATTCTTAAACAGCTTCCACTCAGGTTTCTTGATTTCAGACCTCAGACCCATCTCTAGTTTCAGAGGTATCTGATACTACTTTCCTGGGACTTAGGAGGATTCTGCAGGATATCTTGGATTGGTTCTCAGTTATCCTCATAGCAAATATGACTTTGCGCTTATTGGGTCTGCTAAATCACTTATTACTTTTATATCTGCTTTTTAACATCCAAAATTTATTATGATTTTCTCCTTTCTTTCAGAGTATGGGGGAAAGTGATTGAGTTAATCATGAGCTTAAACTATGAGCTTTAAATCACAATTAGATATTAAAACTTAAAAAAATTGTTCATTTTTGAGAAAGAGAAACAAAGCATGAGCACAGGAGGAGCAGAGAGAGAAGGAAACACAGAATCCGAAGCAGGCTCCAGGCTCCGAGCTGTCAGCACAAAGCCCCATGTGGGGTCAAACTCATGGACTACAAGGTTATGACCTGAGCCAAAGTTGGACGCTTAACTGACTGACCCAACCAGGCACCCCAAAACTTTTAAATTGTAATTGTAACTTTTAAGTATTTTGAATTAAAGGAATATATTTTGAAATTTGAGGTATAAATTCTAAGAAAGTGCTATGAAGGGGCACCTGGGTGGCTTAGTTGGTTAAGCATCCAACGTTTGATTTCTGCTCAGGTCATGACCTCACAATTCATGAGTTTGAGCCCCACATTTGGCTCTGCACAGACAGTGTGGATCCTCCTTGAGATTCTCTCTCTCCTTCTCTATCCCTACCTCACTCTTTCTGTCTCTCTCTGTGTGCCTCTCTCTGTCTCTCTCTCTCTCAAAATAAATAAACTTAAAAAAAGAAAGTGATATATTAAAAAATATTGAATACATAATTATACACTATTAGAGATAATTTAGTCACATACGCTTCAAAATGTTTATATGAACCTGTGTTTCCAAATTATTTTTTCTAGTCGATATTCTTAACACTCAATGCCAGAGCAAGTTCTTTACGATAAATAGAAAATAGGCAACCTTAACATTGTCATCCTACTATAATATCACTTAGAATACATTAGGGTTAAGGGTGGGTCATCCAATACTGACAAATATACTGATTCTGTCTTAAAGTATTCTGGTAGATATTACTTAAGTATCTGAACTCATTAAAGTCAATAAAACAAGATAGCTTTCAACAATCTATTCTTCCACTTTTGTAGAAATTTTTCTGACTTTAGAGTTACTCATTTGAACTTAAATTTAATTGTGGAATTATAAAATTGATAAAATGATTTTTCTAAATTTTTCCTTTCCTAATGAATATAAAGATACAGCAAAAATTACACTAGATCCTTAAGTGTATATTTTAAATTTTACATGTTGACCTGCATAGGATGATAGTCATATTGTAGTTGCTTAGTATATAACTCATTGCTACAGAAGAAAATTTTATTCAAAAAATTTAAACACTGCTTTTAAATTAAATACCTCTAAAAATGAAGCACATAATAGTAAGTTCAGTAAGTAAAGAATATTCAATATTGCTACAGTAAAAACCAATAACACTTTTTATTGTTAAAAATTATTAAATTGGATCTTGTGGAAAGTGGCAAAATCATTTCATTTAAGTTAAATTTACCCTCAATAATAATATTTGGTTTCTTTTTATAAATTAATAGATTACCTTTATTTTAGTGGTGTTACTTTTTTAAAAATGAGAAGAAAAGGCCAAAAGATCCTCTAATTACAAATAAAGGCTTCCATCACTGCCTGAGGGTATCTTGTTTCTGCAACTACTGTTAAATTACAGTACAACTGAGTACTGCCTGTACTGAAACCTAAAATTAGTTTTGATGATTATTTTTTCTTACAAGTATCTAGAATTCACAGAAAGACATGATAGGAAATTCATCTCTCAAATCAGTAGCAAAAGTATTTCTCATAGACTGAAGCACTAAAACATTTAACTTATCCCAAAGTTGAGTACACAATAGAATGTAGTGAAGAAGACAAGCTCTGAAGTCATTCATTTAACAACTATTTATTGAGCACTTGTAATGTATCTGATAGATACAATGGTGAACAAAAATACTGTGACCTCAGAGTTTCTAGTCTGCAGGGTGGTGGCCTGTGTTCTATAATGCCGTGTTCTATTTGGGAGTTTGTTGTTGTTTGATTTAATTTGGCATGTCTTTTGGCAATGAATTTTGCCTTCTGGTTTGGCTACAGTATCTGCTACTCCATTTATATCATACACAGAGGCCTTACATATTCATATTCTCTGCCCAACCCTTGCCAACATGAGGTTGTATGTTCTCTGATCAAGTGAGTCACACCAACCTGTGTTTAATACCCAATTCTGCTATGTATGGTGTGACCCGCAGCAAGTCAATTTATTAGTCTAAACCTCAGTTGTCTCATGTAAAATGAGAATAATATTACTTTTTACAATATTATACTCAATAATATTATTGAATATAAAAATAATATCTAAAATAGCACAGTGGCACATAGGCCAGCTAATATAATTATAGGTAATATATTCCTAGTTTAATAATGAACAAAAGCACTATATCTTCTTTTAAAATTAACACAAGGCTTTTAAAATAATTTGTAAGTAATATATAAACATAGGGTTTTATCTTTTATTGCACTTTTCCCCAATTATATGGTAAAATGACTATCTTGCCTAAAACATTTGGCAGTGATCTAGAAAGATTTGGGAGGAATATTAGGTACTTAACATAATATATCGATACATATGATATTTATACCTATTAACTGAATTTATTTTACCTAGAATAACTCATTAACTATAACCCATGCTCTCTAAGCAATTTATTAGGACATAAAACATTTTTTCCAACGAATCATGACTAAAGCAGATAGAAAGTACTTACGTAATGTCTGGTTTATAGTGAGTTTTGTCTAAGAGGTTTACAAAAACAATTTTATTTCACACTGACATCATTACTTTGAAATAGGGAAGGAAAAATTTCAAACCTAATCTCGTATGAGACAAATTACAAATTACAGAGAGCCTAAATGGTTTTGAATATGCTTGAAAAATAATGGTCAGAACCTGATCTCCACCATCTTTCCATGTATAGGACTGTTCTGTCTCCACCAAGGGCACTGAAAATAACATTTTGTAATACAAAGATGCAATTAAAACATAACACTGATTAACACATTAATTAATTTACCAGATAAGTATTTACTGAAGTTTTACTATGAACCAAGTACAGCTTAAGACACGTGAAACATAAGGGTCAACAAATTAGGTCCCTGCTCTTGTAGAGCTACTAATTTTTTAGTGCAGAATAAAGTAACCAAGTATATTCATGCATGAGCAGATTAATTTGAGATGGTGAAAACAGCCATGAAGAAAATAAAACATGGTGATGTAATAAAGAATGGTCGACAAAGGAATAATGTCAGCAAGATGGCGAAGTAGTAGGGAGTTCCATACTTCCCGCCTACATCTCTCAAAGAAGAGCTGGAGCCAAAGAACGCTGAACCACAAGAGTCTGGGAGGAAAAGAGACAGAGTCCATTAAGAAGACAGCCTCATACGTGCATGATTGTGAACGGGGGAAGATAAAAACATGCCGGGACCTGGAAGCACAGAGGGGAGGGAGCCCTCTCTGTGGAGAGATGAGGGGAAGAGAAAGACTAGCTGAAACTGCTCCTAGAACTGTCCCTGGAGACAAGAAAAACCTCGGCCCAGGATGGAGAGGGAACCTATCATCCCACCTCTTACCACAGGGTGTTTGGAGAGAGATCTTATCTCTAACCGCAGAGCTTTCATTGGGCTGGGTGCCCCAGTCCCAGAAATTCCCTTCTGACTAGACACTGCAACAGACTCAGTTGGCATCAGGAGGAACCGCTCCCCTACTCGATCCCCAACTAGGAAGTGCCCCGGCCTGTGGGATTACATTTTGGGCAGTATCATTAAAGTACAGGGACTAAGATCTGGAAACAAGGCTGGGCGCGGGACACAGAACATGGCCCACCTTGCCTCCACCCTCGGCACAGGGAGATCAGATCCAAAAGAGTGATTTGCAATGCTTGGTTAGAGAAGGGACTGGGGCACCGCCATTTTTCTCCCCACAACCATGAGGACAGGGGCCTCAGAGAGCAGCCCTTGAGACCCACAGTGGAGGCAAGACCTGCATACACCATACCATGCCCATCTGCGCTGGGGAGCTGTTTTTTTTTTTTTTTTTTTTCCGGAGTTCAGGGCAAGACCAGCATTTATGCATTGCCTTGATTAACTCTAGATCAATTCTTCCTATTCAGATATATTCTCCCTTATCTCATTCTTATCTCTCCCCTCCATTGGACTGGGTACTCTGGTTATAGGTTTGCTTAAACAGTCACATTTAATACATTCTCTTGATGTATATTCTACACCTCCGTCGCTACCTTCCTTTCTCTCTCTCTGGAATAATCATACTATATAATTTCTCTGGGTAACATTATCTTCGCTTCTTTCTCTTTGCCTCCTACCCTATTCTCCTTTTTCTCCCTCTGAATTAAGCCTTTTAGTCTCTCTACCTGGTCAATGTTCAATTTCTCTTTCTCCTCAGCCCTGTCATTTTTCTCTTTGTATATGCTCTTCCATCAGCACTGCCTCCACCCTGCTCTTTATTTGTAGCTGGGATTTCTGGTTTATGTTTTTGGTTGCCCTTTGTCTTTTTACTTCCCCCTTTCAGTTTGCTTGTTTGTTTGATTTGTCTGTGCATTTGTATGCTTTTGTTCCCTGTTTGTCTGTCTGTTTTCCTTTCCAGGGCTACCTCAAGAAATAAGCCAAAGTACATATGGTGGAGAGTCCCAAATATCACTAAGAGTTGGGAAATAAAATAACCAAAGGCACAAAAAGAGACACCAAGGGACACCATTAAAAGAACACTTCCTGAACAGACAGGCCATGGACAGTCAATGAGCTTCCTTTAATATAGCAGGACTCACAGGCGCAGAGCACTTAACAAGCCTTTTAAAACTTACAAGAGAGAGAAAGCTAGCCAAAATGATGAAATGGAAGAACTCTCTTCTACAGAAGTTCCAGGAAGAAGTCACAGCTAAGGAATTGGTCAAAACAGATAAAATCAACATAACTGACCAAGAATTTAGAACATTAGTCATAAAATTAATCGCTGGGCTTGAAAAAGGCATAGAAGACACCAGAGAAACAATTGCTACAAAGATCATGGACCTTAAAAACAGTAGTGATGAATCAAAAAATGCTATAAATGAGGTGCATAAAAAAATGTAAATGGCCACTGCATGGATTGAAGAGGCAGAGAGGTGTATAGTGAATTAGAAGACAAAATTATAGAAAAAGTTGAGAAAAAGATAAATTGATCCAGGAACACGAAAGGAGAATTCGCGAACTGAGTGATGTAAACAAGCAATACAATATCCGTATCATAGGAATTCCTGAAGAAGAAGAAAGAGAGAAAGGGGCTGAAGGGGTACTTGAACAAATTATAGCTGAGAACTTCCTCAATCTGGGGAAGGAAACTGACATTCAAATCCAAAAGGCACAGAGAACTCTCTTCAGATGTAACTTGAATCGATCATCGGCATGACATATCGTAATGAAACTGGCAAAATATAAGGATAAAGAGAGAATTCTGAAAGCAGATAGGGATAAAAAGGCCCTAACATACAAAGGGAGACATATCTGGGTTGTTGCAGACCTCTCTACTGAAATTTGGCAGGCCAGAAAGGAATGGCAAGAAATCTTCAATGTGATGAACAGAAAAAATATGCAGCCAAGAATCCTTTATCCAGCAAGCCTGTCATTCAGAATAGAAGGAGAGATAAAGGTTTTCCCAAACAAACAAAAACTGAAGAAATTCATCACCACTAAACCAGCCCTAGATGAAATCCTAAGGGGGATTCTATGAGGGAAATGTTTCAAGGAACACAAAGCACCAGAGACACCACTAAAAGCATGAAAACTACAGATAATACAATGACTCTAAATTCATATTTTTCAATAATAAAACTGAATGTAAACGGACTAAATCCTCCAATCAAAAGACATACAGTATCAGAATGGATAAAAAAACAAAACCCATCTATTTTCTGTCTACAAGAGACTCAATTTTAGACCTGAGGACACCTTCAGATTGAAAGTAAGGGGATGGAGAAATATCTATCATGCGACTGGAAATCAAAAGAAAGCTGGAGTCGCCATACTTATATCGGACAAACTGGACTTTAAAGTAAAAGCAGAAACAAGAGATGAAGAAGGGCATTATATAATAATTACACGGTCTATCCATCAGGAAGAGCTAACAATTATAAATGTCTATGCATCGAATTCGGAGGCACCAAAATACATAAAACAATTAATCACAAGCACAAACAAGCTTATTGATAGGAATATGCTAATAAGCAGGGGACTTTCATACTACACTTAAGGCAATGGATAGAGCAACTAGACAGAAAATCACTAAAGAAACAATGGACCTGAACAACACATTGGACAAGATGGATTTGACAGATATATTTAGAACTCTACATCTTGAGGCTACGGAATTCACTTTCTTCTTGAGTGCACATGGTATATTCTCCAAGATAGATCACATACTGGGTCATAAAGCAGCCCTCACTAAATATAAAAGAATTGAGATCATACCATGCACACTTTCAGATCACAATGCTATGAAACTTGAAATCAATCCCAGGAAAAAGTCTGGAAAACCTCCAAAAACATGGAGGTTAAAGACCACCCTACTAAAGAACAAATGGGTCAATCAGGCAATTAGAGAAGAAATTTAAAAATATATGAAAACAAATGAAAATGAAAATAGAACAATCCAAATTCTTTGGGATGCGGCAAAGGCAGGCCTTAGAGGAAGATACATTGCAATCCAGGCCTATTTCAAGAAACTAGAAAAAGCGCAAAAACAAAATCTAACAGCGCACCCAAAGGAACTAGAAGCAGAGCAGCAAGAACACGCCAAGCCCAGTAGAGGAAGAGAAACAATAAAGATCAGGGAAGAAATAAACAATATAGAATTAAAAAAAAAAAACAGTTGAACAGATCAATGAAACCAAGAGCTGGTTTCTTGAAAAAATAAACAAAATCAATAAACCTCTAGCCAGGCTTATCAAAAAGAAAAGAGAGAGCACCCAAATAGACAAAATCACGAATGAAAGTGGATCTATTACAACAAATCCCTCAGAAATACAAGCAATTATCAGGGAATACTATGAAAAATTATATGCCATCAAACTGGAAAACCTAGAAGAAATGGACAAATTCCTAAACACACACGCACTATCAAACTTCAGAGAGAAAATCTGAACAAACCCATAACTAGTGAAGGAATGAATCAATTATCAAAAATTTCCCAACAAATAAGAGGCCTGGGCCAGATGGCTTCTCTGGGGAATTCTACCAGACATTAAATCAGAGTTAACACTCATTCTTCTCAAGCTATTCCAAAAGAAAATAAAAAAAAGGAGTGGAAGGAAACTTCCAGACTCATTCTATGAAGCCAGTATCACTTTGATTCCCAAACCAGATAGAGACCCAGCAAAAAAAAAGACAACTACTGACGAATATCCTTGATGAATACAGAGGCAAAAATCCTCAACAAGAGACTAGCAAATCAAATTCAACAGCATATAAAAACAATTATCCATCATGATCAAGTGGGATTCATTCCTGGGTGACAGGGCTGGTTCAGTATTGGCAAATCAATCAATGTGATACATCACATTAACAAAAGAAAAGATAAACAACATATGATCCTGTCGATAGGTACAGAAAAAGCATTTGACAAAATACAGCATCCTTTCTTAATGAAAACCCTTGAGAAAGTCGGGATAGAAGGAACTTACTTAAACACCATAAAAGCCATTTATGAAAAGCCCACAGCTAATATCATCCTCAATGGGGAAAAACTAAGAGCTTTTCCCCTGAGATCAGGAACACGACAGGGATGTCCACTCTCACCACTGTTGTTTAACATAGTGCTGGAGGTCCTAGCATCAGCAATCAGACAACAAAAGGAAATAAAAGGCATCAGAATTGGCAAAGAAGAAGTCAAACTTTCACTTTTCGCAGATGACATGATACTCTACATGGAAAACCCGATCGACTCCACCAGAAGCC
>CM053567.1:95750114-95783194 GCA_028646485.1 Cryptoprocta ferox
GAGTTAGGGAGAGGGAGGGAGAAAAAACACGAGAGACTCTTGAATCCTGAAAACAAACTGAGGGGGGAAGGGGAAGGGGAAAAGGTAAAGCGGGGTGATGGTCTTGGTGGAGGTCACTTGTGGGGAAGAGCACTGGGTGTTATATGGAAACTAACCTGACAATAAACTATAAAGTTAAAAAAAAAATAAAAATAAAAAAAAAATAAATAAAGTCTCATCTTTGAGACCACTTGCCCCAGCATGAGTTTCCTACCTGGATTATACTCTGGATTATGCACTCCTTATCTATGCTTCCATGCCATCTCCAAATATGATATTCCCATAGTACTTAGTACATAGGAACTGTTTACATCTTTAGTCTAGCCCTTACTGGGTTAAAAACAGGGATTAGATCTGTGCCTTGTTCACCTTTGTACCTCTATTCTGTACCATAGTTCCTGGATCCTAGTAGATGCACAGAAATATTTATTGAAGGAGAAGTGTAAAATGATAAAAAGGAATGGAGGAAAAGAGGTTGTAGATAAGGAGAAAATACCCTTATCTTCTCTCATTTCCTTTGATTCAGCTCTCAGTGGAGTGGTTTCTCTGAAGTTAGTAGAAGGTATTATGGTATTTGCTCTGTTCAGAGAAAACTTGATCTTAAGGCTTATTATTCATTCTTCCAGGCAATGTTTCTTGAGCGCTTATTGTGGAGGCTGCCGTCCATAATAAAAGGATAAATAAAATAGTTTTTGCGCTTGAGTAGCTAAGAGTTAAGATGGGGACAGAAACGTATCAACAAATAATTTCGAATGATTAGATTTATTTGGGAACTGAAAGAAACATATGAGCTGTGTCTTGACAAAAGAGAAAGTATTCTTTAGACCAAAAAGGAGCTTCTCTTTTTCCCCTCAATTATGCAGTTCATTGGGCTCTTTCTGAAGTAGCATTAGGAGCAATTGTGTGCATCTCCCTTGAGGATAGGCTTACTTTTTGCTGGGTTCTTTTTTTTCTTTTGTTCTTTTTCTGTGTTCTGGCCCTTCCTCATATCCAACAACTGAACACTGATAAATGGTGTTTTAATCCTTTTTTCCAAGTTTTTCCTCCTACAAGGTTGTTGTATAGAATATTTTGTTCCAACAATATTTGAATTCAACTGTCCAGGAGATTTGATTTATATTCTCTTCCTCTCCATCCTTCCCATAACACCAAAGTTCAGAGAGGACCTGAGTTAATTAAATTACATAGGCATAGCTAAGATATGAAAAGACAAATAATAAGAAGTGCTGGCAAGGGTGTAGAGAAATTGGATCCATCATTGTTTGCTGGTGGGATTACAAATTAACGCAGCCACTTTGGAAAACAGCTTGGGAGTTCCTCAAAATGTTAAAGGCTGAGTTACTATACATATAACTTAGCAATTCTACTCCTAGGTATATACCCAAAAGAATTGAAAACATATGGCTACACCAAAACCACTACACAAATGTTCATGGTGGCATTCTTTATAATAGCTAAGCTATGGACAATGTTTGCATCTTCCAAAAATTCATATGTTGAAAGCTAATCCACATGGTCATGGTATTTGGAAATAGAGCTCTTTAGGAGGCGATTAAGTGATGAATGGGATTGGTGCTTTTATAAAAGAGACTCTAACGAAATCCCTTGCTTCTCTTATGAATCAGGACGTGAGCTTCCACTAGACACCTATTCTTCCAGTAACTTGATTGTGTATTTCCCAGTTCCAGAACTGTGAGAAATAAATCTCTGCTGTTCATGTCACCCGAACTATCATATTTTTGTTACGGCAGCCCAAACAGACTAAGGCAGACCCCAAATGGAAACAACCCAAGTGATGAATGAATAAAATGTGATATATCCATACCATGTGCTACTATTCAGAAATAAAAAGGAATGAATTACTGATATCTGCTACAACATGATGAACCTTGAAGACATTGCACTAAGTGGAAGGAGTCAGAAACAAAGACCATATATTGTATGATTCCACTTATATGAAATGTCCAGAAGACAATTCCATAGAGATATAAAGTACATTAGGGGTTGCCAGTAATGGGGAAGGGAGATATGAAAAGTGACTGCTAATGATGGATAGGGGCATGTTTTTAGTGTGAAGAAAATGTTTTGAAATCAGATAGTGATGATGGTTGTACAACCGTGAATATACCAAAAGCCACTGAATTATATATACTTTAAAAGAGTAAATTTTATAGAATGATAACTATACCTCAATATAGCTGTTATTTTAAAAACATGGATATCAAGGCTTAGAATATGGCAGCAAATGTGATTTGACAGACTTGTTTTGAATAACATCTCTTTCCTTCACCAACCTATGGCTTCAGACTCCATGGAAGAAGACTTCCGGCATACCAGATAAATCCTACTGACTCTTTTTGAAACACTAATACTATATTATTACTTATATAAAATAATTCAATTCTAGTAAAATGAGGGAAATAGATGAAAGAAAAAATCAGTATAACTTCAGGATCAAAACTATTCCATTTAAACTTTAAAAAATTGTTTTTAATTAAAAAGAATTAAAAAATAGCTGATATAATAGTATAAAATTTTATAATAGTTATATGTTTTATATAATAGTTTAAAATTATGATAGTTTAAAATTTTAATGGAAGTATGGTTGATATATTAATTTCAAGTATACATCATAGTAATTTGACAATTCTATACATTATGTAATGCTCACAACAATAAGTGTACTTACCCTCTGTCACCATACAGTTTTAATATTACTCAAAAAATTTTTTTAATGTTTATTTTTGAAGGAGAGAGAAACAGAGAGGCAGAGCATGAGTGGGGGAGGGGCAGAGAGAGAGGCAGACGCAGAATCTGAAGCAGGCTCCAGACTCTTAGTTGTCAGCACAGAGCCTGATGCGGTGCTCAAAAACATGAACCTGAGAAGATGACCTGAACCAAAGTCAGAAGGTCAACCGACTGAGCCACCCAGGTGCTTCTCTAGTGTTAATATTATTAACTATGTTCTCTATGCTGTGTTTTTCATCACTGTGACTATTTTTTTTTATAATAGAAAATCTGCACATCTTAATTTCCTTCCCCTATTGCAATTATAGCCCTATGCTCCTCCCCTCTAGCAACCACATATTTTTGGTCTGTGTATATGTTTGCTTTTTTGGTTTTTTTTTTTGTTGTTGTTGTTGTTCATTTGTTTTGTTTTGTTTTTGGATTTTACATATAAATGAAATCATGTGGTATTGGTCATTCTCTGTTATTTCATTAGCATAATACCATCTAGTTTCATCCATGTTGTTGTGAATAACATTTCATTCTTTTTTATAGCTGAGTAATATTTCACTTTACTTCATCTATTAAAGGACTTTCATATCTTGGCTATTGTAAATAATGCTGCAATAAGCATAGGGGTTCATGTATCTTTTCAAATTAGTGCTTCTATTTTCATGGGATAAATATCCAGAAGTCAAATCACTAGGTTGTTTGTTTCTTCTTTTTTTAGTTTGTTGTTGTTGTTGTTGTTGAGGATCTTTCATAGCATTGTTTAATGTGGCTGTACCAATTTTCAACCTCACCAACAGTGCACAAGGATTTGCTTCCCTCTACATCCTCACCAACACTTACTATTTCTTGTCTTTTTGACACTAGCTATTCTGGCTGGTAAGAGGTAATATCTCATTGTGGTTTTGTTTGCATCTCCCTAATGATTAGTGAGTATCTTCTTATGTGTCTATTGGCCATCTGTATGTCTACTTTGGAAAGTGCTCAGGTTTTCTGCCCATTTTTAAATTGGATTCTTTTTTTTTTCTTTTTTGGTATTGAGCTGTGTAAATTCTTTATGTATTTTAGGATACTGACCACTAATCACATATATCATTAGCAAATATTTTCTCCAAATCAGTAGTTTTAATTTTGTTGATGGTTTCCTTTGCTGTGCAAAAGCTTTTTAGTTTGATGTAGTACCAATTTTTTTATTGTTGCTTTAATTTCCCTTACCAGATAAGACCTATTTGGAAAAATATTGCTAAGGTTAACGTCAAAGACATTATTGCTTATGTTTTCTTTCAGGAGTTTTATGGTTTCAGGTCTTGCATTTAGATGTTTAATCCATTTTGAGTTTATTTTTGTGTCTGGTATAAAAAAGTGGTACAGTTTCATTCTTTTGCATGTAGCTGTCCAGTTTTCCCAACACCATTTACTGACCAGACTGTTTTCCTCACAGTATTTTTTTTTTTGCTTCTTTGTCATAAATTAAACATGTAAGTGTATATTTATTTTTGGGCTCTCTATTCTGTTCTGTTGATCTATGTGTCTAATTTTCTGCCAGCACCATATGGTTTTATTATATCATTGTACTATAATTTGAAATCTGTGATTATAGTGCCTCTATTTTTGTTTTTCTTTTTCAAGATTTCTTTGGCTATTTGGGGGTCTTCTGTGGTTACATGCACATTTTAGTATTATTTGTTCTAGTGTTGTGAAAAATATTCTTGATGTTTTCAGAAGAATTACATTAAATCTATAGATTGCTTTGGGTAGTATGGACATTTTAATAATATTTGTTCTTCTACTCCATGAGCATGGAATATCTTTCCATTTGTTTGTGTAATTTTCAATTTCTCTTATCAATGTTTTATAGTTTTCACAGTATAGGTCTTTCACTTCCTTGGTTAAGTTTTTTCCTAAGTGTTTTATTATTTTTGGTGCAATTGTAAATGAGATTGTTTTCTCAATTTCTCTGCTTCATTTTATTAGTTTATCAAAATTAAACAAAGTTCTATATATTAATTTTTTATCCTGCTACTTTACTGAATTTATCATTGCTAGTAGTTTTTTTTGTGGAGTATTCAGGGTTTTCTATATATAGTATCATGTCATCTACAAATAGGTAAAGTTTTCTTTCTTTCTTACCAATTTGGATGCTTTTTATTTCTTTTTGTTGTTTGGTTGCTGTGGCTAGGAATTCCAGTACTATGTTGAGTAAAAGTAATGAGAGTGGGCATCCTGGTCTTCTTCCTGATCTTAGAGGGAAAACTCAGTTTTTCACTATTGAGTATAATGTTAGCTGTGAGTTTGTGATATATGGCCTTCATTATGTTGAAGTGTGTCTTCTCTGTACCCATTTTGTTGAAGGATTTTACTATGAACTGATGCTGAATTTTGTCAATGTGTTGTGTTGCATTGATTTGTGAATATTGAAACGTCTTTGAATTTCTAGAAAAAATCCCACTTGATCATGGTAAGTAATCCTTTTAATGGATTTTTGAATTGGGTTTGCTAATATTTTATTGAGGATTTTTACATCTATGTTCATCAGGGATTTGGATCTGTAATTTTCTTTTTCTTTCTTTCTTTCTTTCTTTCTTTCTTTCTTTCTTTCTGTAGTGTCTTTGTCTGGGTTTAGTATCAGGGTAATGTTGGACTCATAGAATGAATTTGGAAGCATTCTTTCCTCTTCTATATTTTGGAAAGGAAAGATATAAACTCTTACTTAAATGTTTGGTAGAATTAACCTGTGAAGCCATCTCGTCCTAGATTTTTTTTGGCAGATTTTTTAAAATTACTAATTCAATTTTGTTACTTATAATTGGTCTATCCAGATTTTTGATTGTTTTTCCTGGCTCTGCCTTGGAAGACTGTGTGCTTCTAGGAATTTATCTGTTTTTTCTAGGTTGTCCATTTTTTTGCCATATAATTTTTTGTGGTAGTCTTTTTAATAATCCTTTCTATCTCTGTGGTGTCAGTTTTAACTACTCTTTAACTTCAATTTGGTTTGTTTTATTCTCTCTTTACTCAATGATGACTCTGGCTGAAGGCTTATCAATTTTATTTACCTTTTCAAAAGAGTAATTCTTATTTTCATTTATCTTTTTTTGTCTCTATTTCATTTCTACTCTGATATTTATTATTTTTCTATTAACTTTTGGCTTTGTGCTTCTTTTTCTAGTTTATGTAGGTGTAACAGATTATTTGAGATTTTCATGTTTGATGAATTAGGCCTATATCACTATAAACTTCCCTCGAGGACTGGTTTGTTGTATCTCAAAGATTTCGAACATTTGTGCTTCCATTTTTCTCTAGGTATTTTTTATTGTCTCTTTGATTTTTTTTATTGATCCATTGTTTGTTTAAGGGCATTGTTTAGTTTCCATGTGTTAGTGTTTTTCCCAGTTATTTTCTTATAATTAATTTCTAGGTTCATATCATTTGGTGAGAAAAGATACTTGATATGATTTCAATATTCTTAAATTTATTGAGACTTGTTTTGTGGCCTAACATGTAGTCTATCCTGAAGAATTTTTCATGTGCATTTTGAAAGAATGTGTATTCTACTGTTTTTAACTGGAATGTCTTGTATATATCTATTAAATCCATCTGGTCTAATGTGTCATTCAAAGACAATGTTTCTTAATCATTTTCTGCCTGATGTAAGTGGGATGTGAAGTCCCCTACTATTATTGTATTGCTGGCAATTTGTCCCTTTATGTCTATTAATATTTTATTTATTTAGGTACTCCTATGTTGGGTACATACTTAGAATTGTTATATCCTCTGGTTGGATTAATCCCTTCTTCATCATGTAGTGCGTTTTGTCTCTTGTATTGATCTCTGTTTTTATATTTGTCTGATATAAATATTGCTACCCTTCTTTCTTTTCACTTCCTTTTGTATGGAATATCTTTTTCCATCCCTTCACTTTTAGTTTGTATGTATCTTTAGGTCTGAAGTGAGTCTCTTGTAGATGGGTCTTATTTGTTTATTTTATCCATTCAGCCACCCTATGTATTTTGAAAGGAGCATTTACTCCATTTACAGTTAAGGTAATTATCGATATGTATGTACTTATTGCCATTTTAAAAATTGTTTTATGGTTGTTTTTATAGTTCTTTGTTATTTTTCTCTTCTCTTGCTTTCTTCTCTTTTGGTTTGATTACTTTCTTTACTATTATGCTTAGATTACTTTCTCTTTATTTTTTGTTTATCTATTATAGGTTTGTGGTTTTCATATACCATGGAGTTCATATATAACTTCTATGTTTATAGCAGTCTAGGTTGATGGTCACTTAAGTTCAAATACATTTTAAAAGTACTTAATTTTCTTACTACCCCCTCCATGTCTTTTGTATATGGTGCCATATTTTACATATTTTTGGGTATCCCTTGACTAATTTTTATAATATAATTAATTTTACTATTCTAGTATGTTTACCTTTATACTAGCTTTATAAGGGATTAATCTACTACATTTACTGTCTGTTTGCTTTTATCAGTGAAATTTTTTCCTTTCATTATGTTCTTCCAGTTATGGCATTTTCTTTTCCACTTTAAGAAGTACTCTTAACATTTTATGTAAGGCTGGTTTAGTGGTGATGAACATCTTTAGCATTTGTTACTCTGGGAAACTGTTTATCTCTCATTCAATTCTGATGGGTAGATTTGCAGGCCAGAGTATTTTTGGTTGTAGTTTTTTTTTTCTTTTTTCTTTCAGCACGTTGACTAGATCATGCCACTCCTTTCTGGCCTGAAGAGTTTCTGCTGAAAATCAGCTGATAGCCTTATGATATTTCCCATGAATGTAACTGTTGGCTTTTTTCTTTCTGCTTTTAAGATTCTATTTTTATTTTAAATTTTAGTCATGTTGCCAAGAAGGTATGGACCTCCTTGAGTTTACCTCATTTGCTTCCTGGATGGACCTGGATATCTGTTTCCTTCCCCAGGATAAAGTTTCACCTACTGTCCCCTCAAATTTTCTGCCACCTTCTCTCTTTCTTCTTTTTCTGGGATCACTCTAAAGTAAATGTTATTATATGTCATGTTGTCACAGAAGCCTTTTAACCTATGCTCATTAAGATGTTTTTTCTGGGGCACCTTGGTGGCTCAGTTGATTAAGCATCCCACTTTTGACTTGGCTCAGGTCATGATCTCATGTTTCATAGGTTTGAGCCCCACGTTGGGCTCTGCATTGACAGTGTGGAATCTGCTTAGGATTCTCTCTCTCTCCATCCCTATGCCCCTACCCCACTCTCTCTCTTTCTCAAAATAAATAAACTTCAAACTTATTTTTCTATGTGCTATTCTGCTTGGTTGCTTTCAACTACTCTATCTTCCAGTTCACTAATCCATTCTTCTGCATGCTCTAATCTACTGTTAATCCCTTCTAGTGTATTTTTTTAAGGTGATTTTTCAACTCTGACTGGTGGGTTTTTTTTTCCTATTTGCTGAACTTCTGATTTAATTCATCTTCTCTCAAGTCCAGTGAGTGTCTTTATGACTATTACCTTGAATTCTCTATCACATAGTTTTCTTATCTTTCTTTCATTTACTCCTTTTTTTTTGAGATTTGTCTTGTTCTTTTGTTTGGATCACAGTCATATCTCTTCATTTTGTCTTATAACCTGTGTTACTATGTATTATGTAGGTCAGCTACATTTCCTGGTTTTGAAGGAGTGGCCTTATGTAGAAGATGTCCTGTGGGGTCCTGTAGCACAAACCCCATGGTTACCAGAACCATGCTTCAGGGGTGTCCCCTATGTGCACTACAGGATCACTCCTGTTGTTGCAGGGGCATGATTATTGCAAGTGTGCTAGTAGGGGAGGCTGGCCCTCAGCACAGATGTCGGCATGACCAGCCATGACTACTGTGAAGACACTGGTGGGCAGGGTTTGCCCCTTGTGTGACTGAAAATCCCAGCTTCATTCTCTGTAGTCACAGTGGTAGGGCTAGCTTCCCTGTCTCCCCAGAGCTGCCAAAATGTTGTGGCTGGTGTTGCTCTGAGGGAATAACAACTCTAACTGAGGCTGCCTACCAGGTGTGACGGGGCTGGAGCTACTTTTGAGGGACAGCTTTTAAAGCAGGCCGTTTGGGCAGGGTGGGTCCACAGGGGAACACTGGGATGGAACATGCAGTGCTAGCAAGGTAGATGGAGAGTGTCAGAACTTTTTCCTGGAAACATCTTGCTAGCTAGGTTGAAAGAAGGCAATAAAAATGATGCTTCCCAGCACTTCTTTTCCCAGAGAAAGCTTCTGTTGATCCCTGCCTCTCCAGCATACATCCTAAAATTTGTCAATAAATCTCCACAGGTGCTTTTCAAACTGCTGCTTCTATGCTAGGTCTTGGGCCAAGTGCTGGTTCTTTATGACAACAGACTTGGTTTCTTATAGCTTTTCAGCTCTTCTGAAATTAAGTCCTCCTGAATTTCAAAGCTCCAGACTTAATCCTATGTATTTTTAAAACCAAGGCTTTATTGGGGCTCATTTTTCCAGCATAGTTCCCTGGGGTTGTGGGTACCTGCTTTGGGGCTTGATTACCTTGCTTCTCAGGGAAGACCTCCATGCCTGTGATATCCCTTCTGGTATCAAACCTGAAGTCTGGTGTACTCTCATATCTCTTCCCTTCATATCTTCCATGGGTCTTCTTCATGTCTTTAGCTAGCAGATCTGCTCTGCCAGTCTCAGGTCATTTTCAGTGTGAGTTACATTACATGGAGTTGTTGCCTGTATGTGTTTATGGAGGAACTAAGCTCAGAATCCTCAGTCTGCATCTTCCTCTCTTTCCTAGAAAATTTAAAATGAAGGTTATGTGTTCCATATAAAAAGTTGTAATGGTCATAGCTCCTTCACAGATCCCCAAGGTAAGTTCTAGTAGTGATCCTATATTATATTAATCTATAAAAATTACAACAACCTTCTCAAAAGTAAACTATTTTGAAGCATCCAAGCATTTGAAAAGCACATTAATATCTGCCAAAACAACATGGGGAAATATGTCTCAAAGAATACAAACACAAGAAAATTGAGTATTTATAAAAAGCCATACAACAAGGAAAATTTTATTCATTATAAGGTAGGATAGCTGATTGGAGGAAAAACCAGCTGCTAATTCTACAGATGTTCTACAGATTTAATAGAATGGATTTAATAATATTATTAAACTACATCAGGAATAAGTTAATGATCCCAGAGAAGAAGATCACTGGGCTGGCTTTCTTAGGAGCTTAATATTATTCCTTATAAAATTACTTTTATATTATGCCCTTAGTGCTAAAGTTCACTGATAGTCTCCTCCATCACAGTACTAACACTCTCACTGTAATAAATTTTAATAAATAGTAGAGATAAGCAGTTGAGGAAATCCAGGGAAGATGAAGTTCAAGGAAAGAGTAAAAGCAAAGTAGAGAACCACAGAGTTAAAAATGCTATTTTTCATATTGTCATTAACAAAATTAATTTAATGAAAATATATTTGCAGAGTATAACATTGGGAATTTATTTAACTTATAGTCATAATTAAGTGCCTTGGGAGATGAGAAAGAGTCAGCCATAATTGGATTGGCAGGCATAAAAGCATCTGTCCTAGTCATCACTACAGACCTCCCAAAAGTATTGTTTTCTGAGGTTGCTAGGTTGTATTTACTGCTAGTTCTCAAGATGTGTTTGAGGCCTCATTTACTCCTCAGCTTTCCCTAAATGAGCAACTGAAGTGCAGCCTCCACAGAAACTAAGCTGATTGTCTTGAAAATGTCAGGCAATAATTCAGCATCTATTCTTGTAAGCTCTTATGTGGCCTCATTTACTGAATGAAAGGGCTAGAAAGCTAGAATACACACTATTAGATTCTTTAAAAGCCAGGGTTTGCGATATAAATTGGGTTTCACTAATTAAATGCACTTTAACATGATTTGGGAAGCAGAAGTCTTCTTGCTACTTTTTATTTAGCTCAGCACAGTAGATGTGGGATTTCCTGCTGTGGTATTAGTCTTATACAGCAGTTTTTGAGTTGTCACGAGATAGTTGCCATTGAGAATCCATAGCTTCTGCCTCTGCTTTATCACTGGATCATGGCTTAGTGATGCATTTTTGCACTCAGTTCTCCCACTGGAAGCCTCCCAAGCTAGTGGCAAAGGTAGTAGTTCCACAGGTAGGTTACTTCTGCAGTGTTTAGGAGGTCATTCTTGGAAGCAAGGAGGCACAACCCAGAGCTTATTGTTACAAAAATAATTGTAAGCACCTAATCTCCATTAATAAATCTCTTTCCGCTTAAAATACCTAGAGGAATTTCTAGTTGTTACACTAAGCACTGATACATTGGCCAGGAAAAGTCAGTAATTTTATATATGAGACACTGTCAATAATTGCCCAACATCACCTCACTTGCAACTTTTAAGGCATAATAGAAATACTGACTCCAAGCCTAATTCACAACATCTGTAAATATAGCAATTCAATATAGTTTTAAATTTCAAACATTTTGAAATACAAGGTAATTTTCCCAATGCTCAATGAAATAGATGGTTATGGCTTGAATGGGATGTTTTTATCTTTTTTAGAAAACCAGACAATTCAAATTCATAAAGGCAAGAAATGTATCTAAGAAGGAAATTATGGCCAAAGAAAATAAGATGGATTTTGTTTCACTTTATGTATATATAAAACCCCCTAATTTGTATGCAAATTTCTCAAATGTGTGGACTTAATTTGAAAATTTTCTAAACCTTATCTTAGTTTTCCTCAATCTCAGTAGACACTTGAATACTTGGATTGATGCTTCTGCTAAATGTAATCTCATAGTCCTTGGTAAAATCATTTAGAATTCATGCAGATAGATGCAAATTTTTTTTTTTTTATAAAACAGGACATATTTCTTATATTTCTAAAGGGGCAAAGAAGAATAATGCTACAAATCAATCAGCTTCAGGTACATCATGTTAAATTCTAGGACTTATTAAACAGATATTTGGAGGTGTTAGAAGGAAATGAATAAAATATTTTACGTACTAAGAAAATATGTTTATTAAGAAAATGTAATGACAGGACACTGGAGTGGCTCAGTTGGTTAAGCATCAGACTCTTGATCTCAGCTCAGGTCATGACCTCACAGTTTGTGAGATAGAGCCCTGTGTTGGGCTTTGCACTGACAGTGTGAAGACTACTTGGGATTCTCTCTCAGTCCTCTCTCTCTGCCCCTCCTCACATTCACACACACTCTCTCTCACTCAAAATAAATAAATTTTAAAAAATGTAGGGACAAATGAATCCCTAATAATCTTTTTTAAAGTTGCTAGACTGGTAAATAAGGGCAAAACCATAGGCATATGTGGAGACATATGTATTAGAAATAGCCTTTAGCAAATACTTAGAAAATTACTAAGATTCAGTTTAAGATAAAACTGCTTTTATAACACGAATGTTGATACAGAGGGACATAATGCCATGTCTGGAGAATTATAGAGTCATGAGAGTTGTAAACTTTCTATCATTGAATATATGAATACCCTATATGTGTTGAATACATATATATATATGTGCATTATACATTTACGGTATACAGTGAATACATGTATGGATAGGTTGAAGTATTATTTATTGCAGCAGTATTAAAAGTGTTAAGGAAGATACATTTTTACCCACAAAATTATAAGTTTAAAACAATTTTTTAAATCCTGTGGTTAATTTCACTATAAATTAAAATTCTAATATCTAACATGTAAAGACTTTTAGCATACCTCTCCCACTACATATATTTTTAATCTTCCATTTCTTTCTTTCTCCACTGCAAGTTGGCCTTCTGATCTCCCTTTCATAGAAATTTTTTTCTCACTCACATCATCTTGATTTTCTTATTGCTAAATCTAGGGAATACTTTTAGATTATTGTCTTAATTCATTTCTTACAGAATTCTGTACTTCTGAAAGTTCCATTCCTTGTCCTTCTTTCTTAAAATTTTTAATGTTCCTTTATTATATAACATTAAAATAAAAAAAGGAAAAAGACTTCAGGTAGAGCTCCTGGACAATGTAATAACAACACTATCTAAATTATCCCATACCCCCAAAAGCATTTGTATTCTGACATGCACTGATTTTTTAATTAAAGTATGGCTTCATCTCTTAACTGCCACTGCTCTAATTCCTTTTTAGAATCATGACTATTATCTTATAAAAATTATTTTACAAATGAATACAGATAAAAAGATTACAAACAGGCAATACAGAAAAGTATGGAGATGAAAGTCAAATAATAATTCCCAAATATAACTAACTTAATATGCCTGTTACTAACATTCAGTGATTATCATTATAGACACCTGTGAGGAAACTTATATAAAGACATATAATATTTATGAAAGAAATTATAATTAACATGTTATTTCCAGTAAAAGGTATTAAATTTTATTTTACTTGCACTTAATAGAAAAAATAAAACACAAGGACCTGAACCTTTATATAGTATCTACAGTCACTTATGGTCAGAAACTAAGGTATTTGTCTTGTTAAGGGAAAGTGATTAGTAGAAAACTTAGAGGCTTAAGCATTTTTAAAAATATACTATTCGACTTTGTGTCTTTGTGTTTATTGATCCTGTTATAAAATTGAAGAAATTAGTACACTCATACTTCCTTCTAATTCCTAGCTCATCCATCTGATTTATGTAAAATTATTATGCTTACACTCTCAGAATTTATAACATTTAACATTCTGTCCTATCTCCATCGTTGTCATATTTGTGTAAACTTATTTCTATATTTAGGTTGATCAAATGCTCACCATTAGTTCTTTAATTTCTGATCTGTTTATTTGTATTTATCTTTTGCCTGGCTGGATTTTTCTGCAACCTTTTTTTTACATGTTCGTCTTATATATTGAATTATAGTTTATATATATTACTTTCAGATGCACAACATAGTGCCTTGACAATTCTATACATTACACAGTGCTTATCATGGTAAGTGTAGTTATCTTATGTCAACATATAAAATTATTAAAATATTATATACCATATTCCCTATGTTGTACTTTTTATCACAGTGACTTGTTTTATAGCTCGGTGTTCATACTTCTTAATTTTCTTCACATATTTTGCCTATCACATCACCTCTTTTCCCTCTGGCAACCACTAGTTTGTTCTCTATATTTGTGAATCTGTTTCTTTTTGTTGTTGTGGGTTTTTAGATTCCTCATATAAGTGAAATCATATGGTATTTGTCTTTCTCTGTCTGACTTATTTCACTTAGCATAATACCCTCTAGGCCAATCTATGCTGTTTCAAATGACAAGATTTTATTCCTTTTTATGGTTAATATGTCATTGTGTATATATACTACATCTTCTTTATTCTTCTGTCAATGGACACTTAGGTTGCTTCCATTCTTGGCTATTATATTTAATGCTACAATAAATAGGTGTGTATATCTTTTTGAAGTAATGTTTTTAGTTTGTTGGATAAATACCTAATGGTGGAATTAGTGAATTTTATGGTATTTCTATTTTTAGTTTTTTGAGGATCTTCCATACTATTCCTCAGAGTGACTGCACCAGTTTACACGCCACAAATAATGCACAAATGTTCTCTTATATCCATATCCCGGCCAACACGTGTTATTTCTTGTCCTTTGATACTAGCCATTATGACCAGTGTGAAGTGATATCTTATTGTGGTTTTATTTGCATTCCCCTGGTGATTAGTGATGTTGAGGATACTTGTATGTGTCTGTTGGTCATCTGTACGTAGTCTGGAAAAATGTCCATTCAGGTCCTTGGCCCAGTTTTTGTTTTGTTGTTGTTGTTCACCTGCATGAGTTTTTTATATACTGTTAACAAATATATTCCCCTCAACCAATAGGTTTTACTTTTATATTGTTGATGATCTCCTTTCCTGTGCATAAGCTTTGTAGTTTGATATAGCCCCATTTGTTTATTTTTCCTATTGTTTCTCTTGCCTGAAGAGACATGTCCAGAAAAATATTCCTAAGACAATTTCCAAAAGATTATAGCCTAGGTTTTCTTTTAGAAGCTTTATGGTTTAGGGTTTTACATTTAGGTCTTTAATACATTTTTTAGTTTAATTTTTTATATTTTGTAAGAAACTGGTCTAGTTTCATTCTTTTTTTAAAATATTTTAATGTTTATTTTTGAGAGAGACAGACAGACAGACAGAGCATGAGCAGGGGAGGGACAGAGAGAGAGGGAGAAACAGAATCTGAAGCAGGCTCCAGGCTCTGAGCTGTCAGCACAGAGACTTACGCAGGGCTCGAACTCACAAACTCCAAGATCATGACCTGAGCCAAAGACAGATGTTTAACCTACTGAGCCACACAGGTGCCCCCCAGTTTCATTCTTTTGCATGTAGTTAGTACAGTTTTCCAAGCATTATATGTTGAAGAAACTGTGTTTTCCCCATTATATATTCTTGTCTCCTTTATTATAGATGAATTGACCATAATAAAAGCATGGATTTATTTTGGGGCTCCCAATTTTATTCCATTGATCTATGTATATATTTGTGTGCTAAGACCCACTGTTTTGATTGCTATAGCTTTGTAGTATAGTTTGAAATCTGACATCATGATAACTCCACCTTTGTTCTTTTTTATTAAGATTGCTTTGACTGTTTGAGATCTTTCGTGGCACCATACAAATTTTAGAATTATTTATTCTAGTTCTGTAAAAAAATGGAATTCTGATAGAGATTGCATTTAATCTGTAGATTGCTTTGGGTAGTGTGGGCATTTTAACAATATTAATTCTTCCAATTCATGAGCACTCGTTTGTGTCATCTTTAACTTCTTTCATCAGTGTCTTAAGCTTTCCAGAGTACAGGTCTTTCATCTCTTTGTTTAAATTTATTCCTAGGTATTTTATCCTTTTTGATGGAACTGTAAATGGAATTTTTAACTTTTACTCTCTTTCTGCTATTTTGTTACTAGCATATAAAAACAAAACAAATTTCTGTATATTGATTTTATGTCCAACAAATTTACTGAATTCAATTATTAGTTCTAATGTTTTTTTGGTTGAATCTTAAGGGTTTCCTTTTTTAATTTATTTATATTCAAGTTAGTTAACATATAGTGTAGTCTTGTCTTCATGAATAGAACCCAGTGATTCATCTTTTACATATGACACCCAGTGCTCATCTCAAAAAGTACCTTCCTTAATGCCTGTCACCCATTCAACCCATTCCCCCACCAACTCCCCACACAAGCCACCCTCAGTTTGTTCTCTGTATTTAAGAGTCTCTTATGGTTTGCCTCCCTCTATGTTTTTATCTTATTTTTCCTTCCCTTCTCTTATGTTCATTTGTTGAGTTTCTCAAATTCCACATGAGTGAAATCATATATCTGTCTTTGACTGACATTTCATTTAGCATAATATCGTCCAATTCCAGCCACACTGTTGCATATAGCAAGATTTCATTCTTGTTTTTTTTTTAAATTTTTAATGTTTATTTATTTTTGAGAGAGAAAAAGTGTGAGTGGGGGAGTGGCAGAGAGAGACGGAGACACAGAATCTGAAGCAGTCTCCAGAATCTGAGCTGTCAGCACAGAGCCTGACATGGGGCTTGAACTCACTAGCTATGAGACCATAACCTGAATCAAAGTTGGATGCTTAACCAACTGAGCCACACAAGTGCCTCCGCTTTCTTTTTCATCACTGAGTAGTATTCCATTTTATATATATCATATTTTCTTAATCTATTCATCAGTAGATGGACATTTGGGCTCTTTGCATAATTTGGCTATTGCTGATAGCACTGAGATAAATATTGGGGTGCATGTGCCCCTTTGAATAAGCATTTTTGTATCTTTTGGATAAATTCCTAGTATGCAATTGCTGAATCATAGAGTAGTTCTATTTTTAATTTTTTTGAGGAATCTCCATAGTATTTTCCAGAGTGGCTGCATCAGTTTGCATTCCCACCAAAAGAGCAAAAGTGTTCCCCTTACTCCACATCCTCACCAACATCTGCTGTTTCCTGTTTTGTTAATTTAGCCATTCTGACAGGTGTGAGGTGGTAGCTCATCATGGTTTTGATTTGCATTTTTCTGATGATGAGTGATATTGAGCATAATTTCCTGTGTCTATTTGCCATCTGGATGTTTTCTTTGAAAAAGTGTCTATTCATGTCTTCTGCCCATTTCTTAACTGGATTATTGTTTTTGGGTGTTGATTTCGATAAGTTCTTTATAGATTTTGGAGACTAACCCTTTATCAGACATATCATTTGCAACTATCTTCTCCCATTCCATCAGTTGTCTTTTAGTTTTGTTGTTTCCTTTGCTGTACAGAAGACTTTTATTTTGATGAGGTTCTAATAGTTCATTTTTGTTATTTTCCTTGCCTCCAGAGACATGTCAAGTAAGAAGTTGCTGTGGCTGAGGTCAGAGAGGTTGCTGTCTGTATTCTCCTCTAGGAATTTGATGGTTTCCTGTCTCACATTTAGATCTTTCATCAATTTTAAATTTATTTTTTGTATGGTGTAAGAAAGTGGTCCAAGTTCATTTTTCTGCCTGTTGCTCTCCAGTATTCCCAGCACTAGTTGCTGAAGAGACTGCCTTTTTTCCATGGATCCTCTTTCCTGCTTTGTCAAAGATTAGTTGGCCATTTGTTTGCAGGTCCATTTCTGGGTTGCCTATTCTATTCCATTGATCTATGTGTCTGTTTTTGTGCCAGTACCATACTGTCATGATGATTACAGCTTTATAATACAGCTTGAAGTCTGGAATTGTGATGCCTTCACCTTTGGTTTTCTTTTTCAGGATTGTTTTGGCTATTTGGGGTCTTTTATGGTTCCACACAAATTTTAGGATTGTTTTTTCTAGCTCTGTGAGTAATGCTTGTGTTATTTTGGTAGGGATCACATTGAATTTGTAGACTGCTTTGGGTAGTATTGACATTTCCACAATATTTGTTCTTCCAATCCATGAGCATGGAATGTTTTTCCATTTCTTTGTGTCTTCTTCAATTTCTTTCATAAGCTTTATAAAGCGTATAGATCTTTTACCTCTTTGGTTAGGTTTATTCCTAGGTATTTGATGGTTAAGGAACTTTTGTCCCTAGCTGCTTTCAGAATTCTCTTTGTATTTTACCAGTTTCACTATGATATGTTGTGGTGTTGACCTGTTTTTATTGATTTTAAAGGGGGTTCTCTGTGCTTCTTGGACTTGGATGCCTGTTTCCTTCCCCAGAATAGGGAAATTCTCAGCTACAATTTGTTCAAATAAACCTTCTGCCCCTTTCTTCTTCTTCTGGGATTCCTATGATGTGGTATTGTTTCATTTCATGGAATCATGAATCATAGAGAAGCACAGTTCTCTAAGTCTCCTCTCATGATCTAGTAATTTCCTTCCTTTCCCTCTTTTTTCAGCTTCTTTATTTTCTATAATTTTATATTCTTTTTTGCCTATTCTCTCCTTTGCTTCTCTTGCTGTCACTGTATCTCATTTATTTTGCATCTCAGTTATAGCATTTTAAAAATTCATCATGACTAGTTCTAAGGTCTTTAATCTCTGCAGTAAGATTCTCTGGTGTCTTCAATGTTTTTTTTTGAAGTCTAGCTATTTGTCCTATGACTGCTAGTCAGAATTCTTTTTTAGAAATACTGTTTATGTTTTGAGCAAGTCTCTGGCTGAGATTTCTTCTTGAACTTTCTTTTGGGGAGAATTCTTCCATTTGTCATTTTGGCTAAGTTTCTGTCTTTTGTCTGTTTCAAAAGCTTATTTTGTGTTGTGCACCTGAGAGTCCTACTATATTAAAAAGGTGTCATACACTGTCTAGGGCCTGGCTCTTAAGGAAGTGTTTTTGGTGTATGTTGGGTATACTCTGTTGTTGCGTTCTGGCTGCTCTGTCCAACTGGTCAGTCCTCTGCAGAACTCCTCCTTGCTTGTTGTGGTGGAGTGTTTGGACTTTCAACCAGGTGTGATTTGATTTGTTTGTTGAAGTAGCCCTGGAAAAAAAAAAGGAAAGGTTGGGGTAAGCCTGACCCCATAAAATGAGAAAAATGAAAGGGGAGAAAAGGAAAAAAAGAGAATCAAAAATTATAAGGCTAAATCCAGAGAAAGGAAAATAAGAAGAAGAAAGAGAAAAGGTGGAAAAATAATAGAATAAAAATGCCTGATTAAAAAAATTTATATATATATATATATATATATATATATATATATATATATATAACTAATGAGTCCAATTCCAAAAGAAAAAATGAAGAGGGAAGAACATAAAATAAAAAAGGAAAAACAAAAAACAGTTGTCTTTTGGTGCTTGGGAGACTGGTGGCTGTGCTGGTCTGGAGGAGAGGCTGGCTACATTGGGTCAGTCTGTCTTGCTCCAGTAAATAAGAAGCTGCCAGGCTTGGAGGGGTGGGGTTTGGTGTAAGTGTGTCCCGTCTCTGCTGGGGGCTGCTGTGCTGCTCTCTAAAGCCCCACAGTGCTGGTGGGGGAAATGATCTCAACCTATTCTCTTTTCCCCATACCAAGTATCTCAACCCATGCTGTTCAGGCAGCCCTCACAGAATAGCCAGGGAGGTTAGCTTGCCCTGCTCCACAGTTCTCTCACATCTTCTAGGCTCTTGGCTAGGATTCAAAACTCAAAGACTTAAAGGACCCAGCTTGGTGTGGCTTCTCTCCCCTGTTCCAGCGTAGAGCCACTCTGCTCTGCTGATAAAAGGCCTTTGCCTGGAACCTACAGAGTGTTTTTTCCTTGGGGAGGCAATAAGTCCTCTTCCCACAGTACTTCAGGAAGGGAACTGTTCTCTTCCAGTGCACCCCTGAGATTGCTGCACCGTGCTATGCACTCTGGGCCCAGCTCCGTCCTCCACAGGAGCATGTACCAAGGCCCCTGTCTTTGCTCTGGAGAAAGTTGTACACTTCTGAATCTCTTGAGTTTCAGCTCCTAAGGTTGTCTGCAAAAAAAAGAAACCTGCACCCTCCCTGTTTCCCGTTCATCAGTCTGTGGTCCAGAGAGGTTTTCCTTTCGTGCTAACTCTATGCAGCACTTTCACAACCCCTCTCTCTTTCTCTCCCTTTTGTGTCTGCACAGAAAAGGTTCCTTCCCCTCCAAGTCTATGACATTTATCTCTTCCAATCCACATACAAGCACCTCGATCCTTCCAAACTATCTCCCTTCAACTTGGAGACCCTTCTGCAACTCTGCAGATCAATTTCCTGGGTGGTCCAAGTGATCTGACCTCAATATAGCTGTGTTTGATGGATGAGGAAAATCCTGGTCCACCTATTTCTCCGCCATCTTAACTCTGCTAAGGTTTTATATATATATATATATATATAGTACCATGTCATCGGCAAATCTTGAGTTTTACTACTTTCTTACCAATTTGCATGCCTTTTATTTATTTTCTTGCATGAATGCTATGGCTTGGTTTTCCAGTACTATGATGAATAAAAGTGAGAATGGCCATTCTTGTCTTGTTCTTAATCTTATTGGAAAATCTTATAGCTTCTACCTTTGGTTATGATGTTAGTTATGAGTTTGTCATAAATGTTTATTATGTTAATATATTCTCCTTTTACATCTACTTTATTAAGGGTTTTTATCATGAATTGAGGTCTTTTGTCAAATGCTTCTGAATCTATTGAGGTAATGATTTTTATTTTTCAGTTTGTTAATGTTGTATATCACATTGATTTATTTGAAGATACTGAGTCATCCTTGCATCCCTGGAATAAATTACACTTGATCATCATGAATGATCAGTTTAATGTATTTTAAATTTGGTTTGCTAATATTTTGTTGAATATTTTTGTATTTATGTTCATCAAGAATATTAGTGATTTTTTGTATGTTTCTACCAGGTTTTTATTTAAATTCCAGTTAGTTAACATACAGTGTAATACAGTGTAATATTAATTTAAGGTGTAGGATTTGGTGATTCATCACTTACATACAACACCCAGTGCTCATCACAGCATGTGCCCTCCTTAATACACTTCATCCATTTAACCCATCTCTCCTCCCCCCCAACAACCCCCAGTGTGTTCACAGAGAAAACATATGAGTCCATTTTATGATTTTCCTTGTTCCCCATGCCATGTTCCTCTATGAATTCCACATGTGGGTAAAATCATATGGTATTTGTCTTTCTCTGAATTATTTTGCTTAGCATAATACTCTCTAGCTCTATCCACACCATTGCAAATGGCAAGATTTCATTCCTTTTTATGGCTGGATAATATTCCATTGCATATATACCATATCATCTTTATTCGTTTGTAGATGGAAATTTTGATTCTTTCCATAATTTGGCTATTGTTGATAGTGCTGCTATAAACATCAAGGTGCATGTATTTCTTCAAATCCTCCTTTTTGTATCCTTTGGGTTAACACCTAGTAGTGTAATTGCTGGTAATTTATTTTTAACTTTTTGAGGAACCTCCATACTGTTTTCCATAGTGGCTACATCAGTTTGCATTCTCATCAACAGTGTAAGAGGATTCCCCTTTCTCTGCATCCTCACCATCACCTGTTTCCTGTGTTGTTAATTTTAGCCATTCTGACTAGTGTGAGGTGATATCTCAAATTTGGTTTTAATATGTGTTTCCCTGATGATAAGTGATGTTGAGCATCATTTCATGTGAATGTCTTCTTTGGAAAAGTGTCTATTCATGTCTTCTGCCCATTTATTATCTAGATTATTTGTTTTTTGGATGTTGAGTTCGATAACTTTTTATACATTTTAGATACTAACCCCTTATCAGATATGTCATTTGCAACTACCTTCTCCCCTTCCGTTGGTTGCCTTTTAAGAAGAAAAAAAAGAAAGATTGTTTCCTTCATTGCACAGAGACCTTTTTTTTAATGAGGTCCCAAGAGTTCACTTTTTAAGTTTATTAGTTTATTTTTTATTGTGAGAGCAAGTGGGGGAGGGGCAGAGAGAGAGAGAGAGAGAGAGAGAGAGTCCCAAGGAGGCTCCATGCCATCAGTGCTGAGCCTGATGTGGGGCTTGATCTCACAAACTGAGATCATGACCTAAGCCGAAATCAAGATGCTTAACTGACTGAGCCACCCAGGTGCCCCCCAGTAGTTCATTTTTGCTTTTGTTTTCCTGCCTCAGGAGACGTATTTAGTAAAAGATTGCTATGGTTGATGTCAAAGAGCTTACTGCCTGTGTTCTCCTCTTGGATTTTGATGGTTTCCTGTCTCATGTTTATATATTTCATCCATTTTGAATTTATTTTTGTGTATGGTGTAAGAAAGTGGTCCAGTTTCATTCTTCTGCATGTTGCTGTCCAGTTTTCCCAACAATATTTGTTGAAGAATCTCTTTTTTCCATTGGATATTCTTTCCTGCTTTGTTGAAGATTAGTTGAGCGTACTTTTGTGAGTCCACTTCTGGGTTTTCTATTCTGTTTCATTGATCTAGGTGTCTGTTTTTGTGCCAATACTACATGTCTTGACCACAATAGCTATAAAATATAGCTTGAAGTCCATAATTGTGCTGCCTCTAGATTTGCTTTTCTTTTTCAAAATTGTTCGGGCTAATCGGGGTCTTTTGTGGCTCTATACAAATTTTAGAATGGTTTGCTATAACTATGAGAAATGCTCTTAGTATTTTGATAGAGATTCCATTAAATGTGCAGATTGCTTTGGATAGTATAGACATTTTAACAATATTTGTTCTTTGAACCCATGAACATGGAACGTTTTTCCATTTCTTTGAGTCGTCCTCAATTTCTTTCATAACTGGTTAATAGTTTTTGGGATACAGATCTTTTAACTCTTTAGGGTTACTCCTAGGTATCTTATGGTTTTTGGTACAATTGTAAATGGGACCAATTCATTAAGTTTTCTTTCTGCTGATTTATTATTGGTGTATAGAAATGCAAGAGATTTCTGTATATTGACTTTGTATGCAACTTTACTGAATTTGTTTATCAGTGCTAGCAACATTTGGGTAAGTCCTTTTGGCTTTCTACATAGAGTATCATGTCATGTATGAATAGCAAAAGTTTGACTTCTTCCTTGCTGATTTGGATGCCTTTTATTTCTTTTTGTTGTCTGATTGCTTTGGCTAGAACTTCCAATACTGTGTTAAGTAATAGTGGTAAAAATGGATATCATTCCAGGGTTGCAAGGGTGGTTCAATATTTGTAAATCAATCAACATTATACACCACATTAATAAAAGAAAAGGACTTCTTTTAGGTGTAATTTTAGATCACTTGAGATTTTTTGTTTGTTTCTTGAGGTAGGCCTGTATTGATACAAATGTTTATGTTGTTTGTATCAAAAGCAATTCTATCACAAAAGTTGTATCCCAAAGGTTTTGAACTACAGTATTTCCATTTTTATTTGTATCTAGGGTTTTTATAAAGTTCCTCTTTGATTTTTTTGTTGACCCACTAGTTGTTTAGTAACATGTTTTGGAATCTACTTGTTTTTCTTCCATTTTTTTCTTGTTGTTGATTTTACTTTCATGTTGTTGTGGTTGGGAAAGATATTTGATAGGACTTCAAGATTCTTAAAGTGAAATTTTACTTCATTTTATTTGTGGCCTATCATATGATATATCCTAGAGAATTTTTCATATGTACTTCAAAAGAATGTATATTCTGATTTTTGGGGTGGAATGTTCCATAAATATCTGTTAAGTCCATCTGGTCTATTGTGTCATTCAAAGTCACCGTTTTCTTACTGATTTTCTGTCTGGATGATCTTTTCATTGATGGAAGTGGGGTTTCAAAGTTTCATACATTATTGTATTTCCATCAGTTCCTCTTTTTATGTTATATATGTTAATATATGCTTAATACATTTAGGAGCTCCTATGTTAAGTGGATAGATATTTACAACTGTAATATCCTATTGTTGGATTGATCCTTTTATCATTATGTAATGTCCTTCTTACCTCTTGTTACAGTCTTTGTTTTAAACTTTGTGTTGTGTGATATAAGTATTGCACCCCTACTTTCTTTTTGTTTCAATTTTCATGGAATACCTTGTTCTATCCCACCACTTTTTTTTCTTTTTAAAAAATTTTTAATGTGTATTATTTTTGAGCGATAGAAGGACACAGAGTGTGAGCAAGGAAGTGGCAGAGAGAGGAAGACACAGAATCAAAGCAGGCTCCAGGCTCTGAGCTGTCAGCACAGAGCTGACATAGGACTTGAACCCACGAACCATGAGGTCATGACCTGAGCTGAAGGTGGACACTTAACTGACTGAGCCATCCAGGTAACCCCCCATCTTCAATCTGCGTCTTTTCATCTGAAGTCTTTTGTACATAGCATATAAAATGGTCATTTAAAAAAAATAGATACAATCACCCTGCCTGTTTTTGTGAGGCATTTATTCCATTTATAGTTAAAATATTGATAGGCATGTACATATTATCATTTTGTTCATTGTTTTCTTGCTTTTTTAGTTCTTCTCTGTTACTTTATTCTTCTCTTGCTTTCTTCTGTTTGGATTTGATCACTTTCTTTAGTGTTATGCTTGAATCCCTTTTATTGTTTGTGTATGTATGTGTCTTTATAGATTTTTGGTTTGCAGATGCCATGGGGTTCATATATAACATCCTATACATATAGCAGTCTATATTAAGTTGATGGTCACTTCAATTTAAGTACATTCTAAAATCACTAAATTTTTATAGCCCCTCCCTTCCACATTTTTTGTGTATATCTATTTTACATATTTTTGTTTTGTGTATATTTTAACTAATTTTTATAGATACAATTGATTACTTTAGTGTTTTAACTTTTTTACTAGCACCATAAATGATTGATCTACTACCTTTTATATGTTTGCTTTTACCAATGACATTTATTTCCTTCATAATTTTGTTTTTCCCTTCATAATTTTCTTACTTCAAGTTATAGTCTTCCTTTCCCACTTAAGTCCCTGTAACATTTTGTGTAAAGCTTCTTTAGTGGCAATGAGCTCCTTTAAATTTCTTTCTGGGAAACTCTTTATAACTCTTAATTCTGATACATAAACTTGCCTTCTAGAATATTCTTTGTTGTAGGTTCTTTCCTTTCAGCACTTGGAATATATCATGACACTCCCTTTTGGTCTGCAAAATTACTGGTGAAAATCAGCCAATAGCATTATGGAATTTTCCTTGTGCATAATGATTTACTTTTCTCTTGCAAAAGAACCTGGTTTCATTCCCAAAAATCTTTAATAAAAATAGGTGGTGGGCTGAATAGTTCTCATGGACTATAATTTGCTTACCCTTGAGCTAAAAGATTAAAAAAATAAAAACTAATTGCATTCAAATTGTACAAAATTTTAAAATCTAACTTAAAAAGAATGGAAAAATGGAGAATAAGAATTATAATTATTTTTGGTTTTTGAAAAGAATTATTTACATTTTAAAATATTCAAGATTTAATATTCAAGATTTATAAAAATTCAGGCAAATGCAAATATTAATATCAATACCTTAAAATGATAAAACTGAAATTTTAATTGTTCAAATTTTATAACATCTTATACCTACCTGTTAAATGCTTCTAGTCTAATGTATCTTACTTGCTTAATTTTTTTTGTCTGAATGATCTATCCATGATGTAGTTAGTGTGTTTAAGTCTCATACTATTATTTTACTATAGTAAATTTCTCTCTTGAGAATTGTTTTATCATCTTGTTGGATTGTTCCTTTATCATTATGTAATGCTTTTCTTTATCTCTTGTTACAGTTTTTATTTTAAAGCCTTTTTTGTCTGATACAAATATTCCTGCCCTGGTTTATTTTTGTGTCCATTTGCATGGATTACCTTTTTCCATCTCATCACTTTCAGTCTGTATGTGCCTTTCAATTTGAAGTGAGTCTCTTGTAGGCAGCATATAGATGTGTCCTTTTTTTAAAAATATATTCACTCACCCTATGTATTTTGATTGCTGATTTTTAGACCATTTATATTTAAGAATCTATCTGTAGGCATGTACATCTATCTGAAGCAGGCTTCAGGCTCTGAGCTGTCAGCACAGAGCCCGAGCGGGGCTCAAGCTCACAAACCATGAGATCATGACCTGAACCAAAGTTGGATGCTTAACCAACTGAGCCACCCAGGTGGCCCTATTATTTTTTTTTTAATACCCAAAGCAACTCTTGGTTTTTATGTTCCCTAGAATTCTGTTAGTTTCTGTCTTTCTCTAGCAAGCTCTCTTTTGTCTTGTGGTGTTGAGGAATAAAAATGGTCAGCTTTTTCCATTTCTTGGTCACTCCATCACAGGAACCAGCACAGGTCTTGCCAGAATGCATATTATCAACTAATGTGGATAGGTACTGGGTGGGGTAGGTGCTGTCTGTCAGTCAGCTGGGACCACCTTTCTACATCGAGATAAATAACTTAACTGCCTGTTAATTTATATGGCAGGAATAAAATGCCTTTCCAATGAGTCCCCTTTTTTATGAACATGTTTGTATCTTGTTATTTAACTAACCTGTCAGAATTAAAATCTATTAATAAATGTAGGAAACATTAAAGCATAATATTCTTTCTTGTTAAAAACATTGCTCTTGAAAATAGTTAAGATAAAGGAAATCTAGATAAAAATTACTAGATATCTAATTCTAAGTTAAAAACATTGTTTTCATTTGCCCAGGTTAGCATCCAATGCTGCTTTTAGTGCCTCTGTAACAGGTTATAAAACATGGAAAGAGGTGTGAAAGGAAGATGAAGATGTGGATCAAGATGTGCTTTGATTAGAATATTAATTTGCAGAGTTATCTTCACATAGGATAATTTCTTTGAAGACTTTCTCAATTTCTAGCTCTCAAAGATATGAAAGACACCTTATGACATTTTTTTTAAACCACTCACATGTAAACATTTTTCTTCATAGTTATTCAGCCACACTTGTGAAGGAGTTGCCTGGGGCCAGACTGTGGCATGCAGGTCTCTTCTCAGTCTCTGAGCAGCCTCTCTGAGCCCTGGCTCCTCTCGGTTGTAAAAAGGCTGGTCTTGGTGTAATAAGTGATATTTAAAAAGTGATATGACCCCCTGCAGATTCCTTCACTGTCTTTCTGTACTCCATGCTATTTTGAGATTCTGAACACACTCTCTGTGGCTGCTTCTCAGATTTTTTTTCTGTGTTCTGTCAAAACTTTTATCTACGCACTTCATATGTCTCAGAGGGAGAAGTGACTACTTTGGTAACTGATTTGTCTCAGATTGTTGTGATTTTCTATTTATGCTTTTTTGAGATTAAATTCAAGCCTATCAGACATTTTTAAAAATCAATGTGAATACAGTTTAGTAACTAGGAAGGGATGTGTAAGTTGGTTTAAAAACACAGACATATAACCAGGCTCTGGGAGTGAGAGAAGCCTGCTCAGTGGGAGTGACATGTAAGTGAAAACCCTACAGCAGAGTAGGAGTTAGCTTGGTGAAGTCAAAAGGCTTGTTCTAGAAGAAAGAAAGATTTCACATGAGGCAGGGCATGATGAACTCAAACTTCTGAAAGGAGTACAGTGTGATTGGAGCATAGGTTTTGAGGGTGGAGTGGTAAGCAAAGAAGGAAGGGTGTCACAAGCAACTGTTCAGAAGGTGGGACTTTTTCCTGAGGGAAAACAGTCTCTAGTAAAGAGGGGAAGTGATAAGATCACCAGATTATTGAACTGAGAATGGATATTGGGTATGGGAGACAAAATAAGAAGCTGATTTAAATAGTCTAGTTTAGAAGTCCTGGTTGTCTGAACTGAAAAGATAGTAGTGATGTCAGGAAGCAGCAAGTATACTGCAGAGATTTTAGTGGTAAGATTGAAAGAACTTTTAGTGGTAAGAATTGACTAATTCTGCATGTAGGTTCTGACTTCAACAAACAAGTAGATGTTGATGACTTTCACTGAGTCAGAAGAATCAGGAAAACTGTGTTTTGAATTCATTTTGAAAAATGTTGAGGTTTACTTGTATGAAGGATGGAAGTGGAGATAAGTATATAAAGATCTGGAGCTCAGAACTGGAAATACAGATTTGGAAATTATCAATAATTGGTACAGACCCACAAGTTCAAATCTCAAACTCTGAAAACTGAAAGTGTTTTTATTTTGAAGTTTCATGCAAATATATTTGTAAGCAAAGCTTGAAAAACTGACAAACTAAGTTTTATTTATTTTGAGACAGAGAGAGAGAATCCCAAACAGGCTCTGTGCTGTCAGTGCAGAACCTGATGTGGGGCTTGAGCTCACTAACCCGGTCTCATTACCTGAGCTGAAGTCCAGAGTCAGGCACTCAACCAACTGAGCCACCTGCACAAACTGACAAACTTCTTAATCTTTATCCCATTAGTATGATTTATACCTTTTGCTGTAGAAATGTTAATATATTCAGTTTTAAGGTCCTGCCCAAATCCTGCTGTTTGTGTTAGTAATATATAGTATATGCAAGTGTTTCAGATTTCTAAAATCCAAAAAGACCAGAGAGATGAGAATTTAGAGTCTTTGTGGACTATATTTGAAGTCTTATGTGTATGTAATTTTTCTGAGAGAATATGAGAGTTCTGTGATGGATATGGTGAAATGTCACTCCATATCCATTCCAACTCCATCCTACTCTGCAGAAACTTGAAGGTTAAAACTATTTTCTCTTAAGTGTACTCTCTTAAGTGTACTTAAGAGAACGCTTATTGTGATGAGCACCGATTAATGTATAAAATTATTGA
Organism: Cryptoprocta ferox; assembly: GCA_028646485.1. Classification (NCBI taxonomy): domain Eukaryota; kingdom Metazoa; phylum Chordata; class Mammalia; order Carnivora; family Eupleridae; genus Cryptoprocta; species Cryptoprocta ferox. The sequence continues at coordinate 95,778,510 of CM053567.1, forward strand.
ATCGTTATATTGTACAGCTGAAACTAATATAACACAGAAGAATAAGCCTATTTTTTCCTTGGAAGCTGCCACTTGGGATGTAATTTCATAAAGCAGAAGCATTTCTGCAAGATTTAGAAGATGAAAGTTGAGGCTACACTCCAGCAGCTGGTTCTGGTGACCATGCTTACAGAAGGTGGGAAGAGTCTGGCTTCCATGTTAGTGCCTTGAATGTGAAGATCCGCATCACAGGAGCTCCTGACTCTGGTAGTGGAAAGTTACAAATATCAAGTAGAACCTTGTAAACAGTTGTAGAAATAAGACCTGTGGTAGCTACTCATTAATACATAATTAGACATAATAAAGTATAAAACATGTTTTATATATTCTTTTTCTTATGTTCTCTTTTAATATAACTCTCATTTAATACAACTAAAATTTTGCCCATTAGTACAGGATATCAAAATAGTACTTTGAAATAAAAATGGATTGAGAATCACCCCAAGATGGATGCAGTTACTCATGGGACTTTGAGTCTCCCCTTTCTGAGGGAAAATAAGTTTGCTTTCATGTGTATGAAGCAGAATTTTATCATGTTTAGTATTAGCATTCTGTTGTTGCTAGGATTTTTTCCCCCAGCTTTGATGAATAATTGACAAATAAAAATTATACATATTTATGGTATACAACTGGACATTTTGATGTACATCGTGAACTGATTACTGCAATCAAGTTAATTAACATATCCATCACCTCTATCTTTTCTGTGTGTGTGGGTGTGTGTGGTGAGAACATCTCAGATCTACTTGCTTAACAAATTTCAAGTGTATAATACAGCATTAACTCTAGTCAACATGATATGCAGAATAAGCTCTAGAGACCTAATGCACAACTAAAAGTTTGTACATGTTAACTAATATCTCCCCATTTCCCGTAACCCCTGCCATAGTCTACTCTCTGCTTCTATAAGTTTGACCTTTTTATATTTCAGAATATAAATGAGATCAGACAGTATTTGTCTTCCTGTGCCTGACTTATTTCGCTTAATATAATGTCCTCCAGGTTTATCGACTTGTCACAAATGACAAGAATTGACAGGATTTCCTTTTTGAGGCTGAATAAAGTTATATTCGTATATATATCCCTTTTTTCTTTATCCATTCATCTGTCAATATGCATTTAGATTGATTCCATATCTTTGTGATTATAGACAATGCTGCAAGGAACATGGAAATGCAGACATCTCTCTTCATGAGACTGATTTCTTTTGAATACATACTCATAAGGGGTATACATTACTGCATCATTTGGTAGTTTTAGTTTTTGATTTTCTGAGGAACCTCCATGCTGTTTTCCGTATGGTTATGTTAATTTACATTCCCACCAACAGTGCACAAGCATTTCCTTTTCTCCATCATCCTCCACCTTGCCAATATTTTTATGCTTTGTCTTTTTGATAATAGACATTCTAACAAGAGTAAGGTGCTATCTCATTGTGGTTTTGATTTACATTTTCCTGATGGTTCCTTAGGGATGTTGAAACATTTTTCATGTACCTGTTGGTCATTTATAGGTCTTCTTTTGAGAAAGGTACTCTGCCCATTTTTAAATCAGTTTCTCTCTCTCTCTCTCTCTCTCTCTCTCTCTCTCTCTCTCTCTCTTTTGCTATTTTACTGTTGCTAGTGTTAAATGTAGATAGAAGAATGTGTCTGGGTGTGGAGTAGCCAACGGAGTATAGATCCTAGTTTAGTATGCTGTCCTTGTTTCAGAGGCTGAAGTGCAAAGGTCAAAAGTACATTTTCATTCCCCCTGTGTAATTAGGATTCTGGATATAATTTAGGTTATATCAATTGGATGCCCTTCTGTGATATTTAGAAAGTAAAAGTAACATGAGGGCAATTCTATTGCTGTGTGTGTGATTTCAGTTTTAAGCACTATCTGGCAGTGGTATGTTCCTCATTGGGCTGTTCTTGTGTCATTTATATCATTAGCTTCTTGACTGTGGTGGTGGGGCTTAATTCTGGAGCCAGCAGATAGAGTGACACCTTAACAATTTGAAAAATGGCTTTATAGCTGTAAGAGACAGGGTGTCCTTCCTTTTGTGTCCTTGAAGAGGTTCCTGAAAACTCAAACTTGAGTGTCTCTTGAACTTTCACAATATTCTGTAGGTAATTTAATGTCTTGTAATAAATCCCTTCCTGTTTATGCTGGCTAGAAAAAATTGTTTTCTGCAATGAATTCTGACTGACAAAGCTGCCTAGGGCAAACCCTGAAGGAAGACAATTTATGATGCTTCAGAGCAGATAACTTCTAAAATGAAATGGAGTAAACAGAGTGGCGAAAAGGGGGAAAATGTGCAATATCACAGAAGGCAATAGGAGAGAGATTAGGAGCAGCTTCAAATTAGGCCATAGCCTAGGAAGATGGCCGAGGAAGAAGACTCTAAACTCACCTCCTCCAATAGATATACCTATATACCAGCCATATAAGTGTAACTAACCCAGAAAATGACCTGAAGACTGGCAGAACAGATTTTCCATAGTTAATCATACAGAGGAGGCCATATCAAAAATGTTAGTAGGGGTGGAGACATGGTCAAGAACCAAACTAACCACAGATGGGAGGGATATTTCAAGTATGGAGAAGGGAGAGGAACAGACTCCCACCAGACACCCTTGACATAAAGTACCTACAGTGGGAAGAGAAATCCCCATAATATTTCACTTTAAAAAGCAGAGGGGTTCAATTTCATGATTTTACAGTCAGTGGGACTTAACAGTGAGAATGTAAAAATCAGTGGGCTTGGCTCTTGGAGAGCCAGAGGGTAATAGCAAACAGTTCTTACCCTTAAGGAGACATGATAATAAATAACCCCACTGAGATACAGCATAGAAGCAGCAGTTTGAAAAGGTGGAAGGAGATTTACTTACTAATCTCACAATGTACACTGAAGGGACAGGGATCTTTGGGAGACTTCTCCAAGAATGAAAAAGCTGTTGGACATCATGTCTCTCCCCTGCCCCCATGTCTAGATACCCAGACACCTACATGAACACTTGCCATCTAGGTTGCCAACACCACACACCCTCTCCCATCACCCTCCCCAACATGTTCTCTTGAAAATTGCCCCATCAGACCCATCCCACTCAGTGGAGTCCCTTCAAAGCTGTGCCAGATGAATTTCATCCTGCAAACAGTCCCAGCAGTATCTAAAACCACTCCAAATTGACTCACCCCAGGGAGAGTGGAAGATAACCACAGACACCAATTCCATTGCAGCCTCAGCAGTATAGTGGGGGCAGACATCTGATCTGTCTGCTGGACAGACCCACTGACAAAAACCTCATAGGGGCCAGCAAACACAACAGTCAGACATCTGGTCTGGCCACAAGCCCTGTCTACCAATGAAAGCCTCTCAGTGAACAATGCAGGGAGAGCACCCTACAGTTTAGTGAGACTGAAGTTCTGGCAGATGAGCTGAAGGAAGACATCTTGTCTGACCTAACTCAGGCCCAAGGCAGCCCAGTCTATTGTCTTAACAGCAAGGGACCAAGCCATGCCCTCAACAGGCAAAGAGGACCATTGTAAATGATTGGACTGAAGGCAAATGAGGCTCAACCACAATAGTAGGGCGTATACATACACAGAGGGGATGTTTCTGAAGCTCTAGATTCTGGTGAACAGGGGACAGTGCACCATAGGACCTCTCCTTCATAAGGTCACTATTTTCAAGATCAGGACATGTACTTTCCTAATACATAGAAACAGACACAGAGGGTAAGACAAAATGAAGAGACAGAAGAATATGTCCCAAATGAAAGAACAGGACAATATCACAGCAAAAGAGCTACATGAAAGAGATAAACAATACACCTGATAGAGATTTCAAAGTAATGGTCATAAAAATACTGGACTTGAGAAAAAACAGAGGATCTCTCAGTGAAACCTTCAACAAAATGATAGAAAACATGAAGAGTGAATCAGAGATGAAAAACTCAGTAACTGAAATTAAAAATACACTAGAGGGAATTATTGTAAATTAGAGGAAGCAAAATAATGGATCAGTAAGCTGGAAGACAATACTGGAAAGAAACCAAGGTGAATAAGAAGATAAGAAAAATGGAGTGGAGTTAAGATAGCAGAGAAATAGGGGAACCAGGACTTTTCTTATCCCTCAAACACAGCCATATTGAGGTCAGATCACTTGGAACGCCCAAGTGATGAAGGATCTCCACAGTTGGAGGTAGACAGCTTGGAAGGACTAAGGTGTGTGTATGTGAACTGGGGAAGACAAAAGGCATAGGTCCAGAGGGTAGGGAACCTTCCTGTGTAGAGACCAAAGGGAGAGAAAGAGAGAGGGCTGTTAAAGTCGGCATCAAGTTATCACAAGAGGAAAACCTCTGTAGACCATGGACTGGGGAATGAAAACTATGGAGAGTACCAGTTTCTATTTTGCAAACAGACTTAGGAGCTGAAACTTGGAGGTTTGAAAAGTGTGTGACTGTCTCCTGAATGAGGTTGGGAGCCATGTACACATTCCTGGGGAGGAGGGAGCTGGTCCTGGAGTGCAGAGCACAGTGTAGCAATCTCAGCAGTGCACTGGGAGAGAACTGTCCCCTTCCTTAGTACTGTGGGAAGAGGGTTTATTACCTATGGAAGGACAAAAGATCCTGCAGGTGCCAGCCAAAGGCCTTTTTTTTTTTTTT
>CM053567.1:95783694-95836464 GCA_028646485.1 Cryptoprocta ferox
GATACCATATTTTTGCACTCATAGGTCTAACAGGAGAAACCCAACAGAGGACCATGGGAAGGGGAAGGAGGAAAAAGAGTTAGGGAGAGGGAGGGAGACAAAGCACGAGAGAGTCTTGAATACTGAAAACAAACTGAGGGGGGAAGGGGAAGGGGGAAAGGTAATGGGGGGTGATGGTCTTGGTGGAGGTCACTTGTGGGGAAGAGCACTGGGTGTTATATGGAAACCAACCTGACAATAAACTATAAAGTTAAAAAAAAAAAAAGAAGATGAAACACCAGAAGAAATTTTCCATGAGATAAACATGGATTCATTATCAACACAGTTTATGTGTAACAATCCAAAACTAAGAATTATTATGGTAATATTCACTGTATTCTTATCTCATGATAGTGTTATCCATCCTAAATATAGTCATCTTGTCTATCATAATAGCATGGGAAATTGGTCAACTGATTCCCTGCTTTTAGGACACACTCTGATCCTGATTCTGCTGATCTTTTACTTCACTATTCTGAGCCTGGATTTCTTCATTTGTAAAAAGAGATTAACGACACCCAGCTGTCATAGGACTGATGTGTGTACTCTAAAATCTTATAAATACCCATCACAGGATGTGTTCTTTAATAAATGGAAGCCCTTTTATCATCAGACAAAACTGAGGTATATATGGTACATTTAGAGCTAACATATTCTTTGTGGATACATTCTAAACTATCCATTAAAGGACATCTAGTTTTATAACATTTCCCAGATAAAGATATGCAGCTCAAAAATTTGTGATTTGCTCATGTCCAAACAGCTGTCAATTGACAGATGAGGGCATGTGCCCAGGTCGTCTGATTCCAATTCTTTCTACTATGTCACCCTCTCTTATCTTAACACACCCATGCAATGTGGCAGTTTTCTTCTCTCATAAATCATGTTTAATAATCCACTTGAGAATTTCACACCAAGTTTTCATAGTTCTACAATCTGTCATCTTACCCTTTTAATGCATCCAGACAGCATTTGCCCAACTCATTACTTCTGACATTTCTTCAACCAATGTTCTAAGAAATTACTGACAGTGTTTTCTTGATCACATTGCCAAGTTTCTTCAATGTTATGGCATGGTATTTATCCAGGCTGAAGATATGAGTTCTTTTAAAAATAGGAAGATATTCTAGGCTCCTGGGTGGCTCAGTCAGTTGAGCATCCGACTTCGTCATGATCTCATGGTCTGTGAGTTTGAGCCCCACATTGGGCTCTGTGCTGACAGCTCAGAACTCAGAACCAGGAGCCTGCTGCAGATTCTGTGTCTCCCTCGCTCTCTCTCTGCCCCTCCCCCGCTCATTCTCTGTCTCTCTCTCTCTCTCAAAAATAAACATTTAAAAAAAAATTTTTTTAAAGGTAGATGCTCTTTTGCTATCCATTCACTTATCTTGGACCTTTATTTTTCATTCTAACCATCTTTGGTATGCTCTTTTTAAATTTGGAGATCATTTTTCAAGATCTAGAAGCAGCTGCCAAGAATGAAGAGAGGCAGGCCCAAAGCAGGAAGGAAAAAGAGGTTCTAAGCTCTGAGCCTGCCTTAACTGGAGCAGTTCCAACTGCACTAGTTTAATTTGATGAGGTTCCAGCACACAAATCATCTGCAATTTTAAAAAATTATAAAACCCTTAAGTTGTATTACACAGCACACTAGAATATTCTGCCTACTTAAACCATACAAACCAAAGAGAGGAATAGTTGTTAAATATCTGAAAAGAGATGTGTTGCCCATCCCTACTAGGATATTAGCCCTTCTGATATTTATTCCTAATTAGCACAAGACTATGAAAAAGCACTCTAGTTATTATTTTAAGATCTATGAACTGTCCACTAACAGTTTGTGTAGCAGGATAGAACTTAGCCCAAGGGAAATAAAACCTGGCTTGGGGAAAAAGAGAAACCTCGGAGGAGGCATAAGGAGGCTTAGCTCTTGCAGAGTGGAGGGAAAGAGAGAAGAGCCCTACAGCTGCCAGGTGCCAAGAGAAAGAATCGGTAGAGAGGTTGTGATAGGAAACGAATAGAAGATGAGCCATTTTTCTACAGAATTCTTGCTAGACTTAGGGAAGGAGACAGAAACTGCCCAGCTGGCCCTGGGAGGAGGCACGTCTTAGTCCACTTGGGCTGCTATGACAACATACCACAGAGTAGGTGGCTTATAAACAAGAGAAATTTATTTCTCACAGTCCAAAGACTGGAGAATATGAGATTAGGGTGCTAGTATGGGTGGGTGAGGCCCTCTTCCAGGTCGTAGTTTCTTGTATCCTTACTTGGTAAAATAAGTTAGGAAGTTCTGTGGGAGCTCTTTCATAAGAACACCAATTCAATTCATGAGGGCTCCACCCTCCCCACCTAAGCCCTCTCAAAGGCCCCACATTTTAATACCATCACATTGGACATTGGGATTTCAACATATAAACTGGGTGGATGGGGGGACACAAACACTCAGACAGTAGCAAGACACTTCCCCTAAGTGGAACTGAAGAGAAACCAGATGAAATGAAACACTGCTGGCCCTGTCTAGAGTACAGGAGAGTGAGAGTTGTATCCAGCAAGGAGAGGTATTGTGATGATTACATTTATGTCAATTTATAAGTACTGATTCATGAGCTGTGGCCAATGGTTTAGCTGAATGGTCAGGAACAAGGAACGAGCATGACTAGAAAGTTAGTGAAAAGAAAGTTGCAGAAGAGGTATATGGATAAACTTTTCTGAATGGGCACAAGACATGAAGACATTTATGTCCAATGTGAATGCTTACCAAAAGGTGACTTCAGCAAAGGAGGATTTTAATAATCAAGTGGATAGTATGATCTATTCTGTGGATACCAGTCAGTCTTTTTCTCTAGCCACCCCTAGCATTGACCAATGGGCTCATAAACAAAGTGCCATGCTGGCAAGGATAAAGGTAATGCATGGGCTCAGGAACATGTACTTCCACTCACTAAGGCCAATATGGCCATAGCCCCTGCTGAGAGTCCAACCTGCCAGTGGCAGAGACCAAAACTGAATCCCCAATATAGCAGCATTCTCTGGGGTGATCAGCCAGCTACCTAGTGGCAGGATGATTATATTGGACTGATTCCCTCATGGAAGAGGCAGCATTTTATTCTTACCAGACTAGATACTTAACTTCAGCTACAGATTTTCTTTCCTTGGATGCGATGTTTCTACTAAAACTATCCTCTGTGCACTTATGATATTTTACACAGCATTGCTTTGGATCAAGGAACTCCACAGAAAAATAAGTGAGACAATGGGTCCATATTCAGATAATTAATTGGTCTTATCATGGTCCCCACCATCTTGAGGTTGCTGGTTTGACAGAATGGTGGAATGGCCTTTTACGAAAAAATATTTTTTTGAGAAAGAGAAAGAAAGAGGGAGAGAGAGAGAGAGAGAGAGAGAGTGCACAAGGTGGGAGGGGCAGAGAGAGAATCCCAAGCAGGCTCTGCACTGTCAGTGCAGAGGCTGGCACAAGGCTTGATCTGAACCCGTGAGATCATGACCTGAGCCAAAATCAAGAGTCAGATGCTTAACCAACTGAGCCACCCAGGCACCCCCTTTTTTTTTTAAGTTGTTGGGGTTTTTTGTTTTTGTTTTTGTCTTGTTTTGTTTTTTGGACTGAACTTTGGAAGACTCAATTATAATACCTGCTAGGTGGCAATATTTGTAGAGCTTGGACAAGATTCTCCAGAAGTCAGCTCTGAATCAGGATCCCATATATGGTGCTGTTTCTACCATAGCCAAGATTCACAGGTCTAGGAATCAAGGAATTAAAATGGAAATTCCATTTGGAATGGAATCTCACTAATACCCCTGCTGACCAACTAGCAAAAATTTTTCCTTCCGTTCCTACAACCTTATGTTCCATTGTCCTAGAGGTCTTAATTCCAAAGAGAGAAATACTTCCACAAGGAGACACAACAAATGATGCCCTTGAACTGGAAATTAAGACTGTAAACCAGACACCTTGGGCTTATTGTGGTTCTAAATCAATATTCAAAGAAGGGAGGTACTGTGTCTATAAGGGTGATTGCTCCTGATTACCAAGGGGAAATTGGACCACTACATTACATTACAGAGATAAAAAGAGTATGTTTGGGATCCCTGAGGGTATCTCTTAATCCATGATTAAGGTCAATGGAAAACTACAACAACTCAATCCAGACAGGACTACTAGTGATTTCATGAATGGAAGTTTGGGGCACTCCACCAGGTAAGGAAGCACAACCATGTAAAGTATTTACTGAAGGTAAAGGGAATATAGAATGGGGAGTTGAAGAAGGTAGTCATAAACACTAGCTACAACCAGTTACAAAACCAAGGACCATAATTGTCATGCATATTCCTACTTACTTTTTAATGAATATGTATGTGTTAATATATAAATATGTATATGAAATACAGAAATATATGTATCTACATACATATTAAGCAAACATCTTTGTTTTCTTCCCTGTTTTATAATGTAGGACATATTATACAACATCATTATGTAAAATAAGACATATTATGTAAAATAAGACTGTATACCATCATATTTAATGTAACAACATGTATTGATTTAGTATTTAAGAAGTGTTAATTTTACATCATAGTAAAATTATGGACTATCAAGAAACATTATGGGATATCAAGAAAAATAAACATCATTCAAGGACTTTACCTCCTCTTCTGGGGAAGGGATTAATGAATTTTGAGTTGTATGCAGGATAGTTCTATCATGTTAGGCTGAATTATCACCCTGTTATTTATCTGAAAATTTAGTATGGTTTAAGGAGATGTGTATGGATGCCAAGGTGACAAGAGATGGACTTGTGACAGTTAATTTTATGTGTCAACTTGACTGGGTCATGGGATGCCCAGATATTTGGTTATACATTTGATTAAACACTATTCTGGGTGTATAATCTCTGGAAGAGATTAATATTTGAAAAAATAGATTGAGAAAAGCAGATTTCCTTCCTAATGTGGATGGGCTCACCCAAACTGTTGAAAGTCTGGACAGAACAAAAAGGCAAAGTGAGAGAGGATTCCATCTCCATCATATGGTGGGAACTTACACCATATGTTCTCCTGGTTCTCAGGTCTTCAGCCTCTTACTGGAATTATATCATCAGCTTTCCTGGGTCTCCATCTCTGCTTTCTGCTGCAAATTTGGGACTTCTCAGCTTCCATAGTTGGTGTAAACCAATTCTAATAATAAATCTCTCTCTCTCTCTCTCTCTCTCTCTCTCTCTCTCTCTCTCTCAATGTATAATATATAATTCTATTTCTCTGGAGAAAGGATTGAAGAGCAGGGCTTCAACAATGGTCAGATGGCTTTGGCAGCAGAGCAGTATAGCAGTTTGCCCTGGAGCAACAGCACTCCGCCTTCCTTAAGGCTGAACACACATGTACCTATTCCACAGGGTGCTCCCGGCTGCTTGGGGAGATTCTCAATTCAGATGCACAGAACCCTTGGAGATGTTTGGGTTTGCATGATTGAAATGATGCTGTCCTAGGTAAAAAAAGATTATTTGGTATGTAACAATCACTGAAATAGACATTCCTTGATTTATTTTTCATTTTTCAGTTTATTAATTGAAATTTTTATGAGATAATTATAGATGCACATGCAGTTGTAAGAAATAAATACAGAGAGATTCCTTTTTATAAGCATTCTTAAAAAAATTTTTTTAATGTTTTTTATTTACTTTTGAGAGAGCGAGCGAGCGAGCGAGCAGGTGAGGATCAGAGAGAGAGGGAGACACAGAATCCAAAGACAAATTCCAGGCTCTGAGTTAGCTGTTAGCACAGAGCCTGACGCGGGGCTCGAACCCACTAACGCGAGATCATGACCTGAGGTGAAGCCGGACGCTCTACCAACTGAGCCACCCAGGCGCCCCAGAGAGATTCCTTGTATACTTTCCCCCCAATGGTAACATTTTGCAAAATTACAGTAAAATATTACAAGCAACATGGGCACCTGGGTGGCTCAGTTGGTTAAGCATCCAATTTTTCATTTGGGCTCAGGTCATGATCTCACAATTGGTCATGAGATCTTCCTTGGCTCTTGAGCATGGAGCCTGTTTAAGATTCTCTCTTTCCCTCTCCCTCTCCCCTTCCCAACCTCTCTCTCTCTCTCTCTCTCAAAAAAAATATTACAACCAATATATGGACATTATTACAATCTGATTTTTTTCAGATTTTCCAATTTTACGTTAACACACATTTCTGTGTGTTCATGTATACATGTATGGGTATGTGTGTGTTCTAAATGATTTATTACTTGTGTAGGTTTAGGCATCTGCTACTATAGTCAAGATACTGAACAATTCCAACACCACAAAGGTCCCTCCTGCTGCTGTTTTATAACCACACTCAAACCCCTCCTGTCTCTGTCCCTCCCTGTCCCTAAACACTGGCATCCACTAACACTGTCTTCCATTTATAAAATTTTCTAATTTCACAAGTGTAATATAAATTGAGTAATATAATACATAACCTTGGAGACTGTTTATTTTTTTTACTTTCAGCACCATCCCCCAGCCACTCATCCAAGTCTTGGAATTCATCAATAGTTTATTCCTTTGTATTGTTTGGCAATATTCCACAATTTGTTTGATCATTCATCTGTTGAAAAATATCTGGGTTATTTCAATTTTTTTACCACTACAAATACAGCAGTTAGGAATATTTGTGTACAGGCTTTGGTGTGAACACAAGTCTTTATTTTTCTGGGATAAATGCCCAAGAATGTCATTACCTGGTTGTGTGGTAATTGCATGTTTATATTTGTAAGAAACTGTTAAACTATGTTCCAGAGTGGTTGTATCATTTTACATTTCTGTTGCAATGTATGAGTGAACCAGTTTCTTCACATTCTTGTCAATATTTGGTGGTGTCATTTTTTAAAATTTTAAACATTTTGATATAGTTGTCTAGTGATATCTTATGAGTTTTTTATTTCCCCAATTTCTAATAATGCCGAACATCTTTTCATGTGTTTCTTTGCCATCTGTATATTCCCCAAGATAAAATGTCTCTTCATATCTTTTGCTATCCATTTTCTATTAGAATTGTCTTTTTACTGCTGAGTTTTAAGAGTGCTTTATATGATCTAGCTGCTAGTCCTTTGTCAGATATAAGATATATGCTTTATAAGAATTTTCTCCCAGTCTGTAAATTTTCTCTTCATCTCTTCACATATGCTTTCACAGAGTAAGTGTTTAATTTTGATGAGGGGAGTTTCTCAATTTTTCCTTCTATGCATTGTGCTTTTGGTGTCAGTTAAGAACTCCTGGAGATTTTCTCATGAGTTTTTTTTTCTATAAGTTTTAGAGGTTTGCATTTACCTCTAAGTCTATGAATCCATTTTGAGTACATTTTTTGTATAAAGTGGGGTATTTGAGTTAAGGAGTTTTTGTTTGCTTTATTTCTTTTGGTTTATGAAAATCAATTGCTCCAGCAATAATCATAGAATAGTTAGTCCTTCCTCCACTGAAATGCACCTTTGTTAAAAGCCGTTGAGATATTTGTGTACATATATTTTTGAATTCTCTATTCTATTCTATTCATCTAAGTGTATCCCTCTGCCAATACTGTGTCTTCATTACTTTATCTAAATAGGAAGCTTTAATATCCTGTAAAAGGATTCCTCCCACTGCATTCTTTTTTGTCAATATTACCTTAGCTCTTCTAGGCCCTGTGTCTATCAATATATATTTTAGAATAAGTTTTCCAAAGCTTATTGTTTTCAAAACTCCTTGATGGGATTTTGATAGAAATTACGTTAGACCTATTGATCAATTTGGGGAGAATTGGCATCTTTAATATATTAAAGTCTTCCAATTCATGACACAGTACTCTCCATTTACTTATGTATTTTCTGACTTTCTTCATCAGCATTTTATAATTTTCAGCATATAGGACCTGTATGTTTTTGGTTCACAGCATACGTAAGTACATATTTCATTTTCTTTGGAGTAATTATAAAGAGCATTGTATTTTTCATTTCAGCTTCTGAATGTTACTTGTTACTATATAGAAATACCATTATATTTTGTGCACTGATCTGGTATACTGTGACCTTGCTGAATTAATTTATTATAGGAGATTTTTGTAGATTCCTTGTGATTTTCTATGTAGAAAATAATGTCATTTGCAAATAAAGTAGTATTATTTCTTCCTTTCCAAACTGCACATCTTTTATTTCCTTTTTTTGTCTCCCTGCAGTGGTTGGAATTTTGAGTGCTATGTTACATAAGAATGGTGAGAACAAACATACTTGTCCTGTTCCTGATTTTAGAAAAGTATTCAGTTTTTTACCATTAAGTATGTGATTAGCTGTAGGTTTTTTACATTCTCTTTCTTAAGTTTTGGAAGTTTATTACTAACTTGCTGATAATTTTATCATGAATGGTGCTAGATTTTGTCAAATGTTTTTTTTCTATGCCAGTTGCTATGATTATATGATTTTTCTTATTTAGCTAATTATATTGATTAGCTATGGTTAATTACATTGATTACTTTCATCAACTTTAATATTGAGTCAGTCTTACATACCCAGGATAAATCCCACTTGATCATCCTTTTTATATGTTATTGGATTCTGTCTGTAATACATTAAGGATTTTTCTTTCTAAGTTCATGAAAGATAGTAGTCTCAGTTCTCTTTTTATTGTACTGTCTTTGGTTTATTTATCAAGTAATAAAGGCCTCATAAAAAATTAGTAATTCTTCCCTCTATTTAAATTTTCTGTAAGAATTTGTGTACAAGTAGTGTTAATTCTTTAAATGTTTCATAGAATTCTCCAGCGTAACTATCCAGGCCTGGAGATTTCTTTTGGGGAAATTTTCAGTTGCCAAGTACATTTATTTGTCTCTTTCTTTTAAATCACAGTATTATGAGCAAATGGTTTAAAATCAGTAGGGCTATAATAAAAAGGAATAGATCTATGCCCACCCTTGCTCACCTACTGTCCTAGTTCCCAACACCTACTTGTTTTTAATTCTTCAACCACATACTTTATGTCTCTAAACAAACTGCTTTATATAGCCTTTTTTCATTTACTAATTTTACATGATATCTGTTGACTTTCTTCCAGGATAGATGGGCTTTTGGTTCATTTTTATGCCCTCTCATTCCTGCTTCTCCCCACAGCTTTTAATTTTCTTAGAATTAAAACACTCTCTTCAATAACTTCTTTGGAATGGTTTTGGGAGATTATTTTCTGAATTCTTTCATGTAGTTTCCTCTATCTTAAACTTATAAAGTATTGTACTTAAACCCCCATTCATTGGCCTATCAACTTCCAACAGTTTATCTTGTCCCCCACTTCATGAGATAATGATACCCCACCTCTTTCCTCCTTTGCTTCCTCTCTTCTTCCTTCAAACTTCTATCAGCTCACCTTTGCATTTACTTTATCAACACGGATAGCTTTCCATTCTGTTTCATAGCCATATTAAATCTTCTGCACTTGACATACATTATAATTATAAAATATTAAAACTATAAATAGCATTTTCATTATCATGGACTAAATTTTATAATGACAAAGCCAACATGTACATTCTAAATACATTTCTCTTTCTCTGATCTTGATCCTTGTTAACTTTTATAATCCTGATCCTTGTTAACTTACTTATTGCTCTAAAGTATACCATATTTTAATGTGCTTTATATCTGGGACATAACTTTTTTGTAGAGTATTTTTGTTTATTTAATTTTCCTGGGCATTTTTTATTGTATTTTTTCTAGTTGGAAGAGGAAACATGTACCTTCTTCAACACAGTCTAGTGATTTAGAGTATGACATCTGGAATTACTGCCTGGATTTGGATCCTGGATCTACTACTACTTAACTGTGTGACCTAAAGCAAATTATCTTACTTCTCTGTGTCTTGGGTTTTCTCATCTTTAAATGTAGATGATGATAATAGTACTTGTCTCATATAGCTGTAAGAAGATTCAATGAAATAATAAGAATAATGTATTTAGGACAGTGGGGCACTGTGTGAAAGTGCATTCATAAATGTTAGCTATATTTTTGCTGTCATCACCACCATTAACACCATCCTTATCATTTTTACTATTATATCTCAACTTTTCACATAACATTTGCTGCTTGCAATAAATTACACATGATGTTGGGAAAACTAGACAGCAATATGTAAAAGAATGAAACTGGACCAATTTCTTACACCATACACAAAAAATAAATTCAAAATGGATGAAAGACCTAAATGTGAGACAGGAAATCACCAAAATCCTAGAGGAGAACACAAGTAGTAGACAGAGGCCATAGCAACTCTTTACTAAATATGTCTCCTGATGCAAGGGAAACAAAAGCAAAAATAAACTATTGGGATTTCATCAATATTTGTTATTTTAAGATTCTTCTAGAAGATTACTGACTTCCAATTTTGATGACTGCAGTTTTTTATTTGTTTTTGTTTTTTAATAGACTGTTGTATAACTTCTCATAAAATTCATTTTCAATGGATTTTTTCCACTTTTTCTTTAATTTCACAACTTCTTGTTTCTTGTGTTTCATGTGAATCTTTTACAAGTATTTCTTCAAAAATAATGATTTTAAAGTAAGATCTTCAAGTTCTCGTGTATCTGAAAATGGCTGTAATTTTACTTTAAATTCAATATCATCTTCCTTTGGAATACTGAAGACCTTGCTTTATTGATTTTTAGCATCTTTATTGTCCATGTGATTTTTCCTCCCTTACAAGTATCCTGGCTTACTATTTGGAAGCTTTTATTGATCTCTTTGCAATTGAAGTTCTGAAATATTGTGGGGATATGTTGAAGCATGTATCATTTTTTACTCTTTCTCATTGGCCTGTGTGAACCTTTAGAATTTAGAGACTTCTAACTCATTTATCTCTGTGATTTTCTTTGTGCTTTTTTTTTTTTTTTTTTTTTTTTGGTGGAACTCCTACTAATCGGGTGTTGGAATTCTTGGATTGATCTTCCTATGTTTACCACTTTTGTTTATATATATTTTTTGCTTTATAGATTCTCTCTATTTGCTCCATATTGTGAAGATTTTCTTGTCTTTGTCTTCCACCTCTTATAATTTTTATATAAATTCATCAATCATATTTTCACTTTTAAGAGCTGTTCCTTATTCTCAAAACGTTTTTTTTTTTTTCAGAGAAGTTTACTCATGAAGCTTACTTTATGAAGTCAGTATCTCCTTAAATCCAGATATCTCCCACTCAACATCAGTAACTCATTCATGAAAATGAGGCACTGTGTAAAATATGGACTGGTAGCCCATTTTCCATTTTTTAAAAAGCCAAATTAAACTCCCAACAGATTTCCTTAAGTGTAACTTGTAACTAAAACACAGTAAAACCATCATGTACTATATAAAATGTCTAGAATAATGCTTTTGATTGAAAAACAGTAGAGTAATTGTTATTAAATGGTTTGTATGCATGCTGCTCTATATGCAGCATTTTCATGGTGCATTATTAACATCTCCTTTCAAACAAGACATAGCAAATAGCACACATAAATTAATATATTAGAAAATGAAGGTAAAATTTGCATCAAAACACGGCAAATATCTGGGGTGTCTTATGAAGAAAGGAACAGACTGGAAATTTGAAAGAGGAGGAGGGTTGAAGTATAATCACTGTCATTCATTGTGGAAAGTAAAGTCCTGGGTAAGCTGGGTTGTAAAGGTGCAATTACAGGAAACTATGAAACTGAGAAGCTGACAGAGTCTTTATCCCTCTTGTGCTGTGGTAGAGACTACTAAATGGATCTTCAGTGTGGCAGATGACACTTCAGGATGAAAAACTACAGAACAGTGCTTTATTTACTCTCCTCTAGTTCATGTTTATAGAATTCTTCGCGTGGTGTAAGAAATATCAAGCAATAATATCTCCACCAACTTCAAGGGCAATGATTATCATTGTATCTGTATAGCCCGCAAATTATTTTCAGCAAGCAATGTCTAGTGGTTTAATTGAATGCTTTCCAGGTTATCACTGTGATTAATTTTTCCAATGGATATCCCAAACAAGTTCAATACTTGTTAATTTATCAGCATGACATTTAAAAAATTCTTCAGTGTCTTCCTCATTGACCTCTTCTCAAAGCCAGTCTTCTTTGCAAGTGTTAACAAAGAGTTGCAAAGAATGGCTCATTTGAAAGAATGAATAGAATGATGTGATGTTTTTCTCAGTGTCAGCAACATTTGGCACACATCCCTTTGTGGACACTAGGCATGATTTTCAAAATATCTATTTGTAATGTTGTTCTACCAACTATATTTGGAATATAGCTCAAGAATTTTTCTATGTATCATTTTGTTTAAAATGTTTTATTAATTTGAGGGACATAAAATTTTCTCCCAATAAATGGAGAGTTATTATATATGCCTAGGGTGATTGTGTTATTTTCCTATTGCTGCTGTAACAAATAACCACAATCTTAGTGGCTTAAAAGTACATAAATTTATATCTTACAATTCTTTAAGTCAGATATTTAAAATGGGTCTTTAGGGCTGCATTCCTTTTGAAGGCTCTAGGAGGGAATCTGTTTCCTTGCCTTTTCCAATGTCTAGAGACTTCCCACATTCCCTGGCCCAGGCCCTGCATCACTCTGATTCCTGACACTTGTCACATTTCTTCTCTACCTTTGACACTCCTGACTTCCTTTTATAAGTACCCTGTGATTTAATTGGGCCCACCCAGATAATCCAGGATAATTTCCCCATCTCCAGATCTTTTTCCCATGTAGAAGCCCTTTTGCCATGTAACATAATTATAGTAGAAGTAGACAATTGTAGACATTATAATGTAGAAATCTTTGAGGGACTAATGTTCTGTTTTACAACATAAAATTAACATGACAATATCATACAGTGAATTAACATGGCCAAGATGTCAGTTATCTCTGAAACAATACACAAAATGAATACAATACCTATCAAAATTCCAGGGGGATTTTTAGGAAATTAACAAACATTTTTAAATGCATATGGAAGAATAAAAGTCCATACATAGCTAAATCAACTCTGAAAAAGGAGGTGAGGGGAACCTGGATGGCTCAGTCGGTTGGGTGTCCTACTTCAGCTCTAGTCATGATCTTGTGGTTCATGGTTTCCAGCCCCACAATGGGTTCACTGCTGTAAGCCTGTCAGCATGGAGGTCACTTCAGATCCTCTGTCCCCCTCTCTCTGCCCTCCCCAGCTTGCTCTCTCCCAAAAATAAATACATATTTAAAAAAGAAAGAAAAAGGAGGTTAAATGAGTAGGAGACTTTCCTTACGCAATATGTAGATATGCCAGTAACCTTTGCAATAAACACTACAGCACTGGTGTGGGCATAGGCAACTAGACAATGTTTCAAAACAGAAATTTAAGAAGAAGATAGGAAATTGATTTATAATTAAAATGGCACCACAGATCAGTGGGTAATTATAAACTGTTTATAGGTGGTGTAAAGAAGACTAGCTCTCTACACAGAGAAAATTAAACCGAGATGCCTATCCTACATCATATACAAAAGTTAACTCTAAATAGAGAAATTATCTGCTGTATATAAAAGTATTAAATAAATATATGAATATGCATAGATGGCAAATGAGCCCATATCTGAAGACAGAAGCAGTCACCATCAGTTGGTTACACTTTCAGCAGGCACTTCTAGATAGATATTCTGACTCCCATTCCCAAAACAGGGAATGTATGTGCTCGGAATTCCAAGATCTAGCCCCAGATTTCAGGCCCTAGAAAGCACTGATTCTCAAACTTGGCTACTTGTAATAACCTGGAAATCTTTAAAAGAAATCAATGTCTAAATCTCACACTGAGAGAATGTAATTTATGGGATATGAGTGAGGCCTTAGGGTTTTAAAAAGCTCCCAGGTGGTTTTAATATGTAGTGAAGTTTGAGAACCACTGGGGTGGAAATGTATTTGAGAGTGAGCCTTCACTTCAAGGTCTACCTTTCGAAAATTGCTTCTAACTATAGGGGTATGGGGTGGTGGGAAGGACTTGGAAGGATATTCTCAGTCTATCACATTGATTTTACATTCTATATTCTATCTTCTCACTCATTTACGCATTTGTTCATTCATTCACCTATGGGTCATATACTATTTAAGGCTTTTTTTAAAGTGTTTTTTTTAAGTCTATTTATTTATTTATCTTGAGAGAGAGAGAGTGAGAGCTCATGCATGTGAATGGGGGAGGGGCAGAGAGAAAGAGAGAAGGAGAGAGAGAATCCTAAGTAGGCCCCATGCTGTTAGCACAGAGCTGTATGCGGGGCTGAAACTCATTAACCCTGAGATCATTACCTGAACCAAAACTAAGAGTCAGACACTTAACCGACTGAGCCACCCAGGGACCCTGAGGCTTTTTTAATTCATACAAAGACAAACATAAACACTCCCAGCTGTTCTTCATGGAAAGAGAACAGACATTAAACAATATTCCACAAATAAACATTTAATTACAAAGTAGTATTGCAAATAATTTTTTTTTAATACAGATAAGGATAAAGGAATCAAAATATTTAAAAACCAAAAGCAAAATGTTGGGGTGTCTGAGTGGCTAAGCCAGTTAAGCATCTGACTCTTGATGTTGGTTCAGGTTATGATTTTGCAGTTGGTGGGATGGAACCCTGCATCAGGCTCTGTGCTGATGGCATGGAGCCTGCTTGGGATTCTCTCCCTCTCTTTCTGCTCCTCTCCCACTCATGCTCTCTCTCTCTCTCAATTTAAATAAGTAAACATTTTTAAAAAACATTTAAAAAATGAACTAAAGCTGATTGAGAAATGACAAAAGAAAAATATACATTAAAGCAATAGTGGCAAGTAATACCTAGAAGGCCATCTATTGTTTATCATCTACATTACAAGGGATACAAGTGAAGTATGCTGGTAATTGTTAACAATCAGCTCTCAGGTAAAAACAAAAAAGATCAGGATTTGCAATGCTTGCAAAATTTTCCTTGTGTAAATACTCTCACCGTGGCCAATTCCAAACTATCAAGACAGTGTCAGTGGATGTGGAATTGGTAGGAGATGCACACAGTTGGTTCTCATGAACTGGTACAAGCTAGCTCTAGCACACTATCAGATATGTAATAACATTCAAGTAAATTATAATTAAAAATAATGCCAATAAATATATGTTTAATGACTTCTTTTCTGATTTTGTTTTCTGTTCTTTCTCTGTTGTACCTGAATCACTATTCTTGGGAGTTGTAAAAGGTTGTGTTTCATAGATAAATTCTTGTGATAGTTAATTTGATGTCAATTTGACTGGATCATAGGATGTTCACATATCTGGTTAAGCAGTATTTCTAGGTGTGTCTGTGAGGTTGTTTCCAAAAGAGATCAGCATTTGAATTGGTGAGCTGAGTAAAGCACATGGTCCTGACCAACAGGAGTGAGCATGATTTAATCCGCTGAGAACCTAAATAGAACAAAAAGGCAGAGGAAGGTTGAATTTGCTCTCTGCCTGCCTGCTTGAGCTGAGGAATTGATTTTTCTTCTTCTGCCCTGGACATCTCTGGTTCTCAGACCTTCAGACATGGACTGGAATCTACACATTGGTTCTCTACCTCTTAGGCCTTTGAACTGCCAACACCAGTGGCTTTCCTGTATCTCCGGCTTGCAAACAACAAGTTGTGGGTCTCTTCAGTCTCCATAACTATGTGAGCCAATTCTTATAATAAATTATAATAGTATAGAACAGTACAGTGTGTGTGTGTGTGTGTGTGTGTATGTATGTATACACACACACAATGGAGAACTATTTACCTGGAGAACTAATATGTTATCTTTCATCTTTTTCTCTGCACTGTTCTCATTAACTTCTAGAATTTTGCAACTGCATGAAATTCAATCTCTGATCTCTCTGCTCTCTCTTCTTTTGTAATTGTTTAGTGTCCTATGCCTGCCAGAAGTGTCCTTGGCTGAGAAACTAGTGATGATGTTCAAAGTTAAAAGACTAACTGTCATTCCAGTAATATTTATTGAGCATTTGCCATGTGCCACGTATTGTTCTGGCAAGCATTAACTCAAGACATAAACACCATAGCAATCCTCATAGCAACACTATAAGGTAGGAATTGTTATTATCTCCAGCTGTGGAAAGAAACGAGGACTAAAGCAAATTTCCTAAGGTCATTCCTATGTCCCATATGATGGAGCAAGCAGTCTCTGGCTTCAGAGTCTATGCTCTTAGCTGCCGTGAAAAACAGCCCCTAAACCACAGGTTTTCAGTAATTAGTGCAGGCTTTACAAAAGAAGTGCGTATTCAGTGTGTCTCACTGGTTTGGAAGCATCAGTGCTATTTCTTTCTTTCTTTTTTTTCTTTTACATTTTATTTATTATTGAGAGACTGAGAGAGACAGAGAATGAGTAGGAGAGGGGCAGAGAGAGAGGGAGACACAGAATCTGAAGCAGGCTCCAGGCTCTGAGCTGTCAGTACAGAGCCCGACGCAGGGCTCAAACCCACAAACTGTGAGATCATGACCTGAGCCAAAGTCGTATGCTTAACCGACTGAGCCACCCAGGTGCCACACAATGCTGTTTCTTTTAAATTACTTCACTACTTGCCCAATTAATACAACTCTATTAGCTACCTGTGTGTTTATTTAGACTTGGAAGATGTTGATTATCTCTATTCCTTCTTTTCCACATCTCATCTCTACACTTTCCACATTTTTTATTGCTTCCCGCCCTGTTTTTATAAACACTAGTTTTTCAAATCTTATTGGGGTAATATTTTCCTAAAATTTATTTGAGTGGTGGGTGTCCTATGCCCACCAATTTACTAATATCTAATGTAACACAGTCTGAAAACTATATTACATTATCCACAGAGAGTACACGATACTTTTTTTTCAATAAAAGCTCTGTTTTTATTAATAATAGTAATAATAGTAGTAAAACTACTAAAAAATAGTAATAAGTAATAGTAATAAAAACAGAGCCAGGAGGCCCTAGGCAAAAATCATATGTAAGACAGCCATTCTTCCACTCAGCCACCACTTTTTGGCATAATCTAATCTAAACAGTTTGCCTTTGTCAGTCTCATTTACACCTACACATTCAAAAATGGATTTTAAAAAACTTACTTTATTAGAAACCACAGGTAAATTGATTTTTCAATTATCTGTGTTCTTTATAAATTGCATCATCAATTCCTCCAGTTTAGTAACCCAAACCTGAGAGTTGGTTAAAACAAAGTATAGCCACTATGTAGCAACAGACCCAAATCAAAGCACTGCTGAGTTCTGCTGGGTCTAACATGTTTATGGTCAACTGGACTTACTCTAACCCGACTCCCTTTCCAGCAGTGTTCTGACCGCAACCCACAATAAGAAATACCTTTATATTACATACACACACATACACATAAAGGTATTTCCTACTGTGAGTGTATGTGTATGCGTGTGTGTGTGTACACAT
The DNA here is from genome assembly GCA_028646485.1 of Cryptoprocta ferox. Classification (NCBI taxonomy): domain Eukaryota; kingdom Metazoa; phylum Chordata; class Mammalia; order Carnivora; family Eupleridae; genus Cryptoprocta; species Cryptoprocta ferox. Next base: position 95,801,164 of record CM053567.1, read on the forward strand.
ACAACCAAAAGTTTTATTATGTAAATTATCTTTGATATTCTCTATTCTATTTGTGTTTTTTTCTTCCATTGCTAATCCTGACTCACCAAATGACTTCATGACACATTCATAGGTTGCAACTCATACTCTGAAATTCACTGCATTAGAATAGTGATGCCTCTGTTCCAAAATGAAGTTCAAACTCCTTAACATAGTAGTAGAAGGCTCTTCATGATCTGTCTTCCTTTTCTCTCCAGCTTCATCTCTCACCACTTTCCGTTTGAATGCTAAACTCCAGGGCTACGGAGCTACTTATATTTTCCAGGAAGCCTAATGTCTCTCAAAATCTTTACACAATCTACACCGTGTACTGTTCACCCTTGTATCTTCAGTTCAACATTGTGGCTGGCATCTACTAGACAGTCAATAAATATTACTTGGATGAGTAAATGAATGAATAAATGAATAAATGGAATAAGTTCTATCAAAATCTATTTAAAGAATATCTTTCGACAGCAAAATCCCATTGATTTCACTCTGAAAATCCACACATAGGCTACAGAAAGGAGAAGAAGCATTCAATAACCTAGAGGTTTATTAAGGGAAATGTCATGTCTGAAAAACCAGAGTAAACAGTTTCGTAAAAGCTTATTTACTCAGGAAATTTTCACCCATTCAATTTGGATCAGCTTGATATTTGTCACAACAAATCAAGCAGATAAATAAAGTTGATTGTGTATAAAATTCTGTGCCCTTTTTGGTATAATGATGACTTGGGAAAATAAGCAGTAATGGCATAAGTCCTGGTTACTCTAGTAACTGCCTCTGTGGTACAATAGGTAATCAAAGAGAAGTATTTAGCCATTCTATTTGCTAATGAAAAGTGCTCAATGGTAGCCTTTCACCATTGGTCAGAATAATCTATCCAGTGTTCATCAGAAGCAAAAGTGAAACACAGCAATGGTATATTATAAACCAGCCTCAAACTCCCTTGTGTATATGGACCACATGCGTAGTAGCCCCGTGATGGGGTCTGAGACTGTTTCTAATAAGATTCCAGGTGCTGCTGATGCTGCTGGTCCACAGAGCAGATTCTAAATGGCAAGAAAAGTACACAGTATATTGAAGACTTTCTATTTTGCTGCTAGGGAACACTATTTCCTGGCTCATTTCTGTTACCAAGGTAATGGGGCCACACTTGGGTCCTACCACTACTTGACCTAATGACCTCTTCCGCCTGGCAGAACTGTTTTAGCAAAGGAGCAGCCTCTCCTTCCCTTAGGCTCTTTCTAGACACTGAGCTCCTTTTCCCTTTTCAAATTAAAGGAACCAGTACAGTTTGTCCCCAAATAACGTTTCTTCTAGTTACCAGGGAAGCAGCACTTTTTATTTACCCCTTTATTTTAGGAACTTAAAAAAAACCTTCAATTGTCTAATACTCTACCACTGCTACTACCTAGAGCTGAAAACATGTTGAAAAGATGTATAAAAACCATGCAGTACCCAAATAGCTCAGTATACAACTTTGAGTTGTATGCTTCTCACTGAAGAACTTTTTTTGTTAGAGATGTCCTTAAAGTTTTTAATGAAAGATAATCAAATTCCATTCCCATATAGTCAGTTTCCCATCTGTCAGTAACAACTGTAAATCAAGATTTTCTGATAGTATTAGAAAAATGTGGATTTTTTCCCCAGTTCTCTTCCCTTTTAAAAGTTTTTTTTTCCTTTTCCTTTTTGCTATATACCTTTCTCCAGGAAGAGAGAAAAACGGTGCAAGTGTACTGAGTTGTTTTAAATACAGGAAAAGTCTTTCTTTGACATGTTTACTACAAGAAAGACCATTGAAAATGAAGTCTGACAAGGATAAAAAGCAAAGGCAATTTAAATAACTAACCAAGATTCATACTTAGCTGACTTGAAATTCTCATCACTGTTATTGAAATAACTTCACAAACAGATCACAGAGAACTGTTCTTTCAAAAATTTGAGAATTTCACAGATAGGTTAAAGACATGAATTAGTCAGTTAACGTCTCTGGACTCCACGCAAGCCTCGTGCATTTTGCAGCCGCTAGGGATTTCCTAAAGAAGGAGACAAAACTACATCCTCTCTCAGGCCAATCCTGCCAGGCAAATGCACTGCCTTTTCTCTCCGCCTCTGCTGAAGGAGAAGTCCCATATGGGTCACATGAACCCCACCCATTCCTCCTAGACCTTTGCTGACTGAACCACTTGGGCCCGAAGTCTAAGCCAAGTCAAATTCCTTCTCTTTGGGTCAAGACATAGGAACTAGAATAAGGATGCACTGTGAGGTGAAGCCAATGGATATATAGAAAAGCCATGAGTAAGAGAGGGGACCACAAGAGTTATGAGAAAGTAGAAAATCCAAATACAAATATGACAGGGATAAAATTAGTGTATGAGTTTTCCTGGCTTCTTTCTCTCCTCCACCCTTTTCTCTTTAAGTAAAAGACATGCCTGCTGGATAGTTCTCTCTATGGGCTGTTTTATTAACCAGATTGTGTGGAATAATTTGGATCACATATCAGGATGGGATATTTGCATAAATAAGACTGAAATTTAAAGAGAGAGAGGGAGAGGGTAGGAGGCAGAGGGAGGGGGGTAGAGAAGGAATAGAAATAGGGAGACTGAGAAAAGACTGATGAGGATGAATGGAAGGAAGTAGGTAGTAAAAATGCCCACAAGGTAACTGAAGCATATGTTCTTAATCAAGGGCGGCTTGCTTGGGATGGCAAAGGGAAGATGAGAGACCTTGTTGTCCTGGATTACAAGATGAGGGCACAAGTCAGTGACAGCTTTTGTATTAATATTAGTGTGGCAACACTACAGTCTTGGGTTTTCTGAAAAGACATATGATCTTTCCAAGGTGAAAAAAACATTTTGTGGGGCACTACTAGGTATAATATTAAAGACCTGAATGAAATGGAAGATACAGGCTTCAAGAAATAATTTTTTGAGTAATGAACCAAAATCTTTTAAAATTTCCTTGATCAAAATTATTTTACTTTAGTGTTGGTCACTGGACTAAGTCTCTTTGAATTTGACACTGTACCAAGCCTGAGCCACTTGGAGCCCTAGGATTTATTTAGCTTTCCAAGAGTAGAAAGCATAAAGGGGAAGATACGTGATGGTAAAACAACTGAATAAACCAATAGATTGAACACCATGGTAGTAAACAGCAATCAGACTTAATAAGCAAACTTTTGTCCAATGGTGGACTGGAGCAAAGTCACATTCATGGCTGAGACCTGGAGATTCATGAATTCCTTATGCTGAACTCCACATCGCTGCTGCTGTGGATCTCACTTCAGTTTCCATGAGACCTACCTGTTACTGTCCTTAAATTCAAAGTAGATCCCTCCCTTATTACAAAAGAGACTTGCCATAACTCCAATTATTTGAGGTAAATTGAATCTTGGTTCCTTGCAACCAAAAAAGCAAAAATACATACAAAAGATAAATACAATCTCATTCTTCTGCAAGTTGCAAAAATAAATACAACTAATTCCTTAAAAGTCTCAGCCATTATTACAATGATGAATGAGATGATATACTTCAATGCATTAAAAAAATATTTATTGAGACCCTACTATGTGATATTGAGAACTTTCTGTTACTGTGAAATTAAATAAATGATGAATAAACAAGAGAGATGAAGTCTTTGACCTTATGGAGCTTACATTCTAAGGGAGGAAACAAAAAATAGGCAAATAGATTGTGTCTTCAAGTCATAAAATTCACATGTATTATTTCCTCAACATTGAAAATCTAATTTGAATATGTGTTCAGTGAATAAGCTGGCTATTTTTGCATCTTGCAAACACAGTGTGAAGATCTATATTTTATACCTAATGATTCTATTTATAGGTAATATAAAATTTTAACATGATCTTGACCAGAGGGATGTTTTATGTCATCAAGTCTTCATTAAATTCATTTTAAGCATTAGACCAGTGCTAATTTCAAAGCTTCATCACTCTGCCTTAAAAAAAAAAAAGTAAAACTTTTCTTCCTCAGAATCCACTGAAGAAATCACCGGTTGGGACAGGTCTATATTGATACTAAGATTAGATTTTGACTCAATAAAATTCCTCCTCATAAAAAATAAATCCCTTATTGTTTGTAGATATTGCAGTAGGGGGAAAGTTTTAAAAAGCCACACATGTTGCTCTATCCATAGAATAACTTGACAGTACTTCTAAACCTGAGTCAATATGGACTTCTATGAATATGTGTTATGTGCTAGGGCTCCAAGCTTTAGTACACAGGTGGGCAGAGCCACTGAGAGTCAATGTGCAGGAGTCTGTCCTGAAAATTTCTGAGGAAAAGACCAGGATAACTTTTCATTTCAGAAATTTGTCCTCCAGATCCCAGAACTAGCATATGAGGTCTAACTATGTAGGCAAAACTGTGCACAAATGAGGAAGAAACAGGTGATGAAACACAACATGTTGCAGAAACAGAAATCATGCCCTATTCCAGTATAGCTGGGATGGCTCTGTATTAATACTAGTGTGGCAACGCTGTGCCTACAGTCTGCAGTGTCCTGGAAAGACACATGGCCTTGCAAGGAATTACAAAATCTGTATCAGACCCAACAAATCTTTTACCAACTAAGCCTCCTTTCAGGATATATTACTGCTTCTGCAATAAATGAAAGCAAGTCCTGTTTTCTGTTTTATGAGTACAAATGATTAGTTTGGCTTTTCATTGTTTGAGTAAAGAAGTAAATATTTTCATGGTAATTATTTAAGACTTTATTAACAAAAATAAGTTATGCATGTTATATAATAAGTTATATATAAGTTATATAGTTGTTCTATATAAGTGCATATCACATGTCTTTGAGAAATTAATATTGCAATTACAGTTTTTCAACTCTATCATTCTTATTGTCTATAAACCAAATTAAAATAAAATTTACATTTTATTTTATTTTAATGTTTATATATTTATTTTTTGAGAGTGAGAGAGAGCACAAGCAGGGGGTAGGCAGAGAAAGAGGGAGAGAGCCAAGCAGGCTCTGCACCATCATCACACAGCCCGATGAGGGGCTCCACCTCACGAACTGTGAGCTCATGACCTGAGTCAAAATCAAGAGTCAGATGCTTAACTGACAGAGCCACCCAGATGCCCTCCTAACATTTAAATAGTAATAATTTGCAGCCGTAAACCACAATTAGCTTCCTTTCATTTGGTACCCACTAGGTGCTGGGTCCTTCACACACAGTGTCATTCATTCTCACAGCAGCCCTATAAAGTGGGCATAGGTTTCCCAAATTTACAGATGAGGAAACTATACCAAGGAGAAATAAAATCATTGTCCCAATGTGAAACACCACGTTTGTCAACCTTCAAGTAACACTGCAGATATTAAATGCACCTCAGTTCAACAAAGAAGAGATTTTTAAATAATTTTTTATACATGCATTGAAAGGGACTTTCAAGCTTGTTTCAAGTTTTGTAGGTGAAAGGTTTTATAGGTAGAAATGTGTAAATATTGCATACTTCATACTGAAATACAATGGGAAATCATTGTATTAATATCCATTAATATTTTTGATAAAATATAGTATGATGTAAATCTTGCATTTTGGTATAATTTCTTCTGCTACATTGACCACTGGGGGGCAACATCATACATTATTTTATAACTTCTCTGCTTGGTCTCCTAATAGGGGCAGATAGAATGCAAGGAAATGTAGTTAATAGTTAATTCAGTAACTTATGAGTCATAAACGGTGCAACAGGATTAGAACCCAGTATTGTCCGCACTAAGCACATATTCATTTTCATTGAGCCAAACTGTCTTTTTACCTCTTTTATTTCTCCTGTGTTATAAGAATACATTACATTTTAAGGAGAAATCCACTAGTCCTTAATAATCTAGAATCTTCCTTGTGCTATAGATGATGTATTTCTCATGTCTTGCCTAGATAGATAAAAACAATAAACAGCTGAGTACTTCAAATTTTTTATACGTTCATTTATTTTTTGAGAGATAGAGTGAGACAGAGCATGAGTGGGGAGTGTCAGAGAGAGAAGGAGACACAGAATCTGAAGCAGGCTCCAGGCTCTGAGCAAGCATTCAGCACAGAGCCCGACGCAGGGCTCGAACCCACCAACCATGAGATCATGACCTGAACCGAAGTCAGACACAACCGACTGAGCCACTCAGGCGCCCCAACACTTGAGTACTTCAAAATTAAGAATTAGAAATCAATCCTCAGGGGTGCCTAGATGGCTCAGGTGGTTAAGTGTCTAAGTTTCTGACTCCTGATTTCAGCTCGGGTCATGATCTCACCTTTCATGAAACTGAGCCCTCATCGGCTCCTTGCTAACAGCACACAGAGCCTGCTTGGGATTCTCTCTCTTCCCTGCTCTCTGCCCCTCCCTCGCTCATGCTCTCTCTCGCTCTCTCTCTCTCTCTCTCTCAAAATTAATAAATAAACTTAAATGAAATCAATCCTTAATTTTAAAGCAGGAGATAAAACAGCAAAATTATCTGTGGATACACATTTCAGTTGAGACAGACAGTTTTAAAAAAAAATGTGAGCCTATAGCTCCAGGACCATCTTTTATACTACCTGACAAAGTCTAAGAATGAAACTGCAATACAGAAGGAAGTGAGGCTGGGCACAGAGAGGAAGGATGGTGGGGCTCCTGAGTTACTGTCAGAGGACCCAGATCCACCTCTGCCAGAAGATAGACATAATCCTGAGCTTTTCAGTCCCATGAGACAGAATATCCCTCCTCCCCACTTTTCTTAAGTTGGTTTAAGATGGGCTTCTCTACTTTAAAAAAGAATTCTAATAAACCAACCACTGGCCAAAAAACATGCTAAGCTATATTCTAGAAAAGCAAATGAAAAGGAGAATTTTTTATGCCTCTTAAGTGCACAATGAATTTTTTCAAATTTTGTCATTGCCAAATCCTTTTGTGTTCCTTTTTTTTAAGGTCACTTATTTATTTTGAGTGCTCAAATGGGGGAGGGGCAGAGAGAGAGAGAGAGAGAGAGAGAGAGAGAGAATCCTAAGCAAGATCCACACTGTCAGCACAGAGCCCAATGACAGGGCTCAGTCTCACAAACTGCAAGATCATGACCTGAGCTGAAGTCAAGTGTCAGATGATTAACTGACTGAGCCACCCAGGCATCCCCTTTTGTGTCCTTATTTTAACCATGAAATGCTGTTGTCCTACGTAGGGAGACGCATACAAATCCCACTGCTGTTACTACCACCCTCCAGCCTCCCAAGAAAATTTAGTGAATTTCTTGACCATGGCATCTTTTCTTCTCACAATGTGCCCATAACTGATTTGAGAGAAGATCACCCAGAGGCTAGCCCCATGCACAACATTTTGTTTGACTTTCAAACTACTGTTGGGCCTCTCTTTGAGTTCTTTATTTTATTTTTTTATACTTCTGTACTTCAGTGAGTCGACTCTTTGTCAAGAGCCTTCATCATTCTCATTAAAAGGTTGTTAAAAAGCCCCAAAATACTGTTGATTTTATATCAGTTTCACCATATTTAAATTTCCCCCAGGAACTCTGAAGTTTCTGAAATGCTATAGGAAAAGAGAAAATTATTGTAACATGTGTAAGTGATGTTTTCTAATCACCAATCAAATAATGAAATAGTTCCAGTCTAATCCCTCTGCTCTGAGCTGGCCCCCCAAATTAAGATCTTTTCACCACATAATAGTTTAACAATTTCCTTTAATAACCCATTTCACAATTTATCAAGCTGAAATCTCTAAAACCTCACCTAAATTTTTTGTGTGGTGTACAGTGTGTTCATTTCTTTTTCACCCTCTCTCCCTCCAGTTCTTACTTCCAGTAAAATCCTTTTTTACAAATATGAAATCTTATGCAAAACCCTATTTATTAACCAGAGAGAAGGGGGCTATTTTGATAAAGCCTGGGAATCCACCTGCTCCACACACACCTGACCAGCCACTGTGGCTCTGGGTAACATGGACTGAATACCTTGCTGTGGGGCATTCTAATTTAAAATTAGAGTTTCAGGGGCACCTGGGCGGCTGAGTTGGTTAAGCGTCCGACTTTTGCTCAGGTCATGATCTCACAGTTCGTGAGTTCAAACCCTGCCTCAGGCTCTGTGCTGACAGCATGGAGCCTGGAGCCTGCTTCAGATTCTGTCTCTCTCTCTCTCTCTCTCTCTCTCTCTCTCTCTGCCCCTCCCCGGCTCTCAGTCAGCCAGTCTCTCTAAAATAAATAAACATTAAAATAACTTTTTTTTATGGTTTTTATTTTTTTATTTTTTTTTTAAACTTTATACTTTATTGTCAGGTTGGTTTCCATATAACACCCAGTGCTCTTCCCCACAAGTGACCTCCACCAAGACCATCAACCCCCTTTAAAAGAATTTTTTTTAATTTAAAAATTTAAAATTAGAGTTTCATTTTCCAGGTGAGAGAACAGTTCTTTTCATCTTTTATTATATGTCAGCCCAACATTTTAATCATTTTTTACTTCTCTCTAAATTGATCATGGAAGACTCCAAAAAAGTCGAGGGCTTTAGAAAAGATGTGATGGGCTGAGTATAATGGGAGAACTGTCTCAGAGTTCCACGTTGGACTCCATTTTATGCAGCTTACTTTTGCATTTTCCAAACATTCTAATTCCGATTGCTTTTTTTATACAACACATAGCAAACTTGTGCTGGCATATGTGGCAGGCACTGTGCTATTTAAGCACTTTATATCTATTATTTCTTTTCAGCTTCACAACAGCCCAAGCCTTGGTGCTGTCAGAATTTACCCAACATCAGTGGTTCTCAACCTTGGCTACAAATTATATTATTGGGGAACTTCTGAAAATTCAATACCTGGGTATCACTTTCAGCTCAATTAAATCAGAATCTCTAAGGGGTAGAAACAGGTATCATTTTAACAACTCCCCAAGTGATTCCATCTGTTGGCAAGAATGAGAACCACTGCTCTAATACGAATTTTCCTATCAGCTACTGAGAAAATTAATTCTTACATTTTCTTACCTAAGCGAGTAGTCTTCAAATGTAGTTAAGTGTATGTGAAAGTACACTTCTCCCAGTGAGGCTGCCATTACTTAGGATATTTTTGGAACTCCTTTTTTGGAATTGCTTTTAGTCAATTTGCCAGTCATGATTAGAAAATTCTTTTCAGTGCCCACAACAGGATTGCAGGGAGATGCATAGAACTCTGGGTGCACACTTCCCCTGGCTGTGACTACACCACCAGCAGGATAAAAGCTGGCAGAGGGTCCTGTGGACTCCTGGCAAGGCCATCAAGGCCTCCCCATATCAATTTATTAATGCTGAGAGCCATAAAGGAGGCTAAGATTAGACATAATTTGCCACCTCCTTCTGGGAAGCCTTTAGAATCAATCCCCCCATGTTTTAAATTCACTTTTATCTCAGTCACCATGAGTCCCATTCTACTAGACCATCCCTTGCCCCTGGACCTAATCTAGACTCTGAATATCCCCCATATGACCCAAGCTCCCCATTCCCCAACACTCCTCTGTGTTTTCTCCACAGTTCACTCTGGAACTCTGACATCAGCAAAATCCTCTGCCTTGTCCATCTTTTCTTTGAATGCCACCTTCCTCTTCCTGCTCTAACTGAAACCTAGCAATTTCACAAGAACACAGCCATCTCTTGACTTACAATATCTCAGTGCACACAGCAGATACTCAGAAAATGCTGAATTCAAGAATGACTCATAGTACTTTTAATAATAGTTTAGACCCTGGGCAGAGAGACAAGGTAGGGTGAGAGAATGGTGGATGCTAATAAAATATCCATCTGTAAATGCCTAGTTTTCAGATCAGAGTGACTATGGCTTATGATAATTAGATACTGATTTCAGAATCATCATCAAAGAAAGGAGAGTCCTGATTGTATCCTCTATGAAGAAATAAACAATGGAAGAAAAGAGATTGAGTACCAGGCTACGGTGGACACACACTCAAAAAATGAGAGAAAGTTTGAGAACCATCAAAGGGCAAAACATAGAGAAAGAGACTGACATAAAGAAAACAAGGTAAGAAGGAAAAAGAGAAGCTTATGAACACCTAGAGAAAAGAGAAAAGTGTTCTGGAGCATTGTTCAGAAGCAAAATCTATTGTACCGAATTTAGTTGAAAAAAAAATTCACTATTCAGTCAGTGAATTTTGGAGGAACATTTAGATATTTCGAAGAAAGATATTAAAGGAGGAGAAAAAAAGAGACAATATAAGGAAGAGCAGGCTGCAGATAGGGATAGGTAAATTCTGTGGTCCCAAGAACACAATGGGCAAGTTCACTGCTGGAGTTGAACCAAATAGATTGGTGAGTAGAATGCACACAGAACTTCCAAGGCCTGACTCCTAATTGCTATGACAATACAACTCCATCCTCGTATTAGTGATTTAAAAAATAAAATAAGTAAATGCTATTTACTATTCTTGGGGGAAGTGAATCCCTACTCCTACCAGCTCCATGATGGAAGCTCTGTGGAGTAGTGTGGGAGCGAACAACTGTTGATCCCAGAGAGTTGGCGGTAGGATGGTAATGCCAGACATACAGAAGGATTACACATACACTTGCCTCAATGCTGAGCAATACTTAGACACTGAATTAAGATCTCCTTCTAAACTGGGTGTAACTCCTATAAATAAACTAAATGTTTATGAATATGCTTGTTGCACCTGTCATTTATGGTGTCATCACTATACAAATGAAAACTCAAAGTCTTTGCTCAGTGGTATGCTGGAAGACAATTGTATGGTTTCGGGGTTTTTTTTTAAAGACCAGATCTGCAGCTGCTGATGTCCACAGTGTAAATACTCTTATCATGACTGATTTTAAGCCAACAACATGATGTCCCTGAATGGGGAACTGGGTAGACATGCGCACAATGGCCTCTGTAAGTCAGTGCAAGCTGGCTCCAGAGAGTCAGATAGAACTAGTTTGGACTGGGGCTGGCACAGATCATTTTCAAAGCCCTTCGGGAGGTTCTCTGGGCAGCCAAGTCTGAAAATCATTACTTATAATGGTGCTTCTCAAATTTTCATGTGCTTATGAAACACCTGGGGATCTTGTCCAAATGCAGGCTTTGACTCAGTAGGTAACATTGGTCCCTAGCAAGGGAGATAATTTGACTAAAAAAAAGAAGAAAAAACAGTCATTTATAAGCTCCACCTTTGTCAGAAATGTTTGAGAGGGAGGCTTTGAAGAGAAATCACAAACTGGAGTTCTGAATTATTTGTGGCCAAACCCACAGAGAGGTTTTCTTTTACACAATTCTACTTTTAAATTCGAATTATATGCCAATATTGTAAAATTCCATATTCCCAGCTTCTCTGAAAAAACAAAAGGCACTAACTACAACAACAACGAAAGAAGATCTGACACCTGCAGGGATCCTGCCCACTTTAGGGGAGGTAGGAGACTTCCTACTCCACTGTTTCCCCCTAGTGGTTTCCACTGCTCCATTTATGTTTCTTATTTCATCTCTGAAGGAATTTGAGGAGTATTCATATTTTAGGTTTAGTATAACTGATAATATACTTTTTGCTCCCCATTTGCACTAGCCTACTCTTCTGTCTCATTTCCCACCATTGCTCATGTATAAACTATATTCTTGAAATGACTTACATAGCATTCCTGGAATTCATCACCTTTTCCTTTCCTCCAAACTTTGGATTGACCCCTTTTCCTAGAATACACTCATCCTTCTTTCTCTGCTAGAAACAATCTGGATCATTCTTCAATATCTTAGCTCGAGAGTCTTCTTAGTAAAGACTTCCTGACTTCTATGCTCTCACAGCAGAGTGAATCCTCTTCTATTAAATCCTATATTTGCTCATTCTGGGATATTTCCTATTCTCTGAGGCCCAAAAAGGCATTAGATAAGCTTTATTCATTTTATTGTATTATCAAGGTAAAATGCTTTGCCATAAAGAAGATCCTCAATAACTTTATGAAATAATAGATTGTGAATAAACTTTGAATTATTAGATTACATCCCCTGAAAGCTCTTTTGTTAATTTATCAAGGGAGTGTTGCAATATTATCCTATCCTATAAAGGGGATGTTAAATCTGTTTGCATCACTATCTCCAAAAATTCTGCAAGCTCTCTTCTTTCCCCTGAACTTCAATTTTGGTGTTACTTACTTGATTTATAAGAATACTTATTCTACAAATCTAGCCTCAGATAAACATAAACCACCTAAAATCAAACAATCCTTAATAGAATTAATACCTTATACTTTCATGGAATAATCAATTTTTTCAAAGCACTTTTACTAACACATTTATCCTCACACCAACCTGTAAAATATATACCCAATGTATCACCCTTTTTCAGCATTCATAAGCTAAAGTGAAATGTCCTCCATGAACTAGGAGGCAAGGAAAACAGAAAGTTTAAGAACAAATCTTTGCAGTGCCACCTAAGTCCTTTGAAAGGAAGATCCACCTTTTAATCTTTCCCAGGCTTGATTTCCTAGGATGGCTAGGGGCTAAACATCTGACTCATTCCACTTCCAAGCTTCCAGAATTCCTAATATTTTATTGAAAAACGGAGGCTCAGATGTGTTGAATTAACATGTATTAGAGCCAAAATAGTAATTCAGGTCTTTGAATTCCAAGTATAACATCCCACTTTTCTTAATTATGTTTACCTTTACAAATGGAGCTACAATCACCCAGCAATACATATATGCTTCATAAATCTGTCTTCACAAACATGCAGAAATGAAAGCTCCTGTACCTTTTCCTCAAAAAATAAGTTATATATGATGATCAAAAGCTTACCCATTAATTTTATGGAGTTAGTTGCATGAGGCGACTTTAAAATGCCTAAATACAATGATCTCATCAGCGTAAGAAAGGCTATAACCCCTAAGTCAGTTTGCAAATTCCTGTATTGTGTCACTCCCAAGTGGATGCTATGTTCTCTAATGTTTAATGCATTTTTGGAAAGATTTACATTACAGATGAGGTGGAAATCAAAGATTTTAGCCTCTTGATCCACTAATGATAAAACCAATGCAGATTAATGGAAAAAAAGCAATGCCAGGGAAAGAAGATCTCAAATTGTTAATGGTAGGATGAAAGAAACACCCTCAGTGAGATTTAAAGGAAGTAGCAAAAGAGTGGAAATGGCAGGGCTTAAAGGCATAATGATCCATTTTTCCCACATTCTCTCTGTATTCCCAAAGACTTTCTAAGAATTTTGATGTGGCCTCAAGGATGCACCCATCCATGACAATGGGGGTACAATACCATCCCTGCTTTCTCCCCAAGGCACACCATGAACACTGGTGACAATAGAAGGCAATACTGTTTAGGGATTACAAGGATGCACTATATGTCGTTCAAAAGACTGAAACATTTAGGTAAGTAAAGTGTCTATTTTTTTTTTTCTCAACCTCCACATACTGCTCCCATTTCAATGACTCTGAATGGCTTCTCTGCCATTTCCACTCCTCTTGTAAGGAAAGAGGACAAATCAGTGTCTCCTTCTTTATCAATCAGGAGGGGATATGTTTTCTGTGTTCTTTCCTCCTGCTTGAGTGTTAATCCAATCTTTAAAAAGAAGAACTACTCCAAGATTTTTATTATGTGAAATATTTTTTCTTACTTTTATTCAAAAAAAATAAGGAAAATCCTGGTAACTATGGAAAAAGGAGTTGAAATAACTGGAGAGCGGTACGACTCCCCACCTCACTGCCTTGTACGTTTCCTAAGCATTTTTCCTCACTGCGTCTTTAAGCGACAAGGAGAAGAAACGTTGGACTGAATTAAAAGTGGCAAAAAAGTTCTCTCCAAGTGAGCCCAAGTGAGGAAGTTCTAAGAAAGAGCACTGGATTCATTTGGTAGAAGGAAATGTAAGGAATAGAGGGGGCGGCGGGGAGAGTCCCATGGCAGGCTGGGGATTAGGGAAGAAGGTGCGGTCTCGGACTCACCCCCCAGCCAGGTGTCAGAGATGTTCTGGAGCATGGTGACCGGGATGCAGAAGAACGTGATGAGCAGGTCGCTGAGCGCCAAGGAGCAGATGAAGATGTTCGTGACGGTGCGCATGGCCTTGCTGCGGGTCACCACATAGACCACCAGCGCGTTGCCAAAGAGCGCTAGCGCAAAAATGAGCACTCCGGTGAGCACGAAGGCCAGCTTGGCACGCCGTGGCAGCTCCGGGGTGTAGACCAGCGGCCGTAGCCCGTACAGCGCGATGAACTGTTCACGCGTCAGGTTATGGTCCCGTAGCAGCCTGGAGAACTGCTCCTTGGTGATGTTGAGAGACTGCATGCCGCGAGCTCCTCGAGCGCCAGGCACCGCCAGCCACCCCGGGCGAGCACCGCTGCGCGGCGGGGCGGGGGCTGCGAGGGGACAGGGCTGACGGCCGCCTCCCACCCTTGGAGGTCCGGACAGCCTCTGCGCGGGCCTCGGGTGCGCTGGAGGGCTCCCGATTGCACCCCAGCAGGTTCGGGAAGGAAAGCAGCGAGGGATCAAAACCACAATCAAGAGGCGGGAAGCCGAAGCATGGGAGACTATCCCGTTGACCAAAACTGTTCGCAGTTCAAAGAAAGTTCTCTTGGTCCTCTCAGGGTTTGGAGCCTCGCTGTCGGGAATGCAGGAGCTTGGCTCCAGAGCCCTCGCGCCTCTGGCTCCCTAGCCTCTCGGCTGCAAGGACCGCACCTGCTCCAGGAGCCGCGGAGAGTGGGGCTGGAACTGGGCGGGGCGCCACTCACTTCCCCACTTCAGACGCTCAGATGCCGCCTCCCACACCCGCGCCTTCTGCGGCCCAGCGCTTTACTCCTGCCCCAGGTCATGCTTCTGTGTAAAACCCAGCGTTGGGGTTTCTACCGTCTCACGGTTTCTCCTTTGACTAAATAATGGAGGCCACAGCTACCCGAGGCAAAATACAATTTTTAATTTTTTTCTGTAATTTCAAAAATAATTACAGCACACAGAAAATTGCAAGGATGATACAGAGAGGTCCCAAGTATCCTTCATCTAATTTCTCCCGTGATTACGTCTTACTTATTAAGGTAATATACAAAACCAGGAATTTGACATAGCTACAATGTGTATGTAAAGTCTGTCCTTATCCCAAGTGTAGATTCTGGTAACCATCACCAAAATCAAGATACAATACTATTCTATGACTACAATGATCTTTTTCCTGCTACATCTTTGTAGTCATACAACCTGCCCCCCCCCACCCTGCCCAGCCCTGAACCCCTGGCAATTACTAAGCTGTTCTCCATCTCTATACTTCTGACATAAGATTGTATAAATTGAATCACAAATTATGATACCCTTTGATATTGACTTTTTCCACTCAGCATAATGTCATTCAGATTCACCCAAGTTTTAGGTACATCAGTACTTCTTGTTCCTTTTTTATTGCTGAGAATGTACCAAGGTTTGTTTAACCATTCATGGAGAGTAGGACATGTTGGTTGTTTCCAGTTTGGGGCTATTACAAATAAAGCTGTTATGAAGAATCATGTACAGGTTTTTATGTGAACAAACATTTTTATTTCTCTGGGAAAGGCCAAGAAGTTTGGTGGTTGGGGCTATGGTTTATATACTTAAGTTTGGAAGAAATTTTCAAATTACTTTCCAGAGTAGCTGTACCATTTTACATTTCCCATAGTAACATATGAGAGATTCAATTTCTCCACATCCTTACCAGTATTTGGTATTGTCATTATTTTTTTATCTGTTCTAGTAAGTGTATAGTGATATTTCCTTCAGACTTAATTTGCATATTCCTAATAGTAAATGATGAATATATCATGTGCTTATTTGCTATTCCAGTATTTTCTCCAGAGAAATATCTTTTCATGTATTTTGGCCAGTTTCTTTTTTTAATTATATATATATATATATATATATATATATATATATATATATATAAATTTAAATCCAAGTTAGTTAACATACAGTGTAATAATGATTTCAGGAATAGAATTTAGTGATTCATCACTTACATATAACACCCGGTGATCATCCTAACAAACGTCCTCCTTAATGCCTCTCACCCATTTAGCCCTTCCCCCTACCCAATACCCCACAAGAAGCATTCAGTTTGTCCTCTGTATTTAAGAGTCTCTTATGGTTGTCTCCCTGTTTTTATATTATTTTTGCTTCTCTTCCCTTATGTTCATCTGTTTTGTATCTTAAATTCCTCATATGAGTGAATCATATATTTGTTTTTTCTCTGACTTATTTCACATAACATAGTACATTCTAGTTCTATCCACTTTGTTTCAAATAGCAAGATGGATATTCTGTTTGATCACTGAGTAATATTTCACTGTATGTATATGTGTATGTGTGTGTGTGTATGTGTGTGTATATATATAAAGATATATATCTTTATATATAGCCATTCATTAGTTGATGGACATTTGGGCTCTTTCCATACTTCAACTACTGTCAATAGTGCTACTATAGACATTGGGGTGCATGTCCCCCTTTGATCAGCACTCCTTTATCCTTTGATAAATTCCTAGTAGTACAATTGCTGGGTTGTGGGATAGTTCTATTTTTAATTTTTTGAGGAACCTCCATACTGTTTTCCAGAGTGGCTTCACCAGTTTGCATTCCCACCAGCAGTGCAAAAGGGTTCCTCTGCCTCTGTGTCCTCACCAACGTCTGTTGTTGCCTGAACTGTTAATTTTAGCCACTCTGACATGTGTGAGGTGGTATCTCATTGTGGCTTTGATTTGTATTTCCCTGATGATGAGTGATGTTGAACATTTTTTCATGTGTCTGTTAGCCACTTAGATGTCTTCTGGGGAAAAGTGCCTATTCGGGTCTTTTGCCCATTTCTTCACTGGATTATTTGGTTTTTGGGTGTTGAGTTGGATAAGTTATTTATAGATGTTGGATACTAACCCTTTATCTGATATGTCATTTGCAAATATCTTCTCCCATTCCATTGGTTACACTTCAGTTTTCCTGATTTTTTCCTTCACCATGCAAAAGGTTTTTATCTTCATGAGTTCCCAATAGTTTATTTTTGCTTTTGTTTCCCTTGCCTCTGGAGACATGTAGAATAAGAAGTTGCTGCAGCCAAGGTCAAAGAGGCTGCTGCCTATTTTCTTCTCTAGGATTTTGGTGGCTTCCTTTCTTATGTTTAGGTCTTTCATCTATTTTGAGTTTATTTTTGTGTATAGTGTAAGAAAATGGTCCAGGTTCATTCTTCTGCATGTTGCTGTCCACTTTTCCCAACACTATTTGCTGAAGAGATGGTCTTTTTTCCACTGGATATTCTTTCCTGCTTTGTAAAAGATTAGCTGGCCATACATTTGTGGGTCCATTTCTGTATTTTCTATTCTTTCCATTGATCTATGTGTCTGTTTTTGCGTCAGTACCATACTGTTGTGATGATTACAACTTTGTAATACAGCTTGAAGTTCAGCTTTGGTTTTCTTTTTCAACATTACTTTGGTTATTTGGGGTCTTTTTTGGTTTCATACAAATGTAACGATTGTTTCTTCTAGCTCTGTGAAGAATGCTGGTGTTATTTTGATAGGGATTGCATTGAATATGTAGATTGCTCTGGGTAATACTGACATTTTATCAATATTAGTTCTCCTAATCCATGAGCCTGGAATGTTTTTCCATTTTTTTGTGTGTCTCCTTCAATTTCTTTCACGAGCTTTCTATAGTTTTCAGTGTATAGATTTTTCACCACTTTGGTTAGGTTTATTCCTAGGTATTCTATGGGTTTTGGTGCAATTGTAAATGGGATCAATTCCTTGGTTTCTCTTTCTGCTGCCTTATTATTGGTGTATAGAAATGAAACCTATTTCTGTACTTTGATTTTATATCCTGTGACTTAGCTGAATTAATGGATCACTTTTAGCAGTGTTTTGGAAGAGACTTTGGGTTTTCCACACAGAGTATCATGCCATCGAATGGAGTGAATGTTTGACATCTTCTTTGCCAACTTGGATGCCTTTTATTTCTTTTGTTCTGTGATTGCTGAGGCTAGGACTTCCAGTACTATCTTGAAGAACAGTGGTGAGATTGGACATCCTTGTTGTATTCCTGACCTTAGGGGGAAAGCTTTCAGTTTTTCCCTATTGATGATGATATTAGCAGTGGGTCTTTTATATATGGCCTTTATGATCTTGAGATATAATCCTTCTATCCCTACTGTTTTGGAGTTTTTATCAAGAAAGGATGCTATATTGTGTAAAATGCCTTTTCTGCATCTATTGAGAGTATCACATGGTTTTTATCTTTTCTTTTATTAAAGTGATGTATCACATTGATTAATTTGTGGATATTGAACCAGTGTTGCATCCCAGGTAAATGCCACTTAGTCGTGGTGAACAGTTCTTTTAATGGATTGTTGGATCTGGTTGGCTACTACCTTTTTGAGGATTTTTGCATCCATGTTCATCAGGGAAATTGGTCTATAGTTCTCCTTTTTAGTGGGGTCTTTGTCTGGTTTTGTAATAAAAAATGCTGGCCTCATATGATGAGTTTGAAAGTTTTCCTTCCATTTCTATTTCCTATACAGCTTAAAAAGAATAAGTGTTAACTCTTCTTTAAATGTTTGGTAGAATTTCCCTGGAAAGCCATCAAGACCTTGACTCTTGTTCATTGGAAGATTTTTGATTACTGATTCAATTTCTTTACTGGTTATGGGTCTGTTCAAATTTTCTATTTCTCCCTGTTTCAGTTTTCGTAGTTTATATATGTTTCTAGGAATTTGTTCATTTCTTCCAAATTCCCCAATTTATTGGCATATAATTGCTCATAAAATTCTTTTATTATTGTCTGTATTCTTGTGGTATTAGTTGTGATCTGTCCTCTTTCATTTGTGATTTTTTTTTTAAATTTGCGTCCTTTCCTTTTTCTTTTTGTTCAATCTGGCTAGAGAGCTTATCAGTTTTGTTAAATCTTTCAAAGAACCAGATCTTGGTTTCATTTATCTGTTGTACTGTTTTTTTGTTTGTTTTTTGGTTTGTTTTTTTGTTTGTTTGTTTTGTTTGTTTTCAATTCTATATCAATTATTTCTGTTTTAATCTTAATTATTTTCCTTCTTCGGCTCATTTTGGGCTTTATTTACTGCTTTGTTTTTCCAGCTCTTTTAGGTGCAAGGTTAGGTTGTGTATTTGAGCCCTTTCTTCCTTGTTTAGGAAGGCCTGGATTGCTATATACTTCCCTCTTATGACCGCCTTTGCTGCGTCCCAGAGATTTGGGACTGTCATGTTTTCATTTTCACTGGCTATCATGTATGTTTAAATTTCCGCCCTAATTTCTTGCTTAACCCATTCATTCTTAAGTAAGATGTTCTCTGATCTCCAAGTATTCACGGTCTTTCAAAATTTTTTCTTGTGGATGATTTCAAGTTTCATAGCATTGTGACCTGAAAAATATGCAAGTTATGATCTCGATTCTTTTGTACTTGTTGAGGGCTGATTTGTGACCCAGTATGTGATCTATTTTAGAGAATGTTCCATGTGCACTCGAGAAGAATGTGTACTCTGCTTCCTTAGAATGAAATGTTTGGAATATATCTGTTTGTCCATACAGTCCAGTGTGTTATTCAAAGCCACTGTTTCTTTCTTGATTTTGTGTTTAGATTATCTGTCCATTATTTTAAAAGGGGTGTTGAAGTCCCCTACTGTTATGGTATTATTATCAATGAATTTCTTTATGTTTGTGATTAATTGATTTATATATTTGGGTGCTTTCACATTGGGGGCATAAATATTTACACTTGTTAGATCTTGATGGATAGACCCCTTAATTATGATATAATGCTCTTCTTCATCTCATTACAGTCTTTATTTTAAAATCTAGTTTGTCTGATATAATTGTGGCTACTCCAGCTTTCTGGAGTATTAGTATGATAGATGGTTCTCCATCCCCTTATTTTCAATCTGCAGGTGTCTTTAGGTCTAAAATGAGTCTCCTGTAAGCAGCATATAGATGGGTCTTGTTTTCTCATCCATTCTGATATCCTATGTCTTTTGATAGGAATGGTTAGTCCATTAACATTTAGAGTGAGTACTGAAAGATGAATTTAGCACCATTGTGTTGCCTGTAGAGTTGATGTTTCTGGTGATATTCTCTGGTCCTTTATAGTCTTGGTTGCTTTTGGTCATTTTTGTTTTCTTTTGTCTTTTCTCCACTCAAAGGGCCCCCCTTAAAATTTCTTGGATGGCTGGTTTAGTGGTCATGAACTCCTTTAATTTTTGTCTGTCTGGGAAACTCTATCTCTCCTAATTTGAATGACAACCTTGCTGGATAAAGAATTCTTGGCTGCATATTTTTGCAATTCAGCACATTGGATATATCCTGCCACTCCTTTCTGGCCTGCCAAATTTATGTGGATGAATTTGCAGCTTTGCTGCAAAGCTGTCTTCCTTCCTTCCGTCCTTCCTATAGGTTAAGGACTTTTTTCCCCTTGCTACTTTCATGATTCATAATTCTTGTCTGTGTATTTTGTGAATCTGTGAATATGATATGCTTTGGTAATGTTTTTTTTTTTAATCTAATAGGTTTTGATGTGTGTCCTTCCCCAGATTAAGAAAGTTTTCGACTATAATTTGCTCAGATAAATTCTGCCCCTGTCTGCCCCCTTTTCTTTCTCTTCATCTTCTGGGACTCCTAGAATTTGCATATTATTCTTTTTTAATAAGTCACTGAGTTCTCTAAGTATTGTATTGTGATCTTTTGCCTTTGTTCCTCTCTTTTTTTCTGCTTCATTATTCTACATAATTTTATCTTCTAAATTGCTGATTCACTGCTTTGCTTCATCCATCCTTGCCGTTGTGGCAGTCTTTCAAGTTTGCATCTCAGTTATACCATTTTTAATTTCATCCTGACTAGATTTTATTTCTTTTACCTCTGAAGAAAGGGATGCTATGCTTTTTTCAGCCCCAGCTAATATTCTTATTATCGTGGTTCTAAATTCTAGTTCAGACATCTTGCTTATATCTGTCGATTAAGCCACTGGCTGTCATTTCTTCCTGATCTTTTTTTGGGGGGGGGGCGAATTCCTTCATTTGGTGATTTGAGAAGAAGAAAAAAATTAATAAAATTAAAAAATTAAAATTAAAAAATTAAAAACAACACAAATAGTCAAATAAAGGAAGCTAGAACCTAAGTGTTCTTGGTCTGCTTATTGAAAGAAGTTTGATAGGGGCATCTGGGTGGCTCAGTTGGTTGAGTGTCCGACTTTGGCTAAGGTCATGATCTCACCACTAGTAGGTTCGAGCCCTGCATCGGGCTCTGTGCTGACAGCTCAGAGCCTGGAGTCTGCTTTGGATTCTGTGTATCCCCCTCTCTCTGTGCCTCACATGCTCATACTCTGTCTCTCTCTGTTTCCCAATAAATAAATGGTAAAAAAAAAAAATTAAAAAAGAAAGAAGTTTGATAGATTAGAGAAAAAAGGAAAATAATAGAAAAATGGATAGAAAAAATTTTTAATTAAAAAAGATTATATAATAAAATAGAATAAAATGAAGTAAAGAAAATGAAATAGAATAAAAAATTTAAAAAGTAAAAAATAAAGTAAAAAAAGAAAAAACTATGGCCTATGATTATGCATGAGAAAAAAATTTCTCTTAGCCTTGAGGTTGTCTTGTCTTCCCCTGAATATACAGGATATAACCACAGAACATCCCAATCAGCACAGCTAGGGTGTACAAGAGGCAACATTTAGGTATTATATTTATAGGTCTATTTTTTACACAAGTTTCAAATATCAAAACACATAACTATTTCAAAATGGCACAGTAGTTATATTTTATCATTTGACTTTTTTTAACAATAACTTTCCTTTTTTTGTGCCTTATGCCTTTCAGTAATTCTACTCAAATCTGCTTAATCTTTATAAGATGAACACTTTTGGATTATTCTTCTTCCTGAGTAATTATCAACAGCATTGGTGTGGATTTATTGTCACCCACCAAACCTGCTAAGGCTTTTCTTTAGAAGTTGTTCCTGTGTATGCCACATTTAGTAGACTTAGTGTCATTTATCTAAAGTAATAAGTGTGCAACACAGGAATTTTACCACAAGGCTTACCTAAATTTAGCAGAGAACTGAAGAATAAATGTATGGGCAAGTATAATCCAGACTATGAATTGTATTTAGATTTTCAAAAACTTTGATGTTTCCTTAATTAAGACTTCCTTTGAAAATCAACACTAGGATGTTTTAATCATGAATTCATGTTGTCTAAGAAATGGGGGGGGGCGGGGGAGGAACAACTGAGTACTTTTCTAAAAGCTGTAATATTTTTATTTTGTTTTTTAACATTTATTTATTTTTGAGAGACAGAGAGACAGCACAAACAGGGGAGGGGCAGAGAGAGAGGGAGACACAGAATCTGAAGAAGGCTCCAGGCTCTGAGCTGTCAGCACAGAGCCCTATGCAGGGCTCAAACCCATGAATCATGAGATCATGACCTGTGCCAAAGTTGATGCTTACTCTACTGAACCACCCAGGTGCACCTAAAAGCTGTAATGTTAATAGCAGAGTTAATAGCAGAGTCTGCCAGTTCCATCTGGGGCCATTTCCATCAAGCATTTGTATACATGTCCTAGAAAAAAAATCATGATTTCTATAGGCTTGAAGATGACACTAAGTCCTGAGAAAAAACTATCAAATGCCAAATAGGAAAACCATAAAGCTAAATGAATCTTTATTAGAGGGAGGTATCTTTATTTCAAATAACAAATACTTTTGGTTTAGGCATTATTCTAATTGCATATGTATGTCTCCATTGGAGGAAAAAAAGCTTCCAATTGAAATGTAACAATGGTTAAAGTAACCTGTGAACAATAAATGGCAATCAATATATAATGGCAATATAATGGAAAGACAAATGTAGAAGAAAGTGCTGTGAGAGGTGAAATGATGGAAGAGTATGAAGGAAATACATAAGATTGCCAACTCCTATGCAATTATGAGTTTCTATCATTTTGGAAGCAAAATATATGTTAGGGATAAGCTTGTAATTGTTAGAGTAAAAATAAAAATATCATTAGTTTTTGTATATTTGCCCGATACTGAAGAAATTTGAGTGAGCTGCTTCTATGGATGGCCAGTGAGCAGCGAGAATATCAAGAAGCATGGCTTCCCAAAGCCACAGATTTCCCTGACCCTAGATGGCTACGTAGGCAGTGGTCCTCTTGTAACCTTGATCTTTCCTCAGTTCTTAGTTGAACAAGCTTCTCTTCCAATTTTTTTTTCTCCAGAAGAAGGGTTCATGAGTCTGGCTTTCCCTGGATTTCTGTGGTGTGGGTCTGTAACTATGTCTTTTGTCATATCTCTAGAAACACTAAAGGTTTTTAAAAAAAAACCTTTATGCCCTCAATTTGCTCATTCTAATAATAGTGGTAGAGAGGATTCTTCTTACCATTAATGGTATGGCCAATAGTATGGCCTATATTTTTTAATTCAAGTATAACTAACATACAGTATTGTATTAGTTTCAGGTATACTATATGATGATTCAATAATTCTATACATTACTTAGTGCTCATTATAATATTTATACTTTTAATCCCCTTAATCTATTTCACCCATCTCCCTATCTACCTCCCTTCTGGCAAGCCACCAGTTTGTCCTCTATAGTTCAGTCTCTGGTGTTTTGTCTTTTTTGTTGCTGTTGTTGTTCTATTGTCTTGTTTCTTAAATTCCACATATGAGTGAAATCATGCAGTATTTGTCTTTCTGCCTTATTTCACTTTGCACAATAGTCTCTAGGTCCATTCATGTCCTTGCAAATGGTAAGATTTCATTTTTTGTAGCTACATAAAATGTATGTGTGTATGTATATATATATGCATATATACACATATATACACACACATCACATTTTCTTATCTACTCATGTATGTTGAGACACTTGAGTTGCTTCCATATCTTGGCTATTGTCAATAATGCTGAAATAAATATGGAAGTGCATATATCTTTTCAAATTGTTTTTGGGTTTTTGGGGGGGTATATACCCAGTAGTTCAATTACTGTATCATAGGGTAATTCTATCTTTGATCTTTGAGAAACCTCCATGCTATTTTCCACAGTGGCTGCGCCAGCTTGCCTTCCTACCAATAGGGCATGAGGGTTCTGTTTTCTCCACGTGTTCACCAATGTTTGTGATTTCTTGTGAGTTTTTGTTTGTTTGTTTGTTTGGTATTTTTTGCTATTCTAACAGCAGTGACATGATATCTCATTTCGGTTTTGATTTGAATTTCCCTAATGATTAGTGATAGTGAGCATCTATTTATGTTCCTCTTAGACATTTTTCCAAAAACCTACAGATGGCTACTTGTGTATTCTGCCCATTTTTTTTTTGATTATTTGAGGGCTTTTTTGGTTTTAAGTGTATGTATGAGTTCTTTATACATTTTAGATATTAATTCCTTTATCAGCTATATCTTTTGCAAATATCTTCTCCCATTGGGTACCTACCTACAAATGTCTTTGTGTTTTGTTGATGGTTTCCTTCACTATGCAAAAACTTTTTATTTTTATGTAGTCCCAGAAGTTTAATTTTGCTTTTGCTTCCTTTGCCAAAAGAGATAGATCTAGAAAAGAATGTTTCTATAGCTCAGATGAAGAAGATTAGGGTTTATGTTTTCTTCTCAGAATTTTGTGGTTTCAGGGTTCATGTTTAGGTCTTGAAGTCAACCTGAGTTTGGTTTTATGTTTGGATAAGAAAGTGGTCCAATTTCATTCTTTTGCATGTACCTGTCCAGTTTTCTCAACACAATTTAATGAAGATATGGTCTTTTTTTCATTGTATA
Organism: Cryptoprocta ferox; assembly: GCA_028646485.1. Taxonomy (NCBI): domain Eukaryota; kingdom Metazoa; phylum Chordata; class Mammalia; order Carnivora; family Eupleridae; genus Cryptoprocta; species Cryptoprocta ferox. The sequence goes on from CM053567.1 coordinate 95,825,942, forward strand.
TTCATTCCTCCTTTATTGTAGACCAATTGTCCTTATCATTGTGGGTTTATTTCTGGGCTTTCTATTCTGTTCCATTGCACTTTTTTTGTGTGATCTCTATACTGTTTAGATTAATCTGGGATTGTGATATCTCCAGTTTTTTTTTTCTTTTTCAGAATTCCTTTGGCTATTTGTGTTTCCATACAAATATTAGGATTATTCTACTCTGAGAAATACTGTTGGTACTTTGATAGGGATTGCATTGAATCTGTAGATTGCTTTGGGTAGCATGGACATTTTAACAGTATTTGTTCTCCCAATCCATGAGCATGAAACACTTTTCCATTTGTTTGTATCCTCTTCAATTTCTTTCAACATTTTATGGTTTTAAGTGTGCAGTTTTCTCCCCTCTTTAGTTAAGTTTATTCCTAGGGATTTTATTATTTTTGGTGCAATTATAAATGTGATTGTTTCCTTAATTTCTTCTGTTTCATTATTAGTGTATAGAAATGCAATGGATTTTTGTATACTATTTTTTTTAGTCTGTGATATTACTGAATTCATTTATTCTAGTAATTTTTTGGTGGAGTCTTTAGGGTTTTCTATATATGGTATCATGTCATCTGCAAATAGTGAAACTTCTACTTCTTCCTTATCAGTTTGGATGTCTTTTATTTGTTTTTCTTGTTTGACTGCTGCAGCTAGGTCTTCCAGTACTATGGCTGGAAGTGCTAGCCAGTATGGCTTCCAGTACTATGTTGAATAAAAGTGGTGAGAGTGGACATTATTATCTTGCTCCTGATCTTAGAGGAAGTGCTTTCAGTGTTTCACTGTTGAATATGTTAGCAGTGAATTTTTAAATATACAGCCTTTATTATGTTGAAGTATATTCCCTCTAAACCTACTTTCTTGAGAGTTTTGATCATGAAAGGATGATGTACATTGTCAAAATACTTCTTCTGCATCTATTGAAATGATGATACGGTTTTTATCCTTTCTCTTGTTAATGTGATGCATCATGGTGATTGGTTCACTAATGTTGAACCATTCTTGTATCCCAGGTATAAATCCCACTTGATCATGGTGAATGATTTTTTTAATGTATTGAATTTGGTTTACTAAATTTGGTTGAGGATTTTTCCATCTATGCTTATTAGAGCTATTGGTCTATAGTTTTCTGTGATGGCTTTATCAGGTATCAGGGCAATGCTGGCCTCATAGAATGAATTTGGAAGATTTCCTCTACTTTTTGGAATAGTTTGAGAAGATTAGGTATTAACTCTTCTTTAAATGTTTGGTAGAATTCACCTGTGAAGCCACGTGGTCATGAACTGTTGTTGTTGGGAGTTTTTTTCATTACTGATTCAATTGTATTTCTAGTTATTGTGCATATTTTCTATGTCTTCATGATTCAGTTTGGTGAGGTTATATGTTTCTAAGAATTCATTCATTTCTTCTCAGTTGTTTAATTTTTGGACATATTTTCTCATGACATTATTTTATAATCCTGTGTATTTCTGTAGTATCAGTTATCTCTCCTCTTTCATTTCTGATTTTATTTGAGTCCTTTTTGTTTTTGCTTTGACTAAAGCTTTGCAATTTTGTTGATCTTTTTAAAGAACCAGCACCTGGTTTCATTGATCTGTTCTGTATTTTTTAGTCTCTATTTCATTTATCTCTAATCTTTATTACTTTGTTCTACTAGCTTTGGGCTTTGTTCTTTTTTTCACTCCTTCAGGTGTCAGGGTAGTTGTTTATTTGAAATTTTTGTTTTTGAAGTAGGCCTGTATTGTATAATCTTCCCTCTTAAAACAGCTTTTGCTGAATCTCAAAGATTTTGGACTATTGCATTCTCCTTTTCATTTGTCTCCATGTAGTCTTTTAATTTCCTCTTTGATTTCTTGGTTGACCCATTCATTGTTTTAGTAGGTTATTTAATATCTATGTATTTGTGTTCTTTCCAGATTTTTTCTTCTGACTGATATCTAGTTTCATACTGTTGTGGTCAGAAAAGATGTATGATATGATACCAATCTTTATTGAATTTTTTCAGATTTGTTTTATGGCCTAAAATGGGATCAAGTTTGGAGAACATTCTATGTGCACTTGAAAAGAATGTGTATTTCATTGTTTGGGGATGGAATGTACTGAGTATATCTATTAGATCCATCTGGTCCAATGTGTCATTCAAAGTCACAGTTTTCCTTCTTGATTTTCAGATGATCTCTCCATTGATATAAGTGGGATGTTAAATTCCCCTACTACTCTTCTATTACTACTGACTTTTTTTTATGTCTGTTAATTTTTGCTTTATGTATAAGGGTGCTTCCATATAGGGTCTATAAATATTTACATTTATATCTTCTTGTTGGAATTCATCCCTACATGATTATATAGTGTCTTTATTGTCTCTTGTTAGTCTTTGTTTTAAAGTCTATTTTGACTGATCTAAGTATTGCTACCCAGCTTTTTCTTTTTTTTTTTAAATTTCCACACAAAAGGCCTATTTACTTCATTTCCTTTTACCTAGTACATGTTTAACTTCCAAAAATAAATTTACAAGGTACATTAAAAGAAATAAAGATACAGACTGAAGACATAGAGCAAACATCAGAATCAATTCAGATATAACAGGGATATTGGAGTTACGGTATTTAGAATTTAAAATTATCATTAATAATGATATTAATTAATAATAATAATTTTATTTTTAATGATAATTTTAAATTCTAAATACCATAATTCCAATATCCCTGTCTTTTTTTTTTTTATAGTTTATTGTCAAGTTGGTTTCCATATAACGACCAGTGCTCTTCCCCACAAGTGCCCCCCTCCATGCCGCCAGCTTTCTTTTGATTTCCATTTGCATGATAAATGTCTATCCCTTCACTTTTAATCTGCATGTATCTTCAGGTTTGATATGAGTCTCTTGTAGCAGATTATAGATAGGTCTTGTTTTTTATCCATTCAGTCACTGTGTCTTTTGATTGGATCATTAGTCCATTTACATTCACAGTAATTATTGATAGGTATTATTGCCATCTTGTTACTTATTTTACCATTGTTTTTGTAGTTCCTCCATTCCTTTCTTCTCTTACTCTCTTTCCTAATGGTTTGATGGCTTTCTTTAGTGATATACTTAGATTTTTTTCTCTTTCTTTTTTTGCATATCAATTACTGCTTTTTGATTTATGGTTACCACTAGGTTTATATAGAACATCCTATGCATATAGAAGTCTATATTAAGTTGATGCTTACTTAAGTTTGACCCCTTCTAAAAGTACCAAATTTTTATTCATTCTCCCCACACATATACACACCTTATGTATATAATGTCGTACTTTTATTCTATGAATTCCTTAACTGAGTTTTATAGATGAAATTGATTTTAATGCTTTTGTGCTTTAACCCCCATACTGGTTTATAGCTGATTAATCCTTTACTAATTTTCTTAGTCCTAATTATAGCCTTTCTTTCCACTCAAAGATTTCCCTTTAACATTTCTTGTATGGCTGTTTTAGTGGTGATGAATTTCTCTAACTTTTGTTTTTCTGAGAAATTTTATCTCTGCTATTCTGAATGATATCCTTGCTGAATAGGGTATCCTTGGTTGCAGGTTTTTTCTTTTCAGTATATTGAAAATATTACACCATTCCTTGTTGACCTACAAAGTTTCTTCTGAAAAATCAGCTGATAGCCATATGAAGCTTCCCTTGTGTGTAACTGTTCTCCTTTTTCTGTTTTTTAAAATCTCTTTACTTTTATTACTTGAGTTATTATGTGTCTCTTTACTTTTATTACTTAAATTATTATGTGTCTTAGATGTAGACCTCCTTGGGTTGATTTTTTTTGAGGCTCTCTGTATATAATGGGTCTGGATTTCTGTTTCCTTTCCAAGATTAAGGAAGTTTTCTGTTATTATTTCTTTAAATTTTCTGCCCTCTTTTCTCTCTGTTCTCTTTCTGGAATCTCTCTAATGTGAATGTTTTTACACTTGATGTTACTGAGTTCCATTAACTATTCTCATCCTTCCTTTTTCTTTTTTCTTTCTTTTATTAATTTATTTTCAAGTTAGTTAACATACAGTGTAGTCTTGGCTTCAGGAATGGAACCCAGTGACTCATCTCTTACATATGACACCTAGTGCTCATTCCAAAAGGTGCCCTCCTGAATGCTCACCACCCATTTAACCCAGTCCTCACCTCCACCATCGCCCAACAACCCCCAGGTTTTTCTCTCTATTTAAGAGTCTCTTATGATTTGCTTCCCTCTCTGTTTTTATCTTATTTTTCCTTTTTGTTTTTCCACGTTGCCTCAAATGGCAAGATTTCATTCTTTTTCATTACTGAATAGTATTCCATTGTAGATATAAATCACATCGTCTTGATCCATTCATCAGTTGATAGACATTTGGACTCTTTCCATAATTTAGCTATTGTTGACAGCACTGCTATAAACATTGAGGTGCATATTACCTTTTAAATCAGCATTTTTGTATCCTTTGCATAAATTCCTATTAGTGCAATTGTTGGGTCATAGGGTAGTTCTATTTCAAATTTTTTAGGACCCTCCACACTGTTTTCCAGAGTGGCCGCAGCAGTTTGCATTCTCAACAGTGCAAAAAGCTTCCTCTTTCTCCATATCCCACCAACATCTGTTGTTTCCTGAGTTGTTAATTTTAGTTATTCTTACAGGTGTGAGGTAGTATCTCATTGTGGCTTTGATTCGTATTTCACTGCTGACGAATGATGATGAGCATTTTTTCATGTGTCTGTTACCCATCTGGATGAGTTCTTTGGAAAAGTGTCTATTCACATCTTCTACCCGTTTTTTTAACTTTTTATTTGCTTTTTGGGTATTGAGTTGGATAAGTTATTTATAGATTTTGGATACTAAACCTTTATCCAATATATAATTTGCAAACATCTTCTCCCGTTCCATCAGTTGTCTCTTAGTTTTGTTGATTGTTTCCTTTGCTGTGCAGAAGCTTTTTATCTTGATGAGGTCCCAATAGTTCATTTTTGCTTTTATTTTCCTTGCCTCCAGAGACATGTCAAGTATGAAGTTGCTGTTTCCAAGGTTAAAGAGGATGTGCCTGTTTTCTCCTCTAGGATTTTGATGTTTACTGTCTCACATTTAGGTCTTTCATCCATTTCGAATTTATTTTTTGGTATGGTGTAAGAAAGTAGTCCAGTTTCATTCTCCTGCATGTTGCTGTCCAGTTCACCCAGCACCGTTTGCTAAAGAGACTGTCTTTTTTCAAATTGGATACTCTTTCCTGCTTTGCTAAAGATTAGTCAACCAGATGTTTGTGGGTCCATTCCTGGGTTCTCTATTCTATTCTATTGATCTATGTGTCTGTTTTTGTGACAGTACCATACTGTCTTCATGATTACAGCTTTGTGATACAGCTTGAAGTCCAGAATTGCGATGTCTCCAGCTTTGGTTTTCTTTTTCAACTTTACTTTGGCTATTCAGGTCTCTTCTTATTCCATACGGATTTTAGGATTGTTTTTTTTTTTCCTAGCTCTGTGCAGAATGTTGGTGTTATTTTGATAGGGATTGCATTGAGTGTGTAGATTACTTTGGGTAGTATTGACATTTTAACAATATTTGTTCTTCCAATCTATCACCATGGAATGCTTTTCCATTTCTTTGTGTCTTCCTCAATTTTGTTTATAAGCTTTCTAGTTTTCAGTGAACAGATCTTTTACCTCATTGGTTAGGTTTATTCCTAGGTATTTTATGGTTTGGGGTGCATTTGTAAATGGGATCAATTCCTTGATATCTTTCTGTTGCTTCATCATTGGTGTATAGAAATGCAACTAATTTCTGTACTTTGATTTTATGTCCTACAACTTGGCTGATTTCATGTATCAGCTCTAGCAGTTTTTTTGGTAGTCTTTCGAGTTTCCATGCAGCATATCATGTCATCTGCAAACTGTGAAAGTTTCACCACTTCTTTGCTAATTTGGATGAATTTTCTTTCATTTTGTTGTCTGATTGCTGAGGCTAGGACTTCCAACACTTTGTTGAATAACATTGGTGAGAGTGGACATCCCTGTCACGTTCCTGATCTTAGGGGACAGGCTCTCAGTTTTTCCCCATTGAAAATGATATTAGCTGTGGGTCTTTCATATATGGCTTTTATGATGTTAAGATATGTTCTTTCTAACCCAGCTTTCTTGAGGGTTTTTCTCAAGAAAGATGCTGTATTTTGTCGAATTATTTTTCTGCAACTATTGAAAGAGTCATATCTTATCCTTCTACTAATGTGGTGTATCATGTTGATTTATCTGCAAATATTGAACCAGCCCTGCAGCCCTGGAATGAATCTCACTTGGCCATGCTGAATAATTCTTTTAATGCACTGTTGAATTTGATTTGCTAGTGTCTTGTTGAGAATTTTTACATCCAGTTTCATAAGGGATATTGGCCTGTACTTCTCCCTTTTAGTGGGATTTTTGGTTTTGGAATCAAGGGAATGCTGGTTTCATAGACAAGTCTGGAAACTTTACTTCCATTTCAATTTTAATTTTGAACAATTTAAGAAGAATAGGTATTAACTCTTCTTTAAATAGCTGGTATAATTTCCCTGGGAAGCCATCTGGCCCAGGACTCTTATTTGTTGGGAGATTTTTGATAACGGATTCAATTTCTCTGCTGGTTATGGGCCCGTTCAAATTTTCTATTTATTCCCTTTTAAGTTTTGGTAGTGTGTGGGTGTCTAGGAATTTTTCCATTTATTCCAGATTGTCCAGTTTGTTGGCATATAGTTTTCAATAGCATTCTCTAATAATTGTATTTCTGAGGTGTTGATTGTAATCTCTCCTCTTTCATTTGTAGTTTTATCTATTTGGATACGCTTTCTTTTCTTTTTGAGAAGTCTGGCTAGGGAGTTATCAATTTTGTTTATTCTTTCAAAAATCCAGCTCTTAGTTTCATTGATCTGTTCTCCTATTGTTGTTGTTGTTGTGGTGGTGGTGGTGGTGGTTTTATTCTATATTGTTTATTTCTGCTCTAATCTTTATCATTTCCCTCCTTCTGCTGGCTTTGGGCTTTATTTGCTGCTGCTTTTCTAGTTCCTTGAGGTGTAAGGTTAGGTTGTATATTTGGGACCTTTCTTGCTTCTTGAGATAGGCCCAAATTGCAATGTATTTTCCTTTTAGGACTGCTTTGCTGCACCCCAAAATCTTTGAACTATCGTGTTTTCATTTTCATTTGCTTCCATGTATTTTTTTAAGTTTCTTCTTTAATTTCATGGTTAACCCATTCATTCTTTAGTAGGATGTTTTTTAACCTCTATGTATTTGGGGGCTTTTCAAAGTTTTATTTGTGTGTGTGTGTGGTAGATTTCAGATTTCATAGTGTTGTGATCTGAAAATCTGCATGGTATGATCTCAATCTTTTGCTACCTGTTGAGGGCTGATTTGTGACCCAGTATGTGATCTATTCTGGAAAATTTTCCATGTGCACTCAAGAAGAATGTGTATTCTTCCGCTTTAGGATGAAATGTCCTGAATATATCTGTTAAGTCCATCTGGTCCAGAGTATAATTCAAAGCCATTGTTTCCTTGTTGATGTTCTGCTTAGATTATCTGCCCATTGCTGTAAGTGGGATATTAGTCTCCAATTATGATATTGTTATCAATGAGTTTCTTTGTTTGTGATTAACTGATTTATATTTGGGTAATTCCAAGTTGGGGTCATAAATATTTACAATGGTTAGCTCTTCTTGATGTATATATAGACTCCTTAACTATGATATCATGCCCTACTTCATCTCATTACAATCTTTATTTAAAATCTAGTTTGTCTGATAGAAGTATGACTACTATTTCTTTTGACCTCAGCATGACAGATGGTTATCCATTTCCTTACGTTCAATCTGAAGGTGTCTTTAGGTCTAAAATGAGTCTCTTGTAGATAGCATATAGATGGATTTTTTTTTCTAATCCATTCGGATACCCTATCTCTTTTGACTGGGGCATTTAGTCCATTTACATTCAGAGTAATTATTGAAAGGTATGAATTTAGTGCCATTTTGTTACCTTTAGATTTCATGTTCATTGTAATATCTCTGGGGCGCCTGGGTGGCTCAGTCTGTTAAGTGTCTGGCTTCGGCTCAGGTCATGATCTCACGGTTCGTGGGTTCGAGCACCGCATCAGACTCTGTGCTGACAGCTAGCTCAGAGCCTGGAGCCTGCTTCGGATTCTGTGTCTCCCTCTTTCTCTGACCCTCCCCTGTTCGCGCTGTCTCTCTCAAAAATAAATTAAAAAAAATTGTAATATCTCTGGTCCTTTGTAGCCTTTACTGCTTTCCTCTCACAGAGTCCCTGTTAGGATCTCTTGCAGGGCTGGTTTAGTGGTCATGACCTCCTTTAGTTTTTGTTTGTCTGGGAAAGTCTTTTCTCTCCTATTCTGAAATTATAGCCTTGCTGGATAAAGGATTTTTGGCTGAATATTTTTCCTACTCAGCACATTGAATATTTCCTGCCACTCCTGTATGGCCTGCCAAGTTTCAGTGTACAGGTCTGACACTACCCTTATGTGTCTATACTTATAGGTTAAGGACCATTTGTCCCTAGTTGCTTTAAGAATTCTTTCTTTATCTTTGTATTTTGCCTGCTTCGCTATGGTATGTCATGGTGTTGACCTGTTTTTTGTTGATTTTGAAGGAGGTTCTCTGTGCCTCTTGGACTTGGATGCCTGTTTCCTTCCTCAGATTAGGGAAGTTCTCAGCTATAATTAGTTCAAATAAACCTGCCCCTTTCTCTCGCTCTTCTTCTGGAACTCTTATGATTCGATTGCTTCCTTTCATGGAATCACTTATTTCTCTCAGTCTGCCCTCCTGATCTAGTAACTTTCTTTCCCTCTTTTTTTCCAGCTTCATTATTTTCCATAATTTTAACTTCTATTTCACCTATTCTCTCCTCTGCTTCTTCCATCCTCACTGTCACTGTATCTAGTTTATTTTGCATCTCAGTAATAGCATTTTTTAATTCATCATGACTAGTTCTTAGGTCTTTGATCGCTGGAACAAGAGATTCTCCGATATCTTCTATACATTTTTTAAAAATTTTTTAATATTTTATTTATTTTTGAGACAGAGAGAGACAGAACATAGTGTGGGAGGAGCAGAGAGAGAGGGAGACACAGAATCTGAAACAGGCTTCAGGCTCTGAGCTGTCAGCACAGAACCCGACGCGGGGCTTGAACCCATGAACCGTGAGATCATGACCTGAGCCAAAGTTGGATGCTTAACTGACTGAGCCACCCAGGTGCCCCACTTCTATACTTTTTTTTAAGCTCAGCTATTAACCCTACTTTTATTCTTAATTCTTGTTCAGATATATTGTTTATATCTTGTTTTGAGCAATTCTCTGGCTGCAATTTCTTTCTCAATTTTCATTTGGGGGTGAATTCTTCCATTTTGTGATTTTGGCTAAGTTTCTGTCTTTTACATGTTTTAAAAATTTATTATGTGTCCTGCACCTGCAAATACTACTATATCAAAAAGGGGTCATACACTGTCCAGGGCCTGGCTCTTCAGGAAGTGTTTTTGGTGTATGTTGGATACACTCTGTTGTGGCATTTCGGCTGTTCTCTCCCACTGGTCAGTCCTCTGCAAACCGCCTCCTTGCTTGTAGTGGTAAAGGGTTCGGATTTTCAACCAGATGTGCTATGATTTGTTTGTTTAAGTAACCTGGGGAAAAAAAGGGAAAGTGGGGAGACAAGCCTGATTGCATAAAAAGAGAATAATGAAAGGAGACAAAAGAAGACCAAACAGAGAATAACAAAACTCTAAGACTAAATCCAGAGAAGAGAAAGGAAAATAAATAAGAAATAGAAAAGATATAAAAACAATAGAATAAAAATGCCTGATAATCAAACAAACATATGTATATGCCTGGTTCCAAAAGAAAAATACAGAACGAAATAGAAAATAAAATAAAAGGATAGAAATAAAAAGAAAACAAACAAAATAAACCGTTATCTGCTCATGGTTAGGAGCAGTGGCTGTTTTGGTCTAGAGGAGAATCTGGCTGCACTGGGTCAGTCAGACTTGCTCCAGTGGATAAATAGTTGCTAGGCATGGAGGGGCGGGGTTTGGTTTAAGCGGGTCATGCATCTACTGGGGGCCACTATGCTGCTTTTGAAGTCCCACTGTGTTGGTGTTTGGGGTTTTGCCATTTTTTCCTCCCCATTTCTCCTCCCTGGAGTACGTGTCTCAAACCAGGCTGTTCAGGTAGCCCTCACAGAATATTGAGGGCACTTAACTTGTCTTGTTTAACAGTCTCCCATACCTTCTAAGCATTCAGCTGGGATTCAAAACTCAGTGTCTTAAAGGACCCAGCACTGTGTGGAGCCCGTTCTTATGTAGGGCCACTCTGCTACGCTGTGACGAGTTAAAAAAGGCTATAAATGAGGTGCATAACAAAATGGAGGCAGCCACTGAACGGATTGAAGAGGCAGAGAGGAGAATAAGTGAATTAGAAGACACAGTTCTAGCAAAAGAGGAAGCCGAGAAAAAGAGAAATTGA
>CM053567.1:95836964-96063906 GCA_028646485.1 Cryptoprocta ferox
CTCTTCTGGTGTTTCTTAACCTCAGCCTATCCAACTATTTTTTAATAAACAACTTTGTTGAAAGAGTAGAAGAAATTCTCATCAGATTCAAAAAAAAAAAAAAAAGGAGACATTCAGATGAATAGTTTATTCACATTTACCTTTATTCAAGTATCACATCCAAAATAGGATTTAAGGTAATTTAACTCATTCATAGAATGATCAGTATTCAAACAGTGCAATATACTGGTATGGAAAGCAAATTTTTGCACTTAGCATATAAACTATCCTGATGAACAAGGAAAGGACTTAACTTTGAACAGAGCTGGGATTTGGGAAACTGGAACAGAGGATGAATGAGTATGACTGACTCTTGGATTGAAATTTGGAGCTTCCAAAAAGGATTGGAAAGGAAGTATCTAGAGTGATATCTAAATATATCTTTTTCCTTAGTTACAGAAGTCTTGGGTTGACAAAAATATTCTATTAAAAAACAATAATTTTCTATTAAATGGACCCAGTTTATTTCAAGTTGATTTCAAGTGCAACAGAAACCAACCATTTGAAAATTCTAGCACTGAAGGCTGTTGTAAATTCTAGTCACAGTCACAGAAAAGTGTGTTCAGACCTAAGGAAGCATTATAATCCTACAGTTTCTGCTTTAGCTAGACCACATCTTGGGATGGTGGGTTTCCTTCAGGACCATGTAGTTAAAAAACCCAGAGAAAGTCCATGGAAGGCATCCAAGGAATTGAAAGGTCTGAAAAGCATGTCAAATGAAGAACAGCTGGGGAAACTAGAAAAGAAAAGACTTTGGAGTGACATGGTATTTTCAAGTATATGAAGAGCTGATGTGTGGAAAATATAGTTGGTTAGTTCTGAAACTCAGAAAGCAGAAAGTGAAAGTGGAAGAAGTGGGTGGAACTATTGAAAAGCACTTTCTCCAGTGAAAGCCTTTCCAAAGTTGAATGGAGGCATTTTTTAGAGATTAAAAATCTTCTGGTTACTCATCTTCAATTCAGTGAATGTTGGTGGAGAGCCTTTTGTTGAGAGCTTAAATGCTTGAAATATATCAGTGAAGAAAACAGACAAGAATCCTCACTCTTGGATCGTTTATATTCTGGTAGACATGGGGAAACTTTTAATGAAAATGAAACCAATCGGTAAATTATGTAGTCTTTTGGAAGGTTAAAAAGTTATTGAAAAGATGTAGAGTAAGAGAGAGGAGGTGTTCTTTGGGGGATGAGCATTCCAAGCAGAAAAACAAAGCCACACATCAGCCTGAGATGGGAGTATGCTGGAAAGGAAGCTTCCTCTGCAGATATTTAAGCAGAACTTGGCGGAGTATCTGTGAGAGAAGCTGAAAAGATGATTTTTGTTTCTGGTGCTAATGTGGACTCCATGACTTCTGAGGTCTCTTCAATTCTTCATATTCCCTGAGCTTCTGATTCTCTGATAATTCAGCATAATTAATTTGGTAGCAATGAGCCAGATAGAGTCAGGAGCAGAAGTATCAGAGCAGGGTTACAAATGAATGGTGAAGGGGTGAGACAGATAGTGTAAACATTTAAAAATACTGGGAAGGAATTCAAATATTGTAAAACTATTATATAAATCATGCAAAATCTGTTCGCACACCAAATCTTGCCCTGGAACCACCAGTTTGAGATCTTTGCACTAGAGAAAGTAAAATCAATTAAGAGTGTAGTGATGTAATCCACACCTAAGGTCTTAGACAGAAAGTCAAAGGAGGATAAAAAATAAAGGAAGAAGTCTGATTCATTGGTGAGAATTCTTCCTTTGTTATGATTTTATAAAGAACCAAAAAGGAAGAAATAAAGATTAGTCTGTAGTTGAGACGCCAGGAGACCAGCTCACATTGACTTTGTTCTTTCTTGAGCAAAGCTCACATTGATTTTTTTTTTTTTTTTTTTTTGCCTATTATCAATAGTCAGATACTAACTGGTGCTCTCATTGTCCCTTTATACATAATTACCTATAATTTAGGAACTTAGAGATAATATCAGCCAGTTCAATCTTTTTCAATTACTTTGAGCCTATAATGTCATTATAATCATAAAACTTTTGAACAGAGACTCAGAATTAATCAACTGCAACGATGACCAAAAACACAAATAAAGCTTTCATCTTGATGTTTAACTGGTCCTGTTTCCTTGTTGCAGGTGCCTTCATTTGCAAGATGCTGCCATTTGTCCAGTCAACTGCTATCGTGACAGAAATTCTCACTATGACCTGCATTGCTGTGGAAAGGCACCAGGGACTTGTGCATCCCTTTAAAATGAAGTGGCAATACACCAACAGAAGGGCTTTCACCATGCTAGGTGAGGGTGTGCTAGTGGCAGTACTCATGCCATTCTTCAGTACAGAAAAAAAGAATTTCTTCAAAGTGATCCGTATTGATGAACCGGATGAGTAGCTTCTTGTCTAGCCTGTAGGCATCGGGGGTAATTTTAGGATTTTAGTCTTCTCCTAATTTACCTTGACCCCCCTCCTCCATTTCTCCTTTCATCCCTACACCCACACTTCAAATCTCCCATCTCAGATTTACTTCTTCAGTTTAAGTCTTAACCTTTTTTTAAATGTTTTTTTTTAATGTTTTTATTTATTTTTGAGAAAGACAGAGACAGCGTGAGCAGGGGAGGGTCAGAGAGAGAAGGAGTGACAGGATCTGAAGACAGGCTCCAGGCTCTGAGCTAGCTGTCAGCAAAGAGCCCAACACGGGGCTCGAACCCACGAACCGTGAGATCATGACCTGAGCTGAAGTCGGATGCTTAACTGACTGAGCCACCCAGGCGCCCGAAGTCTTAACCTTTTAAGCACTACTTTTAGTTGATGTAAGAAAGCCTTCCAATGGCATTACCACATTAACATTTATTAGATTAGTAAACTGTCATCCTGAGGTAAGAGGCGTCTAATCTAAAATGCCCTTCTTAGGTCTGGTAGATTTTGATGGGGGAGGAAAAGTGTTTTTAGAAAGATAGAGAGCAAAGATGCTGCTCAGAGGAGGCCCCAGTGTTACAATAGCCATGGGGCTCATGGGGGCACTAGGTGCTGAGTGCTGGAGATGAAGACAGATTCCATCCACTTCATAATTTTGCCTCAGGCATTCCTGGATCTTCAGCTTGCTGTAATTATTCCTGAGTCAGCAAGACATGATGAGCATGTACCTCTTGATACGTGACAAACCTGAAGCAGTGTCCTGAAGCCTAGCACAGTAAGATAAAAGCATTTCTCTATTCGATAATTATGATTGAGCCATTTAAAATCAAGCTATATCATTTATTTTATAGTGAAATAGTGAAAGGTTGAGGAAGCAACTAATGCAATAACCAAAGAGAGCAATTTTTACTAATATCTCACTTGAGAGGAATGAGTAAACATTTATTTCTGCTGTAGGAGTTTAGCCAGCATGGGAGAGTAGAATTACAGAAAGAACTCCTGAGGGCTTTGCCATGTCAAACTCATTTTACATAGTTTGAAATGAATAGATAAACCAATGGGGAAAATATTCGTTAGTTTTAGTTAGTTATTTTCAAATTTATGTCACATCCAACCTACAAAGAATTCAAAGACCTCTTGGCTTTTAATAATTGACATCTTCCCACCTTCAAAACATCTGAAAAGTGTGTGTGGGTGTAGAAAGATGATGAGGAAAGGAATACGTGGAGGAGGGAAGTTATTAAAAAAGGAAAGAGAAGTAGAGAGACTCAGCATCTGAAGGCAAGGTCGATAAGAGGCAGTCAAGGCAGTTTCTACTCAAAAAACTCATAGGAGACAGAAAGGAGTTTAAGTCAAAAAGGCTTAGCATCCCAAGGGACTTTCACACAGTGTTGCCTGACGTCTCTCTCTGGCTCTGTTATACTGGGGACCAGTCCCGTCTTCATGTCCAGTACCTCTTAGCTGAGACCATTTTGCCTCCAGGCCCCCACCAGCAGAGACCTGCTAAACTTACCTGCTCACAAAGGCTCACTTACACCAGTAATATTCATCTAACTCCAGCTTATTCTATCCCTGAACAGGCAGTAGACCCAGAAGGATTGGCAATGAGCTAAGTCAATTAGATTTAATTAGAATCCAGAATCTCCACTAAAGATTGGAAAAGTAATTGGATATAAGATAACATAGTGAGATAATGATTGGACTAGAATAGAACAGATGTTTTTGGCGATGTGGATAGAAAGAGATTGATTTGTGGGTCTGAGAACTGTCTTGAATCATTGAATAATAATGAGTCTCTATAGGCAGTGCCAGTTCATGTATTTCTTTATAATAAACCTCACTTATGGCTTAGGTGAGTCCCAGGTCCTTGAAATCCAAGGCAATATACTATTTTCTTAATGGTACCCAAGACAGATAGAATAAGAAGAATTTGAGCTGGGATATTTCTCTTAGAATTGATGGTGGGTCTCTTGATTCTGGCCTCATCCTAGTCTGTTTAGATTTTCTCTTGTTCCTTGCTAAGGACACATCATTAAAACAATTCCCTCAACAAAATCTTGGGGGACAGGAAATTTGGAAAGAGCACTCTGGCTTCTGATGAAGTGTTTGTTTTGTAAATAAGAAAATAATACTCACGTTATAGTGCATAAGATAATGTACTCAATTTTAAGAATAAATTGTAGAGGGTGATCAATATCATGTTTAAGTTTATTCATCCGTTTGACAACCAAACAGCAGGTGCTTCATCAACACCTACTGAAGGCCAGGAATTTTCTTTGGATTTTTGTTCAAGGAAACAAACAAACACAAACATAAATTGCATTGTGTTTTCCCTTAATGAGCTTAGAAGAAGTTGAAAAGAAACAACTAAGGGCAACAAAGGTGCCACTTTAGAGGGCACATAGAACCAACAGGGAATTAGTTCTATTGGGAAATGGTGGTGGCCTTTCACCTAGAGAAAATGACTATTGAGTTAAGTCCTGGGACATGAAGAACATGGACAGAAATGTAACAGGAGAGAGAGGCAAGTGAGAGAACATCAGGGATCATGTTAAGGGTCTAAGTTTTATTTTATAGGTAGTGAAACACTATTAAATATTTTGGTTAAACATTTAAAAATGTTTCAAGAAGACTATTCCAGCAACAATTTTGAGGACAGAGAAATAGTGGTAGTGGGAACATGTAGCCCACTGCACTGTTCTAGGGCAGAGAGGATTGCACATAAGGAGTCTTCACGCTTAGAGCATATGCTTTATGCTGAAGTATGCATATGTTCTGCTTCTTTCACTGAATCAGACTCTGATAATTTTAATGTTTTGGCAGGTGTTGTCTGGCTGCTGGCAGTCATTGTAGGGTCACCCATGTGGCATGTGCAACGCCTTGAGGTAGGTTCGGGGCTGGGCTTGATCATCATATTATTGAAATGTTTCCCAGCCTTCTCAATTATAATCATTTTTTCTTTCTGCAAGAGAATTACAGCAAATTAGTGTGACCGCAATTATTTCACTGAAAAATTTTCAAATGAAATAAAATAATTTAAGATTTTTTCCTCTGTTTTATCTAGCTCTTCCTTGATCTTATATTGTTAAGACTTTTATGCTTAAAAAAAATTTACCAGGGTCATATTCTACATTTTCCTGCCAGCTGAACATATTTTCCTAGTGGCCTCCTGTGTCTTGTTACATTTTAAAAGTTCAACAGTTGCTCTAGATTTTTCTTTTATTTTTAAAACACATAGAAAAATTATAATCAATTATCTGCTTATTTGTTGGTTCTCCCTCTGTAAGTCCTTTCTTCTCTGCTTCCCATACATTCACAAACTGAATTTGAATTGGAATGTGTGACAGGATCATCTTATCTGACCTCTCCCCTTCCCCCACACCTTTAACAGATGGTCCAGTTAAAATGTGGTGATTCACAGCGAGGGGACACTGTGCTGTTTTTGGTGACCCAGTCTATCCAATGGGACATACATACATGTCCTGCATAGGTGATCTAGCCCAGACAGTAGTCTTCAAAGGCAGTAGTGGGTTGATCACATACTCACTAGATAATTTTTAAAACTATATCCTTTTTTACCTTTTTAAATTTACATGGACAAATGTGAAACTTTGCTGGATGTTCAATGTCCATTGGAAAGGATAGCAAATGAGACCTCAGGCAAGGGTACATTTAAAACATGACTTGATTTTTTTTATATGTAACTGATATATTGAATGAGCTGGACTCCACAGGTGAAAGCTGGAAGTAATTTTATTCTGTCCCTTGCTACCTATAAAAATGTGACCTGAGGACTTTCCAGTACTCTGATGAAATGTGGATGAAGCCCTGAGCAGACCCTGTACCTTTTCCAGCCATTCAGATAGCAACATTCCTGTGGTCACCTTCAGTCACAACTATCATGTTAATTCTGTTATTAAAATGTCCATCCCGGTGTCACAATCACATGAGTCCATATTCTCAATCAACACAAAATGTCTCCCTTCTCTCAGCTTGAGCTGTTTTTAGGTCTAAAATCCTACAATATGCAAAGGGAACATGGTTCCCTTCTTCTCTGCTTCCTTACTGTGAGTTTCTCTTTCCCTCTTCCCATTCAAGAAAATGACTGCCCTTGGCAACTTGGGAGCTGCTGTTAGGAGGGGGAGAGGAAGGGACAGGTGTACTGGTATCAATGCCCTCTGTGCATGACTTTGTTGCCCATGATTGATTCCTTACTTATGAGTTTTTCAAAGATAACACCACTGAGGCTTCTGACTGCTGCTCCAGCAGGCTGCTCATGTATCTTCCACACACAACTGTATGTGGCTTGCTCTTTTCTCTAAGGTTGTCCTTATTCTGGCAGGAATCCCATACTGATGGAGCCTTCCTAAGTGACCTAACCCGATACTCACTTGTGGGGTCCATTTCTGGCCCACAAAACACAAAGGGTTTTGTCTATTTTTAAAAATACAGTTATTTTATCATATGCTCTAAATATATTTTGAATATTTAACTCATTTAATTTGTAGGAAATGCATATGTAATTGGCAAAGCCGGTCCTCACTGTCAGCCAAATCAGATTTGCTTTCTGTCAGGAAAAAGTGTGATTTCATTTTTCATTGAAAATAAATCTATTAATATGCATCCCCACGGCCACCTGCTCACTTCTAAATTCTATTAGAGAGAGTGTGTGTGAGCATGCACAAAGCCTGAATTTCTCACCTGGATGAAATACAGCACCACCAACTTTACCATTTCCACCCACTGATGTTCTCTTTGCTTTGCTGTCACTGGGCTCTCTCAGGAGTGATGTATTTGACAATTTTCAGGGGATGGAAGCAATGAGGTGGTTAAATTAAAATTGTCATCACATCTGCCCCTTCACTGTATGAAAAATGTGAATTCACAACATCTC
Source organism: Cryptoprocta ferox (assembly GCA_028646485.1). NCBI lineage: Eukaryota > Metazoa > Chordata > Mammalia > Carnivora > Eupleridae > Cryptoprocta > Cryptoprocta ferox. The sequence continues at coordinate 95,844,298 of CM053567.1, forward strand.
ACTATCTGTCAAAACACCTTTTTTCTAATGCTAGAATAGAAATATGTTTAATATAGGGAAAACATAAAACTCTATCATGAATTTATGGTGTCTTGATTAAACGTCTTCACTGACATCAGTAGTTCAAACCTCCTCTTTTTTGTGTGCTGCATAGTAAGACTAGGACTGGGTGAGAGATTTGACTTATGTAGGTGGGGAGAAGAGAGATAGAAGTGAGCTGGGAGTGTAGGGCCAGCAAAACACTCAATCCCAAGCTTCTCCTAGACAGTGGAATTTTAGAGAACAGTATGGTTGAAAATAGAAGATCTGAAATTGTTTCCCATAAAACCATCTGCCTGTGCCCTTGGAAAGTCTTTGCTTGTCCCCAAGGCCACATGCACTGCTTTAGAGACTGTCAGTCTAGCTTTGTGCATTAAGATGTGTTGCCCCCATGGTCGTCAGCCTTTGTGGGCTCTGCCTATGTGGAGTTAGAGTGAATTTCACCTTAATATCCTGTTCCCAGGGAGTTTGGATCTTGAAATTATTATTCAATAAGTGTTTTCATCCCTCATTGTATTTGTAAATGATACCTAGATCAGAACTTGAATTTTCTTACCTTTGATAAGTATGCCAGAAAGCTTTTCCCTCCATTCAATTGACTAAAGATTGGCAATAAAATTTGCAGAAATAGAGGCAGAAATATGTCGAGGGCCTGGGATTCTTCATCTGGAAAGCTCTAAAGTGACTAAAATGGCAATAGTTTTGATAAGTTTTCTAATTTTTATTCTTATTATCCAGATAAATGACTTTGCTTGGTTTGTCCCTTCTTAGCGTTTGCTATTATTAATATTGTTTTTAATAATATTTTGAACCTATGAGTCTGTCAGAAATAGTATTAACAAAGAGATGTTGCCTTTCTATAAAACATCTACATTAAAGGCTGATAGCTGAGTCTGAATATTTGTAGATTGACTATAGTTTGAATCCCAATTTCTTATTCATCTCAAATCTTATAGCTATCAGCTGTCTTTCTAAAATCTTTGCAAGCAACCTATCATTGCAATCTGAAATAGCAGTAACAAAATGCAAGCTTTTAGTACTATGAACTGAAAGATAGTTGATGCTTTGCCAAAATTTGTCTCTCCAACAACTGAGGATGCAAAATAATGGAACATTAAACTAGCTGGCGTGCAATTACAAAATGTTTTTTACATACGTACCTTGATTGATGTAGTGTATTCTTTCTTCCTCTGGAAAGTAATATTCTTCATCTGGACAGTATACATATATACTTTGGTCAAAGAGTATAGCTCTTTCATCGAATTGAAAAATTATGACTACCATGTAAAGAGCTGAGAAACGTTAAAAAAAAAAAAACCCAAATAGGCTATTGACATCAATTCCATTTAAAATAGAAAAGAAAGCATAAAACCATAAATAATGTAAGAAATGATGTGGAGAAAATGACACCTCACAACAAAAGAACAACCAAAATCATATCTCATTTGCAACACAGACCCACAGTAAATACATGAGGATTTGAAAACTGCAGCATTATACTAGTACTTGGCTGCTTTCTGTTCTTTTGATGCTGACTCTGGCTCCTCTAACTGACTTGTTCTTATATTAAAGATTAAGTATGACTTCTTATATGAGAAAGAACATGTCTGCTGTCTGGAAGAGTGGGCCAGCCCTGCGCACCAGAAAATCTATACCACGTTCATCCTTGTCATCCTGTTCCTCCTGCCTCTTATGCTAATGCTGATCCTGTACAGTAAAATTGGTTATGAACTTTGGATAAAGAAAAGAGTGGGGGATTGCTCAGTGCTTCGAACTATCCATGGAAAAGAAAAGTCAAAAATAGCCAGGTCTGTTTAATGAAGAAGTCACCTCTGTTTAAAATATTTTTAATTAGTTGTGCTTCAAGGGGCAGTTGCTAGAGATCTTCCAATTCCTGGGAACTTTAGCCAAAGTGCCATTTGTAATTCACGTTCAGAGAATGGGATGACGTTCAACTTTGGAGATTTTAGGGATAGCAGGAATTTAGACAATTTGGAAAACTGTTGAATTTTCATCTATATCACAAGATGACATGGTGGGAATAGCTGTGGTGTTCTCTCTACCACTCACCAGTCACATGGTGCAGATAAGTATCCTTACTCCTAAGGCTCCCGCTTTCCTCATGTGTGACAGGAAGCATAATAAATATCCATCCTCAAATAATGCTAAAATATGTATGAAAGTCCTTTGGTGACCAGAGTATGCTATTTACTTTAAATTATTATTATCAATATTATCCTAATGAGGACTTTCTTTTCTGATCATATTCATTAATAAAAATATTAAAACACAATTTAGTGATATGGTACTTGTAGCCCATGTTGTTTATTTTATAATCTACATGGAACGGCTATTAAAAACAAAAACAAAACAGAAACCAAAAATTTAAGAAGTTTAATGGTTTGATGAAATTCTATCATTTCTTCAAGTGTGCAGCGACCTCTAGCGCCCAGTGTGTCTGAAGAAATCCTCCCTGTCAGTGTCGAGTGCTGGACCGTTCATGGCTTTTGGACTTATTGCTGATTTTGCTCTCCACTTCACTTCCTCAGAAGAGTGTTCTTCAACATAAAAATGAATAAGAGCTTAAGCACTTAACTTAAGCTGCCTAACTTTAATTCCAAACTAGCCCTTACAGTTTAAATCCTTTGTTAGTCATCTGACTTTGCAAGTTACTTAATCTTTGTGCCTCAGTTTCTGTGTCTGTCAAATGCCTTATTGAGAAGATTAATGACATAGCCCATGCTAAGTATCTAACAGAGTGTGAGACCCATCATACGTATCCATCATAAGGATGTTTATAAGATGAGAGATTTGGGGAAGAGGGCAATAGCAATGGGAGAAGATAATAAACAGCCCACAATTAACCTATCATAAGCTTTATTAATATTTGAAAAATTATGGTTGAGAGATTTAGGCTCAAACTTTATCTAATAGCTTTGATATCAATTTGACAGATTTGCAAAGGAGAAATTAACTAATACAATCTGTCCATGTGGGTCCAGGAAGAAGAAGCGAGCTGTCATTATGATGGTGACAGTAGTGGCTCTCTTTGCTGTATGCTGGGCACCTTTCCACGTCGTGCACATGATGATTGAATACAGTGAGTGCTTTTCAGTCTAATTTGATAGAAATTCTAGTTCATTTCCTGCTAGAATGGACCATGAATCATTGAAATTTGTTGCTATTCATTCACTTGGGTAATCAAATATCAAACATTTAATGGGTTTCTCTCATATTTTCAAAATTACCAGATCATTTCATGGTAGGTAATTATGTACAATTTTGACCAAATCTCTAATAATTGCAGAAGATACAGAAACATTTTTAAGAGTCTTCTTTCATGCTATGCCTCCTGTTCTCCCTAAACCATTCAAACACAGGGAGAGGTGTGACATCCTATGAGTGTTCTCTTTTGAGATTTAGAATACTGACTTGAACCACATGAATTTAATAAGACCTAGGATTTCAGCCAGATCCCTGGTGTATTACCTCTGATAATCTGAGACTTAACATGATTTTCAGGTACAGATTGTGTTTCTATAACACAGGTGAACATTTGAATGGTAACTGCTGCTTCCAGCTTACACAAAGTTTTGAATCAAGTTGAAATGCAGTAAGTTTCCTAATATGTGCTGAGCACCAGGCTAAGCTTGTAAGCCAAGATTCTCTAAGAATGAGCACTCATCACAGAGCGTATTTTTCTTCAGACATCAGATGGCTCTTCCCAAAATTGCCTTGAGTATTTTTCACAATTTTAACCACTTGCACAAGTATAAGTGTTTGGTAAAGATATATGATAAACAGAAATTTTATTTTATGCTTGTTAAAACATAATACATTGTAGACTATTTCTTTTTATTTCAGGCAATTTTGAAAAGGAATATGATGATGTTACAATCAAGATGATTTTTGCTATCGTGCAAATAATTGGATTTTCCAATTCCATCTGTAATCCAATTGTTTATGCATTTATGAATGAAAACTTCAAAAAAAACTTTTTATCTGCAGTTTGTTATTGCATCTTAAAAGAAACCTTATCTCCAGCGCGAAGGCATGGAAATTCAGGAATTTCAATGATGCAGAAGAAAGCAGTGTTTTCCCGGAGAGAGAACCCAGTGGAGGAGACCAAAGGAGAAGTATTCAGTGATGGCAACATTGAAGTCAAATTGTGTGAACAACCAGAGGAGAAAAAACATATTAAATGACACCTTGCCCTGTTCAATTCTGAACTTTGTGAGAATTCTGCTTTAGGCGGTGGCCACTAATTGTAACAATATCTGCATAATTAGTACGGTTCATAGCTTAATTGGAAGAGAAAATTATTTTGAGCAAAGGTTGAAGACGATTTTTTATTCTCAGAATGATGAAAAGAAGGAAATAAATCATTTTTTCATAAAGAAAATAACATTATACATGAAAACACAATTTGGTAAATTAGTAAAGTATCCTTGTAGATTATTTTTAAAAACTTGTATAGAAATAAATGTTCTTGGCTAATAGTTTTCCCCCTAATGCAACCAATGCAATGTGACTTTCTATGTATTGCTAAATGAGATGAGAAAATAACCTAAAAATTATACCTTATTTCTTGAATAAGTTAATCGTTGAACACAGTAATGTAATTTTCAGTGCTGTTGAAGCTTGGTAATACATTCTCTTACAAATGAGGTCTGTCCAATAATCATAAAGTCAAAGAAGATGGAGAAGCCACAAAATGACCGATGAATGAGATTTAGAGGCAGATGCCCCGGTTTGAGCTTCTTCTAGTCCTACCAGCTACAACTGCCATGATGACTGGCAAGCCACTGAACGTTTTTAAGCCTCTGTTTCTTCCTGTGTAAACTGGGGAGGTAACTTCTCCTTCACAGGGTCACTGCCAGAAGAAAACGAAATGTGAGCAGAAAAGCACTTTGTACTGTAAAGCACTCTCAAGTTCTGAAGCATCATCACAGTCCCCATGTTCCAGGCCTCTCATTTCTGTTCCCTTTTGCTTCCTGAGAGTTGCCCTTAACCTTGCCAGGCTTTCCACCTATGCCTGTTTTGTAGCTGGTCTCTCTAATCAAAAGAAGGATGTTTGTGGGAATCCTCATTTATAGGCTGATTGTAATACATGTAAGCCAGTCTAACTATCTCAAATATTTATATTTTTAAGTCTTTTATTTACTAGTGGGATGAAAGACTGGTTGTTCTATAAAAGGACTTTTATGTGTAGTTAGCATATGAGAGCATCAACTCCAAGCCCATGAGATTTTACTGTGTCCATGACTGACCCCTGAGAGAGCAAAGCCAGGAAGAACAATGGAGTTCCCCACTCAAATTCCTTACCTTACCTCAATCTCCCTTAAACTTAACCTCTCTTCTTTCTAATATTCTCTTCTTCCCTCAAATATCATGGAAACAGTGACCACATCCCAGTGCCCTGTCACTTCCCCTTTAATATCTGTGATTCCCCCAAAGTCCGTCCATTCACAGCCTCTTGGCTAAAGTGTTTCTTCTGCCTCCAGTTTTGCAGGACTTATTCTTTCTGCCAGGAAGGATATACAGGAAGAGAGGCTTAAGGATTCTCAGGATATTTCACTTGTAAAGCTTTAAGGTTTGGGAATCAAAGAACTCAGGCTATTGGGATCTTTCAAAATTTAGACATTTAACTTTTTAGGTGTGTCAGGGTAAAATGGATAAAGAAACAAAACGGAAACAGTGTGTGGTATTAAGAAAAAAATGTCAATATGACACACAAGAAAATTAACAAAGTCAAGAGAAGAACACTGATGATTTGGTTTGTGTTGAAATGGACTTACTATGGGTTATGTGTGTGTGCTATCCTCCTGTTATGACTAGCAATCCTGGAGCAAAACAGTAATTATCATTAAATCATTAAACCATTAAAAATGAATCAGATTCACTGATTTTAGCTATCCTTATTTAATCAGCAACTATCCATATGACTCTTCCCAAATTTGATGTACATATGTTCCAAATATAACAATGAAGATCAGATCAATCAACACTATTACTGACCACTTAATTATTAAGATTAGACACCTTTAAAATTCCTAAACATTGCAGAGATTGGTCAAAAAACCTTTAGGAGCACCTGGGTGGCTCAATCTGTTAAGCGTCCAACTCTTGGTTTCAGCTCAGGTCATGATCTCTCAGTTTGTGAGTTCTAGCTCCAGGTTGAGCTGTGCACTGGGGCCTGCTTAGGATTCTCCTTCTTCTTCTCCCTCTCTCTCTGCCCCTCCCCTGCTCTCTCTGTCTCTAAAAATAAATAAATAAACTTAAAAAAATATATAAAAACATTTATATATTAAATAATAATTTAAATAATTACTCTAAAATGTCCAGACACCCTGTGAAAGATTTTTCCCCCGTCACATTGCATTCATACCACTTCAGAAATAAAAATAGAGCACTTTTGTTTTTAGTCCTTCAAGCATGCAATCTTTTTATTATGTTATCAAAATTTGGAAGAGAAAACTGGCCCAATCCATTCTTGGGAAACTATTACAATTAGCCAAAGAAGCTCTGAGTCCAGTCTGGACATGAGCGCTGACAATAGCGTAACACAGCTTATAAGCCCATAGAGAGTTAACCTTGGATTTGCAAAAGGAGCCCTCGTTCTGGTCTTTCTTCTGCTTTCCTCTGATTTCACCTTCCCCTGAGTCTCTTAGGCCTTTTGTCCTCCACCCAGGCATCTGCTTTCTCTCCTTTTTTTTTTCTTTGCCGTAGGTCGTCACTCATTTTATTCCATCTGATTTCTCCTGAATTTGTGCTTGAAGTGAGAATTGAAAAAGTCTCTTTGGATCCAGAAGGTAGGGTTGGGGAGGGGTACAGAAAGCTAGTCACTAAAACCATACATCAGCATTTGGGTAAAATGTCTATGAAATCAGTGAAAAGATATGCATCACTGCTCAGACTTCTAAGCCTTTTATTTCATTATGGATCATCATGCCAAAAAGTCCATGAACATGGGATGTCTTTCTATTTATTTGTCTTCATTAATTTATTTCAACAATGTTATATAGTTTTTGGTGTAAAAGTCTGGTACTTCTTTTACTAAGTTTATTCATAAGTATTTTATTATTTTTGATATAAGTATAAATGAAATTTTTAAAAATTTCCTTTTCTGGTTGCTCATTGCAACTGTGTAGAAATACAATAGATTTTGTATATTGAGCATGTATATTGGTGAAGTTATTTTTTTAGCTCTGATTGTTTTTTTGTGGATCCTTAAGCTTTTCTATATATAAGATCATTTCTTCTGTGAATAGAAGTAGTTTTACTTTTTCCTTTCCAATATGGATGCCTTTTATTTCTTTTTCTTCCCTCATGCCCTGACTAGAACCTCCAGAACAATGTTGAATAGAAATAATGAGAATGAATATCCTACATTGTTCCTGATTTGGGGAGATTTTTCAGTATTTCTACATAACATATGATATTAGTAGTGGTTTTTTCATAAATGCCCTTTATCTGGTTGGATAAGTTTCTTTCTATTTGTGTGAGATGTTCATATGGTTTTTGTCCTTTATTCCATTAACATGAACTATTGCATTGATTAATTTTCATATGTTGAATGAACTTTCCATTGCTGGGATAAATCCTGCCTAGTCATATGTATATAATTCTTACATGTCACCAAATTTTGTTGCTACTATTTTATTGAAGATGTTTGAATTTATATTCATAATGGATATTGGTGTATGCTTTTCATCTCTTGTGATTATTTTGTCTGGTTTTGGTGTCAGGGTCATACGGCCCTCCTGTAAATCATTGGAATCTTGTTCCCCCTTTCTTGTGTCTTGTTTTGTTTGTTTTTGGAAGAGTTTGTAAACATTTTAACTTCTCTTTAAACATTTAGTAGAACTCATCCATAAAACCATCTGGTCTTGAGCTATTTGTTTTTTTTATTATTATTACTAGTCCAATTTCTTAATTTATTATTGGTTTATTCAGATTTTACATTTCTTCTTGAATCAGTTTCAGTAGTTTGTGTTTTTCTAGGAAATGTTTTTTAAGTACAAATCTTTTTTTAAGTTTATTTATTAACTTTGAGACAGAGAGAGAGAGAGAGAGAGAGAGAGAGCGAGCGAGCGTGGGAGGGAGGGAGAAAGAGAATACCAAGCAGGCTCATCATGGTCAGCACAGAGCCTGATGCGGGGCTCGAACCACAAACCATGAGATCATGACCTGAGCCGAAGCTGGCACCTCTCTTTCTAGGAATTTTTAAATTTCATCTAAGTTACTGAGTTTTTTGGAGTAGTATTTTTATAGCATTCTCTTATGATCCTTTCTATCTCTGTAAATTCACAGTAATATCCCACCTTCTTTTCTACTACATAGATATACAGAATTAAATACAGTAGTATTTTCTTTGGTTTTCCAGAATTAAGCAAGAGTCCACTAAGAAGTAAAAACACATGGTTGTTCATTTTATCCTAGATTTTCTGAAAATGGGCCACAATTCCTCCTCAAAACTTTTAAAACTCATTCATATTTTCTATTATTAATCCGTTTTATTGCTCTGTTATCCTGCATCTATTAGGTTTCAGTTACTGACAGCAGAACACATAGATTCTAGCCTCATGTATTTAAATAAATCAAGTCCCCTTATTTTTTTTAATTACCCAAACTTAACAGGTGTGGAACTGGGAAGCCATTCTCTGTTGTTGGTTCCATGACCACACAATTTCTGCCAGTATCCATTCCATGAGAATAGACAACCTATGATCTGCTGCTTAACATGGAGAATGAGGAACTCAGCCCTGGGACTTTTGCATTAGCTGTCACAGAAAACCCAAATATTTCTGTGACTCTCTTTACCTGTAGGATCCAGGGTTTTTCCCACACTAGTTTTATCAATTTTGAAGGTGATACTGTTGGGACACACACAGGTTTCCTAATGCTTCTATTATAATTTGTTTATAATTTTAGCCACTTAGAAATGCAAACAAACTTTAACAGTACTTTTCTCGTTAGATGCAATATCCGTCTCCAATGATATGTTTTCAAATGTGTTCTTTGTACCTTTCAGTTTTTATATATATTTAGAAACTTTCTTTTTTAAAAAAATGTTTATTTTTGAAAGAGAGAAAGAGAGAGAAAACGTGAGTGGGGGAGAGGCAGAGAAACAGGAAGACAGGATCCCAAGCAGCAGGCTCCCTGCTGACAGCAGGGAACCCCATGTGGGGCGGGAACTCAGGAACTATGAGATCATGACCTGAGCCCAAGTCGATGCTTAACTGACTGAGACACCAAGGCGCCCCCTTTTTAGAAACTTTCTTTTGTACTCTTCTTCACATAATTCATGTTTGCAAAACTGCTAGTATTGGCATTTTGTTCTTTGAGTTAAAGTTTATTTCAATTTCCTCTCTACAACATCGTTACACATTTCTGAGATAAAAATACTTACATTTTCCAAGTATTTGAAAGAAGAACACCTACATTTAAAATGTCTGGAAATATAATGATACAATGCTTTAGCAACAAACATTTATTGAAACCATAAGGGGAAGAAACAAATTATATGAGAGGAGGTCATAATTTTAAAAAACATAATCTTCACTCAGATCAGTTGGAAAAATAACCAAGTGAGAACCCTGAATGAAGAGTAATTTTTAACAATTTTTCCCTTTTGACTTAAATCCTTTTGTATTATGGTATAACATAGGAGACTCTTGGGTTTGAAAAACAATCTTCTGTATTGAGATTCTCAGAACACATTGTATGCATCTTTTTCTTGCTATTTTCATTCTACCAGAATACTTAATCTGCATGTATTGCACATTCGTTCCATAGAAAGTGTCTTGTTCTCTAACTTCATCAACCTATGTGTCCAAGTTTATTTGAATGAAATCTCCTGGCACTTCTTTCTTTCTATTATAAACTTTTTATTGTAATATAATATATATAGAGAGAAAAGGACACAGATCATAAGCATAGAGCTAAAAAATGCAAGTAATTTTAGCATTTTTTCTACTGACACCAATGTTGGCTTTACTATATACTGTGTTCCACATTTCCTTACTGAGTGAAATCCCAGCTTACCCCTTTGGAAATAATTGTCAAATAGCATATATTTAAATACCTCAGATATCCGGAGATAAGTTACTGTATTAGAACCTTTGAAAAATTAGAAAATATCTAATAGTTTATCATTTTTGGAGCACTGGGTAGTTGATCTGGCAACCATGTACATGTGTTGTACTACATGTGTTATGACTGAATCCTCCTGGGAAAGTGGAGGCCAAAGCTTAGTGAAGTTACTGGAGGTAGAGCAGGACCAGAACTAAATCTAAAGTCTGCACTCTTTTCATGTATCAGGGTGCTCAACAGTGGCACACAAGATGAAATTTTCGTGGTATTCAGTTGAACATTTTGAAACTTAAGTGTCCTGTGTTTATTTTAATATGTCCTAGAAAAATATAATGGTTATAGCAAGGTTATAATCTCTTAAAGAAGAGTTTGGTGAATCACAGAAAAAAACTTTGAGGTTGCAATCATGTAAGGCTGGTACTGAAGACTGGCTCACTACCTCCATTCCCACCTGCATGAAATGGACCTTATGGCACACTACAGTCTGGAAGATAAGGACTACATTTCCTAGATGCCTTTAGAGGTCAGGATTCCCTGAGATCTATCATCAGCCTGGGATCTAGGAGACACAACCTACTGCACCTATGTATTTACCTTCATAACCGTCACTCATCATTACTTGAGGGCATAGATGGAACTTACAAAAAGGCCCCACTTCTGCTGCTTGTTCTAGCTCTGTAGAGAAACACAGCCATGGGAGCGATTGGTTTTCTGTGGAAGCTGCAGAGGGGGCCCCTTGACTCACTTCTGTCACTAATCTTTTTCACCCCCATGTCATTATGTAGAGTTAGGGCTTGGTTAAAGGCAACAGAACACCCTTTAGTCAATTTTTGTCAAAAGGGATTAAACAGCAGTTTTGTGGTGACTCCCAATACTTTTGGAAGGGTTGGAGGAGCAAGCTCTAGACTGAGTTTGCAGGAATTACTCTCATAAAAAGTAACTGGCCTGACTAGAAGCCACTTTCTCTGTTGTAATCTGGAAGATAGGGAATCAAGGGACTACCACTACAATTGTTGGCTTCAAGACTCCATCTTGTTTATCATGATTCACGCACTACATGGATCATGATTTGTTCATTCCAAATTTATTATTTGCTCTATTTTATTTTATATCTCTTCCTTTTTCACATTTTTAAATAAAACAATCTGTTGATAATGAAAAAATGCAGAGCTGTCCTTTAATGTAAATATAACCTAAAGTTACTAAGTTCATATAGAAAATACACTGTAAAATACTATAGTTTTAAAAAATTGTTATTCCACTCTCTCCACCAAATCTGACCTCCATCTTTGAAGCACTTGTTATTTTTTTCCACATTGTTCTGCAGGTGGCGCCATTGCTGCACAGTGGCAGATCAGTTGCATAAGAATTGGCCTTCAAGAGGGCTCAGAACAGGTTAATTTTAAAGATCGTCTGGAACTCCAGCACATGGTTGGGTCAGAGCTAAGTATTTTCAGGTTTGGCCTGTGGTTAAATGTTGGCGAGTTGCCTCTACTGTCTGGAAAGTAAAGGTAAAAATGAGTTTGGCAGTCTTAATCCACAAGTGGGTTTGTTAGCAAGAGAAAAGGTGCAGTGCCTTAACCTTTAGTGGGATGTTCTTGACAGCCCAGTTTGTGTCTTGTTTTGCTTCTTTCAGAGATCACCTGGGCTGGTATAAAAATATGCCATCCTGCTCAAGAAGTCATCTTATCCTGTGGGAAGGTGGACTAGTCGTTGCCTGGGAGAGGAAGCCATGCAACTGTTTCGTTTTCAAACTCATACTTTGTCCTCCTCTTGCCTTGATGCTTTCTTGCTTTAGTAAGAAAGTATTGATTCTCATTTTTTTATTCTGTTGCTTTATGGAATAAATCATTCCCTCAAAACTTTATTTTTGGAAGAAAAAGTATAATATGAATGTGAGCAATAAAGCCCAAATAAAGATAAATGCTAAGGCTCATTAGCCTCTTCAAAAGCTAGACAATGTAACTGAAGAACATTGGCTAGTGTGCATTCCTTTCAACTTTTAAAATCTCTAGCAAATTTGAAAATGGGTGGAAGAATAATAATTCCTAGAAAGCTCCAGTTACTTAGAAATCTATTCAAGCCACTTATTTCTGAAAAGAATACAGTTGCATTAATAACACTATTGAACAGACATGCTTGGTAAAGATTCACCTAACCATGACTATGTGGGTCAGCTCTTTTGAGTGAAGTCCCTTGTATTCTCAGCACTATAATCTGCTATGGGCTTCACAGAATATAGTCTGTACAGCACACATACATTTTTAGTAGGTAAAGATTTTTGTTTGTTTGTACTTACAACAAAAAAACAACATAGCCTGAAAGAATGATTTCCTTATCTTAAAACAAATATTTCCTGAGCCCCACTCACAGATTACAATGCAATTACTTCTGAGACAAAACTTGAGAATCTGTATTTCTAAATGCTCCATAAATCACTCCAAGAATTTGGCAACTCTTGGAAGCCTGGCTTGTAAAGAAGGCAAAAGAAAATTGATGTTGGAAACCAGAAAAAATACGGCTACACTCCCAGGACTTGTGCTACAATTTGAAAATCAGTACATTTACAAAACTGGAAATGAATAAAAAGATGGGCTGAGGGTTAGAAGTGAAAATTTGGATTTTGAAACCCTGGAATCTAAATCTCTTTACTGACTTCTGATGACCCCTTGATCAAAATTACTTTTACTCTCAAATTCACTTTAAAACATTAAGAATAGAATCATGCTCACCTTCCAATGATATCTAATCATGGGATAGAACATATTTTTGGTAAAAAAAATAATAATCTTTGTTTTGGCCCAATTCTTTAGAAGCTGGTCTTTTGCTGTTGGGCATGCTGCACCCGTATGTGTCTTGGTGTTGTAAACTTTCTATTACATAAAGCGTCAAGTGAATAGAGAAGGTGGTTGAATCTAATACACACCAGTATGTAATTTAAATTGACTAATAGAGAACCATAGTCCCAGGTTGTGGTCATACTGATATGGAGTGGGAAAGAAAATGGAGACTGTAGTAAGGTACATGTTATTTCTAAAGCATATTAAAATAACATGAAAAACCCAGTGTAGAGGCTCTTATAAGTTCAAATAGTTCAACCTTATATTTAAAAACAAAAGTTAAGGGGTGCCTCGGTGGCCCAGTTTGTTAAGATCCAACTTCAGCTTAGGTCATGATCTTCTGGTTTGTGAGTTCAAGCCCCATATCAGGCTCTGTCCTGTCAGCTTGGAGCCTGGAGGCTGCTTGTACTCTGTCTCTCTCTCTCTCAAAAATAAACATTAAAAATTTTTTTTAATAAATATAAACAAGAGTTAGGGGCACCTGTGTGGCTCAGCTGGTTAAGCATCCAACTTCAGCTCAGGTCATGAACCCCCAGTTTGTGGGTCCAAGCCCCATGTCAGGCTCTATGCTGACAGCTCAGAGCCTGAAGCCTGCTTCTGTTTCTGTATCTCCCTCTCTCTCTGTACCTCCCCACTCGTGCTCTGTCTCTCTGTCTCTCAAAAATAGTAAACATTAAGAAATTTTTAAAAATTAAAAACATAAAAATAAAAACAAAAGTCAGAGCCATATCATCCTTTTATTCCTTACTGACTAAGAGTACTACTTCTTTTGGCATTAATAAATTACTTATTTTTAGAAAGAGAGAGAGAGAGCATGTGAGTGGGGGAGAGGGGCAGAAGGAGAGAGAGGATCCTAAGCAGGCTCCACGCTCGGCATGGAACCCCACATGGGGCTCGATCTCATGATAGAAAAGTCATGACCTGAGAGGAAATCAAGAGTCTAGTGCTTAACTGACTAAGGCACCCCTTAAAAAATACATTTTTATTATTATGTTTTATTAGTAGCTTTTTGCTATGCATTTTTACATCACTATTTTAGAGATTACCTTAGAAATACAAAACATAACCATGACTACAGCCTACCTTTACTATGTCCTAAATACTGTAAGGAGAATATAATAATTTAACTCCACTTATCCCCTTACTATTATTTTTTGCTATTGTCACATTTTTTCCCTTCTGTTTAAGTTATAAACTTTTGAACTTCTGTTCCTGTACTCCTGTGTTTTCATCTGGGGCCATTATCTTTTGACATGAAAAGCAACCTTTAGTATTACTTCTATTATAGATCTACTAGCAACAATTCTTTCAGCTTTGGTTATATGAAAATCTTTATTTATTCATTTTTCAAAGGGTATTTTCACTGTGTCTAGAGACCTAGGCCAGAAGGTTTTGTTTTGTTTTTCTCATTCAATTTCTTAACAGTATCTTTTAGCATATAGTTTTTGACTAGTATTTCAATGAAGGTGATGTGGATTTTTTCTCTGTTTTAAAGATTTTCTCTTATTACTAGTTTTAGAATAATAAGAATTGAAGTTTTCTTTGTATTCACCTTGCTTAGAATACACTGAATTTCTTGAATTTGTGGGTTATTTATCATCAGATTTTAAAAGTTTGGGCCATTACTTCAAATAGTTCTTTTGTGCCAATGCCTCTCTTCTCCTTTCAAAACTCCAGTTATGTGTTCGTTAGACGTTTTAATCACATCTCATCTCTCTTATATGTTCCATTTGGTTTCTTCCATTCTCTTTTGCTGCCTGTGCTTTCTGAATCCTGTCTATTGGCCCATTTTGAGTATACAAACCTTGTCTTGTGTATTCAACCTGCTTTAAACTTATCAAAAGATTTCTTAATTTCAAATTCTGTATTTTGCATTTCTAGAATGTTTGATTCTTTTTTACGACTCTAATTCTGTATTATAATCCTCCATTTTTTCATCCATTTTGTCTGTATTTACCTCAACTTTCGGTAACTTGTTAATCATGGTTGCTTAATGTCTTAACTGTTAACCACAGCTTATGGATTCTCTCTAAGCTTATACCATTTGGTTACTTTATCTCATGTCCCCTTTGGATCCAGCACTTTATTTTGTGTTTTTATAGTATTTCAGATTCTCTTGTTTCTGGTATAATTTATTTCTTCTGCACAGATGTGCATCAACCAGCTCATCTGTGATTTTTAGTAGTACTTCTTCTTCTATGCTGTTTTTTATACCATTTATTTCTTATGAGGCCTGTGTTGGAAGATAACTCTCAATTGCAGAGAATTCAAAATTCTTTCCATTTGTAAGTTGTTGAAAAGTCATGTCTTGAGAATAGTGTTTTGAGAAAATTTCTGTGTTCTGGCCACTGCACAGAAGCATGAAATGCTGGAATCTAGGGATTGTTCTTGCTTAATATATTTTGCAAAATGCTATCTGCAGCTTATTAGTCCAGAGTAGCTTCATTTTTCCATGACTATATTTCTCTCTGTGGCATTATTATTATCGGCAAGAAGAGTATTTATTTTCATGTTTATTTTCAAAAAGAGAAAGCAAAGTTTCTAGATTTGTTCCAGTATCAAAGAGTTCTTTCTTTCTTTTGAAAATTGTAGTTCACATAGAATCTGTTTCCCTTCCCAATTCATTAATTCCACTTATCATGTTCCAAATATTATTATTTTATTTAACTATGTCATAGCCACATGAGCTACACAAATATTATTTATGTATAGACGAATGCCAGAATGGTTTATTTGGCTATAAATTGATTTTCCTCCTAAAAAACAAACATGTTACATGTGCTTTGTACTTGGAGAGCCTCAATCAAACATTAGAGACCCACTTAACTGTAGTGAAGGAAGGGAAATTAATCTGGGGTATTTAATCTCTGACCCCATTTTAGAACAGCATCACACATTTTACAATAGACTCATTTTCTTTGTTTTGCAACATATTTTATAAAAGCTTTACTATCAGGACTGATGAATAAAAGAATGCACTTTCACTAAACACACATCCTTTCTTTTATTAGGTTCCCCATGACCTAAAAACATTATTTTGAACTTCCAGGAGAAAAATCCCCAGATTTATTTGTCCTTCATAGCCCTTTTACAGTACATATAATAATACAAAATTTTTTTTTAGATTATGAGTCCATTAGATTTCGTGTGTGTGTGTGTGTGTGTGTGTGTGTGTGTGTGTGTATTCCAGGTGAGCAAGATTTATAAACATATTTTAAACAAATTTGCAGAAATTATGTATTCATCTCCCTCAGGTAATAAAGGAAGACTGATTTTGTTTTGTTTGGCTTTGCTCTTGAAAAAGTATGGCACACCTTGTTTAACAATAGATAAAAGACATAGCTTTTTGAACCTAATTTGTCCTTGTAGAAGGAGAAATCAGAAACAGCAGTGTCAAGACAGCCTCAGACCTAGGTAGGGGATTTTTCTGAGGGTTTCCAGTAATACCCACCCACCTCCTTAAACTCTGGTTCTCTGTCTTGACATATGAGTCTCAAAACACACAATTTTCCTCTGATTGGTATTTCAATCATCAAATTCAGATTCACAAAATTTTTAACTAGCAGTCTCTCTGCTATCATCCAACGATGTTTATAGAGAAAATCTTTAATTATCCTACCTATTATTACTCCATTTATCTACCTTCTGACTACAAAAAATAATTTTAATTTCCACACACAGTAATCCACACTCATGAAATTACTTCCCATCACTGGAGCAGAGAATCATTGGGATATTTCATTGGAAAATCATGAAGAAATTGTTAGTCTTTATCATTGGTAGGTAGATTGAGCCTCCTGCAAATATGATCCCACAATGTCTCTCTAGCACATCTGATGTAGAATTGCTGTGGATTGAGTGAGATACTGCACGTAAAGTATTTAGTGTGAGGTCCTATATTCAGGAAACTCAAGCAATTTTATTTATTATTACTATTATTATTAGTATTAGATAGTAGTGCTTTTTCCAACTCAGGATGTAGCCATTTCTCTCTTGACCTTGGTGTGTCCCAGAATTCTTGTAAATAAGACATGGGCCATTATCAGAATGTTATCTTTTTTCCAAAAGGTGGCTAAGTTGCACACAGTCATTCAGTTATATTGTAGTTAAGCAAAGTCTGTACTCTCTTGAATACTTGCTTTATCCTTGTTGAAACAAAAGTTCTAAATTTGTCTTTTCAAGTGAATGCCTTACTTTTTGGACAAAGGTGGAACTGGCTTGTCAGTTCATCGTCATGTGGAAATACATTTAGAGTGAATCACATGGATAAATGTGTAACTCCTTGATTGAACATGAATTCATCAAGAGCTATCTATCAGCCTGTATAAACCTCCATAAACAACCTGCTCAGGTCTGTGTGTGGGTGTGTATAAGGTGGCAAGGGGAGGAGTACAGCAGGTCATGTTTGTATTATAGCAGGAAAATTTCTTTCTAATCTCACGAACAGATTCAACTGAATGGTTTATTATTTTTAACCAACTCTCTACTCTTACAAGTTTCAGATTTTTTTTTCCTATAAAGCATTGAAGACATTTAGCAAGGCTCATTTCACTCTTTTTCTATCAGAAGCCAAATGTGCTATAGAAATATGAGCAACTATGTCATTTGTTAAGTTCGACATGTAATTAAGTGGGCCACTTTAAGCAACATGCAGAGATAAGGAATCAGGATTTTGGCCACACATCTATAGCACACCTACACAATGCCAAAACTAGGTAGTTTGTATAATTTATTATCTAAATTGGGTGACTTTAGAGAATGAAAAGATGCTCTTTTCATAATGACAACATGAGAACAGGCATGAACAGACTGTCGCCAGTTAACTAGGATGTATGGTCACTATTGTAACCCTCCTAGAAGCTTGGAAAAATACTGGAAATCATGAACTGTCTTTTGTTTTCTTGTAAAGTCTTCCACAAATCTATATCATGCCTGGCCAAACTATAGCTTTAACGGTTAGGTGATGAACTTTGATATTAATTGGATAAGTTCATATAGATAATACAGATAATAAACCTTACAGAGAAGGTGAATGAATTTACCAGAAGACTGGGGACAAGGGAGTGATGCCCGAGCATATATTGCAGAAACTATGTCAGAATGTCTGAGCCTGCATGGGACTCAGTCTCTGCCAGGTATTTCTGTATCAGGGTCCAGTTCACATTTCCTAGGTATTCTAGCGTTCTAGCCTCAATTACAGGCCCATCATGCACCCATCAAGACTGAAGATGAAACTCCGTCTGTCAGGGCCATGGAGAAAAATGAAGGCTTGGAGAATTGTGGCCTGAATGTGAAATAGAAGTACATACAGAAGTTGTAGAAGAGAATCAGTCAGCAGAAAGAACCTCAGGAGACCCTGGGTTTACAAAATCAACATCCAGGGATACAGAAAAAGTTTTCAAACTGAAGGAAAGCTTCTGCCTCAGATTATTTTATACATCTAAGGGATAAGCTTGAGCCTCAGAGGAGGCCAGACTTAGGCGGTGCTTCTGTTTAATGAAATTGAAATGCAGGATGAAGCAGAGATAGGAAGTTAAACATCTCAGCTGGGGTGAAAGGAACTTAGACAGTCTGAGATTTAAGTCTTTCATTCAAAGGTACAGAGAGTGTGGCTGCATCCGTAAATGGTTCCTGGTATGTTAGGGCCTATACTTCTGTACAGATAAAAATACCAACGAGAATAGCAGTAAGTAGACAGTGAAAAAGCATGGGTTTCAGCATTGAATATTTCCATGTGTCTGAAAATATCTAGGAAACCCCTCATTTCTCTTTCTCAGCTTTAGGGAGCAAACAGCCCCAAAAGATTAAGGGCCACAGGGGTCCTGATAGCTGTGTGTTTGTAAGTATTACTCAGAGAATGAGAGGAAGATGGGTTTAGGAACATCAGAAAATGACTGTAAAAACATTAACAAAGCTTCTGGGACTTTACTCTTCCAGGAAAATTCACAGAACCATGAGATCGGAGAACCAGAAAGGAGCCTAGAGACCAGTGATCCAGGTCTCCTCTCTTGATAGATGAAGCTAATGAGACCCCACTTTGTTATTAACTTGTCCGGAGTTGTCACACAGCCAGACAGTGGCAGAACTAGTGTTAAATTTCAGTGCTCCTAACTCTTTGTTCAATGCAGTGGAGGGAGGGTAAGAAGGAACTGGTTGGGGGGAAAGAATTTGAAATCTAAAAAATGGGAGGTAGCAAGGTAAACTTAAAAAATGGATTTTCGGACTTGGAACATGGAATTAGAAGAAAGCATAGAAATGGAAGAAACAAGCATGCAATCAGAAAGTAAGGGTGGTGCCTTGGATGGAAGGAACAGGCAACAGTGAGAATAAGGAGGACAATATTAGGAAAATCTCTAAAGACAACAAACACATGTCACCTGCCACCAATTAGGGTCATCACTGTCATGCATCATGGTCACCAGGATTATTTCTTTGACAATGATATTTTAGACGAACTGCCCTGAGACTCTTTGTTCCCCAACACCAACAGCATTTTCTTTTGTGTGCTCTATAAATATCTTGTAGATTAGTCAAAACGGTTTATCATGGTATCCATAAACTGGGGGAATGGGGCTATGACACAGATTCTGATCTGGCCTCTGAACTTTTGTACAAATTTTCCAGAATCAAAATCTCTGGGTCGTCGACCCAGATGGCATTTCATGCAAGTTGGTATATTGCTTACACGTCTCATCATTTGGCTGTCATGAGATATCCATGGTATTCACTATCATTCTTGGAATATTCGTCTCCTTACACTTCAAACACTCTTTGAAGGCTGGCGTTAGATTTTGTCAACATCTGCAGGTCCCTTACCTATCACATGCCTAGAACATAGTTGGTGCTCAGTAGATATTTTTTAAGTCCATGAAGGTAGATGAGTGAATAGCCGTCACTAATTACATGACCTAGTGAGGTTGAATTGCCTGGAGCGTCTCAATCAAAGAGAACGTGTTACTTATTATTGGGACAAGGAAAAGAAGGAACATGCATATTAAATTTTATACATATAACACACATATAAGAAGCTCTAATAAAATGTGATAACCAGGCAATTACTGGAGCATGTCCACCCCCCAAATAATTTTCCAAACATGTGAGCTTTTTTCATGACTCAACTCCTCTACACTTTGTAATAACAAAATACAGAAATGAAGACCATATAGATCTATATTTAATCTATTCCTTTGACCTTGTTTCACTCCTCAGTCAGCCAAAGTCAAATGAAAACTGCCTGAAGGAGCTAAATTTTAATGAAACAAAATTTTAGATAAAAATCTAAAAGAAAAGCACACTCTGACAATGTAGCTAAGTGGATCGGGGTTTCTGTTTTTCACACTGCTGAAGTTAAAAGTCACAGTAGCAGGGAGCCGTGTCACTAAGGAGCAATCAGCCACAGCCCTAAAGTTCCCCTAGTAACAGAGCTGCAGGTGGCCTGAACCAGCACAGACTATCCTAGCCAGGCTCTGTCAGCCTTACCAGGCTTCCTCCCTGTCTGCAGAATCAGCCCCACAAATCAGAGTTGTAATGTCAGTTTCCACCAGAAAAGTAGCAGAATATTTTTAAAAGTCGTCTGCATGTGTTGTTTTCACTGATGAAACAGTGGAACTAGCAGATATCCTTTTCTTCCTAGTACAGCTAGCCCCTTTGCAAATAAGATGCATTGGAGAGGGAAGGAAATTTAGAAGCAAATGAAGTAAACGGTGGCCAATCATGAAGGCTCCCCCCCCCCCATATTCTTCACTGGGGGGGAATGGGCACATCAATGAACCAACCAGGACATTTTTGGAGGCAGATTCAGTTACCTGGGACAAGTCGGTCACTTTAAGAGAGCATAGAAAATGCCTTTTGGGTATTTTCAGAGCAGTGTAGCAGAGATGCAGGTTAACTCAGGTGTTCAAGCAAAATATAATTTCCTCCTTTTCAGAACACACTTGAACTTTCTCAAGAGATCTTCCTCTGAGTAAAAGGAGAAAAGCATTTAGTCCAACTTGGAAAACCAAGTTTGATGTAATATTATAAATATTAACTTGAATAACACTCAGCGTTTCAGGAATTGCCTCTTTATTCACCCCAGGCAGGGCTCTAGACAGGTAGACTCCAATGGAGAGATAGAGAAGACTCCTCAACAGTGTGTGGTGGGGAGTGGAGAGTTTGCATAGCCTCAAAGCGACAGAGAAGAGGTGGTCTTAGGGATCCCTGCAGAGGTCGCTGAGGACCCCTCAGCTCTTCTGTTGCCACACAGTGCTCCTTCCACAGATTACTGTACAACTGATTGGCATATAAAGCTCAAGTTTTCAGTAAATGTACTCAGCTTTCTCAGGGCCTCTTCTTGCACATGTGGCCCTACCTTGGCTCTTACCAGATCCATTGCTATCTCTGAGTTTGAGCTCCAACTCAGCTTGTGACCTTGGATCCAGGGTCATTTTTCTGTGACACTCTTCTTTTGCCTAAGCTGATCCACCTGGACCACTGCCTATTGTCCATGTTCCTCCTGAGGGAACCTGAGATGTTTTTAATCCATTTGTGCCACAAAGAGTTTAATGGGGACTCTGAAACGTTGTATTTAGAACTTCAACTCTGGCCATGTGCCCACGCAGTTTGTTGAACCCAAAACAAGAAAGGTGCAAAAGTCTCTGTTGGTGGTGGTGGTAGCAGTGGTGTTGGGGTTTGTGTGTGTGTGTGTGTGTGTGTGTGTGTGTTGTGCATTGTCTTCAAATTATTTAGCATGCCTCTACATTCAGAACTTTTGCTCATAGACAGGTGTCTACTTGTTTTGTCTTCTATGCCCACTTTCCTCCCACAAGCTAGCAAAATGAAAAGAGGCAGACCTTCCCATTCTTATTTGTCTCAGGTAAGGAATTCCCTTACAATAAACTTAAGGATTAGATCTACCAGGCCAGGATTTTGATATGTTTAATAAATAGGTTAGAATAAGTTAGAACATCTTTTTGTATTTTGATGAAGACTGCTTCAGTACTATTGTCTTGCTGTAGCCTAGAGAAGGCTACCTGTAAGAGGTAATGTTGATGGTAGAACTCCTATTTTTGGAGGGATCTTCCCACTCCTTTCCTTCAGGGACCTCAGGACTCAGGCTGGGGACTTCGAGGGAACAGGACTCACAGGAGGAAATGAAACATGTCAGTCTATTTTCCTCAAAATACTATCACCACTTTAGGAGGTGGGGGGTGGCTGCTGGGTCGGTTCTGTTCTCCACTTCCCTCTCCAGGCTCAGCTGTGCCCTCAAACAGCCCATAGACCACCCCCTCTTCCTTCCCGGACTTCCTCAGGGGCCCTGGCAGCCCCCTTGAACACTGACCTCATTAATGTAAGGAATGAGGAGAACCGCAGGTCAATGGGAAATATATATAAATGAGTATGCACTGTCTTAACTGTGATTAATGAGAAAGGTACACAAACAGCACTGTTCCTGAGAGCGCTTCCTTCTATAGTAAGGCAAATTCATGCTTTTTCTTGCATGCAAGTGAAAACAGAAAACAGTCTTTCCATACCTCTCTTACTTCTGTCATCAAACCAGCAACATCATATTATAGACTGATTTTTTACTTATGCTCAGAAATTCCAGTGTTTTTGGTGCAGTTTGATAGAGAGGCGTGGTATACCAATAACGATAACAACAATAATTACAATTCTCCTAAGTGAATGGAGCGAGGACTTCATGACTCACAGAGAAAGAGCTGTTTGAGGCAGAGTCCTCATTTATAAACATTGTGACTAATTTAAAACTCAGAATTGAGGCAAACATTACATTTTAATTTCAAACTCTTAAAACTGGAACAGTCCTTGCCAGGTCCAGCTCATCCTAACAGATTTTATTTTTTGATTTTTAGTATTTTATAGTCTTCTAATTCTCATGCTTTTGTGATGCAATAAAGACTAAATGAGAAACAGAAGGGAAGAATCAGAACCATCTTGCATTTTAAAAGGTGGCTCTTAAGGGACACCTGGGTGGCTCAGTTGGTTAAACATCCATGCTTGATTTTGGCTCAGGTCAGGATCTCACTGCGAGATGAAGCTGTGCATCCGGTTCTGCACTGACAGTGTGGAGCCTGCTTGGGATTCTCTCTCTCTCTCTCTCTCTCTCTCTCTCTCTCTCTCTCATTCTCTCTCTCTGCCCCTCCCCCACTTTTGCTGTCATGTTCTCTGTCTCTCAAAATAAATAAACACTTTTTAAGTGGATGTTGAAAATAACCTTTAAAGAAGGTCCAGCAGCTACCTACTAGCTCCCTGACCAGGATATACCAAGTCATTTTGACCAGAATTCTCTAATGGAGGGTCAAGAGGAGGAAGAGGGGAGAATATCTTGAATGGACAAGAGACATTCCTTGCCCTTGGAGCATATGATTCAGAGTCAGACTCTTTTGACTTTTGAGTAATTTTGTTTTGTTTTGTTTTTGTTTTTTTACAAGTGCCTTTTTAATTTTTTTAAAGTAAGCTCTACACCCAACGTGGGATTTGAACTCACAACCCTGACTGAGATCAAGAGTCGCATGCTCTACTGACTGAGCCAGCCAAGTGCTCCTATTTTTGTTTTTTTTAAATGTGGACCTGCCCTTTAGTGTGCAGAGCTTAGGAAAGGGGTGGATAAATTTGCACAAGGAGACTAAAAGCCTTCTGGGTAGGAAAGGAACCTTTTGCTCCTGACAATTTGAAGTGAGGAAAATAGGACATGGTGGAATGAGATGGGCCTGACTAGAATCTGAAGGCACAAAAGAACATCTTTTCATCCTTAAGGGAAAGAGGAATGACGTAAGCTGATGACCCAAAAGTCATGACCTGGGGCTGATTCTTGCACAAGTCTTGTTCAAGATAGGAAGGCCCTCTGCTAGAGTATAATGCTTGAAAACAGTGACTGAGCTTGTAGGCCTGATCTTGGAGCCTGGCAGAGCACCATCGAGGCTCAGATAGGGATCTGGGCCAGCAAGGACATCCTGCACTAATGCAATCGCAGCCACCAGAGCATACAGGATCCAAGTAGGCATGCAGCAACAACAACTGCCTGCTGTTTGGAAGTGAAGCTCTTTCTCAATGGTGTAAGTCCCTAGGGCAAATGAAAGGAACCTTGATGACCTGTATGCAATTAAGATGTAGGAACACATTTGTATTCTGAGTTGGTGAATGAGAACACTTAGGTTACAAATCAAGCCATAATCAAGATTTAGTGAACTACTATGTTCCTCCTCCTCGTCTAGGTGCTTACATGGAAAGAAGTTTGGAGCATGACATCTATCTGCAAGGAGCTACTGCTGAATCTTAGAGAGGCAGTTGCAGTCAGAATAAGAGTGTGTGAAAGCCCTAATTGTGTGTGTATAATAACAACACATATATAGCGTTTACTAGTTACCAGATGCTGCTCTTGATGCTTAACATCTAGTAATTCGTTTAAACTTGACACTAATCCCATTCTTTCCATTTCACAGATGAAGACAGTAAACACAGAGAATTTAAATAATTTGCCAAAGGTCACACAGAAGTATGTGGAGAAGCCAAGACTGGAAATGTTTCAGAGTCTGTGCTCCTAAGTAACTACACCACACAGCCACCATGCATGAGGTCACAGGAGCTAAGAGTAAACAATAGCAAAACTTACGTAGTGTAGATAAATGTGCAAGATGATTTTAACATGGAGAATCAAAGCAAAAGTTACATTTTACAGAGAAGCTGATAAAGTAAAGAGATGTATTAAGAGCATGTGTGTTTAAGCAAAGTTAGATAGATTTCTTTAAACTACAGTGGTAAGATAAAGGACTTCTATAGAAGCCATCAAGATGTTGAACACTATGTTTTCCTTCTCAGGGGATGATCACAGGAGCTTAATTTCATTTTCATACATCTAGCTTCTTATCTTTTTATTTTATCTTCATGTTTGTATTCATTTAGTAAATATTTAATAAGCATTGGAGATTCAACAATGAATAAGATATATTTCTTGCCTTCGAGGAACTTATAAACAGGTATGGTAAATGATCAAGCAAAATGATCAAAATAGTGTGAAAAATGCTGTTCTACAGGGGTAAATACAGAGAGCTGTGGGCACCCTAGGTGAGGAATGGGTAACTCTTGGTGTAAGTCAGGAAGGGGTCCATAAGAAGGGGTCATTTGAGCTCATGGGAGAAAGGGTACTGTGTGGAGGACAAAGGAAGCAGCACATTTAAAGTCCTGGCAAGAGGAAGCATTTTAGGAAATTAAAGCCATTCAGTATTCTGGAAAAATTAACTTTATATGGGAAATGGCTTGGCAGGCATGGCATCTAATGAGACAAGGGACACCTTTGAGTTGTATCATGAGGGTCTTACTGATTCTATTGTGAGGACAAGAGGGAACTGTGGAAAGGCTTAAAGCAGGGATGTAACAAAATTTGGTCTATATTAAAGAAAACAATCCTAGTAGCACCATAGACAAGGTTTAGGGGCTGCTGAGACTGGGGATGATTCATTCCAATGAAAGCAGATTCAGTGAAATGAAGGTAGAAATCAGATCCAGGAGGATTGAGATATGAATGATTGGTGTGGAAGTAGATACTAAAAGCAAGCAAGCTCTTGCTAGAAACTTGGGAATTTAGGGGAGACTAAGCTAGTTTTTTTTCAATAGGAAAGATTAAAAACTTAACCCCAAAGAAAAATGGGACTTTGTTAAGCACTCTGAACCCTTACTCTGAGTTCTTTCTTGGCTTCTAGGGACCTAATTCTATGGGGAAAACTTTTCAGACTTAAAGACGGTGGGAAAAAACTACTGAAACCTTGATTGAGAGGATTACAGTCAGTTAATTCTCTCCTACTCTTATCTTTTCCTTCTTGGACCTGGGATAGAGTGAAAATAAGTCTCGTGAAGAACAGAAGAATTTAGAGGAATTTGATGTTTTAATCTTTAGTTTCTTGTTGATTCAAAAATCTTTCCCCCATCTTACACAATCCACTTTAGTTTAATGAAATATAATAAGTGATGACTTGGTATAAAGCAGAAATCATAATTAATATTCACAAAAAAGGATTTGAGCAAACATTGGTAATTACATCCATGCACAGATACATTATGGACCATTAAAAATATAAAATGTAATTTTAATTAAAATGAAGTTTTACAAATTTATTTAATTTTGTCTTACAAATAAACACCATGCAATTTTTCAGAGTCATTTTTGTTGCATTATCTACAAAGGCATATAATCAATGTCCCTTTTTCTTTTTTCCCAACAGGCTGATTTTTATTTAAGAAGTAGCTACTTCTTTATCTTAAAGGCTACACAAAACATTCTCAGAAATCTGGTCTGTAGACTATTTTTCATTTTAGGATTCATCCTCCTAACAGGCCCTCACCACATTTTCCCTGTAAGAGAGCTTCCTTCTCTTCCTCAGTGAATCTACCCATGTCAGGATTAAGCCATTCTTGAGTATTTGAGTATTTACCTCACATGCTCACAAGAATCAAGCACACTGTCCCAACAGTTTTTGCCTCGGATATCCTTATTTTATACTTTCAAAGACAGATGTGTAATGAAAGACCGTCTTTTCTTTATGGACTTGATTTAATGATACCCAGTGTGTTTTTCTTTTTGTGGTCAAGGGTTTACACAATCCATTTAGACTCGTTATACTCATTTATGCTCCTTTGCTCATTGTATGTAGTGACAAAATTAAATAATTAATTCAATAACTATAATGTATGCCAGGGTCTGTGATAAACCTTAAGAACACAAAGATGAACAAAACATGGTTTTACGATCTAATAGAGAAAGACAGGTGTTTAAAGAAGAAAATTTATTAAATATGTTAAAGATGTTATCACAAATTTATGTCTATGATGAAGTGGATCCACAAAGAAAGGAGCAGTCTTTCTGCTGAGGATCTGGAAGGAGTTGGGGAAAGCTTCATAAAGGAGATTGATTATAAATCAATTGAATTATAGTACCCAGGTCTTCACTGCCTCTCTATAACAAAATTATGCATCCACACTATTTTCTATGAGACATTACAGTTGACCCCTGAACAACATGGGGGTAGGGACACACCTCCATCATGTAGTCAAAATTCCACATAGAACTTTTGACTCCCCAGAAACTTAACTACTACTAGCCTACTGTTGACCAGAAGCCTTATCAATAACATAGACAGTCAATTAACACATATGTTGTATGTTACATGTATTTTATACTGTATCCTTACAATAAAATAAGCTAGAGAAAAGAAAATGTTATTAAGTAAATCATAAGGAAGGGACACCTGGGTGGCTCAGTTGGTTGTGTGGCTGATGCTTGATTTTGGCTCAGGTCATGATCCCAGGGTCATGGGGTCCAGCCTTGTGTTGGGCTCTGCATGTTGAGCTTGGAGCCTGCTTGAAAGTCTCTCTCTCTTTCTGTCTTTCCCCCCACCCCATCCACTGCCACTGCTCCCTCTCTAAAAAGAAAGAAAGAAAATCAGGTGGAAGAGAAAATACATTTACAGTGCTGTATTGTAAAAACTTCATGTATAAATGGACACATACAGTTCAAACTCATGTTGTTCAAGGCTCAACTGTACTGTGACTCTGACTGTTGAATAGGGTGAGTGTATTTTTCCACTCCATTAATTCTGTCCATGGCCATGTATCTTGCATCTAGCAATGGAATGTTAAAAATCTTTAAATTTATGTTAGAGATTAACTGCTTTTCTGGACTTGCCATTCACCAGGAGAAAAATGGGCTCTGGGTAACCACAGGTCCCATAATGAGAGACATGAGGAGCAGCTCTAAACCTAACCCATAGCCTGAAACTGTCCTTCTGCAGCTCATCTGAAAACCCGACAGCATGAGATAAATGACTATGGTTGTAATCCACCAAACTTTGGGGATTATTCATCACCTAGAATATAGCAACTTGAAACTTCAGTAATACCATGATCCTTGATCAAAGCAAGAAAGACATATGTGTCAGGTGGATAGTGTGTGAGTGGTATTCCAACCAGGAGGAACAGCTTGAGCAAGTTCCTCCTGGTCCACAAAAGTCTTGCTGTGCACTGAAGTTATTCAATAGATGGTAATATAGGACATCAGTAGGCCATAGAATTAGACTGGAATAATCAGGAGCAAGGTGTCATAGAAGAGTTTGTTGCCAGGCTATTAGGGTTTAGCCTTTATCCTATAGATGTTAAGAAACCACTGAACTAGTATAAGCAAATAAGAGATATAGTTAGATCCACATTTTAGAAAGAATTTAACAGCAATGAGGGGCCAGTGGAGCTGGCCCTAAATCAAAGAGATTCGTGATACCAGTGAGCAATGCTAAGGACAGAGGAGAGTGCAGGTTCTAGAGAGGTTATGGGATTAAGACCATCATCAACAGCATCATCATTTTTCACAAATCAGCCTTCTCCAATACTTTTCAAAGTGAGCTCAGGGGAAGTTCTCAAAAAGTCAAATTTACTGACAGCCAATATTCAGACAAAGCAATGCTCTGAATAATTAGTTTCTTGAAAATCAATTAGCCAAAGGCATATTCATTTGAAGCCATATGGCTAAATAATTCATTTCTCCCTAAACCATCATTTCTCTTTAACCAATAGTATAAAGTGAGTATAGGGGCACCTGGGTGGCTCAACAAGTTAAGGATTTGATTTCGGCTTAGGTCATGATCTCACAGTTCATGAGTTTGAGCCCCAGGTCAAGCTTTGTGCCGACAGCTCAGAGCCTGGAGCCAGCTTCAAATTCTGTGACTCACTCTCTCTCTGTCCCTCCTCTGCTTGCATGCTCTCTCTCTCTCAAAAATAAATACACATTAGAAAAATAAAAAAATAAATAAAGTGAGTTTAGGACGCTGTGAAAATACAGAAGAGAGAGAGGCAAGGCCAGATGCAGGGGCAGACACAGAGGTTGGGGTTGGGAAGGGGAGCAGCAAAGTTGGAGGGGCAGGGAGAGGGGGCAAGAGGAGTGGGGAAGCCACAACAAAGAGAAAACCTTGAGGAAAATAATCCTTAATAATTCAGCAAATTAGCTTTTGGCAACTGGCTTTCATTGATTTCTGGTGAATTGCTATTCATCAGTTGGAGCTCCCTAGGGAGCAATGGCACATTCATGGGATAGAAATGGAAAGACTTTAATAACAGGACAATTTAGAGAGGAGTGGGCAGAATGAAAGTCAGCAAGGTCTGTTAAAGCATCAAGGGACAAGCAGTAGCGAAAATGCTTTTCCACTTGGGCCTGCCAGGACAAGCCCTGCCTTTGGAAAGAGGGCTGCTGGAGAGGGATGCGGCTGCTGACCATCCTGGACATCCTGCTGGAGAGGGATGCAGCTGCTGAAACTGCAGGGCTGATGCTCCCTCTTGAAAGTGTGCTCCATGGAGTTTGACGTCCCTGCAGCTGGAGCATAGTGGGGAAGCGGCCCCTGGTGTGTATGTGTGCGTGCGTGTTTGTGTGGACACAGGTAGGTGAAAGAAGGGGTGCAGCCCTCTACTTCTGCCTCAGTTAGGACAGCTCCGTTAGTTGTCTATGTTTCATATTAGAGTTTCTTATAATGAAAACAAAATGAAAAAAAAAAGACTTACTGAATTATAGACCTTCTATTATGTACATACTGGAAAATACAAAACAATAAGGAAGGGTCTCTGCTCCAAGTAGCCTACAGTTCAGCTGAAGACAGAAAACATGCAACAAGATAAACAACTGTACAAACTAATAGATACTGAATGCTACATGAAGGCAATAAATAATTAGGACCACAGAATTCAGAAAGAAAGGCAGATTAAAGCTAGGGATAGTGATTCTCTTTAATTTATCTTTTAGATTTTGTGGATCCTATAGGTAAAAATGCTTCCCTCTTTTTGTGAGCTACTTTTTAATTATTATATATACACTGCAATATTGGTTTCAGAAGTAGAATTCAGTGATTCATCACTTACATACAATATCCAGTGTTCATAACAAGTGACGTCTTTAATACCCATCACCCATCTAGCCCATCACCCACCTACCTCCCTCCTTCAGCCTTCAGTTTGCTTTCATTGTGAAGAGTCTCTTGTGGTTTGTTTCCTTTTCTTCTCTTTCCCACCTCCCCTCTTCCCTATGTTCATCTGTTTTGCGTCTTAAATTCCACATATGAGTGAAATCGTATGATAGTTGACTTTCTCTGAGTGACTATTTCACTTAGCATAACACATTGTAGTTCCATCCACATTGTTGCAAATGGCAAAATTTCATTCTTTGTGTGTGTGTGTGTGTGTGTGTGTATAACACATCTTCTTTATCCATTTATCAGTCGATGGACATTTGGGCTCTCACCATAGTTTGGCTATTGTTTTTTTTTAAGATTTTTTTAATGTTTTATTTATTTTTGAGAGAGAGAGAGAGAGAGAGAGAGAGAGAGAGAGAGAGAGAGACAGCATAAGCAAGGGAGGGTCAGAGAGACGGAGACACAGATAGGCTCCAGGCTCTGAGCTAGCTGTCAACAGAGAGCCCGACTCAGGGCTCAAACCCACCAACTGTGAGATCATGACCTGAGCTGAAGTTGGATGCTCAACTGACTGAGCCACCAGGCGCCCCATAGTTTGGCTATTGTTGATAGCACTGCTATAAACATCAGGGTGCATGTATCCCTCTCAATCAGTATTTTTATGAACTTTGGGTAAATTCTAATAGTACAATAGCTGGATCATAGGGTAGTTCTATTTTTAGTTTTTTGAGGAACCTCCATTCTGTTCTCTAGAGTGACTGCACCAGTTTGCATTCCCACTAGCAGTGCAAGAGGGTTCTCCTTTCTCTGCATCCTTGCTTGTTGTCTCCTGTATTGTTTATTTTAGTCATTCTGACAAGTACGAATGTTTCCCTCTTTTTATTTCAGAGCAAAACTTGTGGTCCATCCTTAGGCAGTATATTGAACTTTATGGCAGACATTTTATTAATATAAACTTTATCCCTGGCTCCATTTTATAATATAATCTTTGTTTTTCCTTGTTCTACTTTTTTGTACATAAGACTAGTTTAGTTATTTTCATGTTTTGGAATCAGAAGAGTATGATTCAAATCCTGATGCTGCCATTTATTAGCTGAATGACCTCAGATAAATTATCTAACTGTCCTGAGTTTGGTCACTTATAAAAGTTTAACCTAAGATAATTTTGTGAGAATGTCTATTTTTAGCACATAGCACCATAAGTATAGGTTAGTCTGAAGCCCCTAGTGGTGGTTTGTTTAAGTCAGGACTGTTATCTTTGAGATTTAGCAAAAGGCTCAGGGTTGAGGACACAAGGCAGTAATTGTCCCCATGTTCAAAACAACTACTGGAGGTCTCAATGAGAGCAGTACAACTCCTCAACGGGGAATTTCTAGAAACTTGAGGGGGTAATTTGACTGTTAAAGGGGGTTGGAGTGCTGCCTCTGACATTTAGTGGGAGGAGGTGGGGATGCTTGACATCCTGCAATGCATAGGACAGTCCCACACAGTGGAGAATTGCCCCCACTTCCCCCACAACCTTCAAATGCCCCATTGATGGAAACCCTCTTTATAATTCTCTGAACCCAGAACTTAACTCCACTGCACATGTAAACACTTGGAACTTTTGGCACTATTTTAACAAAGTTTGATATTTCAGGGATGGAACTACTACGTAAATAAAGGGAATATTGCACTTTGCCTTGTTTGGAAATAAACCAAGAGTTGTTCACCATTTTGGGAAGTTACATAGGGACCCTCACAAAGAAATCACAAATGTGCTCAAAAGGCATCTGACTCTGCCTGCCTTACAGGGCACTACTATCACATCAATTATAGGAACCTCTGGAGCTCCGTGCCTTTCCTCTACCCATATCTTCTGGCCACAACCCACAAGAGAAGGAAGCAAGATGGAAGTAGCAGAGTTGGAAAGGCAGTAGGAAGAACAAGTCATCTCTCTTCCCCACTGAAGTCTCCAAGTCATGGGACAAAATTGACACTATAAGATTATTGTATTGATTATAAGAGTATAAAATCACACCTCAGCATTGGATTGGACTGGGAGGTTTTATAGCCTGAAAACAAGTTGTAATTACTGGAAAAAGGCAGAAGAGAAAACTATGGGGCCTGTCTAAGAGGATCTCAAGGATGAGGTCTGACAATGAAGATGTGTAAAAGCTGTGATGAGAGAAAGCAGTCGATTCCTGTCTGTTCTCCCTTTGAGATAACCCTGTTCACTTCACCAATTGCATAAGGGATCTAAACATTATTATCACCTACTCCTATTCAGTCATGCTCTAAATAGGTGAGCTGGCAGATGCTGGAAGTGAGACTCTTCTGGCAACATTGTGTGAGGCACACTCTAGCCTTCAGGTGGGGGGCATGTGAGTCTTCTCCTTCTAGCCTCATTTCCTCACCATACAGGGGAAGCTCTCTAAAATCAAGTCAAGAAAAATTGAACTTTTAGAGGCTCTCAATTAGATAACCAATACAGAGATAGATAGAACTTAGGGGGTTTGAATAAAACTGGACAAGGGCAAATACTATTCCTTTAGAAATCCCTTTCTCTCCCCAAAACTTCTACTCCTTTAGATAGCTACACTGTGCTGCTGGGTTGGTCCTTGAAAGACCAAGAAGGGACTGAAAAGGGATATAGAATCATTAGCTCTGGGGGCCAGATCTACTGGGACTTGATGTCCTTTTATATATATGTCCTTTTATATATGATATCCTTATATATATATGTAAGCATATATAATATTTACCTATAAAAGAAAATACTGATGTCCTTTTATATATAGAAAATGTAAGTATGTATATACATATGCATATATATATATATATATATAATATGGAGCAAACTGAGATATATTTCCTTGTGACCTAAAAATTTTATAATAGGAAATTTTATCTTGTATAGAAGTATATCAAGCTACATGGAGGCATAAAATTTAAGAAAAAATGACTATTAACAAAGTCATTAGATTAATATTTGCATATTACACATTCAAAAAATTATTTTGAAGTGACACAGTAAGACTTCCAAAATAACCTTTTTCAGAAAATGGTTATAGCTTTGGTCTTTCTCTGACCCTGGCTCCGGCTCTCTGTCCTTTTGTCTGGTTGCTTGCCCTTGGAATACATCCATCATTCTGCGAGGAAGCCAAACTTCTGCATACAGGGGCATGTGTTGGTGTACCCACCCCATAAATGCCAGATGTCTGGGTCAGTGAATCTTTATATGACTTGACCCCCCAAGCCTTGAAGTCACTCCAGCTTCAAAGTGTGGGAGAGAGTAATCAAATACAAGTTTTGCCCACTGAGCCTTATCCATATACAAGTGAGAAAATACATGTTGTTCTTGTTTTAAGCCATCGTGTTTTTGGGCGGTTCGCTACACATTAAAAAAAAAAAAAAAGAAGATACAAGATACTACCTAACTCTAAATTCAAGGCAACAGATGTTTTCTTATTGTTATAATAGAAAGCATATATTTTCTGTTATTTTTTCCTCTTTGCATATTCTGTCTCTCTCTCTCTCTCTCTCTCACACACACACACACACACACACACACACAGGTTCTAATATCTTAATATCTTATTTACTTAAAGTCTGGATCTAAACAAACACTGAGATAAGCCACAAAGAATTACCTGAACATGATCTGTTCTGGTAACAGGTAGTCCAACAGTATGAATGTGCTTCCCAGCTCAAGCTATACATTGATGACTTATAGCAAAAGAACACATCTGGAGATGACACAGCTGATTGTGAATGACGGTGGACTTAACAGAAGAGAAAGATGATGTTTCCTGCAAACATT
The DNA here is from genome assembly GCA_028646485.1 of Cryptoprocta ferox. Taxonomy (NCBI): domain Eukaryota; kingdom Metazoa; phylum Chordata; class Mammalia; order Carnivora; family Eupleridae; genus Cryptoprocta; species Cryptoprocta ferox. The sequence goes on from CM053567.1 coordinate 95,878,014, forward strand.
AGCATCTTGTTATGACTAACCATGTCCTCAGGCATGAGAAAGGCACAATGTCTGTTCCCTTATCTTTAGAACATTGGAGGCATTTTGTCCCCACTTTGCTACACTGAAAGAATGGATGACTAAGCAAGAAAAGGTGAAGGTAGTGCTGATTCTTCTGAATACATTCAGAAAGTCTCTGGCAATAATAATATAACTATTCAACTATCCCGATTTTTCTGTGATGGTCCACAGATTAAACACAAGAGTTGGTCCTTGTGTGTCAGGCACTGTGCTAGACACTTAGTCTACCACCTTAGACAGGGACGATCCCTGGCCACAGGAATCTTGCATCTAGAGGAGAAAGACACATATATAGACAATTTCAGTGCAGAGTGATCAAAGCTATAACGGAGTTGAATACAGAGGTCTATGAGCTCCAAGAGAACAGGCACTAAACCAGTTTGAGGAGGGATGGTTTTCATGAGGACTCTCTGGAAAAAGTGCAATCTGAATCCATCCCTGAAGGAAGAATAGAAAGGGAAGGTGTGCATTATGTTGGGCGCAGAGCAGGATATGGACAAGTCTAAAGGGAGCTTTCTTATTCGGAGGGTGTATGATGTCTACACGATCAAAAGCAAGATATTGCAGTACCATCAGGGAATGAAAAGCCCTTTTTATTCCTTGTTTGGTTGGTCGTCTTTGGTTTTTAAAATGGAATGAGGCATGCTAAGAGATGAGAGTAGATATGAGAGCTACTGTTTGATCATGGGGTACACAAGAGTTTCAATTTGAATGCCAATGTAGGAGGCTAAATCAGGAAGTAATATCATCATATTTGTGCTTTAAAACAAAACAAAACAAACCAAAACAAAACAACAACACTCTGGTTGTAGCACGGAGACCAGGTTAGAAAGGGCTGGATTCAAATGGAAAATTATGAGAGTTAATTGGTTACATGTTGATAAGGAAGAGAGCCGCCTCTGGTGATTTCCTCTGTGCTGCTTTTCCTCAGGTCCTGGAGTAAGGATGACCTTGACTTTTGTGCTCAGCTCCCTCCCAGTTATCCTTTGTCTGTGTCCAGGTGACAGCATGCCACCTTTTGGGTTCTTGTTGAGCCCAGCACTTTTCCAAACATATCAATCCAGTCCTAACATATCAATACAACTGTTCATTTCCCCCTTCCACCTTTTACTTAATTCTGCTTTCTGCTATGATGGTATTGTTACAGTAAAGAATGAAAAATAATTGCCACCACGGTGCTAACAACTGATTATGAAATAAAATTTAGGTAACAATACTATGATAGTATTTGCACATCCCTCAAACTCCTCTACACATACACTGCCTCTTCAGTGTAAAGGTAAGACTGTAAATAATACAATGAATAAAACAAGATAGACATTTTGATGGTAAATAAGGGGAAAGATGGGGACAATTTGTGTAATGTTCACTGTTTAAAAGTGAATGTATATTATTTCTAAACCTTAATTTTAAAATATCATACATATATTCATCTTTTCCTGTGACTCTATGTAATCAGCATGTTACCAAATTTTGAAGCAAATTTATATCATTGTTATCTAAATAACTCATTGAATTTCAGAAATGGCCTCTACTCTCACCCCTGCCTTTATCCTTGTGTTTGTTGCATAAGTTTGCAGTGCTCTACCATTATGACTTTGGGCTTAACCATATATCTTGATTTGGCCAGTGAGATGTTAGCAAATTGGAAGCAAATAAAGACTTAAAAAGCACTTGCACAATTCGACATTCTCTGTCTTGCGCTTATGCCTTTGTAATGAGAACATACTTAGACTAGCCTGCTGGAGGATGAAAGACATGTGGCGTGAAGCCTAGTCACTGTGGTTGTCAGAGCTGAAGCCAGTCTAGATCAGTATGCAGGCAGCTAACCCTCAGACATATGAGGAAACCAAGCCAAACTCAAGAAAGCCATCCAGTCAACCCCCATCTTCTTCCAGTCTCATGTACAATTATGGAATTATTGTGGAATGACACTAAGATTTTTCAGTTGGTACACAGCATTATTAGGGCAGTAAATAACTGATACAAAGAAAATAGAAAACTTCCCCTAGCGTGACTGGTCAAAATTTGTGGTTTCTTTTACAACTGCTTGTTTAGAAAAGTCTTCTTCAACTTCATCACTTTATTATTGATAATGTAATTATTTGTTAAATTGACAATTGATCTTGGTTATATCACATTTTAAGATCATTGTTAAGTTTGGGGAAGGCTTTATAAAATTTCTTTAATATTTATCACAGATATAATTGCTGTTTGTATTGATACTGGTACTATTGGTTTGTGTCCTACAAAGATAGGAATTCTGGAAAGATCTATCTTGAATGATTTTTATCAAAATCAGGCAAAAAGCATATAGCACATTGGGTATTTGTATTTACTGCATTACTTAATATGTTCCTGACAGGGAATACCTTCCATTTTGAATAGTCTGTATGGGATCTAAATCCTCTAATCCTTTAGTTACAATTTTACACATCTGATTGGAAGAGTTTTATATAAACTATCTTCTAGCTTTGTACTTCAGATCTTGATTTTCCTCCTGCATACGTGTACTTCTGATGTCAGTCTCTATAGAATGTATTCAAATTTTGCCATGACCACTGGCCCTGCTCTGCATTTCCTAATACCTGGTGAGTTGCCATGTGGAGCAGTAGGCATATTTCTGGAAGCCATTTCTATGGGGGAATGCAAGCAAAATGTAATCATATATGACAACATGATTATGAAACACATACATATATCTTTCTATACTCAAATTAAATGTTTCAACAACTAAACTTCTTTTTATCTGGATCCCAAAAATGTCTGTGTCCACTCCAAATACCATATAATGAGGGGAATTACAACAGAGGAAGACAGACAGCAAAAATACCTTACATTTGCAAAATTTCAAAAAGATATAACTAAGTAAACATATTTCTAAAACTCCTCCTCCTAGAGCTTTGAAGGGAGCCCACACAGGTGAAGAGCCCTACAGCTTAAGTTTTATTAGATTTGTGTTAAATCAGCCTCTGTAGGTTGATGCTACTAATATCCTTTTTAGTTCAGAGAGATTTAAAGAGATTAAGCAATTTGTTCCAGGCCACAAAGGTAGCAAGGGGCAAACTAAGACTCAGACCTAAACTGTCTAAATTCAGGGCATAAAGATTTTAACCACCCTTTGAATGCTGACTCTTGCTGCATGAAAAGGTTTAACATAACCGGACCTATAGTTAATGATAGTGAGGAAAGGAGAGGTATTTGGAAGAAAGCTTTGACAAAGTTGTTACTAACTGGGTAAATTGGTGTGGAAGACCTGAGGTTCAGCTAGGACTGTCTGCAGGCAGGGATAATATATCCTGAGGAGATCAGGGAGAGATCAGGGAGAGGAGAGATACAGAGACTGGAACGCCAGCTGGGCCTGCAAGTCCAGTGGGAAGATAACTGACCCTGGTGTGGGAGTCACGTTAAGTAGCTGAGAAGGAAGGATGGATGGTAAACTGGAGGAAAAGGGGATTGAAGGGTGGGTTGAGTGGAAAAGGAGATTACAGATTTTGGTGATGCAGTAAGTAGTAAGGCCCTATGTGCTCCTTGGTGGTGAGTGAAATCTGTTATAAATTTGAAATCAAAGTCTACAGAGTTAAGAAGGACCTGGTTTTGAGGTTGCAAAGAATAGAGAGTGGGGGAGAGGATGAAAAGAAAAATTCAAGCAAAGTCATGAAGGCATATCAAGAAGATAAGAAAGAAATTCATTGCCTCCCGTTTAAAACTTTCTATTATTTGGAAGTTATTATTAAATCCTTCGCACTTTTCCATTAACCCAAAATAGACCTTTAGGCCTTCATCAAAAGGTCTTTCTAACCTTAGAGTTACTTTTGATTTAGAATACTTGGGTTTCTTATTTTCAATTACAGTATCTCCAAATGAGTCTATTGCACAACCTTCTAATAATGTTCTGGCTAAGATCAGAAACAGAGAGAACTTTATTTCTACTGGTTAACCACAGTAGTGTGTTTGTTTACATCTATAATACTGTGGCGGTGCATGGCCCCTCTTGCATCAATGCCAATTTCACAATACATAACAATGTAGGGGTAAGTTGGTTAAGACCTTCAAAACCAACACCACCATGACTTCCCTTCCTGAGTTCCTGGTTGTATGTTCATGATTTTTAACATGAGGTCTACACCAGATAAACTTGTTCAAAGAAGATAAGGTATTCTAGCTCTACAATGGCAAATGGACTATGGACTTTAATCTTTTGAAATACTTTGCCATGAAGAGCTATAAATGGATCCCAGGCTTTTCTCCATTTGACTTTTTATTTAGATGGCAGTACTGCATCTTCATCTTCTCCTTGGTAAGAGACCCCAGGCTAAAAGGGAATTGAATACTGGCAGCAATATAAATTACCCCCTCAGTCCCTTGGCTCGCTTATTGACCTAATGAGTTCCATCTTTTGAAGTCATAAAGTGTGGAGGGCAAGGCTTTCACTTCTGAAATGTCAATAAATTATTAAAATCATAACACAAATAACACCAAAGGAACTTCATGGAATTCTTAGTATCCTGGGGGAGAATTTCAGTGCATATCTCAGCCTTAAGTGTATAGTTTTGCTGAAAACACAGAGCAGTGAAATTGTCAGTGATTTGGAAAGCCCAAATCAAATAGCCTTTGAGGGAAAATGACTTTTTAATATTTTTAATGCAATTTGATTGGTTCCATTACATACAGAGACCTAATTAATGCTGCTTTGAACCACTGAAAGGAAAAGGTGACCTTGAAGAGACTCTTTGCACTATCTAATAAGAATAAAATAAACCAAATGTGATTGTTATTGAACCACTTTTAAGGTAAAAATATTTTTATTGTTTTTATACAAAACCTGACATTGCAAAATACCTATTAAAATCACTTTAAAGTTTAGAGTTTGTTCATAAACACAAATTTCTTTTATCAGTACAATAAAGCTATTTGATAAGTAGGGCTCATATGTTAGCTATAGTTTATATATGAGGAAGGTGAGGAGTTGTGATTCCAAGTTCACTTAAAAAAACCCACACAGCTAATAAGGAGTGAATCCACACTTGAACTCAAGTTTTTTTCTTTTGCACCAGCGATCTTCTCATTAACTTCACCATCACAGTCCTGCAGTCAGCACTAGCCTTGTTCTGTTCCTAGATACTAAGGGAGGAAGCTATTTACTGAATCTTCCAGAGCTCCTTCTAGGTGTGTAGGCCTCAAGCAAACAATTTTTGTGGATCCTCTGTTTATAAATTAACATTTCGATTAAAAATTTGTTATCAGATTGGGGCACCTGGGTGGCTCAGTTAAGCGTCCGACTTTGGCTCAGGTCATGATTTCACAGTTTGTGAGTTTTAGCCTCAAGTAGGACTCTGCTGACAGCTCCAAGCCTGGAGCCTGCTTTGGATTCTGTGTCTCCCTCTCTCTCTGCCCCTCCCCTGCTCACACACACACTCTCTTCCTCTCTTTCAAAAATAAATAAACATAAAAAATTTTTTTAAATGCATGATCAGATTTATGGCCCCATGAGAAGTATAGTGTTTTATTGAGGAGGATTTAGAATAATGGATAGAGAAGAGGTACTTACGTATTTATTTCTTGTGTAATCAGTTTAGTGAAGATTCTTTGTGGTGTCCAAGCACCATCTCTTCCTGTTCAGATCCAGAAATCACCTTTTCATGTTCTTTACTGACAAATATGTGGCTTCTGGGTAATTTGACATCTCACCACAAGCAAATGGTAGCAATGTTATTATAACTCAAAATGCTATGGATCTTTAAAACCTGCTTATCTGGAAAAAATACAGCTCTTCTTTCCCCTGCAACTGTCTAATTTATTTAAAGCTGGTTACATCATTACTTTTGGCACTGTGTGATCTATCATGCTTCCTGTGAATGCTGGCTTCCAATGACACTCAGAACGTTTGTCTGTGCTTTATTGAAGGAACCCACAAATAATAGTTTTCTTCCATCTATACAGGAAAACAAAAACAATGGTTAATTTTTCATTTTATAGTGACATTAAATTTACCAGCTAGAACTTTGTGCCTTAAGTATAGAACTACACATCTTCCAAGTATATTTTCTCTTGAGCTTGTTAGGCCATAATAGCTGTATTCTTAGAATGTCCTCTCTTTCGATGTCACTTGCACACTTGCCTTCCACACATTGGTGCCAGTGAGAAGGAGAGGTAAGAGGCCAGTGAATAAAATAAGAAGGGTAGTCCTATTTTGCAAGGACTGTCCACTCATATCTGGCATGGTCTGAGACAGATCTGAGAGTACAACACCACAATATTAATCAGAGACAAGAGAGAACATGGAATGAAGTTCGTACTGGCATCACAGTGCATTGGCCTTGAACACTTGATAGGTGTGGCCTGTTATGGGGCACTGACCAATACATGGCAGGGAGCCTGCAGAGGAGATGGGCCTGGACACCAGAGGGGGTACACAAGCTAAAGTACAATTTCTGCCATGCCTACCACCTTTGAGTTTTATAGAAGAGAGGTGACACCCTGGCTGGTAGGTCGACAGGTGAGAGCCATGCCACAGGCCACACCTCCAGCTCGAGACCAACGGTCAGCAGTGGATCGGAGTCTTGAACTTATCATGTATCTGACCTGAGTGAGAGTCACATCAAGTCACTTCATGCTGATGGCCAATTTCATATGGTCCCATAAAAGAAATACACTAGTCAACAGGACAAAACATTTGTCTGGTCACCCTCCTGGAACTAGGGCCTGGTCAGGAGACAATACCATGAGCACTTGTGTGTGGGAAAGAGCATCAGGGAGTGCTCTTGTGGGGAGAAACAAAAACCAGGGTCACACACGTCCCAATATATATTCAAAGCATCTGCCCAGGTGGCTCTGCTGGCTTTAGCTGGTCTCAGGCACCAGAAGGGTCTTAGAAATTGAGGAAGACATTCCAAAGCCCAGGGCCTCCTGAAGTGCAAGACCTGAACAGGGACCTTTCTTGTCCAGGCATGAATGTACTAATCCTTCCATTCACTGCTTTTTGGTTAGCAAGACAATTAAAAGATCCAAAATACAGGATAAAAACTCTCACTTGCTGTGCTAAATATCATCCATTTGCCCATACAAATCCATTTTCACCCAAACTGTGCACAAGGAACATGACACTCTGCCTGCTTGTGGAGGGAGGAGGGCCCATTTCCTGGTCCTCGTTATGGTTTGGCTTAGGGCTGCAGCCAATTATCATGGTAGGTTCCTCCCCTCCACCTGTAAACTAAATGAGTCAAAACTAGAGGATCTCTGAATTAGTCTGGCACTAGAGTCAGGAACTTGGACAATGTTACAGAGGTGGAAATGCTTCTCCCCTGGCCTACCCCTAATATGTGCAGGTCCCAGGGCAAGAGTACAAATGGAGGTCAATTTACTATAAGTCTAAATATTTAGACACTAAAAACAATGATAACAACAAAATAAAGTGAGTTCTATATTCTTACCCTAACAGATATGTTACTTTGACAATATTTGGATGTGTAATAAAATGCATATATGAATTATAAATTATTTTATATTAACTCCAAATTTTTGGCCTCATTTCAGGAAAACTACTAATAATGTTATTGTTATCAAAATTTCTCCATAATTTGTGTTGCTCTGATCTAAATGATTAAAAAATTAATATAATTATATTCAAAGTATACAAAATTTTAATATATTTTATACAAATATAAATTATAGTAAATGTAAACATTAAAATTATTTTTAATAATTGTGATTTTCTTTTAAATATTCATAACCATGAAAATTAAAAGGCAAAATAAAATTAATGATTATCAAATACTCATCTCAAAATTATTTAACTCAAGATTAACTTTTTATTTGGTTATTTAAAAATACAATAAAATTTTTGTAAATTAAAAAAAAATTAGAGTTCAATATTCTGCTACTGGCCAGTGTTGAATTAGTATTGCAAAATGTTACTCACCAGTCATATGCCACTATTGAGAACATCAGGCTAACTTGTAAATATCTGCAGGAGCACAAATTAAAACACAAAAAGTATAAAGAAAATGGACACTCTGCACTGCCAAGAAACAATATTTCATTACCCCAGTGTTTGACACATGGTTGGGCATAATCAATTGTTATTATCATTATTAATAGTAGTAGTTACTATTAATATTTGTAGTAGTGATCGTGTTTATTTTTTATTTTGTGGTTCTCTGGTTAGTCCTTTGCTCTATGCCACAGAATTATTTGGTGGCAAATTTAAACAAAGAAAGCCAATTTAATTCCTCCTATTGTTCTACCAAATTTAGTTCTTAAAAATCCAGGTACCAGATTAGAAGGTTAATTACTGTCATCTCAGTAGGTGTGTCAATTTCGCCTGGAAAGAAGAGATTTTCACTATTAGAATCTATCCAATTTTATTTAGTAAAACGTTATCTTTGCTTCCAGTATGTTTGAATTTTTTTAAGTTTATTTATTTATTTTGAGAGAGAGAGAGAGAGAAAGCACAAGTCAGGGAGGGGCAAAGAGAGAGGGAGGGAATCCCATGCAGACTCCATGCTGTCAGCACAGAGCCCGACAGGGGGCTTGAACCCACAAGCTGCAAGATCATGACCTGAGCTGAAGTAGGACGCTTAACTGACTGAGCCACCCAGGCACCCCTGACCAATATGTTTTAAACCAAATTGCCCTCACAACCCGAAAACTGAATGTTGGCTTCTAATTTCAAAGACAGAAATGTAATTGAAAGCAAAAATTAATGCAACATCTGATACTTAATTTTTTTTCAGTCCAAACAAGGCTAGGAATACCAAGCCTTAAGAAATAACCTTTGCGGGGTGCCTGGGTGGCTCAGTTGGTTGAGGATCTGACTTTGGCTCAGGTCATGATCTCACAGTTTGTGGGTTCAAGCCCCGCATCAGGCTCTGTGCTGACCACTAGATCAGAGCCTGAAGCCTGCTTCAGATTCTGTGTCTCTTTCTTTCTCTGCCCCTCCCCTGTTCATGCTCTGTCTCTCTCTGTCTCTCAAAAATAAATAAATGTAAAAAAAAAAAAACCTTTAAAAAAATAACCTTTGCATTCAGTTGTCCTATACTAATTTTTACTTCACTGCCATTTGCCCTTTTAACTTTGTCCACTAACTTATCAAACAGAAATTGGCTGTGATCACATTTTCTGTTTCTTTGATTTTCAAAAATGGATATGTTTTTAAAAATGTGGATTAACCAGTAGACCAAAAGAGTTTTGCCAATTTCTGCTGTTTGCCAATTTCCTTTTTCTCCCCAGAGTGGAAAGAGGGAGTTGAAGTCCCCAAATCTTTCTCTGTTCTCATGAGTGGAATAGTTTTATCTAGCAGAATTCCCTAATTTTCCTAAGACATTCTATCCTGATGACAAAGGAGAGCCTGCAGTCAGATAAAGAGAATCTAAGCTGATCCCTACATAAGTGCAGACTCTCTGAGACATGTGTGCTTGAAGAAAATATTTCTAAATAATCCAAACAAATGGAAAAGTCTCTGAAAAATGGGGCAGTAATTAACATCTGTATAGGGGTATATCTAGTAGTTCCATACATGGTTTATGAATATTATTCAGCATATTTATTGTCAGTGGCCAGACTCTGAGAGCTCTTGATGTATAATAAAATGAAGTTGAAAGGTATTGGAGCTAAGCTGGCTTTCAGAGTTTTTTAGTTTCAAAAGTAAAAATAAAACAGGGAGGTAGTGACCTGTACAAGGCCCCAGTGTCAGACTCTGCCATAGACAGATTGCAAAACCTTAGAGGTAGTATGATGTGGCAAGAAGACCATGGGTCATGTGACTAGGCAAAGCGTGGCTCCAATTCCAGTTTGCCATTTCCAAGATCATCTTGGAGAAGTCTCTTAACATAACTAAGCCCTTGTTAACCATTTTCACATTTTACAGAGTGAGGCATAATACCTGTTTGTGGTTGAAATAAAATAGTGTCTAAAGTGCAATAGCAGATACTGTGAATTTACATTTTTTTTCTCTCTCCAACTGAGCATTCTTTTAACTGCATATACTTATATAAGATCCCATTAAGGGTAGTGAATAAAGGGGAATGCGTAGTGATATATACTTTTTAAAATCTCTGACCTAGAAAGTTCTTACTTTCAAAGCAATAGGCGGCAGTGACTCATTACTACAGCACTCAAAAATGAAGGAAGGATGGGGGTGGGGGGGTTCCTATCAAAGCAAACCATAGAACACAGATGAATAAAAATACACATATACATGTTTTATACACACATATTAAAGTATCTACATATAGGTGTAACTAGATAAGAGAGTTTAATCATAACTGATTCTACTCTCTTCTGACTCATAAGCAGCATTAAGTAACTTCCTGTACTCTCCTGAAATGAGTTCTTTCTGCCCACCCCAGCACCCTGCAGCCTGAGAACCTGGCTCTCCTTCAGAAGTTGAGTCACTGCCTTTATTTTAAAGCCTGTTTCTGCCAACAGATTTCTCCATCCAATTTCAGAAAAGAGAGATTCACAAAGTGTGACTGCCCTTTGACACTTTGACCAGTGTCTTGCTTTCCTTGGTGCAGGTATAATGCCATTAGACATTTAAGGTTGACCTCAAAAAAGTAGAAAAGTAATTCTGAGATGTTATATAAATCAAAAAAGTTAGTGCAATATTCAAACTAGAAGAAAAACGCCAACATTTCAACATCTCTCACAGTTGAATTCAACTGCAGTTTCTGATGTGCAGAAGGAAGTGGTGATTCATCTCAGTTCATAATGGGCCTCCAAAGTGCTAAATTTCTCTTGCTTTACTCAGTCAGCCTCCAAAGGGACCTGAGAGATGTGGATTAATAATGTGGAGACTCAAAATCTTTTTGATTTCTTTTAGTTCCATCAATCAGACTATACGACCCTTTATTAATTTAATGGATTGCAAACTGAAAGAAAAGATACTTTTTTAATTAAAAATAATTAGCTTATCATTAATTTAATTTCATTTATAAATTCATATGGGATTATTTATAGATAGACACATTAACAATTAAACGTTGACTTATCACATGAAGTAAAAAGGTAGTTGTGGTGAATGCATGCAGTTTCAACATTTTGTAAAACACCAAAAAAGAATTGCTATGTTAAAAATGAGGAATGTAGCATCATTTTATAGAAAGGAAAACAATAAGAAATACCTTGTGATGTGTCTGGTTATATCAAATACTCCTGTCTACTCCTCTACCTGTGAAGGCTGTGGTTTAGCACAGGTTTCAACCACGTTTGCACAGGTACAACCTGCCAGTCTTGCTTTAAGCCATGTCATGTGCCTCACATGGCATAGAAAGTCTGTGGGAATCTGCTTGGCATTCATACATGTATTCTGGAGGGCTGGAAGGTTAACGCTTAATGGAGCTTGCTTGACCAGTGAAGAATGGGGCTGATAGATGCTTTCCCTTGACACACAGTTCATAAGACTATAGGAAGGTCCTACTGAGTGGAGCATCAATTTACCATAGCAGCAGCAACGGGTCCCCCCCCCCCCACTTCCCTGATTGATTTCCTGTGTTAGTTATTTATTTTTATATAACAAATTGCCTCAAATCTTAGTGACTTAAATCAATAAATATTTATTATCACAGCTTCCATAGTCAACAAATCAGAAGCAGCTTCAATAGAGTGGTTCTAGCTTGGAGTCTCTCATGAACATGTAGTTCAAATGTTAGCTAGGGTCAAATTCATCAGAAGGCTTGACTGGGGCTGGAGGATCCATCTCTGAACTTACTCCTGTGGTTGTGAGCAGGAGCCCTCAGTTCCTCACTATGTGGACTGCTGCTCACCTCATAACAGCTGGCTTTCCCCAGAGTGAGTGATCCAAGAGAGAGGCCAAGGGAGAGTGCAAGCAGGAAGCCACATATCTTCTATGACCTAGTTTTGGAAGGGACATATCACCACTTCTGCTGTGTGCTCTCAGTGACTTAGAGTATCTGCTGCAGTGGGGGAGGATACTACACAAGAGTATGAATACCAAGAGGTGGGAACAATGGGCTATCATGGAGATTGGCTACCATATTTTTTCTATACTTCATTTATGATCCCTGGAATCACTTCCAATAAACTACTTGTAAACGCATTTATTTCAAGCTCTGCTTTTGGGCAGAAGCTATGCTAAGACAATAAATTATTTCGTCTATATAATTTTTTAATGAATATATCTGTATGTGCATACAAAAATATTTCTAAAACATTACTAAGTGCAGAAAGAAAAATGTAGAACTCTTCTGGTATATGTATATAACTAGAAGAATATTTTTAAAAACTTAATAGTTAATAGTGGCAGAAAAAAGTAAGGAAAGAAAGGCTTATTAATTTCAATTTTATTATTCTCAGCATTACTTGAATTTTTGAAATACATTTATGTATTTCTTTAAAAAATAATTTGACTTTTTGGGGTGATGAAATTATTGTTAATTTTTAATTTTCTATAATTTTATGTACTAAAAGTATAGTTGTACTTCTAGAAACAATAGCTGTAATACTCAGAGAAAATCTTTTCTGTGAGGAGCTACAGAAAATGTTTAAGGGAGAGCTCAGTTCAAACAGTTCTTCAAACAGTACTGTGTTCAGTCTCTCTAGGAAGTGAGTTGTAGTGTTAACCCAATTATATTATACCAGAAGAAAAGTAGAGAGGCATTCACTTCTATGAGAAATCCATGTCAAGGACACAACACATTTCTTGTCATTTTTTTGGCTATTACTTTAACATTCTATTAAAACTGGGAATACATGGAAGAATTATCTGGAACTATGTCCTACAATTTTACTCTTGTCTTTTGTTACTTTTCATGTTTCAAACTAAGGTCAAATCCATTAACAATATGGTGCCAAGATAATAAGAATTCTTATATAAAGCAATTGGAAACTTGTTTCTATTATTTTCTCAAAGAACAGCTAAAAATTTACCTTGGAAACAACAGGCAACTTTGGCAGTCAAAGCAAGTGATAAACTAAAAAGTGCATACTAAGTATCTTCCTAGCCCAAATTTCTCCAGTGAGAGCAGATGAAACAGTGGCCAAATAACCAGATGATTTCTGGAATCAGTAGGTCTCTCCTGGTTAAACTGTTGTGGTAACTGTCCCAGGTGATGCTCAACTGTAGTTAAGACCAGGATGGATTTGGATTACACTTCTATATCTCTCTTGCCAATGAGACACATAGCTCCAACAGGCAATTCACAAATCTTAACATAAAAGATTTTAATCTTTTTAAACCCTCACCTATCCAGTTATAAAGCAATATTTTACTATCTTAAGCAAAAGACATCTTTTGTAGCCTAGATGATCTCTTAATAGTGGTAACTTCTGTTAAAACCAGGTAAGAACTTATATTAATATATTAAAGAATTTGAATCATCTTCTTCATTTGACTAACGTTGTAAGTAATGGAGGAGACAGACCAAAAGGTCTACAATCTTTTTTTTCCTAAAGATGAAAAAAGAGAATTTAGAAAATAAACATTTTTTCCCAATTATAGGCACATTTCTCAGGAAGCAAGTTAATTTCCTAACAATTTAATTGTAAATCTAAGTGTCTTTGCCAAGTTTTCCATGTTGTCAGTGAGGGACATCTGTGGCTAAGGCATTATGTCTTTTGCATGCTCTAGGCTATGACCACAGTGCTATTTCCACTTTGATACATATGGACACTAGCAAGATTCATTATTTTAATCAGTATTGAGCCTGCTAATGTCTGGAGTGCTAAGTGACATCACTTTCCACTCCTCTAGTATAAATCTCATTAATGTGGTAAAATTCAAAGTCTTATGTAAATACATAAAAAGAAGGTTGAAAGATTTTTTTTTTTTTTATAAACTGCTTAACTTCCCCTATAAGTTTTGTATGCTTAAAAAATATCTTGGTCGGGGCGGGGCAGAGAATTGGATGAACGTGGTCAAAAGGTACGAACTTCCAGTTCCCAGATAAGTAAGTCCTGGGAATATAATATACAGCATGATGACTATAGTTAATAGTACTATATGACATATTTGTAAGTTGCTAAGAAAGTAGATCTTAAAAGATCTCATCACAAGAAAAAAATTGTAACTATGTGGAGTGATGGATGTTAAATAAATTTATTGTGACAATCATTTCCAAGTGTGTGTGTATACACATATTATATATATATATATATATATATATCCCATAAACTTACACAATGTTATTTGTCAACTAAACCTTAATAAAACTAGAAAAAAAAATCATGAGTCTACCATATTTCTCTGAATAGCCTTCTGAAAGAAGTTATGTCTACTTACAGTGATATAAATTGCTTGAATTTTCATTTTTGTCTGCTTACGGCAAGCTTGAATAAATAGTGGATGGATTTAAGAAAGCATAGAACACAGTGGATAGCATAAATAAGGTTAAGTATGGGTAAAAATATCCTTGCCAGCAACAGAAAGATCAGTAACTATAAATTTAAAGTCTATTCAAACTCAATTCCTTTTGCTTCTTTATTCCTAACTCCTTTTAATCAAATATGACTGAGATGTAAATATTAATATAATATGAAAATTTACATAGCAAGTTTTCTAAATTTTGCTACCTGCAGTGATAAGTTTTTTTAATATTTTTATTAAAAAAATTCTTTTGAATGTTTATGTATTTTTGAGAGAGAGACAAGCATATGCAGGGGAGGGACAGAGAGACAGGGAGACCCAGAATCTGAAGCATGTTCAAGGCTCTGAGCTTCAGCACAGAGCTTGATGCAGAGCTCAGACTTGCACACCTGGAGATCATGACCTGAGCTAAAGTTGGATGCTTAACTGACTGAGCCACCCAGTGACCCTGCAGTGAAAAGTCTTGAACCACAGAGAGGCAATCTTCCTCTTTTGCTGTCCCCTCTCACTCTTTTGGCTGGGAGAAACACTGAATTTTTCATGCCAAACCATATGTATTCTGTCTTGACTCATTATTATTTTCATAATCACCATAAAATAAAACCATAAAATTTCTTCTCACGACTTCAAGATTTTTGTTATGGAAGTAAAACTAGAAGGAAATTGCTTAGGTGGGTTCCCTACATTGTTCATGGTTTAGAGTTTCTCTTCAGAAAAGCTTCCCAAAGATTCTTTTATCTTTAAGGGTGTGGTAATTCATTAACTGTACATACCAGTCTTAACTGAAAGTTCTTTTTCAGACATAGAGAGTAATTAAAGTTTTTATACCCTGGTTTTAGCTAAGAAAGTAAAAAATAATAATAATATTTGGCAATTGATTTGACAATATCAATTTAAATGTAAAAATAATAATAAAGAAAACATTATTTTCTTAGCTATATTCCAAAAATTTCCCCTTAGGGGAAATTCAGTTTTGAAGTTAACACTTTGACAAGCCTATTTGGAGTTTCCAGTGCTGTAGTTTGGCTAGCACCACAGATGGATTGAGAGAGATGACAGAAATCTCTACTGTTCTGTTTGGAAGAGGAGGAGATTTGACACTTCATAGGATTGGCTACAGGGAGAAGTAATGGAGAAGAGAGATTGAGAATACTTTAATGTAATTCTGAGTAAAATATCATATGTTGTATAATGTAAGTTCTCCTGTAGTTTTCCACAAAAACATTAGTAAATTTAAATTGCTCACTCATGTTTTATAGAGAAGAATTCCTAATGGTGGAAACTGAAGAAGTACTGAGTCCAGCTTCAAGGCTGTTATGAGGCAAAAGCAGGTGTCCACTGGAGAGATTACATAAGAATGAGAAAAGATTTCAATGATATGATTTTCAATCTAGAGAATCACTTCCTTATCTATGACCCCACATCTCTCATAATTTGCATAGATAGAGCAGAATCTTAGATTTTCTAAGAAGTTTTTGTGGTATTTTAAAGATAATGGTCATATTTATGTGTACTACACCTAGATCTGTCAAGGAGCAAGGGCTTAAAGACAAGAATATATAAGCATGGTGGCTGGAGTGACTTAAACCCATGGAATTCTAAGTTACATGAACCAGTGATTTTCATTTAGGTTGATTTGGTTTGGATTTTCATCACTTGCAATGTACAATCTCCTGCCTGTGATGCAAACAATTTTGCTTACCATCAGAAGGTCAGTCAGGACAAAGAGGGTCATAGGGATGATAGATGGAGAATAGATACAGTTAAAAAATCTGGTAGCTAAGGTAATTTGCCATTCTATCTGCATCGGAGTGATCAAAATCCAAGCTCTAGTTTCAACACTAGACTTGGTCTCAGAGAAAGAAATCCAAGGGTTTCTCAATTAGAGAAGCATTCTATTTAACTTTAGCTGTACCTTATATATTAAGGAGATAGCCAGATGTTAACATGGATGTGGAGGATGAGTAGAAAAGAAAGTTCTTTGTAGCTGGATCAAACTTGGATGAGGAGGAAAGAAGAGAATATTCTGTATAAAGATGCACAATAAACTATAAAGATCACTTACAGACTAAAGACCTGGCCCTTACTCCTGAATTAGTATTGACTTCTCCTTGGCCATGCTTCAGCAAATTTTTCCCAATTAGCTGCACATACTTCCTACTTATGACCCTGGCTTAAGCCATCTTTTCCAACCTTGACCCTATTAGTTCAATCCTTCTTCCTTCATACCTCCTTTGGGATTGCCTGACTCTGTCCCCCATTGGGCAAACCATGTCTCCCTGTCTAGCAGTGTTTGTGGTTGCACATCTAGATTCCTGCCATCTGCTCCCTTCTTATACAGTATTTTATCTTCCGAGTATTAGGGCACCAACTTTGGCTCTTTGGGACTTTTGATCCCATTTGCTAAACTGTGAAAGTCACATGTGGAGGCTTATAGGTAGCAATAACTGAATGCTCCAGTGCAGGGGAAACTATAAGGACAGAAAGAGACACAGCTTGGAAAAGAGTGAGAAAACAAAATTAAAAATGATTAATAATATTGATTTTCACTTTTTCAACATTAAAAAATCTTTGTTGTACTTTATTCTATCTCCCAAAATTAATGGAAGAATTCTAGTTATGATTCACCAGTAGTTCAAGATGAGGCGCCATGCTGGTTTCTTTATACTCTGCTATCTGGACCACCTGGAAGTCCTCCTTCAGGAGGAAATCAACTGAACAGCAGAATACCAGGTTACTATTAAACTTATTTCAACCCTCAAACTATTCTTTTTTTTTTTTTTTTGTAACTCCTTCCAATTTGGTCTTCATCTCAACCCTCTAATAAAACAGGTCTTAACAAGATTGCCAAATAAACACTTTTTAAAACCCAGTGGGAAATTATTAAGCAGCTAACTTGACTTTTCAGGAGCATTTATAGTGTAGATTCTCTCTCCTCCTTTTCTTCACTTGGACTCCAGGACATCACATTCTCTGATTATCCCTGACTAAGTAGATGCTTCTTCTCAGCCATTTTTTTTTTCTGATTCCTCCTCTGCTCCCTTCTTTTAACAATGGAGCACCCCAGGGCCCAGTCACTGGATCTTTTCTCTTCTGCACTCACTGTGTTGGTGATATCTCATCTAGCCTCATGGCTTTAAGTGTATCTATATGTAACTGCTTACCAAATAAATATATATAACCTGGTCTTCCTTCCTTATAGCTTCCCAGCTAATGTATACAACCAGCCACTTGATGGCTTGACTTAGATATGCATAACTGTAACATATCACAAACTGAATTCTAGAACTTACTCTGTAAACCTCCTCTTCACATAGGCTTCCTCATCTTAGTAAATGGCAACACAATCCATTCAGTTGCTTAGACCAAAAACCCTGAAGTCATCCTTGAATCCTCTTTGTCTAGTATCTCATACCCATTTCATCTGCAAATACTATTGTGTCTGACTTTAGATTATACTCCACCAACACTATACTGCTTTAAGACATCAGAAACTTTTGTTCTAAATAGCCTCCTAACTTGTCCCCTGTTTCTACTTTGATCCCCTAGGGCTTATTCTCAACATAGCACCTAGATTCTTTTGAAAATAAAGTCAGATTATGTTATTACCCTGTTCAAAACTATCTAGTGTCTTTCAATGTCTCCCAGAGTAAAAGCCAATGGTCGAAAGGCCGAGAAGCCCTATATAATCTATCCCTTTTTACCCTTCCGTCCTTTACTTCTATCTCTTTTCAACACACTCCCTCCCCAGGACCTTTGCTCTTGCTTTCCCTCTGTCTGGCATACTATCTCCCATATATCCACATGCTTACTCCCTCACCTCCTTGTATTTCGGTTTGAATATCACTTTGTCAGTGGAGCCGTCTCTGATTACACTAACTCCTTTTATTCACAGAAGATACGTCTGAAGACCCCTAGTGGATGTGTGAAGCTGTAGATAGTACCAATCCTTGCAATATGTTTTTTCCTATACGTATGTCCTTATGATAAAGTTTAATTTATGAATTAGACACCGTAAGAGATTAACAATAATAACTAACAATAAAATACCACAACTATACCAATATAACTGTAATTAAAGATATGTGAATGTGGTACCTCTGTCTCAAAATATCTTATTTTATGCATTCATCTTTCTTCTTGTAATGATGTGAGATGATAAAATGCCTACATAAGGAGATGAAGTGAGGTGAATGACATAGGCATTGTGACATGGCTTTAGGCTACTATTGACCTTCTGACCATATGTCCAAGGAGGAAACTCTGCTTCTGGACCGCAGTTGATCAGGGGTTAGAAGTGCTAAATGAAATGCCAGAAAGTGAAACCATGAATAAGCAGGAAATCTTATCCATACTTATCCATACTGTACCAAATCCCACATCTCTGTCTTAGGTTTTATGTTTCTGCGTACCTTTTATCACTATCTGACATAGTCTATGTCTTACTTGCCTGTTAATGTTTCACTTCTCTCCAGTTAATCTTATGTTCCACCAGGGCATTAGATTAGGTGCTCAGTAGATATTGGCTGAATGAATGAATGAATGAATGACAAAAAATAAATCCACCATTCTATTATATCACCTTCTCCTTCCCCTCAAAGAGAGAAATTTTGTTAATAGTGTTATTCTCTCTCTGTAGGCCATTGCAAAGACACAGTTCCCCCCCCCCCAACTCATTTGTATGCATCTTGGTCTTAACCTACATGTTTTAAGACATTTAAGTTTTAAAAACAAACAGGGGTGCCTGGGTGGCTCAGTTGGTTGAGGAAATGACTCTTGGTTTCAGCTCCAGTCATGCTCTCACGGTTCATGAGTTCAAGTCCCACATATGGCTCTGCGCTGATTGGAATTCTCTTTCTTCTCTCTCTCTGCCCTCTCCTTCTCTCTCTCTGTCTTCAAATTAAATAAATAAACATTAAAAAGATAAAATAAAATCAAAACAAACAAAGCTGATGAAAAAAAACTGATGAAAGGTAAGGGTTCCAAAATATTAAATGTAAGCAAACAATTTAAAAATATGTAATGATTATAAAAGATGTTATGGAAAATCACATTTGAGGAATATATTAGTCAAAACAAACACTAGATAATTTTAAACAGGTAGATATAAATATGTTTTTAAAAAATGAAGCTAGATGGCAAATTTTCACTCCTGTTATTGATCTGCTATGAAATCTTTAGATTATAGATAATCTAAATCTGTGGATTTATTTTTTGTCATTCATTCATTCAGGGCTAACGGTAGCCTTTAGAAGTAAAGCCAAGAACTGCTTTACTTCATCCACATAATGCCAATTGGAAAAATGTTGAGGCAATCACAGTGACATGCAGCATCCTCTGACCGACTTTAACAAAGTATGGTGATATGTCTGAGACACTCACCATTTTCCCTGATAAAATATTAATGATATATAAGCCAAGGCATTGAGCAAAGGGAAATTTCAGTATTAAATGGGGAATTTCATTAAGGCATCATTGTAACCAATGGATACATGATACTTTACTTTGCCATATGCAAATTAGTTTAGGGAATGTGTTTTGTCAACAATTTACAATTTGAGATTTTGAACTATGATTTTGTAAAATATATCCTAGAGATTTTTTCTTTCACAAAAGGGGAATTTAAGATCATTCACAAAGTGCTAGTTTTCAATAATTTGAAATTGATACTGAGAATCTCAGAGGTTGAGATGGTTGAGTGTAAGTTTAGTTTTGTTAATAATGAGGGGAAGATGTCAGATAAACCATAGGGTATCATCCACAAATATCCTGCTTCCTTTTTACTGCCAAATCTGTCCCATGTTATTTCTGTCTACCCACCTCAAAGGCTCCCAAGAATTCAAAATACCTTGGCAATACATGAGGCAGTACCCTGCTTCCCTCTGTTTACTTCCTTTGTTTCAACTTCACTCTACTCTCCCATTAACTTCTCTTTCCCATCTCACTAAAATCATATTCTTCCAGAAGCACTCATATTTAAATGGACACAGCATTTTATGAATACACAACCCTTCACACACTCACACACACACACACACACACACACACATTCTACATTACTCTTATATGTATACATTTATGCTATATCTATATATGGTGCTTCTATAAACATCAGTACTGAGGCATCTGAGTGGCTCAGTCCATTAAATATCTGACTTCAGATCAGGTCATGATCTCGGGGTTTGTGAGTTCGAGCCCTGCGTTGGGCTCTGTGCTGACAGCTCAGAGCCTGGAGCCTGCTTCAGCTTCTGTGTTTCCCTCTCTCTCTCTGTCCCTCCCCTGCTCACACTCTGTTTCTCTCTCTTTCAAAAATAAATAAACATTAAAAATATTAACATCAGTACCAGTATACTAGTTTATAGACCCTAACACCAACATTGGCAGAAGCTGAACAATGAAACACAAAATCAACACATGTTACAATTTTACTTTGTCAACTATACCTTTATAAACCTGAAAAAACCCCACATATTTCCCAATTGAAAAATAAATGATAGATATAGATAGATAAATAGATAGATGCAGGATTTTAATAATGTGTAATTATGAATTCCAAATCATTAAAGAAATGTTACTATGTGCTAAGACATAAAAATAAGTGATATACTATAATCTGCTGAGGATATTATTTGTTGAAAAAAATTTTGGGGGGGTTTAAGTTTCCTTTATCTTATTAATTTGGTTAATGGGGTTTTTCTCTTCATTTCCTCTAAATGTTTTTCTGTCTCCTGGAAATTGCACAAATTGACGTTTTACTCAATCTACTTGTAAATATATTAGGAGCTTTTTAGCATATAGTTTGTGAAAGGGAGAATCACAGGATGGAAGTTTACATGAGAGGGTGTTTGTTTTTCTGAGGCAATATTCAAGGTGGCTTCTAAGTTCATCAAAAGTTGAACACCATTTCCCATGTCATTGGCACTGTGTGATGAAAACTATACCCTAAACAACATCTTCACCCTCCAAAGGAAATGTAGACATATTCTCATATCTAACCATCAGGCTCATTTCTCATGTCAAGTTTTTATAAAATTGCCTGCATTTTAACTGTAATAAAAGCAGTCATAATAAAAAGTTTCCCACAAAATCATTATGTAGTCTTAATTTTTTTATGCATCAGAATAGGAGTTTGGCAGTTCTGTCCAAGTCTCCAAATTTCTAGAGCTGTCCTTGACATATCCATGAGTTTATGATAGCTGAAGTGGTTTGTGTGTGTTCATTTCTGTAATCTGAATGTCTTCTGTTACTATGAAAATCTTTTTAAACTCTTTTGAGTGTTCTGCAAGGTGGCCAATTTTGAAAGACCTTTACTTTTTAAGTGCCTTTCTAGAGGAAACATAAATAAAATAGTCATCGAAATTCTCTACATCTCTGCAAAGGGTGGAATTCAAGGAGTTAGTGAAGTATTTCATCCAGAAAGTGATGCTATGATGTGGATGAAATGAAAAGAAGTGTAATGAAAGCAATCTTTATGCAACAAGAAAAAATCTAGCCCCACAGAAATTGTACAAATGCTTACCAGTTGTCTTTAAACTATGAGTCATGACCTGTGATTAATGAAGTATTCCTCCTCAGCTTTCAGTAACCATGAAGGTAATTTTTATAAAAGTAGTTTTTACCCTACCCATAGTGATTGCTAGAAAAGATAAACTCCTACATAAGTCAGTGGCTGGGGCAGTGAGGGAGGAGGTTACGATCTGTGTGGGAAGCTGTAGGTTGTAGGGAAGCTTCTAGTCCAAGATGGGGCTCCTATTCATCTAGCTTGAGCAGTTACAACCACTTTTCAGTTGCTTATTTGTCCTGTTCTCTCTCTCCCTCCCCCACCCCACTCTCAAATCCAACACATATGTTTGAAAAACAGCATATAGTTTTTATTAAAACAATCCTTAAGTTTGTGTCAATTTGCATCAGCAAATGGACTAAATTATTAAGCTCTTATTCACATATATTTTATCATTCAAGCCATGTATTTCTGTAAATATCTTCCTGAGTTGCTCCACTTAAAAATAAAGATGTTGTGGACTTCAATATATTAAATTCAGCATTTCATTGGAAATTCCCCAAGGCCTTGGGTCATACTGTTCTTAGTTTTCACCAAGGAAATAATTTCTATCTTTGCACTGCTCAGTCTAAGACTGTGGCTCAAAATTATTTCTGTAGAGAAAACACTCCCTTTACCAAGCACTTACCAAATAGTAATTGATATCGTGTATTTATTTTTCTCTTACAACTGAAAACTTCATAAAATTGTTTTAATTAGCTTTCATCTTATCAAAGACCAAACAATCTAAAATGTCCACATTATATGTTTTGTGTAAACATATATGTGTATCTATGTCTATATACTTGTGTCTATGTGTATAAACACACACGAACACTCATATACAGAGAGGCTCATGAAATGAAAAAATAAAGCAGAAGTCACGGCAGCACATTTTCAAAACCTTTTTGTCATTTTTGTAATCCTACCACCCCCTAAAAGATATCTGGTGGACAATGCTGATCTGAAAATCTGGCAGATCCTTAGTTCCCATGAAGAGTTTAAAATGATGATGAAGCCATTCCCCCTTGTCACTTGAGGAGACCTTTTACTCCTCATTAATACAGGGCAACAAAACTGAGTACACGACTTACTTCCCCAGTCTCAACTGACTGTCACCATAATATGAGGAGATACTTCCTCTTCATTCACAATTTCAGTACACGCCTTTTTGGCCTAATTTCCAAAAATTAGCTCCCCTCCAACTATCACCCTGATTATTTCTGAGAGCACAAGGGAACCATATACCATATACTCTAGGACAAAGGCCTCTCAGATTTTTAGATTCCAGCAAACTTGCCTGTGGTCGCTCAGCTGCTGTGGCAGAGCTGACCCCCCACAAGCTTGTGGTCTTCTAAGAATATCAGTCCTCTAGTGTAACTCTGCTGTGCTCCCTTGATGACCTTAAGTTAGATCACTACTCCACCTAATTCCCATACTTTTATCAAGAATTTCCTGAGGAGTTGAACATAACAGATACGTAACTCAGAAGGTACCTTACAACTGCTACTAGAGACCCAAACATGTCTGTTTATAACTCTGGCTGGCCTTCAGTAAGGGGCAGTGTAACCCCGGACTCAGAAAACGTGAGCTATTCACCCCTCAGGGCTCATTGAGGGTAATATTCTTTTCTGCCCAACCTGGTTAACAGCATGCCTGAGATGATCTAGTGACTTCATATGCATCCTTTTCAATTCTCACAACCCTATTACAATGATAAAAACCACCACCACCATAATAATCCTTTTTACAGATGAGAAAAATAAGACCCCAAGAGGCTAAAAGTTATCTTGGTCAAGATCACAAAGCCAGGATTTGAAATAACAAAGTGTCTGATTCCCTCACTTCAAGAATCTAGAGGCAACTAAAGCTCTACTAACGTTCAGAGCGCTAACTTCACACATGTGATTTAATGAAATTTTGACAGATTTTTGAGTGAAGATGAGAGGGCACTTTGCCATGGGGAAGGAGTCAGGTGAGGGAAAGCAGCAACCATATTCTGAGGGCTGCGGGGAACATCTGACTTTGAAATAGCACCTCCTGTTGCAGACTTCCAAGCTATGATGGCATCAAAGTTTATGCACTCTGAGCCCAGAGGTAACCTCACCCTGAGCAGGAATCCTAGCAGATCCTAATACTGCACCCCCAGTACCATGTGGAGCGGAGAGGAAGAGAGAGAGACATATTATTTCTATTGTCCTTTAGAAAGCTTCCTTCCTATTCCAAAGAAAGTCCAATATTGTAGGTAAGCATCAGTTAAGCCATGATTCATTTGATGGCTTGGTGGCTTGAACTATGAAGGTGAATATGTATATATATATATATATATATATATGTGCATATGTATACAGTTGACCCTTAAACAGCATGGGTTTGAACTGTTTGCTGGTCTACTTATAAGTTGATAAATATGGTATAGCACTGTAAAATGTGTTTTCTCTTCCTTATGATTTTCTTAACATTTTCTTTTTTATAGCTTATTTTATTATAAGAATACAATACATAAAACATATAACATACAAAATATGTGTTAACTGACTGTTTATGTTATTCGTAAGGCTTCCTGTCAACAGTAGGCTAATAGTAGTTAAGTTCTGGGGGAGTCAAAGTTATATGTAGGGGGCATCTGGGTGCCTCAGTCGGTTGAGTGTCCGACTTAGGCTCAGGTCATAATATCATGGCTCATGACTTTGAGACTCACATGGGGCTCTCTACTGTCAATGTGGAGCCCACTTTGGATCCCCCGACCTCCTCTCTCTCTTCCCCTTCCCCACTAGTGTGCCCTCTCGCCCTCCCTCTCTCTCTCTCTCTCTAAAATAAATAAACATTAAAGTAAAAATTTATGTGTGGATTTCCAATTGCATGGTGGCTTGGTGCCCCTAACCCTCACATTGCCCAAAGGTCAACTGTATATATATGTATGTGTATATGTGTGTGTGTGTGTGTGTGTGTGTGTATATATATATATAATAGTGCTATTTTAAAGTGCTATTTTAAAGTGCTATTACAGTGCTAATTTAAAGATAGGTGGAAGGGCGCCTGGGTGGCTCAGTCAGTTAAGCATCTGACTTCGGCTCAGGTCATGATCTCGTGGTTGGTGAATTCAAGCCTTGCATTGGGCTCTGTGCTAATACCTTGGTGCCTGGAGCCTGCTTTGGATTCTGTGTCTCCTTCTCTCTGTGTTCCTCACCCCCCAACCCCGCCCTCAAAAAAAAAAAGATTTAAAAAAATAAAATTAAAAAGATATATGGAAAATGATGTGGACACCATAGAACCCAAAGTCAAAACCTGAGGACCCAAAGGCTGAGGCTGACAATATGGTAAGCTCTGTAAAAGGATGTTCACCACTGGAGAGAACAGAGGCCAGAGGTGAAGAAAAAATAGTGCATCTGTACCTGGTGGGCAGTTAAGATTCAAACAATAAGGTCAAGACAAATTACTTGTCAGTGAGAAAAGCAAGAATGCAAGTTCTACTCTTTAAAAATGTGGTTAACAATTTGTAGTTGCACTTGCTTAACATAATTAAACTCATGGCAGATGGTATAGTTCTTTGCATTTTCATATAAATTTTACAACTACTCTAAAAAATAACAGTTTTAATGGTGTGTTACTTCATTTTATCTGCTATCTCAAATTATTTGATGCAATAGCTTCCTCTTCAAGTCAAAACACTTTTGCCTTCAAGATTCAGCAAGCTCTAGCATCAATTAGAGTGATAATTCCTGTAGAATTTATAAAGTATATGTTCAAGTTAAAGTCTAAGCTGGGAAAATAAGATGCTTTGTAAGATTTTGTTGCAGAAATCTCTATCCTAACAACATGATACTATTTTTAAGGTGATGAATACATGCCCAAGATAGCACACTTCTCCCCAGTCAGGGTGGAAACATGGTTTTTAAAGATGTACAGATTATCTAAACAACATGTCTTAGCTCTACCCTCTAGGCATAACTAAACTTGACCTCATAATCCTAAATTCTCAGACTAATAGCCAGGGAGCACCTTTTCAACACAGAACTTCCAGACTTGCAGAACCATCACCAGCCAACTAGGCTTCCTGTCTCAAGAACAGTTGTCCATATGATATTACTAGAATCTGCTCTACCTGAAATGACCTATCCTGGAAAGCTAAGTCTTACTGAACTTTCCAATTGTGATCCAATACAATTTAGTGCTTTTGTTCAATTGCACTTTGTATATGATCTTGAGTAATCATTTCATTGGTCAAGCTTATTAACAAATGGCAAAAGGACAAAATTGTACTCACTGGGAGAATTTTTCCAGGTCAGAGATTGTGATTCTTAATCCATTCCCCATAGCCCTCCCCACCTTTTTAAAAAAGTGATTTCCAGTAAGTACACAATGATTTCATCCATCCCTTCAAAATATTTTCAAGTCTACTTTATTGTAACTACCATAGTCATGTTTACCTTGATTCCTCTTCTTTTTGGCCAACTTGGTTTTGTTGTATGCCTATAACCATCACAGCAAGGATTCAGAAAGAATTTTTAGCGCAAGCCAAGACCTCTGACCTCTGATCTCCAACACGTTTATTCCAAGTTTTAAGGACCAAAGAAAGGCCCTGAGAACTGAGAATAGTTTCCTTGTTTGTTTGTTTGTTTGTTTGTTTTACTCCTGGCCCTCACGGCTGATTCTAATTGACTCTGATCCAACAAACTATGTGAATGCATTGGCCTGTTTACTTCTCGTTTCCCATTCCTGAATTTCTCCAGTAACCTAATATCCTGATTCATTGTTTTGGTTGAGTGTTCTGTACTAATTGGCAAGTCAGACCTCCTGTCCTCCCACAGAAAACATCCTAATGCCCACAGTTCATCCATATAGGTCTCTGTTATTACCATCAGCTGAAGCTGAACCTATGTGGCGATGTTTCCCATTAAGTTTCTAGCAACTACTAAAACACTTGCTTTCTGATTTCCACTTGTTTGGGAACGGCTTGCCAAATTGAGGAAGTTATGTATATTATTAAAAAGTTATCTTCTAATTATAAACTTTGTTTGCACAAAGCCTCACCTTGCTCTGTTTTCCCCATTTAAATTCTTAGTCTGGGTCCATTCTTCGGGGATGATGTTGGCAATATGTCCAGAAGAGAGTGGAGGCAGAACCCCATGTGAAGGTGTGAATGAATTTCACACTCTGAGGCTCCTTTATTTCCACATATCATCCCCCAGAAGGACTTGCTTAGGTAACGAGGTGGAGATGCTTTTCTTTGGAAGATTTTTCAGAGATTTCCTTGTAAGAAAAGAATTGTGAGTGAGGAACCCAGTTTTCCAAGGAGCACAGACCACAGGTGTCCGGTGAGCAAGTGAGGACAAAGGAACAGGCAGGTGCTAGATGCTCTGGCTCCCAGAGGGGAAAGGGACATACACTTGGAATCATTCCTTCAGAGGGGGAGCAGTGAAACAGCTATCTGAGAGATGGGAAGTGAGGAACCTGGCTAGGCAGGGCATTTGTTAGAATTAGAAGTGACTTCAGAAAGAGGCTAGAGTGCTCCAGGCCTGCTTGAGGGATTACAGAGCTAAGGAGAGGGATTGTTTGTATTGTTTTGTTTATTTTTTTCAGAAGTGCAGCTATGAGCTGTACATTGGATACACTTTACTGTTTTTCAGAAGACAAAGATAAAACTATTATTACATCACAGTGTTTACTAGTTACTATACATTTTTAAGTATCTGATAGGACAGTCTATCCATTTTTGTTGTGTAACAACTCACTCTAAAACTTAGTTATTTTATAAAACAAGCAATTATTTAGCCCACAATGAACTGTTGATTCCATGAACTGCCAGTTTGGACTGGGCTCAGAGAGGCAGTTTTGGTCTCAGTAGAACTCACATATATGTTTTAGTCAGCAGTGGGCCAGGCTAGGCAATCATGCTTTGGGGACTTGTCTAGCCTTTAAATTAGGTGGGGGAAAGGGGTACCTGGGACTCATGTCTCTCCACTTGATGAGAAAAACTGAAAAGTTACATTGCTTCTCCCATCAAGAGAATAAAGTCTATTTCTCTACTCCCTGAATCTGGACTGGCCTTATAGCTAACTTTCATCACTATAATATACAGGAAGCAAAGTCATTTCTGAGCCTAGGCCTCAAAAGGCATGTTTGTTTCTGCTGTCCTTTTTCAGAGCTCTATCAGTTACCAATGAAACATTAATGAAATATCACTGAAATGTGAATTGCAATCTGAAGGGGAATATATGATTCGAAACTGGCTATATCAGGTACAGAATCAAACTTACATGATACTGTGTTTCTCCAATAACTTAAGTAAACTCAATATCTCACTTTTCACCCAACATCCATGAAGCACTACATTTCCTGACAAATGACAAGTATTTAGGTTGATATCTTTCTGCTTTGATTATTGCAGGCTTTTTGCTCTGCTTTACTCATAGAGCCCAGATTCCTCATGAAGGTGGCTATTACTGTGTGATTTGTAATCAAGCAGACTTTGAACTATGGGCATAAGGGATTTCTACCATAAACTGGAGAAATTCACAGAGACCATTCCTCTAAGATCCCAAGGAAAAGACTTTAAGACTTGTTAACAGTGACATGAGACAGGACAAAAATCAACACCCAAAAGAGAGATTTCTAGGGGAGTTCATAACCTTGGAGACATACAAACCATGTAAAATGACCTCATCATCCAAGAACAATGATCCAGCATAGAGAGTGACCAGGATTCCCATGGCTTCCCATCTCCATTGGAAGGCAACCATAACAGATTCAATGAGAAAAGTAATAGGAAGATGCTTGACAAAGGAGAAATAGGACAGGTCCAAGTGGAATATATTTATAACCAAGGATGTCTAAACCATTTTGATATTCCCACACTGAGATGAAGTAGGAAAAGATGAGTCTCCAGAGGCCAAGGAGGGAGATCCAATTCTAGAAAATACAGTGGGCTTTGAGAGCTAGACATAATGCCATAGCTTATGAAGTCAGACCCAGCAAACAAGAACCTAGTGGTGGAAATAATCAGGTTCCTCAGTTATAATCAGCAAACATCCCATCCACAACTTATGCTCCAACTCCACACGTGCTTGCCTTGGTATACAGACTACATTCACTAATTTGACTTCATCAGGATGAGATGAATCACAAACAAGAGAGATACTTAACCCTGGCAATTCACAAACCCTGACATGAATAGGCAATTAGAAGTCTACCTCCTTGGTAATGTCTGGTTTCTTGAGATGAATGATGTTTAAACAAGTATATTCAGCTTTTGAAAATTCATCAAGCTATATATTTATGATACATGCACTATTTCTATATATTATACATCACTTAACAATTTAAAATTAAAAAAGAAGAATACCTTCTAAGTTCTTCCAACATTGAGGCTTGGACTTTGCTTTGGCTGTATTAAGAAGAAACATGCAGGGGTGCCTGGGTGCCTCAGTCAGTTCGGTATCTGACTTTGGCTCAGGTCATGACCTCATGGCTCATGAGTTAGAGCCCCACGTCAGGCTCTGTGCTCATAGCTCAGAGCCTGGAGCCTGCTTCCAGTTCTGTGTCTCCCTCTCTCTCTGCTTGCACTCTGTCTCTGTCTCTCAAAAAATTAATAAACATAGAAGAAGAGGAAGAGGAAGAAGAAGAAGAAGAAGAAGAAGAAGAAGAAGAAGAAGAAGAAGGAGAAGAGGGAGAAGAAAAAGAAACATGCAGTCACAGATTGTAACCATCTTCCAGTATCTTCCAGAGAAACAAATTCTCCTTTTCACGGTAACTATGGTCACAACATTTGGAATGAAAGAAGGAATCACACAGACATTTCTGGCTGAGCCTGGCAGAGGCCCCAGAGTGCAGTGACACTGAGCAGGGAAGAAGTAGATAAGGGTTCTGCTAGACTGTGAATAGAAAGACTGTGGGATCAAAATGACTATGAGCTTCCACATTATGGAAGGTGACATAGATTTTATTAGGGTATCACCAGAAATATTCCATAATCATTTATTGTGAGAAGAGCAGTCACAGAGACAAAATCATGACATTTTTGGAGAGTGTATTAGAAAACACCCCAGTCGTCCACCTGTGAGTCTTTCTCTGTTGTTTCTCCTTTAATTACTACCACACTCACATAGGACACTTCAGGCACTTCTGGTCACCAGATATGTGGAGGTTTCCCCCCACATATCAAATCAGCCAAGAATTTCAAAGGCCCACTGGCACACGAGGTAGATCTAAAACTAAAGATAAAAGATTTCACCATTTCCAATTTCCCTCTGCCTATTCATTTCTTCATTGCAATCCCTTCTGCCCGACCACTCTACTTGAATATACAGTAATTGTAGAAATTCTCTGCCACACCAGCTGTGTCCTACAATTCAACTCATATCTGACTCTGTCTGTTGGAGATAGAGTCAGATCCCACACATTAAGGGCTTAGTCCTACAAGACTGCCTACCTCCAACTGCAGAGGCCGGTTGCAAATCCAGATAGTCACATGTGCTTCTGACAGACTGCCTATAGTTTGGGGAGTTCCAATAACCCCCAACTTGGACCTCAGACACGAGTCACAAGCTCAGGTTTTTACCTGTCTTTCTGATTGACACATTACAGATGGGAAGTTCCCACCACCTCAACCTTGGTTAATTTGCTAGAGAGTAGTTCACAGAACTCAGAGAAACATTTTACTAGATTTGTGGTTTATTATAAAAGGCTCTAACTCAGGAACAGACAGATGGAAGACATGCATAGGGCAAGGTATGGGGAAAGGGTGGAAAGGGCAGGGAGCTTCAGTGTCCTCACACAACATGGCACTTTCCCCAAATCACCACACATTTACCAACACAGAAGCTCTCCAAACCCCATCCTTTGAGTTTTTAATGGAGGCTTCATTATAGAAGCACAATTGATTAAGTCATCAATTGATTCAAACTACAGCCCCACTCCCCTCCCTGGAGGTAAAAGAGAGAAAGGAAAATTCCAAACCTCTAATCACATCGTTGGTTCTCCCGGCAACCTTAGGTTGGTCTAAAAGTCACTTTGTTAAAATAACAAAAGTAGCTTTATCGCTCTCATCACTTAGGAAGTTCCAAGGGTTTCAGGAGCTCTGTGCCAGAAAGGAAGAAAAGCCCAGACACATATTTTGTATCATAAATAACAATGTCACAGAGAGTTTTTACAGGTAAATATCAGGTTCTATCCATCCAAAGGGGGTTGGGCTTTGTTTCTTTGACTGAGACACCACACCATTTTGGCTCACTTGGATATATTCAAGTAGAGTGGTAAGGCAGAAGGGACTGAAATGAAGAAATGAATAAGCAGAGGGAAGTTGGAAATGGTGAAATCTTTAATCTTTAGTTTTGGATCTACCTCGTGTGCCAGTGGGCCTTAGAAATTCTTGGTTGATTTGTGAAATACAATAATCTCTGTGTTGGATAGTGAGAAAAGTATGTGTTTCTGAGACACACACACCAGGGTCTGAATCCTAGCTATGCTAATTCCTGGCTAAGACTTTTTTCATGGTACTTCAGTTCTTGCTTGACAAGGCTGAAGTTGGATACTTACACCTACCGTAGTTCACGTCTCCATCTCATTGCCTGACGCCTGTGTTGAACCAGTCCTCAAATATTTTGACTATCACTTCTGAATCTCTGAACTTCATTTTTCTCATGGGTAATAGGGAGCTAGTGATACCTTATTTGCTAGTTACTATAAAGAATAAATGAGAAAACTTGGTGCTTCTCAAACTTTAATGTTCATTAATAAGATTCTCTTTCATCCCTGGAGATCTTATTAAAATGCAGATTTTGATTCAGTAAGTCTGGGGTGGAGTCTGAGATTCTGCTTTTCTAAGAAGTTTCCTGCTGATCCAAGACTTCACTTTAAGTAGCCAGGACATAATGTTTGTAAAGCGTTTTATATATAATAGGTGATCAAAAATTATTTCTAGTCATATTCCAAGTCATCATCATAAAACTCATATATGTGAATTGCTTCCATTTAATAGTTAATAATCATGCAACACAACAATGATGATATGTTATTAAATTTTATCCACGCTAATTTTTACTATGATTTTGGCTTAATTTCAGCAATGGGCTCTGTCCATATGTGTTTGTTCTTTATATTACATGGATCATTTATTCACAATTTTAAAAACCAGAGAAAATGACCATGAAAACCTCTTGAATTTATGACATTATTTTTTATTTTTCCCTTCATTTTAGTAGATAACAGAGAGACTATAATTTATTGAACTATAAGAAGTGTTCTTAGTTTTACCATTCAGAAATATTATTGCCAAAAGCCATACTTATTAGTTTCAATCAGGAACAAAATATTACACATAATAATGATACCAATTATTATGTGTATAGAAAAAAAAATTGGAGGAATATGCAGCAAATTACCTGAAAATGGTATTATCTTAGGAAATCACAGTCTAATATCAAGAATTATTTCTCCATTTTTTCTCTTTCCATGTGGTATAATTTTATACTCTTAAACTTCGCGTAATTCTCATGTTTGAGATTTGTAATTTAAAAAGTTAAAGGAAAAATAATTATTCCTTTTATTCCTTGGATATGGTTGACTTTCTGAAACCCTAGCATTTTGTACAATAGAGAAAATTTTCTGAAGAGTGAAGTACTTCCCCTTACTGTCAAACATTTTTACAGAACAGTGAAGAACATGATGACATCAGTTTTTCCTAAGGCCTACTTACTCCTTGGCAGTAAATTAGGCATTGAAGTAGAGTATATAACATTTTAGTTGTGTTGGGACTCCAACTCTTCTAGGTCTTTAATGCTTTGGTTTAAGAGCTGAATGAGTTCATATAATTCCATGAGTAGAATTGACTCAAAATAGACACACTGTAATAATGTGGAGGTTGTATTTTTGATATTTTTTTCTCAACTATTCAGGGGACCTTAAAAACATAAAACCAATCAAAATGGAAATGTGCTATTTGCTATGTGGGGTGATACCAAATTATAGAATCTTTGAACTGGGATGGGATTTTTAGGCATCATGTGTCCAAATCTCATTTTTTAGGTAAAGGAATAGAAGCCTTCCAGGGGTTAAATGAATCTGATTCGTAGTAAAATTGTTAGAATGAATGTCACTGGACAAAAATGAATTGTTTTAAATTAAATTTCTATGGGGGTGCCTGGGTGGCTCAGTCAGTTAAGCCTCTGACTTCAGTGTAGGTCATGATCTCACAGTTAGTGGGTTTGAGCCCCTTGTTGGGCTCTGTGCTGACAGCTCAGAGTCTGGAGCCTGCTTTGGATTCTGTGTCTCCCCCCTCTCTTTCTGCCCCTCTGCCTCTTGCGGTCTGTTTCTCTCTCTCAAAAATAAATAAACATTAAAAAATTTTTAATTAAATTTCTGTGGACAGATCTCAGCATTTTTCTCATTGATGTGTAAAAGGACCTCCAATACAAGTTTTAAAATTCTTTTGTGAGTTTCAACATGCTGGAGGTAAAGTTTTACATTAGTTATGTAATCTCCTGAGTCCTTTAGGATAAAACAGTGAGGACCCCTCTCAAACTTCAGCATAGTAAATGATTTCTCCTTAAAATAACCATAAAGTGAATCATTTTAGTAAGTATTTTTACAGTTTTAAAGTTCCTGTCTATTCCCAAATGCACAAACTCCACAATGCCGTAGATGTGGAGTTGAGAACTGAAGATCCCATGAATACAGTTGGCTGTAAAGAAGGGCCACAGGAGGTGGAAATCACAGCTTAAGATCAAAAGTTATTTCTCCATTTTAGATTTTCAACTGAAAACAAGAAACTTCTATAAGAAAAATGTCCCTTGAAATAAGTTGTATAGGGCTTCCAATACCCAAACTCAGTTTTTCCACAGATGGGGAATATGTCAGCTATTCAATGTTGATCTTATAGAATTTGGTCCAGAATGCCTGACTTCTAAGTTAATGCTCTTTGGGTGGTAATTCCTGTAAGATAGAAATAATCAAAAACAAATTTAATATTGAAAACAGGTATGCTTTCTGGATTTGGATGAAAACATATATTCATGTGTATTGAAAACAGGAAGGAATACAGTTGTGGTAAGGGTACAGGTCAAAGGGGTTGAGTGTCAGGGTTCTCCTGGGGCAGCTCTACTTGTCAACACCTGGGGTTGTCTTGTAAAATCACCCCATCTTTGGCCCTGGTATACAGCGATAACTGGACTTTGGTCCCAAACAGCTGCATTTCTGATTTATCTACATCCGTGATTCTCATCCAGCCTCTCATCCTCTTTAGAAAAGAGATTTATGCCTCTTCTCCCTCCCAATCATTTACTTGATATATCCTCTTTTTGGCAGAATTCTTCAGAAAAAACTTGGTTCTGCTTCTTAGGAAAAAGAAAAATGATGATAATTTAATGGTTTAAATCATATGTTGTTTAGCCTTTCATTATCCATAACTAGAGTTAAAAAAAGCGTTCACGCACACACACCCACGTATACACACCCACATACACACACACACATGCACAAACACATGGTAATCAGGGAAAACTCAGCAAAAATGTATAGAATTGCTCAATTCCGTAAAATAGTTCTTTTGGGGACCCCTGGGTGGCTCAGTTTTTTATGTGTCTGACTCTTGATTTCAGCTCAGGTCATGATCTCACAGTTTGTGGGTTCCAGCCCCGCATCTGTGCTGCCAGCACAGAGCTTACTTGGGCTTCTCTCTTTCTCCCTTGCTCTCTGCCCCACTCCTGCTCTGTCCCTCTATTTCTCTCTCTCTCAAAATAAATAAATAAACATTTAAAAATTTAAAAAAAATAATAGTTCTACTGGGGGAAAAAAAGGATGGAGAGAAAAATCAAATTTAATCATTATATCATAAGTATAACTGTTCCCAGAGTTATATGAATGGATTTTCAGTTTTACAAAATGGTGACAAATTATTCTTTATGTCAATTTTCATCCAGATGAGATTTCATCAGATAGCAAAGTTAGCTATACTCCTGATTGTTACGAGACTTCTGAGAGAAAAAAAATACGATTTTTTTATAAAGTAGAAAGCTCAAATTAAGCACTAAGTTTTATTACCAATAAACTGGGATAGGAGACAGTAGAGCACAGGCCATATTACCCTTCTAGTTTGGTATCCACCCAGCGGAGGCTCATGGCACAACCATCTCTGTCCCTTAAGTAATATTACAGGTGATGTTCTTAAGTTATAATAAAAATACACTCTCTGCTTTGGCTCTCATGGAAACAATAAGGACCAAAGTTTGGCAAGGGGCCATGGCCACCCTCTTAAAGCGCTATAGAGGGCCATCAAATGTCCCTAATCTGCAGAAAGCTCTCACTGAACAGACAGAGTCTAGTTTGAACAACTCCCAAAGAAACTATAATGGGACAAACATCGCCAGATTGGCTTTACCACATTTCTTAGAAAACCTTAAGGTGGCGAAACCTTTGAACGTATTTGAGGAATTTACATTCCTCAGCTGTGGTATCCACATTATTGTCTTCATTCAACCTCCATTCTCACCCATGGTCTGGAATATAGGATGTTGGGAAGCTGAGTTGGTGGCAGAGAGGGAGAGCGCCTGGCTTGGAATGGTGCCAGAAAGTAAGCACTTGGAAGCACTTTGCTGGTCTTCACAGGGACACGTGCTGCCAAACCCACGGGGCACAGCTGAGGTCCAGGGAGTCTTCTTACTGGGTGATACATTCAGTTCATCTCTAGAGACTGGTTGGATTTGCCCTTTCCCAAGCCTAAACCTTCAAAACCTCCTTCCCTTAGAATCTAAAATACTCTTGATATTACTTCCAGTTAAAGGAAGAATCACTGAGTATGACTTTTTTTTTCCAAACTCAACTCTCAATGGTCTTGTCTTACTTTGCCAGTCTCATGTTCTCCTTCTTTCTCCCTTTTCCCCCAGACACTTGTACCCTTAAGCCATGTGAAATTAATTTTGGATCAATCACTTTAGACAGCAGTCTTCAAGTTTTATTAAAATATTTTTCAACGCATTTCCTTGTTTTTCCCTAAAGTTAAATCACTAAACAAAACGATGTTTTGTGAACAGTAAAAATTATTTGGTCAGCAAATAGCAAATTTTTCTTTCAGTTGATGTTAAGTGGCTTAGAGGTACGCTAGACACAATGCAGTGGTTTATGGACCAGTAATGCCTTTATTTCATTGTGGTGTTCTATACAGTCCAGCTTCACTTTTACAGTTCCAGTGATGGGAGGCGGAGATAAAAAGATCTGTCTTTGTGTTTTATGGACTCTCTCTTATCCAATATTTCATGAGGTAAATGAAAATGAGGTCTTATTTCATTTTCCATTGATAAGCACCATCATACCCACTCTGCATCCCATAGTTTTTAATAGAATAGCCTTCTTGCATAACCTTCAGTAGATTCTTAAACCCAATTCTATGCTTTCTCCACACCCTTTAATTTATGTGGTTGTCAAATGACAAGGTGCATGGCTTGAAACAAGACTGGACAAGCTTTGAGAACACTTTAGAGTTTCAATAATAGAAATTGCATTGTGCATTTGTAGAGCACTCTGTAATTTTAAAAGAAATTTCAGCAAAGAAAGTTATTAGATTCTAAAGATTCCAGTCTGTAAGAATGACTTAATCACCTTATTGCTGTTTGCTGATGTATGTCTCCTTGTTTTTTTGGTATCACACTAAAATGGCATATTCTTATGAAACATTAAGTAATTATTTTTCTCACATGGAAAGAAACTAACAAGATAAATGAGGTAAATGTCATTTTGTGTTATTTAATAATACTTTTTAAAAGACAGGTTCAAAAGACTTTTGGAGACCTTGCAACAATGGTATTTTCATACCAAATGTTTAATAACTCAGATGAAGAACAGATTGTTTACTTTTTAGTTTTAAGTTAAAAAAATTTAGGTTGAGTGTACATGTAAGCTACATTGCATTATGGACTATTTTTTTCTTTTGAAAAATTTTTGAAAGTACAGAAGGAACTAAAGAAAAATATAATGAACATTCATGACTTCACCACCCAGTATTGATATTTATAACATTTTGTCATAAAAAGGATAATGTTGAAGTTTCCTTTGTGATTCATGATTTTGCAAAGTATTTTTGTAGAAGTGGAATTATAGAAGTGGGGTCCTCATTAACTCACGCTGTCAAATCTGTTTTCCCGAGGTGCAGTGCCTTGTGATGAGACCAGGAGGCAGCCAAACAGGCAAACTCTGATAAACCCCATCCTCTCCAACATATAGCCAACATGGTATTTGCTGTTTACTTAGCCTTATCATGACTACCCAAAGAGTGAATACTTCAACATAAACAAATGGTATAAATAACCACTGGTGATTACTATTGGGGATCTCATCAGCAATGATTTCATTCCTGAACTGATAGAAATGTATTAATTGTTTAGAGAGATTTGCCACTGCCAATAGTTATATAGGCTATTTTCTCATATGATGAGAAAAATCTACATAATTCCTATTCTATAGTGCCAGTGAAGCAATATAGAGACTATAAATACAATTTCCCTCCTAAGTAGGAAAATATTCAGCAACTTTTTTTTTTTAAAGGCAGTGGGCTTATTTCTAAATTACTTTGAAGGCTGAGTATTTAAATGTTAACCTGGGTGCTAGTTCTCTCAGGGAAAGAAATAGGAAGATGAAACAGAGGAACATTCCTAGAAATGAGTGTGTGACCTATGTGGTCCTTACAGTAAATTATACTAATTCTACATTTATGTTTATGTATTGTGATCCTATTAAGCTGATATATCTTTTCCATTAAGTGGGCAGGTTGATTTCCTGTAGTCCCCCCCGATTGCTTGAAGAGGTACATTGTTTTCTTGTGTTTCCATTACAGCATAGAGACTAAGAGGGAATCCTCTGTGGTATTTTCACATAGGTTGTGAATCTTTTATCTGGTGGCTGTATTTGTATCTGAGGGGTGAATATTAATAGCCTCTTGGCAGCAGTGACTTTCTTAAAAAAGGGGTTTCCCTGTGTATGGGTGGATTAACCTTTCAAAATATATGTTTCTACTTAAACCACTTAGTTACTGTTTGATTCAAAGAGTCATAAAGACAGCCTCTTCACATCTCTATTAGACCTTGTAGTATGCTTACCTAGGACTGAGAGGGACTTTCAGTATTGAACATGGTGAGTAACCTAACGCCGTGTGCCTTTACTTTCATTTCTCTTGCTTATCAGAGTCTGCTGTAACTTAATTTCTTTTTTAAATGCCTAAAGTTTTTGTAGTAAAATGGCCTGTGTGATTGATTATAAGTTTGATAATATTAGCAATTAAGATATGGCTTCATGTATTCTAGGTGGGAAATGGAACTTATAAAATGTAGTAACGTGTGATGTTCTCCTTTAAAATTGTTACAGCTTTTACCAGTTACCCCTTCATCCACAACAGATAACCAAGCTTTGAAATGACACACTTAACTATATGACTGTTATCCTAGTTACTTAATTCTTTCTGACAGTTTTGTAAATAGTAACACAATGTAAGTACTCATGTAAATAACTTTACTATGCTTTGCTCTTTTAGTGTATTATGGGTGTTCATAATCCTGACTAAGCAATAATCAGTGCAAGGATTCAGGCAGCGCGTGTCCCTGTAGCAGGTGTCCTTCATTGTATTCTTCATGGTGCCACCTCATCATGTTGATGGGAGGCATAAAAAGATCTTAAAAAGTATATTTCTAAGTATAAAGTCACGGGACTGCTTTATTCAAATAGTCAGCTTTTCCAAAGGAAATTGAAACATAAACTTCCTTGGGCATAATTTAAGCATAAGCAAGCAAACGGACATCCAAGGAAAGTTCCTATTAAAAGCCAGAGGTGGACAAAGGGAGACTAAATGCCTGCGAGCATAGGGACAATGTTTCATGAATCTAGCAACATTAGATTTCTGCCTTGGCCACAAGATTTCTGCTGTGAAATACAGAGGGACTTCATTCTCAGGAATCTCTACTTAGGTCACGTTTTGTTGCAGAAACTCCAAAAGGCTTCTTTTAAATGACAGCATCCACAAACCTGTCCATGTTAGCATAAGGCTTGCATAGGGCCTTAACATTATGTGTGACAAGCAAGTATTTGTACACCGGGCCAGTGTTAAACTCACTATTTTCAGATATGCTTTCCTCAATTTTTTGAGGCAATTTCTTACAAAATCAGAATTGTAATATACTTTTAAAGTCCAGAAAAGAAGAGGAAACATATCTTCTCATTTTCTCCTTTCCTTTTCATGCTGTCTCTCTGTCACCCTCTCAGCTTGCTTCTGTTCTCTCTCCAAGTAGTCTACATTTTCATTACTATATTATTGCTTCCAGTACAACTTTTCCAGTGAAATTTGTGGCCCCTGGACCATTGCACAATTTTAATGAGCTAAATGACACATGAAGGAAGAAGACATAATAAATACCTTTTGAACATTGGAAATTGGATATATTAAATTCAATTTTTCCTGCTAAAAGAATCTGAAGCACATAGGTGCCAAAGGGACCTGTGGAATAACACAGGACAGTCAGGCATTCTACATGCCTAGTCAGTTGAGGTTCCTGGCCCTTGACCATTGGGATTCCAGGAGGGGCAGGGGATTGGGTGGAGGGGGGGTAGTTAGGCTTCTTTATTCAGCCAGTGGGCGTCAGGGCCTGGAGGAGAGCGAAGATGCTTACTAAGTTCTTTGTCAGCTGAATACTTCCTGCTGAGGATAAAACCTCAATTTAATTGTTAACTTTTAAAAAGTGCTCTTCAAAGCTTTAGTTTTTAGCATTCTATCATTTTCTAAACTTCGCATCCTCATTAAGATTAGATAATGAGGATCCCTCAGAGGAAAACCTATTAGTCACAGTTGTTCCCCCATCTGGTTGGAGTTGTGACAGTTTGGACCTTTCAAATATTGTTTTCATGAAGGATGAAGGACTTAGAATAAAAGAAACATAATTTACACACATATGTCCTCAAGTCTTTAAGAAAGAGACAAAAATTAAAGATGTCTTTCTACTTAAATTGCACAGAGCATGAGTAAAAAAATAATTTTATTTGAAAACACTGCCAAGATTAAATATCCCTATGGTTTTAAAATTAAAACAACATATGGGTGAAAATTATTCTAGCGGCCTCAAAGCACAATTCAAACAAATGGATCCTTTGATTGAGCTAAGAACGTAAAAAGCCTTGGATGACAGAGAAATAGTCACAGTGGGGCAGTTAGTACACAGTTAATAGATTATTATGGTAAGTAATCAAAGTTAATTAGTCTATGCTTTTGTATAAATTCTGCAAGAGGAAATATGTTAAGCAGCATAATCCATAAAATACATTTAAGGGTAAATTGTCCCTCTAACAGTTTTAAATTACATCTTACTTTACAAATATGGTGAAATGTTTCCTTTTGAAGTGAATGAATATTGTTAAATAGAATAAGTGATGTTCTGGTGACTCTGA
Source organism: Cryptoprocta ferox (assembly GCA_028646485.1). Classification (NCBI taxonomy): domain Eukaryota; kingdom Metazoa; phylum Chordata; class Mammalia; order Carnivora; family Eupleridae; genus Cryptoprocta; species Cryptoprocta ferox. The sequence continues at coordinate 95,918,354 of CM053567.1, forward strand.
AACAGATTGTACACCTCAAGGTACATCAGCGTGTTCCTAATAGATCACCATACTTGTTTTTTCTCTTTCAACTTTAGAGAATACATTCTCATTTTTCAAAAACTCGTTACCAGGAGGAGGTATTCAAAAGTCCTCTGGGAAGATAATTTATATTTTTTGAATTACAAAAGGCAAGACCACTGAGGATACTAAATTAAGCAAAAAAAATTATTCGGCCTAAACCAAAGGAAAATGTGCTTTCCTTTTGAATTTTCCTTGAAGAGAGGGACATAAAATATTGGAAGAGCATCAAAACAATCAAGTTTGAATTATAACTGAAAAAAAGTGCATAGGAAGATTTTCAATTTTAAAGTGTAGACAAATGTCATCCTGTTTAAATATGTGTCAAAAAATAAGATGAATTTCTAATTAGAGACTGTTCTGTTGTTTAAAAACAAGAAAAAAAAATATAACCATAAACATTAAGATGAGACTAAGGTGAAGACTATATAATTAGTCTGAGAGGATCTTGAGTGTCACATGTAAAAACCAAAGCTTGAAATTCATAGCTGAAATCCAGGGTTCAGGGGTCAAGTCTCATCTCAACTTTTCATTACTAACAGAAAGCATTTATTACAATCCCAGGGCTGAGCTCAGTCATTATTAATTAATTTTTATTATAATTAAAGCCTTTCATTTATTTCTATTTGAGTCACATTGAGTTAGTATAGTTCTTTACATAACATTTATTAATCTGGAGATAATCACCTGCTAAAATTCCAAGGTGATCTCTATGTAGTCAGGGGTATTTAGAGTTATTGCCATTGTTTGATTTTTTAAATATATTTTAAAATTTATTTTTATTGAAATCATATACATATATAGTTTATAACTCAAACAGTCCTCCAAAGCCTACCATTCAATGTTGATTTATTCTTTTGAGGGGGGAGGGGCAGAGATAGAGGGAGAGAAGGAGAATACCAAGAAGGCTCAGTGAGTTCAGTACACAGAGCGTGACAAGGGGCTCAAACTCATGAAACCGTGAGATCATGACCTGAGCCAAAATCAAGAGTTGGACGCTTAATAGACTGAGCCACCCAGGTGCCTCTGTATTTTATATTTTAATTGAAGTATAATTAATAGTGTTATACTAGATTCAAATATACAATATAAGGTTTCAACATTTCTATACATTGCTCAGTGCTCTCCACTATAAGTGTACCCTTAATTCCCTTTATCTCACAATTGCCTGCTGTTAACAACAACAACAACAATATTTTGAAAGTAGAGTTTCTGATATGGCTTATGTTGCTAAAAATTTGGTGCAGGTCAGAACACATTCACCCGAAGCCAATTCCCATAAAACAAATAACACATCCTTAATCTCCCATTCTATGGTTATCAGCAAAACCATCCATTTCCACAAATAATACCATACATAATAATATTCAAGTTTCATAAAAAACACTTTCTTTATAGGCTTTCCAGTGAGTTGTAGATATTAAACAAGAATTAAATTCCACCGTATTTACTTAGGACTTACTGAATAGTCACTCTGATAGTTACTCTAGTACTAAATAGGCAACTCTAATAGTATTGAATATGCAACTCTAGGCAAATGTCCTTGTAGTGCAGGTGAACTGGAAAGGCTTTCAAATCCAATCACTTGTTTAATATTTACGTTCTTCCCTCTAAAGACAGCAAGTATTATCCTTACCTCACGGATGAGGATATTGGGGCTCACAGAGTTTAAATAATTTGCCCCAAGTCACAATGCTTGTTGAGTGTAAGAGATTGATTGGAACCCATGTCTTTTGACTCTTAATTTGATCCTCTTTACAATATACATATTAAAACAGATGAATTTATCATTTAGGGGACCTCAGTGAAGTTCTTCAGTAGAAATCTACAGTCCAAGAATAGTTCCCAAAACTAAGCAGGATAAAGACCCAGAGTAAGCATATGCTAATCTTGCTGCAGAATGAGGGACTATTATTTGGACAATAAAATCCTCTTTATAATGTTAGAATTGGCTATTGGTTGTATTTTGGTGAATCTTTAAGACACATGCTTCATGAGTGATATTGCAATATATATAATCCTAGGATGACCAATTCCAGAGCACCTAATACTAGAAGGGCTCTTAGCCACTATAATGTTCAATTTCTTCTCATTTCAAAAACGGTGATAAACACCTTATCCAGGAACAAGCATGTTTAGTGACAACCCTGGTGACAGAATCTTGGTCTCCTGACTCCTGGTTCAGGAACTTTTCCAGTTTCAGTCTCCAGATGTGGAGTTTTTCACGTAGAAGTAGTGCAGGTGGCCTGATATGACTGAGCAATAGAGAATCTGTGATGGCAAAGAATTTTACTTTATTGCTATAACACAAAAAGTCTTCTTAGAAGGAAATAGATGATAAAAGTCCCCTAATTTGACACCTTTCTCAGAAACATGAAATGGAAAAAAAAAAAAAAGGCAGTTCTTTGGGTATTTCTTTCTTTTGGTTTAGCCAAACGATGTGTAGCCAAAAATCTTTCTTATTCTTAATTTCCCTCGAGCCATTACTGTAAATGAGAGTGGTGTGTAATTTTCCTCTCGTCCAATTTCTTCTACACTGCAATCAAAGTGTCTTAAGTATCTGTTAGATATAGGAATCTTACTTACTAGAGGATATAAAGGAAGAAAAATCTAGAACATATGCTTAATTTTTGTGACATTATTATATTCTTAGAAACTTTGAGCATTTGCATAATTTGGGATAGAAATCATCTGAAATACTTTAATAGAATCTTAGGCTTGTGCTTATAAATTTAGGTTGGTTTTATAATCACCCGATATGTTTTATAGTTTCTGTTTCCCGGTAAATGGATTCCTTTTTTTTTTTTTTCTTTTAAAAAAATTTGGAGATACAGTTACTTTGATAGGGAGCTGTGGGGTTAAAGCTTCTTGAACATAGAAACTAGTATAAAGAGTAATTTAGACAAAGCTGAGGTATTGTTAGGAAACCATATTCAAGATTTTGTCTTAAAAATGTTAACGTTCCATGTATAACTAACGGCTGGCAAAATTAATATTCTTCATTATTCACTGAATGTTGGTGGAACATTTAGCATATTACAGGCACTGCGCTAGGTACTGCAGATTCAGTAGTGAACAAAAAAAGTGTAAAATCACAGAATGTACAGTCTAGTGGAGGAGAAGAATGGCCTTAAGCAAGTAATCACCCACACACCAAACCAGGGAAATTACAATTATGATAAATACTGCAAAAGGAAGGTGCGTAGTTGTACGCGTATATGTTAAAGGAATTTGTATAATATGGGAAGTCAGGAAAGATTTACTTTAAGGAGAAGAACAATCTAAGAAGGAACAGTTGCTTCAAAGATAATAGCAAAAGGGAGCTTGGCACCTTCAAGAAACTGAAAAAATTATATTATGGGTGATAGAGAAGTTACTGGAAGGTGCTGCTAGGTTAATGGGAAAGAAGGCAGCATGCTTAGTTATCATAATGATTGGGGGCCAGTGATGTTAAGCATCTTGCAAGACCAGAATGGTTCCCACACAACAAAGAACCATCACTTCCTGTATCCAGTAAGTAAACCATTTAAGACATGCAGAGCCCTTTAGCTATGACAAGGACTTTGGTCACTGTAATAGAAAACCATGGCGGTGTTTTTATTGCGGGGGTGGAGAAAGGGGAGATGATAAGGTCAGATGTGTGTGTTGAAAAACAAACAACAAACAAACAAACAAACAAAACAAAACAAAACAAAAAACTATGCCTACAATGTGGCCAGCAGACGGAGGGGAGCTGAGGGAAGAGGCAGACCAGTTAGGATGATACTCTAATGGTCCAGGTAAGAAGGAATGCTATTACTAGTGGTTTGCAAGCATTGGAAATAACTTATAAAATTCTTGACGTTACTTCTCACCAGCCAATATGATAGAACATTAAGCATAAGGAAAACTTCCTTTGGCCTTTTAGCTCTCAAATTTATTCTCGAGTTGTGTATAAGCCACTTAATTCTACTCTAAGGAGACAAACACAAGAGGCAATAGCACTCCTGCCTTTAACATTAACCTAGTAGTGATCCTGGTCACCATCCCATGCTGACTATAAATATTTGGCAGTGATAGTCTTGGTCATAGAATTTTAGATTTCAAGAAATATTAGATCTAACCCAATCAGGCCTTAATTCTACAGAAGAGGACTGAAACCTAGAGAAAATAACTATTATGTTTAAGATTTCACATCTAGTTAATTTAGGAATAAAACCAGAAAAAAAGGTAAAAGAAAAAAAGTTTCTAATCTGGTGCTTCCTCCCGCCCGCCGCCTCAAAAGTGTTACACATTATTATCTGCATATTGGCATCAAATAAGCTCATGCTTTAGAAGTTAAAAAAGGTGATGAAAAAACTCTTAATAAGTGCTGAAAGAAAATGGAAAAATTTTAAAGAGCATTGTGTTTTGTTTTTTACTTTGCTTTTAAAAAAAATAATTGAATTTTAAAGTCTTTAGGCAGGATATTCATTTACTTGTTCTTCACAGGTCCTACCACCAAGTGTCACCAATTTATGTTAGCTTCCTGACTCTACAGGATTTTCCCACTCCTGACTGAAAGTATTCCTCTTTCTCTAGCCTCCACTTACCCAGCTCAGCATGGTGTAACCATGCTGTCCATTCTCTGTATAAAACCTACAGACTGGCACGCAAGGCATGCTGAACGCTATTCACTTATTCCTGCCTCCAAAGTTGAGTGGTATGTTATACCAAGAGTCAGCCTTGTTTGCTCCCCCAAGTATTTATGACAGTCTTACTTTTCTTCTAATTACATACTGTAAGTAAAATTTATATAAGCTGATGACACAACAGTACAAAAACGATAAAAGAATTGTTGTTCCTAAGCAAGCTAACTTTGAAATATCCAGTAAAGATGAGTTGCCAAATTTAAATTGGATGTAGGTGAGGGAAACATAAAAGATTAGACATATATCACAAAGGTCTAAAAACATTATTTTCATATAACTTTGTAAACATCTTAAAGTTCTAATTCCCTTGTAAAGAAACTAAACTTAGAATTCACAGAGGATTTGTTGTGGGCCAGGAAGTCCAGATAGAATACCATCAGTAGACTCCTACTTGGAAATAAGAGATTGGCAATTGAAGTGCACCTGGGTATTTTAAGTTACAATAAATTAATATGGTATCAGTATATTACTCTTTATGAGTCACAGCTTTAACTAGTTTTTTTTATCAACTGACTACCTTTGAGTCTCTTATGGAATTGATAAGAAAGCTTTTTTATGTATTAGACACCAAAATTTCATTTCTTAAAAACATCAATATTATTGCTCATATATGTAAGTATAAGTATGTATGGAAGCATATTGTCATATGAAATATTTATTATTTTTCATATATGTAGATATAAGAATAGTAATTTTCATGATGGTTTAGTACTTGCCTAGAACATTTCATCCTAAATGTATTGAATCTGGTTAACATATGATTTTGAATTTAGTATAGGTGGATACTGGAAGGAAACAGTTTCTCGTTAAGAATTATTCTCGTTCTACATTGTATGCCCCAGAGGAAAGAGCACTTTGTATAGATAAAAATTCCTTGTCAGCTTCAAGTTTTTTCTGTCTTAAGTAAAGCTTTAATGCCTTTGATTACACATGTATTTTGATAACATTCCAATGCTATAGCACAGGCTTGACCAACACAAAAACTTCTACAATGGTAGAAGAATTCTCTGGCAATTTTTAACGTGACATTTTCAAGGTCTGTAAAACCTATTTTTGCAGAGTTGACTATGACTGGTATTAGTCACATCATAGTCCTTGAATTTGACTTTAGAAATCCAAGTGTATTAAAAGCTGTCACCACAAATGGCGAAAATCTCATAAAACTTGGTTTACTTCCAAAAGTAAGTTTATCCTCTAAAGTTGGGTTATTTTGGAACTGTGGATTGTATAAACTTCTGCTTAAACAATCAAACAGCTTATGATCTTCACTGATTTACTGAAATCCATCCAAAAATCCAGGATATCTTTTGGTTACATTAAACAGAGAGCAACAGCTGCTTCTTGAGCAGTAGAAAGAAAAAAAAAAAAAACTCCTTAAAAAGAGGAGTAAGAGAGGGGGAGAGGAAGAGGAAGAAGGTAACCAAATGAGGGAAACAAAGAAATGTATTTGCCTTTAGCTTAGGAGATGCTGACAGCCAGTTAGGTAGTCTATCTTCTATGGTCTTTAATTGCATATCTTTTGGTTAAGATTTAAATCCTAAATCTTAAGGTTAAAAGGGGTGAGGTACCCTATTTTTCTTTATCTTTTTACTGTTTGGTATTCAGGCATAATTTGCTGTAATGAAAGTCCACCATGTTCTATGTCTAACTTGGTTGTCCCATTTAGAATTTGTTTCCAATACTTAAAATGGATAGCAAGGTAAAAATGTTTGAATTACAGATTTTATTTATTTACTTAATTTTTTAAAATTCTTTTTAATGTTTATTTATTTTTGAGAGGGAGAGAGAGAGAGTGAGCAAAGGAGGGACACAGAGAGAGGGGGACAGAGGATCCAAAGCAGGCTTCATACAGACAGCAGGGAGCCCTATGCAGGGTTCAAATTCAGGAAATATGAGATCATGATGTGAGCCCAAGTTGGATGCTTAACCAACTGAGCCATGCAGGTGCCCCTGAATTACACATTTTATAAGAAATCAATGAACAACAGTCAAAGGTAACTGCAGTGTGCTGCTGGGAGTGGCAGTTCTGACTGCTGATTTGTTGTAGTGGCTTTGGTCTGGCCCATTTTCAGGTCTCCACAGTGGCCAATAAAAATTTAGGAAGTCCATTCCCTCCCTTTTAGACCAGTTTTGTGCTTTCACTCAGTGAAAAATTATAGAACAGAGAACTTCAGTAGAATTTCTTATCTTACAGTTTCATATCACCCTGACTTGTAATTAGTGGAGATAAAGTTCAGAGGCACACTTGCTAAGTCTTATGACACTTATAAAGCTGTTCATTTTCTCTATGATTAAAGCAAATGAAGTGCTGGTTTTAAGAAAGGCACTGTGTCCTTAGGGTTGGCTTGATTTTATTTGCTTCCACTTGAAAGAGAATTCCTTTAATGGCTGTCTTTTTCTGATTGTCTTCTTTGTCACTGTTCCGTTGGAGAAGTGTCTCTATCTGTGGAAATGGATAAACTATTGGAAGTTATAATATGTGTGGGCTATTGGCTTTTTTGATTATCACTACTTGATATTTTGACTTCCCATACCGAATAATTACAAGTGTAAAATCTCAGCATATGAAAAGTCTGTTTAGAAAGGAAATACAATGTTCAGTAAACTAATACCTTTGAGATAATACCAGTCTTGTGTGTTTCCACTGTCTCAGAGGTATTGCCTGTGAATCTTAAACTAAAAATTCTAAATCTGGAAATTTACCCCTCTGTATGCTGTTTGGGGGGTTGTTTACCACCAGAGTTAGTTCAATTAATACAGTATCCTTGCCTGAGAAATATATTTTATAGGTTTCATTCATAATGTAAAATTTTTGTATGTTCCTTTCAAAATATTTTAGAATCAAAATGAGGTCTCTCCTTATTTCAAACGTAAAATTTAATCTGTATAATGTTCGTTTATAACGAACCATCATAGACTATGATAGTTCAAATGGCTTGACATCTAATCCTAGATCAGCCATTAATTAACCAAATCATTTGTCCTCTTCAAGCTTCTGTTTTTTTCTCTTGTAAAGTGATGGTATCATAATTCTCAGAGTATTCTTTAAGGCCTCAAATTCTATGACTCTTTGATACTCCAGGACTCCCTGTGCCATTTCCAGTCTTCTGTGAAATTAGCACTTTTTAAAAAGTACTTTTAAAAATAATGAAGGCATCGAAGACACTTAAAACAACTTTTCTGCAAATTTATTTTAATCAATTGATTAATTTAATTTAAAAAATCTTCCAGAAATTACAGTATAGGCACTTACTACAAGTCACTCTGTCAGGTAGCACCTCATATGTCTGCCTGTTCGATGCTTTTGCAGAATTGTGTAATATTTCCAGAGTGCTATATAAAACAACAGGGCACTCTTGCAAAATTGCATAGTTAAGAGATAGCTGGACTAGTTGGTGGTCCAATTCCTACAACAGTCCTGAAAGGCATTTGCTTTCATCTAGTAACTGGCTACCATGGTGGTAACAGATGACTTTTAAACAGCTGTCACAAGCTGAAAACAAAACAAAATAAAAAAGCCATCCTCCCACACTATGAACAGACAGCTTGCCAATAGCTAAAACAAATCCTTCTGAGATCATTTTAACAAACAAACTTTTTTTGGTTACTGTTATAATTAAATAGAAACTCATAAAACTCAGACAAGCTGGCTTCATGTTTCCCACAGACCTGAACTGCCTGAATTTTCTAATGGGATCACAGCAATTAGTGGTTTCCAGATGCATTTAAAATGTGTTAAGTGCCTGTAGGGATTGGCTTTTAAAGCATATATGAGTCTCTAAATGCTTCACTCTCAAGAATCTACTATAAGCCCCATGAGGTACTATGACGTCTGTGTAATGTTGGACCGGAGTTTGGTGCTTAAGTTGCAATTAATAGGAAAAAAAAAAGTGACATAAAAAAATTCTGTCTTACATAGTTTCTCTTTGCCGCCTTCTCTTTTAATGGTCACATTACCAGTTCCCCTGTTATCTGAAAATCATAGAAATAACCACCAGCTCTCATTGGAGAAAAAGCTGGAATGAAATGAATGGTGTTGGGAGAAGAAAGTTCTTGGTGTCCATGGGTCATGAGGCACTCCTGGAAAACTCATTCCTGGGCTGCGGCTAATTGAACTACAAACATGTCAGACTGACAATGTTAACAGTTTATGACACCTATGTTGAAATGTCCAGCCTTCTCTTACCTGCTCCTGGAAAATTTCTCCCTGTCACAAGACTCTTCTTTAACTGAAAGACTGAGTCTTTAATGTTTATACCCAGTGTTTTACCTTTGGTTGAAACTAGGCAGAAGGCAAGTTTGTGGTCTGTTTTCTCATAGTTGGCAGTGCTGAAAACAAGACATGAGAATAAAAACATTTTTGATGAAAAATACATTTAACAGGTGGTTTTCTCCTCCAGTCACTGACATGGTTATCTTCCCTTGAGACACATTCAAGCCTCATGTCCTTCATATTTTTCCTTTTAGATCCCGTGTGGACAACACGTAAACAAAAATGAGAAACATGAAGAGAGACTGGTAATGTTCACCAATCAGCAAGAGGACTCTGAAAGGTAACAATGACATTTTATGGAGAGGATGTATGCTTCTCCAAGTAATGTTCTAACTGGATCACTTCTGCTGTCAGAGATGATGAGTGTATTATGAGTAGATGAGGACCTATCTGGATCAAATCATATAGAGTAGATAAGAAAAAGAGGGTGGATAACACTGTGGACCATTTGAACATATTTTCTTTCATTGTTATCTCATGGGCAAGAATTATGGTAGCTTATGGAAGTTTTGCTTTTTTTTCCCCCACGTATTTAGTAAATTTCCCTTGGCAAGCTTGGACCTTAAGATAATTTCTCTTGGGGCGCCTGGGTGGCTCAGTTGGTTGGGTGTCTGACTTCGGCTCAGGTCATGATCTCACGGCTTGTGGGTTTGAGCCCCGCGTCAGGCTCTGTGCTGACAGCTCAGAGCCTGGAACCTGCTTCGGATTCTGTGTCTCCCTCTCTCTCTCCCCTCCCCTGCTCACTCTCTGTCTCTCTCTCTCTCTCAAAATAAAGACAGGAAAAAGAAAAAAAATTTAAAAAACACTTAAAAAAAGATAATTTCTCTTGAATAGCAGAAATGTTCTCCTAGAAAACAACTCTATTTTATTAATAAAGTGAAGAGGTAGCTGTATCTTTTCTCCTGAGTTGTTAAATCCTTAGCTCAGGGATAGGGTGAGAATTTTACTAAATCCTTTATCAAAAAATTCCATTGTCAGTCACTTTCCACATTCTATCAACCCCTTATGGCTTGTCTCAAACCTCATTCTGTTGTTGACCTGTATAGTTATTTCTTTGACTTTTTATTTGGCACCTTTTATGTGCAAGATATTTTGCTAGCTACTTGCAGAAGATGAATCAGGTACAGACTCTATCCTCCAGCTGTTTGCTGTTCACAAGTAAAAAGCCAGACGCATACCTCAGGATAATATACATTCAGTGTTTGCCTCATAAGTGAGGCACAGATATGCTGCTCTGAGCAATCAGAGGAAGGTGAGAATCCTTGTTGTGGATATAAAGAGATGCATGAAGGAGTTGTCTGGCCTAACTTTCAGCAAAAATAAGATGAGAGAAAAGATGCAAAAGAGAAGGAAAGGGTGTTCCAGGCTGAAGGTGAAAATATCCTCATAGGAAAGTTGAGGACTTGTGTAGGGACCAGGGAGCAGTTCATTGTGGCTTCCACATCTGGCATGTAATACAAAACACATCCTGAGTGAGACACTAAATAGCCAAGAACTTATTCTGTAGGCCAATGTTTCTCTGTCTATCAAGACAAAACTTCTTTCAAGTAAAAGTTTATTTAAAGAAATAATAAGACTCAGGTTCATAAGTCAGTGTTTCTCAGTTGGGGTTCTCATATGCCCCTAGGTCTGAGGCATCTGTCGAGGCTTCCTGGTCTGTGAAGACCTATTCATGAAAAGGGGTTCATATGTACTTCCAATATGAGAATCATGACTGCACACAAGGGGAGCCATTAAGAATTTTGAACAGGGGACTGACAGGCTAAACTGGCTACAGTATTTAAAATTGGCAAGGGAGGGGCGCCTGGGTGGCTCAGTCAGTTAAGCATCTGACTTCAGCTCAGGTCATGTTCTCGCGGTTCATGGGTTCAAGCCCCGCGTCAGGCTCTGTGCTGACAGCTCAGAGCCTAGAGCCTGCTTCAGATTCTGTGTCTCCCTCTCTCTCTGCCCCTCCCCTACTCATGCTCTGTTTCTCTCTGTCTCAATAATAAATAAACATAAAAAAATAAAAAAAAATTGGCAAGGGAGAAGACTAGGAGTTTGAATAAATAAATAAATAAATAATTTATCTTATTCCTCTCACCAGTATCTAAAACAAGCATTGTATCCTTTAATTGTGTAAATTTAGCATTTTATTTTGTACTACTCTTTATTATTCTATAACCTGCTGTGTGTATAAGCCTTGTCTCCTTATAGCATTTTATCTACCTCGAGACAAAGAACTTACCATACAACAGTATAACCTATTTTAACAGTAGGTCTACAAAAAGCATTGATCCATTTCATACAATTTTATAAAATGTAAGTAAAATATAAATATATATCACAGGAGTACTCTGGGGATTAACTGATTAGATTGACAACCTCTAAAATACTACAGATATTATAGAAGTATAGAATACAATCTATGATGTTGAATGATTTCTAGGAAAGATGATACCCTTTCTCCTTTGGTAGCAGAGGCCCATATTTGCCAAATTTTACCAGTTTAAAAGAGAATGAAGAAAATTGAAGAAAGGAAAGATGGAAGGAGGGAAGAAGGAAGTAGAGGAAGGATGGAAGGCAGTCAAATCCATTGTTTCTTGGTTTTGAAGATATGTATATCCTTAGCTTTGTATTCAGTATGTCCACTCTGTAAAGAGGTAGGGATTAAGCTTTTCTTCATGCAGAGAATTGTAAGGATTCAGTAGCCTCTTGAGTCTTACTCTGTTTCTTCCTTCTTTAATGTACATTAATGTTGAGATTCTCTCCATTTACTTATGATGAAAATTACACAGAATTTAGTAGTTAGCATATTTTTTCTACCGTAGGAAAAAAAAATGTATTTCTGAGAGAAAGAGAGAGAAAGGTAAGTCTTTAACAGTAATTTGAAATGCTCAAGAGAGAGTTTTCAGGTTAACATTTTAAGGCGACTATGACTCAAGGTCCAGAAGAAGGGTGACTGGATGAGGCAGACACTGCAGTCTGTTTTTGTGTCAGGCAAGGTGAAAAAGAAAGAAGGAAAAAGGTTGATTAGAGGCAACAGGGCAGCAACAGAATAGTGAGTGCTGAGTCATCTTTTCCTCTTGCTTTCCTGAATGGACTCCTTTCTAAATGAACCATTATAGGTTCTGCAGGGATATAATCTGCCATCTCTTGAAGTACTATATATTAATATTATGGATGTCATACCAAGCTTCTTTTTCAAAGTAAAAGTAAAGAGTGGAGGAAACAACTCTGATCCCAGTAAGGGATTATCAAAGTAAATACAATATTTTATAGTTTTTATAATACCCTTTAACAAGATCTCAAAGCATATTGTTTTAAAAGCAATCACACTCAATATATTAGGATCCTGGATTCATCCTTGTTTTGAAGTACTTTTATACTGCTAACTCCTCATCTTAATTTATCTTTTTAAATTTTTTTAACATTTATTTATTTTTGAGAGAGAAAGACAGTGTGAGCAGGGGAGGGACAGAAAGAGAGGGAGACACAGAACTCAAATCAGGCTCCAGGCTCCCTGCTGTCAGCACAGAGCCTGACACAGGGCTTGAACCCACAAACCACGAGATCTTGACCTGAGCTGAAGCCAGATGCTTAACCGACTGAGCCATCCAGAGGCCCTCATCTTAATTTTTCTAAGATAGATATTTCCTTGTCTTAACATTTTATTTTATGAATTATATTTTTTCAATGAATTATGTGTTCAGAAAATTATAACCTAGCAAGGAAAACTATTGTGATTCATTATAGCCTCAAGTAGAGGTAATCTCAGAAGAATAAAATGAATGGTAAATTCTCATGAAGTGTCTTTTATCTGACCTTAAATTTATTCATGTTAGCACTCATTCAACCTATGTACTAACCACGATTGAATACATCTCAGTTATTCATTGGTTTCTGGGAACAATGTACTAGTTTTAGGTGCACTTAAGGAGCTCCTGTGTCTTTCCCCATATTGAAAGTACTCAGATTTCTTTATTCAAAACACTGGTGTACTTTAAGAAACTTAAGCAATAAGGGCACCTGGGTGGCTAAGTCAGTTGAGCTCTGACTCTTGATTTTAGCTCAAGTCATGATCTCACAGTTGTGAGTTTTAGCCCTGTGTTGGGCTCTGTTGCTGGGTAGGAAGCCTGCTTGGGATTCTCTCTCTCCCTCCCTCTCTGCCCTTCACATCACCCTTCTGAAAGAAAGAAAGAAAGAAGGAAGGAAGGAAGGAAGGAAGGAAAGAAGGAAGGAAGGAAGAGAGAAAAGGAATTAAGCAATAGTTGCTGGGATTTTTTTTTTTTATTTTGTTTTGGTTTGGTTTTCTTCCATATGAATACTACACTCCCCTCCAGATGCAATATTTGGCAGCCAAAGAGCGGCTGGCTATTAAATGTCCCTTAAAGCTCCATTTTTTGTTCATAAAGGGAAGAGAAGTGTAGGGACGTTTATGGGGTGACAGGCAGATGTTTTGTTGGAGCAAGACTACATATGTAGTGAGCGAAAGCTAAAGTGATCTCTTTTATGATATCATCAGCATTTTTACAATTCCTTTGGCCTCTTTGTTTTTAACTGTCTTCTTCCGTGACCTTAAATTAAGTATTTTGGAAAGGTAGAATAAAGGGCCATTTATGCAGTTGCTGTCCACATTGCAGAGAAGTCAATGGGACCATCTACTTTCTCAGACAAACAGAGGTTATTTTCTGTCCATTCGTATTGTTTCGTGGGGTAGAAGAGAAATTGATCTTGAAGTGCTGAGTAAGATTTTTAATGACTCACAGAACAGCACACATCATTTTTCTCATAAATTTTACTAATTCTTAGTCATGCTTTAAGTACTTTCAGTATTAAAGTTAACAAAACAAATTTGTCAGTTTTTCATGAATTATAGATATTCAAACTAATAAAAACCAAAGTCATATTGGGTTTCTGGACAATAATCTAAGTCTTTTCTTTTTCCAAAAAAAAAAAAAAGTGGCATCTCAACTATGTGTTTATGTGTAACATATTAAGTAAAATTAATTTTCTTGGATGGATAACTTCAGAGAGACTTAAGTAAGGGACTTTTGGAAAACTTGTGTTTTCAACCAGACTCTATAAAGCACATTTTGGGAAAGCCTCTTCAAGTAAACAACACACATGGGATAAACAGACTTTTCATTTTCTGAGGCCTAGCCTATACAGAATGCCTAAAAAAGATATCTGTAGTATATCTTTTGTTCTGCCTGTTTTTAATACCTTATGCCTCCATAAACTCTTTGTTTGAGTCAATGCAACAATCACTTGTAAAATTCCTACTATGTGCTAGGAAGTGCTGGGGAGATGTTGTTGGAAAGAATACCAAATTAGAATCCTCCAAAGAATCTACTTATCATTTATCTGGGAAGGACTAGTTCTGCCTCTTAGCATGAAACCTGTGTATCTGGAGACTGGATCTGTCAGCTTTTATCTTAATAGAAATGTCTTTGATATTATATGTGGAGAGGCAGAGCTTGCTTAGAGGTCAGTACAAGATCCTGGGATGGGTCTCAGACAACACACAACCACCTGAATGAGTTATATGTAAGTTTTTCTGTTTGGCAACTCTTTCTGTTTGGCAGCTCTCAGAGTTGCCTTTTTATGCTGAAGGCGTCAGAATTTAAGCTGAAGTATCTCCTCCAATGTAGTAATTAAATACACGATCTTCTAAGGCAGTATGGCGAGTTTTCATGGCTCAAACTTGACACAGCTCAAAACCAAGTAACAGGATGGAAAGTACTGCATTAGCAAAATTCTGATTTTCAGGGCAATTTGGAAATAACAAATTCACAATTCCTTTTGTGCTGTTCAGACAAGAAGTTGTGTAAATACACTACGTGATAAAATAATGAAGGAAAAAAAAGTGAAGGGATTCGAGTTTGGAAAATTTGGCTTGGTTTTGGCTTAGATCTTTCTCTTGTATTCCTTAATATAAATTAAAAATTTTAATGTAATACCTTCAGTAAACTGGGTTTTTTCATCTCTGGTAGGCTTCTGCTTCAAAAACTATCTACATCTGTTCAAACATAGGTTTACTTTAGACAGTAGACATGTTATGTTCAAAATTTGATATAAATTTTTATTCCCCACACTTAGCCATTTATATCATTTGCTAATTTTTATTTTGATATACTACTCTGCCTGCCACTTTATATTCTGAATATACTGCTCTGTTAGGATTGTAATTACTTACATCACACATCACGTCACTTTCCAAGGCAACTGAACTAGAGATTTATTTTTCCATTTCACATCTAGAAAATATTTCTAAGCCAGGGACATCTGCTTTCTGAGAACAATTGCTTTCATTGTTTTAACCATGTAAGTTCCATCATTCTCTTTATATTGCAATGTTTTCAATCGTTGCAGAAAATGCCAGCACATTAAAAAACAAAATAAACCTTATTTTAAGATTGAAACCATTTGGCTTCCTTGCCTTTTAAAAAATTTTTCATTTTGCTCTATAACTTATCACACTTTATTTTAGGACACAGGCAAGAAAAGAAATATAAATATTAACAGCGAAACTTAAGTTTCACATCCTTTGCTGTCATTATTAGTACTTGAATGTGACATTGTTGGGGTGCTTTTATTCATAATCGGACTTGCTCAGAACGTCTTTTCACATTTATGTCTAAATTTAGAGTAGGTTACAATCTACATGGAAAATTATGTGATTCTTGTTTATTTCCAACTGCTTCCATGTCTTATCTGATGAATAGTTTGTTGCTTTTAATAGGAAAAGAGCTGATCACAGCTAGTAGCACATGGTAAGTGCCCTGAAAATGTTTGTTGAGGAAGGGGACACCTGGAGATTAATTTAGCCTCTAAGGTTGCTCTATTCTTATACCAGGAAGAACCATCTTCTGGTCCTTACAAAATAACCTGCCACCATGCCATCTTCTTATCCTCCTTGACTTTCTCTTTCTTTTTGAAAGTAGGTTTTATTTTCTAATTATAATATTAAAACATGAGCTATAAGTCAGTTCTTTCTGTGTGTGGCTAAGAGTTGCTGTATTTATGCAAAAGGCTTTATATGTTTAAAATATAGACAAAAAAAGAAAGAAAATAAAACTCAGATTTAAATCCACTCTCCCAACTAACTACTGATAGAATTTTTCAGATCTCTATCTTTCCATTTTATTTCTTTCAAAATAGGTCCATAGTTGGTGCGCCTGGGTGGCTCAGTCGGTTAAGCATCCAACTTCGGCTCAGGTCATGATCTCGCAGTTCTGAGTTCGAGTTCCATCACGGTCTCTGTGCTAACAGCTCAGAGCCTGGAGCCTGCTTTGGATTCTGTGTCTCCCTCTCTCTCTGCCCCTCCCCCACTCACACTCTGTCTCTCTCTCTCAAAAATTAATAAACATTAAAAAAAATTTTTTAAATAGGACCATAGCAAAAAGTTGTCTTTGAAATTTTTTTATTTTTATTTATTTTTTAAAAATTTTTATGTTTATTTATTTTTGAAAGAGAGACAGAGTGTGAGTGAGGGAGGAGCAGAGAGAGAGGGAGACACAGAATTGGAAACAGGCTCCAAGCTGCCAGCACAGAGCCCGAAGTGGGACTTGAACCCACGAACAGTGAGATCATGACTTGAGCTGAAGTCGGACGCTCAACCGACTGAGCCACCCAGGCGCCCCTGAAACTTTTTTTAAACTGGTATATTATAAATATTTTCCCAAGTAAATATTTATCTCAGTAGTATCCAGTATTAAAACTATTTCAGTGTTTATTTAACTGCGTGTTTGAGACTTTTAGGTAGAATTCAATCTGTGTATTAGGAACGATGCTACAATGAGCACACTTCACTTTTATTTAAAGTTTTGTGCGCACTTTTGTTTTCTTTGGATTAATTCCTAAAAGGGGAGTGTTGAGCGAAAGTTTAGAAAACCTCAAGACTTTTGATATGTGCTTCACAATTCTCTCAAGCAAAATAACACCAGTTTACCTTCCTTGCAGGAATAATTTTTTCTGCATTATTAGTATTGCTCCAAATATTATTCACTGTTGAACCAAGTACTATTTCATTCTGGTCAAAATTTCTCTCCTAAGAATATTATCCCTTACTTGAGTTAAAATTTGCTCTGCTGCTTCAGTTGGTTGGCTTTCGAGAAGTCCTCCTCAGCAAATGTGACAACCTACTTCTGATATTTTCTCTACAGTCAATTCCATCAGATGCTGTTTTTTCTAATACCTTCCCTTCTTGAACTCCTTGTTCAGCTCTCCAATCAGGACTGTTACTCCTTGGCCTACAGTGCAGCTTTACCTCCTAGAATTTTCTTTACCACTTCAGCACTTCTGATCATTGGATCTTTTCTGGCTGTTCAGTTTTTCTAGCAAGGAGTTTTCCAAATGTGTAGTCTTGAGACATATAACTGGTTATAGGTATTTTGAGCAAAAAGCAAGGGAAGAGATCTCAGATTACTAGTTTATTATGTAGATTTTTATGTAACCCCTCATCCCCACCCCTCTGTGCCCTGCTCTGTACCTCTGTCCCTGACCCCAGAGGCTTTTGGCTTTATCTTCCCAAAAGAATCAGCTTCTGGCCATGCTCGAGGTGTTAAAGATAGTTGCCAGGCTGCACGGGTTCCTCTGGGAAAGACAACTAAGGGATTCAAATGATCCCAAATCAAACACTAAATCAGTTCCCTCCTTTCCCACTTTTTCTTTAGCCCTTTCAAGTGTTTAGCCTCTCAGAAATTTCTTGGGGCAAATTTTCCTCACTTCTTGCTAGCTTCTATCTTTAAAGAGGCTAGTTTTAACTTCCTGTGCCTCAATAATTCAATTGCAACTTTTTTTCTTCTTCTAGAAAGTGATTAAGAAAATCTCATCTACTGGTGTCACCTCTCCCAGTTCTCTTTGTCTTTGTGGGCTAATGATAGTTTAAAGAATTCATTTCTTGGGATTTTAACAGGTCTTCAAAAAAAGAACACTTAAATTCATATGTACTATGTACCTTATTGATATAATGTTTAACTGCTTGTTACTGAAACAAAGTACATAAGATCAATTATAAGAATAATTTTATAAGTGAGAATCGGTGTTTAGATACTGAGGCTTAATGTTATCGGACATTTTCAAATTAATGGCCAGAGATAGGTGAATTATCAAGTGTATTTACTTCCAATTAATTTCAGAGTGTTAACTTGTCTTATTTAATGCTTTGCATGTGAATTTTACCTTACTGATCTCAGTCCCAACATTCTTGGTGCTTTCATTTGTCTGCTCTGCCTTAGCCCAGTCTTTATGTTTAGCTTCTCTGAATCACTTGGTTTTGGAGTGTCTTTTCTTCAGCATAGATTTGTTTTGCTTTTAAACCACATTGAAAATCCTGTTTGTTAAATAGCCGAGTTAATCCTATTTCCATTTGTTGATAAGACCAGTGAGTCTATTCTCAATTCTGTGTTATTATTTGATCTTAACGTTAATATCAGATTTACTTTGTTTCTCTTAAACCTGTCTTCTTTGCTTAGATTTGGTACTTATTTTTGCACTTAGGAAAGCTTGAATTTTTCTTTTACTAGTTGACTAATTCTATGCTAATAACTCTTAAAATTCCCTTGATCTTTTTTCCTTAATTAGGCTTCTACGATTTGTTAGATTCAAATGATATTCTTTGACTTCTATCTATAACTTATGCAGCAATCAATGACCTTATTCTAATTTCTACTTTTTCCCTTCTCCAATTTTTCTTTTCTTCTAAGTTACTTTCGGTTTGTCAGAACACATACAATTCACATAACACTTTTTCATACTAGTTCTCGCCTTTGTTTTAGTTCTGGATATATTCTTAGATCTGCTATTTTAATACTCATCAACAGTCCTTTTGCCAAAACTTCCTTTAATTGTGATACATATAAAGCAGCTTCACTGGATACAAAATTCTTTACTCATACTTTCCTAAGTTAAAAAAATCGGTGTCATTTTTGTCTTGTTTTTGTATGTTTCAGTCAAGAAACTTTTAAATTTCTTGGTATTTTTCTTCCCAGACGAACACATTTTTTTCTGAATCTTTAAAAGCAAATAGTTTTGCTAGACTCTGTCTTATAATTTCCAAGGTATATGGTGGGCATTATCAACAATAACTTTAAGCTTTTTATTTTTTCTTTGATTATAGTTTTAACAATAGTTTTACTCCATTTTTTTATTTTTCTTAATTTAGGAAGATCCATTGTAAATAGTATCTTTTTTGCTGTTCTATTTAGTACTTCCTTTCTAAGCCTTTCATTTTATTTTTGTTTCCTCTACTCAAAACATCTTATTAGGCTTGCCATCAGATCTATTTTCCTTTGGATACTTTGTAATTTGGGCTTAACCTATGAGATGATTTTCAATCTTTTCTTCAATTTCTTTCCTGAACTTTGTCATATCTGATTTTAAATTATGCTTTTTGTCCACTTCTGTCCTGAGTTTTCTGAATTTATGATTTGAGGTCCTCTTTTATATCTAAAAATACTCATAGATATGTTGGAGGGAGGTGTTTTATTGCAGTTTTCCACTGTTTTGTGTTTGTTGTTTTATTTTTAATTAAAAAAACATTTTTTAATGTTTATTTATTTTTAAGAAAGAGAGGGCAGAGCAGGGAAGGGGCAGAGAGAGAGGGAGAGAGAATCTGAAGCAGGCTCCACACTGTCAGCACAGAGCCCAACATGGGGCTTGAACCCACAAATCATGAGATCATGGACTTGAGCCAAAGTCAAGAGTCAGTCACTTAACCGACTGAGCCACCCAGGTACCCTGCGTTTGTTGTTTTGAAGAATATTTTCATCCGCTAAAACCTCTTGGTTGTCATTTTCTATTTTCTTCTTTCAGGTTTTAATGAACGTTGCCTGTCATTCTATAATCATTTTTCTGGATTGGGAATAGCAGGTGTTTCTAGGCAGATATGGTGAGGGTGTCTTACGAGGTTTTTTAGTTCAAGAGAACCCTCTTCTGTTGATAAAGATAACTGCTTTTTTTTTTTGGTAGTTGATGTATTCAAGGTTGACATATATTCTGATTTTATTTCCCTAGGGTTCAGTTCCACTGCTTGCTTTCTTATATCCTTTCACCACCAAATTCCACAAGACACTTCTTCCAAGTCTCATCCCCCCTGCTAAGTGGTGCCTTCCCAGGGCTGCTACTGTTAAGAAATCTTGGGCTTCCAGCTTCCAGACCTGTGAGAAATATATTTCTCTTGTTGAAGCAACCCAATCTGTGGTATTTTGTCATGGAAGCCTGAGCAGCCTAAGATACTTATTAATGCCGCGGGTTCCTGTTATTGATTTTATTTGCTCTTCTTGGTGATCTGTAAGGATTTTGGAGAATGTGCAGAGGAATTTGGATTAGACAGCTGCTAATATCTAATAGGCATCTAGAAGTCCAGGCAATTTACTGGGAAGTATTCCTTAGAGACACAAGTGCTGTTATTATCAAAGATGTGATTATCAAACCTAATTCAATGGAAGACTATTAGAAATGCTCTAGAGTACAAGGAATTACTTCATCTCTATACAGTGGTAATCTTTTTAGAAATTATTTTATGGTATAATTCACTAGAGGATGGTGGAAACCCTTCTTGTCAATGGCTCAGGGTAACACACGTACCATTTTGGGCAAAGCTGATACCAGAAGGTCTTATTTATTGACAAGAAAAGGGCACCTACTATTTCAATGACACCACTTAAAAACAGTATTGTGGTTTAGAATGTGGTTTCTTGAGTCAGACTGCCTGAGTTCAAATCACACTTTTTATGTAAGTCACTTAATCTCTCTGAAATTTTCATTTTCTCATCTTCCCAATGGGGATAATTATTGTTGTGAGGATTAAATAAGATAATGCATTTAGAACTTCTGACACATAGTAAGCATTCAATCAACATGTAGATCTATTTAAAACCACCAATTAGCAACCAAATTAGGTTACAGTATAGAAAACAGTTTGCTTAAGAATATTTTCAAATTTCAGTAATTTTTTCTTAGAAGCAGTCATGTGAAATTAGGTATAGTTATATGTACTACCCAAAAATGTGTCACTGGCTTGTTTCTTACAATAACAAATATAAGGAACATCTAAGACAATTCTTGGTCTATAGTAAACTTTAACAAATATTTGCTGAGTGAGTAAACAAAAGATCACATAACAAAAGGATGTAACTGATATTTTTCTCATTTTATTTGAGATATTTATTTATCCCCATTTGGGATCAAGCAATAGAGGATTTTGATTCTTCTGCAGTTATTTTATGGAGCTTCGGAAGTACAAGTAAATATGTGTGAGATTTGCCATAATTTTACTGATCTGAATTTATAAGGCTAATCTGGAGCCTTGTTATTTCTCTGCTCACTACTCTTCTATATATAATGATATTTGGGTTAATAGAAACAGCACTTATATCCCTTGTGACTTCTTTCTTTCTGACAGCAAATGAGTGATTTTTTTACACACCAAGTTCTCCCAACACCAACTGGGTATCCGATAATTCAGTTCAATTCTGACACTAACTCCCTGCAAGACTCACCTCACTTTGAACTCGTCACAAGCCCCTACAGCCACCTATACTTCTGACTGACCAGGTATAAATTTGGGGGCTCCTCAACTAGCTCTTCAGGTTCAATAACTCATTAGAATGGCTCACAGAATGCAAGCAAACATTTTATTTACCTTTACTAGTTTATTATAAAGCGTACAACTCAGGAAAGGCCAAAAGGAAGAGATGCATAGCTAAGGTATCGGGGTGCGGGGAAGCCAATACTGGGTTTCCTTGCCCTCTTGGTAAGCCAGCCTAAAGCCCTCTAGGAGTCCCACCTGAGTCACCTCATTAGAATAAGCGTAGGTGTGATCAAAAGGCTTTCCCTGTGACTAACAAGACACTCTTATTATCCAGGAATTTCCAAGGGTTTTAGGAGGTCTGCTAAGAACAAAGGACAAAGGCCAAGTATACTTTTATTATACTACACCCAGGTTTGGCCTTCTAGTCTAAATTGCTCTGCTCCTCTGTGTGGTCAACTCTCCCTCAAATCTGCATGTTTGTTATTGTTGTTTTCATTCACTAATATCTTAACTCAGTATTGGAACAGTTAAATAAAACAATCACTGGACCTTCAAAAAAAAAATCACTAAACTTATGAAATAATGAGGAGAGTAAGATTTAAAGAAATATAGCACCTACACAGAATTAGTTACTTAAGTCAATGACATTTAACTATTATTAATCATGTATTGGTGTGTCCTGGTTTCTACCAAACTTGAATAGACTTAACGTTAATTAAATTTTCTCTGATTTTTCTGAGACTTGTTAATTTTTCCCTGTGATTTACAAGTCCTTTTATAATTGTCAAAATTTAATGTGTTCTTTATGTTTTAGGTTAAAATACATCATTGACCATTGTTTTTTATTCATTCTGTGCTTGTTTTCCTTGTACTTTTGAACAAATCTCTGAACATTCAGGCTCATCTTTTCAATTGCCAATAGTTAACAAGGTTAAAAGACAGGAAAAAATCAAAACAAAACACAAGAAACAGAAAACAAAAAACAAAAACTCAGACCACATACACAAGATATTCTCACTAATGTGAACCTCTATGACTGTTCTTTTCCAATGAGAAGATTTTCCTCTACCTGACCACCTCCTTTTGTTCTTAGCTCTCTGCCCTTTGGAGTTAATACTTAAGTTTATCTCTATTGTGAGTCAAAATGTCAAAAGGCAACTCCATAAATACAAAATTAGATAGTTCTGTACCCTCAGGGGCTTAGTATAAGAAAAACCCAGAATAGATCCAAGTCTAACATTTCAACATTTAAAAATACATTTGTATTTAAAAGATCAAAACACTAAGTAATGTGTCTATGATAAAATGCCTCTGACAATAATGAATAATTTGTAGATTAAGGAAGAAGTTGATCATCATTACATTTAACTTAACTGCAAATCAGGCCATAACTATAACTTCTTTATTGTTTTAAGGTGAAGATTAAATTTGATCAATCTTATATTAATAGCATATGAATATATGATACATATCATATATGAACATAGCTACAGGTATGTCTTTGTGGGGATTTCTAAGAGACATCCAAAATAAGAGGTTCAAAAACCCCCACAAAACTCTATTTCTCTAAGTATCTCAGATTTGCTCCTCCCAAAATGGAGACAGTTTTCTCTGTCTTCATTTTTTTTCAGTTGCTTAATCTAAAAGAACTTTAGAGGCCTCCTTTCACTATCTAACGCTCTTCTCTCTCTCTCTCTTTCTACCTCCCTCTCTATCTCTCTCTTTCTCTCTCTTCCCACCTTCTTTCCCCCTCCTTCTGGTTAAATTACATCCAAAACCCAACCTTTTCTCTCCACATCCCCACTACCACTCTGTCCAAACCACTAACATCCCTGCCTGGATTACTGCAATTCTTTTCCAAATAGGTCTGTGCCTTTTCCCTTACCTCCCTTTACACAGCAACCAGAGGGATCTTTCCAAAATATCACTCCTTTGTTCAAAACCTTCATCTCGTCAGAATAAGAGCCAAGATTTTTTTCTTTAATCGAAGTATAGTTGATACACAATATTACATTAGTTTCAGGTGTACAACATAGTGATTCAACAACTTTAAACATTATGTTATGCTCACTGCAAAAACAAAAAACAACCAAGGTTTTTTTAAACCCATAAGCCCTTCTTGAGTTGACTCTCTTTTACTTCTAGTATTATAAGCTACAGCCCCCCTTCTAGCTCCCTCTACTCCAGTCATACCTTCTTCCTTGCTGTTTGTTGGACATCCCAGGTAAGCTCAAGCCTTAGTGTCTTGGCACTGGCTACCTTGACAGGGAGTACTGCTTCCCCAGTATGCTACATGGGTCACTCCTATACTCTCTGCAAGACTTGCTCAACTGTCACCTTCTCAATGAGCCTTGCCTTTGATTACCTATATAAAATTGCAATTCCTACCTCCCCAAACCAACACCCATAGTCCTAATCCCATATAACTTGCTTTGTATTTTTTCTATGACCCCTATACCTGTGAAAATGCTAACTAGACAAAGAACTACTGCACATGGGAAAGGAAAAACACACCCATAGGGAAAGTCAGTGAAGAACCAGGACTAGCAATTATAGAATAGAACAAGCAAATAAATAATAACCATATTGAAATATGATCAACAGCATTGGTAATTAGGAAAATACAAATTAAAACAACAATGGAATGCCTATTTTGACAAAGATATTAATACATCTAGAGCTAACTCATTGTAGGAAAATAAGTCTTAAACATAGATGAAAGAAAAGAAAATTGCTATAACCCATTTGGAAAGTAACCTGGAAGCATTATTAAAAGTTTGAACATTCATACCCTTTGACCCAACAATCTGACTTTGGTAAATCTGTTCTATATAAATAAAGTATTAGTGTGTAAGAATATATCTAGATAAATATTTCTATTACAGATTGATTCTAGTGAAATTTAAAAGAAAAAATATTTAGAAACAGCTTGATATTCCATTATAGGGAAATGATTAAATAAATTTGGTCTATTCATAATTTTTAAATAATATTTGGCCATTAAAAATAACTGGTTAGAGCTATATGTATGAACCTGAAAAAAATGTTCAGAGTAATACAAAATTACCAAACAATTAGCAGAGTACTGTATAATATGACTATATTCTTATTTATTTATTTTTATATATTTTTATTTTAAAAAAGAAAGAAAGAAAAGAAATGTGGTATATATTATATATACTTATATTTGTTTGAGCATAGGGAAAAATATGGAATACTTATGTTAATACTAATCACAGTAAGGTAGAATTCAGGGAAGAATACAAATATTATTAACTTTTGCTTTTTATCTTCTCTAATGTTTGCTTATTAAAATAGATGTACTTTTATAGTATAAAAAATCCAGTAAAGAAAAAATAGTTTATTAATTAGAACTACATAGCCTAATACTTTGATAAATATACAAGATGTTTAAGTATCATATGTATCATACCAGGGGACCTAGATTTTTTTTTAAGACTTTTAAAATTTATTTTGGAGTGAGAAAGCACAAGCAGGGGAGAGGCAGAGAGAGAGTGGGACAGAGAATCTGAAGCAGGCTCCAGGCTCTGCACTGTGAGCAGCGAGCCTGATATGGGGCTTGAACTCACAAACCGTGAGATCATGACCTGAGCTGAAGTTGGATGGTCAACCAACTGAGCCACCCAGGTGCCCCCCAGAGGACCTAGATTTTTATCTCCATTCTCAAAAAGAAAAAAGTGACATTTTTAAATCACTTATGTGATTTCAATATTGGGTTGATCTAAGGTTGTTCCTTTAACTTACATGAGGAAAATGAGAGCCACATGCACATAGCAGTTTCTTAGTATATGGCCAATGACTAAATGAATAAATGCATTAATTTTTAGGCAAAAAATGAGCCAAGTACTCACCCAAATCACAGGTAGGTAGGGGCAAAGACACATCTAGAATCCAGATCTTCCAATTCCAGGTCCATGGCTCTCTCCATGACCACATAGGCTTGGAAAACCAACAGGGAGAAAGATGTTTGTGTTGCCTGAAGCAGTGATAGGTTTATCTAGAAAACTTATAAATATTCCAGCTCTAAATTTGCCTATGGCAAAAATCATAGTGAAGAACCATTAATTATGTTTTCCTCTTAGAAAGCTTATTTTTTGTTTGTTTGTTTGTTTGGGTTTTTATGCTTTTGTGTTTTGTTTTTTGAAGCATGCAAAATAATGCTTAGAAATTAATTTTAAACACATGAGACACAACACAATACCTAATAACCAGATTATTATCTGTATTGTTGTATTCTGGAGCCTGCTGCTCTGTCATAAGGAGGCCAGTGACCACACACCATCTTGCATGGTTTCTATTGTGAGTCCCCCTGTGGTCCTTTCCAAACACTAAATAAAGCATCAATATGGCAACCCAGTTGTTCCCTTTTGTGGAACATTTGGTTAGCACCTTTTCTGGACTTTCCTCACACCCCAAAGCTTCCTCTCTTGCCCTCTACTCATTCAGGCTCATCAGAAGCATCCACTGACGTAGCTTAGAGTCCATTCATAAATTAACCATAGTTACTGCAGCCACCAAATTTCCCCCTTGACCTTCAACTCCCACTCTCTTCCCCAACACACAGTTCCATTTTTACTAATATTCAGAGTCTCTTACCAAAAAGTGACCTTTACTTTCACTCTCACCTAGCAGATCCAAAGAACAGTTTCACTTTGTGATAATCTCCTCTCTGTTAGTTCTACTTCAAATACATTATTTTCCAATACAGTTCTCGTTTTTCTCTTTAATAGAGTATGAGCAGAGGACTTGGAATGGCCGGCTAGGCTAGCCTGGAGTTCCAGAAATCTGATGGATGAAAAGAAACAAAAAGCTCTCTGACAGAATAAAAACAAAACAAACACACCAAAATCTGTTTAAGAAGCGATAGCCAGTGTGCCTGTTTGCTGGCAGTAATTTACTGGTCAATAAATCAATCAAGCAGTAAGTGTCAGCCAGAGTTCTTTTTGAATTAGATTGTTCCGTCATAGGAGAAGGATGTTTTCTAATCAGCAGTTCGTTGGTGGTTACCAAAAGCACCACGGGAACTGGAAGCCTGCTGGTCAGGGCTTGTGCGCTCAGGGATCTCTTTATGCATCCAGAGACTGCCATTGGCCCTGCAGCTGCCAACTGCCAAAACTCTGTGTAAAGATGAAAAACGTTGCTTAGAAGCGTGGAAAATCCCCTCAGCCTGACAAGTTCTAACAAGGTACAGTTTTGAGAAATTGGGTCTAAATAAAGACTGCTGAGGGCCCTACTATGTCGTTTTTGAGAAATCTTGGACTGTGAAGAGTCCTATTCTTAAAAAGTATGCAAAGGGAATCTGTCATTTTCATAGTGTCTTCTTGGTAAACATTCTTCTGCAGTGGTCCTAGGAACCTGCTGCTATTTGCTTGGTACTCTCAGGTGGGGAAGGTGTCACCTGTTTGGGTGAGAATTGGCCAGAGGAAGTTCTTTTAGCATGTCTATATCCATGTGGGGCAGTAAAGGAACTGATTCAAAGTGATCTCCATGCCTCGATGTACAAACAGAAGAGCTGCCAAATGCCACCCCAATGTTGCCAGGGAAGGGCTCTGCCTCTGACTGTAGTTTCTGAGAGAGGACACAGTCGCCAGGAAACCACTAGCCCATGGAATGCCGTTGCATGATTGAGAAACACGGGCTCCTTCTTCTGGGTGTATGCAGCTCTCCCCAGAGCTGTTGGCATGGCAAAGTGGGGAATGGTGACGTTCCGGCCTTCCCTGCCTCCTATGTCAGGTGCTCTCACACAGCACCCAGAACTACACCCTGTCCGTTCCCCTGACAAGTTACCTGCTCCAAAGTCACCCCAAAAAGATCAAGCTCCCTTAGCTTCCTTTCTTATTGAGAGTATTAAAGGAATGCTCCCCTTTTGAGCATTGTGAATTTGGGTTTACGTGATCTGTTTTCTCTTCTCTGGAACATTCTTTTCTAGGCGTCACAGTTTGGCACACACAATCAGTTCCAGCTGAGTATGGGAGAATTTGGGAGATAAAAATCAGTTCAGTTATAAATTTAATCTCACATCTCTCAACTTGTCATGGGCTGAAAATTTTAATCAATAGCTGCCAGCTGCCACTTCTCTAATCCATTGACCCCTAGCTAATGGCCAGGACATGTGGGGGTCCGTGTTTCCTCTGCCCATTTACATCTGCCAGGCAGGGGCATTGCCAAGCTACAAAAGGAGCAACATTCTTTTCTTAGAGGCTTCATGCCTGAATTCTTTTACTTTTAAATAAAAGTTGCTGTCAATAGCTGTTATAAATATTTTATTAAACTTCTCCTAGCTCTTGCCCTTGATGGTTCCCTGAGATTATGCCCCTCTCTCCATGCCCAGGCACACTTCCCAGCGTTCCTTTTCTCTGGAGTGTCTCTAGATTTTCTTTTTCTGTTTGGTTTTTCAGTTTGCAATGTCTCTCTCTTCTCTCTCATCCCTGCACAGTGCTTTACGCTAGGGCCTGCTGTGTTTCCTATCCATTCTCTCAGGATTTTTTAATTTTGTTTGAGAGTTTTACCAAATCATCTCTTAAGTTTTTTACAACTTTGTATTTCTAGCCATCGTTGGATCTGTACCCTTTTCAAGAGAGTTCTTTAGAAGTTTTACATGTTAAAGATAGTATCTTTCTGAGGAACCTCCCTAATTCTTCATTTTTATTTAAAAAGATTTAAATACTTCAAAGCTATGTATTTTATGACATAAACTCTAGGGTCATAATGCAGACCATAGTCACTTTTGAGAGGACAGGTTGTTTTCAGAACATATTCCATGATTTTGTTAACATTCTCTTTGAACCTATTCAGGTTTTCCGAACAGATACTCGAATTTTAATTATTTTAAAGCAGTTTATCTTCTTGATCAGTACTTGGCCCTCACTGGATCAT
Organism: Cryptoprocta ferox; assembly: GCA_028646485.1. NCBI lineage: Eukaryota > Metazoa > Chordata > Mammalia > Carnivora > Eupleridae > Cryptoprocta > Cryptoprocta ferox. Next base: position 95,946,771 of record CM053567.1, read on the forward strand.
CTTCTGAGTCATGTTTATTAATGAATCTGACAGAAAATTCACTAATAAGTGTGTTTGGAGGCCAGATAATCATTGTTGTTTTTAAGAATGTGAGCTCCACAAGAGCAGGGATTTTCTTTTTCTTTTTTGTTCATTGATAAAATGTGGCAGCCATCAAGGAGAGCATCTGGCACATAGTAGGTGTTCAATAATTATCCGCGGAATATCTGAATGATAAAGATCCTGTCATTTTTTTTCTTTTTTTTTCTTTTTTCTTTTTGCTTTTTTTTTTTACCTCTGTAGAGCTGTGAGGATGATTTCATAAGCAAATAATATGTTTTGGGTTGTTTTTTCTCTAAATGCAATTCCTTATAATGAAAGTCGTGTACTACTTTTTGGTCTATTTCCATAAGCTTGTGTAACTTTCCTATGGTTTACTGCTTTTGCTTTAGCATTTTGGTTTGAAAAGCCTTTAAAAATGTCATTGCCATTGTTTACTTTTTCTTCTTGTAATTTACAAAAAAAAAACCAACAAAATGAAATCTTTCCTAGCTCAGATTCCTAAGAGAAACCAAATATTTATACTGACCCAGAATGATATCTATTATCTATACCCTTTAGTTCTCTAGAATCTATTTTTTAAACATGACAAAACATTTTTATTGCAACTCAATTTTTAAAATTGCTTTTGCCTACCTACAATCTTAGTGAAGTTTCCACATGTGTGTTTATTCAGCGAAGCAAGATTTGTCCTTACAGAAAGTTTTCTTTCTACAGCTTAAATTACTTTCATATTAGTGGATCTATATCATGAAATTCCACTGCTCACAGGTGAAGTCTTTGCCTTTCTTATATGGTCTTCCTATTAAAAAAATAATATTAGCAATCCTTTCTCTTTCATGATGGCTAACATTTTTTGAGAAGGATTCCTAAATTTGCCCTCATATTCCTTCAGAATTTTTGGGTGAATCCCAATTTTTGTTTATGTGTAGCTTTATAGCTAGATTTAGAATAGATCCTACATGTGCTTGAGCTTGGACTTAGGTGTTGAGGAACAACCAAAATCTTTAACAGGAAAGTTGAAAATCAAGTTTATTAACTCTGAACATCCATCTGCTTGTTTTTTTTTTTTTTCCCTTACATTCTTCTTTTTATTCCAATTAGTCCACAGTGTTATATTAGTTTCTGGTGTACAATATAATGATTCAACAATTCCATATGTCAGCTTTTACATTGCACTTATAGTCCCATTGCTTTCTAACTGGTTTTTGCCTGTCTTTGGTGTACTTTTTTGTACATTTGGCTCTTTATTTTCTTACTGTCTTTTTTTTTAAAAATGATACTTGTTGAAGGAAGACAAGCCAACAAACACACACTGCTTTTTAAAAAGATCTACCTATACCAGTGTCACTGTGATCTATTCTAATGCTTTACCTTTGGCAGTCTATACATAATCCCTGCTCAATGGAAGGCATTTGTTAAGAGCTCACCTTGGGCAAATGATTTCATCTCTGTGAACCTCAGTTTCTTCAACTGTAAGACAAGGGATTCTTGATTCAGGAGAGACGTCTATGGATTGAATGAGATAAAGCATATACAATGTTCAGTGCATGCTGGGTTCAATAAATGCTGCCATCTCTATGAGTAGCCTGGCCAGGATGACTTTATGTTTGTCATATTTCAACAAACATCCCTGAGTGAGGGTGAATGTCATATCGTTAAGCTGAACACTACTGTTTACCATCCATCCTGTCATCACTCATAAGAACTATCACCTCATTCACTTCTTGGTCCCTATTTTTATTACAGAGTGCTACCTGGCCTTTGAAAATTTTCCTTTTTCCATTGGATCTCTGAAATACCAGTTATATGTGAGATTCACTCCTATTGCCATGTATTTCGACTACCCAGTTTTAGTAATTCCTTTTCTAGTCTTTGTATAGTTGCATTTATACAATACTAGAGTTGCTTTAATATCAATCCTGTAAAGATATATGAAAAACAAAAACCAATTTTATACCAAATAATACAATTATTTTTCTTTGCCAGTTTCTCACATAATTCATGACCCTTGATAATTCCCATCTGAATTCAATGCTTTGATATTTTGTAGAAACAAAAAGAAGCCACTGTTTTTTTTTTCCATTTCACCTACAAATAAATAATCCATTCTCTATACTCAGAAATGAATAGACAAGGTCCATATAATTTTATTTTATAACTTTTGCAACTAAAAGTAATACTGTGATAAAAACAGATTTTAACCCCTGTGTTGCTCTCTGATGTCAAAGGTCATATCCTTGTGTGGGGGAAAAGAAAGGTAATTAATAAAAGGAAAAAAAATCCCCTTTTTTAATATACCTTTCCTTCTTTTCAAAAGTCATCCAAAAAGATGAAGACAGTCTTGGTTGATTTCTAAAGTTAGTGGACCTTACACAAAGAAGTCAAGAAATATTTGTTGAATGAAAAGAGAAAAAAGACTCTGTGAGACTTTTGTTTTTACTATTGCATAAGATTTTAACACTAACCCACATTTCCAAAAGTAGGCTTCTATAATATGAGAAGTTCAACAGAGCTGATGTGTTTATTTTAAGTCCACAGGAAGGTGAAATGACAGCCATTACAGAGCAAAGGTGAAGACATTAAAAATGTGGGGGTTTTGTGTTTTTATTTTGTTTTTTTTATTTTTTCCTACTTTGTCTTTAAATATTATGGTGAAAATAGCTCATTTGTTTTCCTGGAATGGCTAGAACAGACCATCAAAGTAATTTGATTCATACAAATGCTCTTCTTCCACATTCTTTTAGAAAAGCAAAACACTTAATCATCTTTGTTTTGATCTGCATTAATCTCACAAATCTCAAAGAAGATTTATTGTCCTGTGTCTTAGTGTCTATTACATAATGAAATGCTAATTTCATTTTCATAAAATGTTTCCTACATTGATCACGAGATAATTTAAACATCAAACCAGAGTTTATTTTGTAGGTTTAATATTTTAAGTGCTTTTTTATTTTTAAATAATTTCAAACTCAACAAAAATTTCTAAGTGTACAAAGTTCTTTTTACTCCTGAGCCATTCTGAAATAAATTATCACTGGATGACTTAGTGTGCATTTCCTACAACCAGGGACAATTCTTCTGAGTAACCAGAAGATAATCACCTATCTGGGAGGAAATACTTTTTCTCTACCCTCTTGTAGTGTAGTTCAGTATCAGGGGCCTGCTAATTTAACTGACCAAGACTGCTTAACAGGAGAAAAGTAATATACATTTATTAGTATTTCTATTTGCACAGGAGTTCACAGAAAAGAAGTGAAACTTAAAGAAGCAGATTCAAGAACTGATATATACTTCTTGACAAAGGAAAGAGCGTGTGAGCTTCATGGAAGATAAATCATAGGAAAGTGAGTCGGAAGTGTATGGGGGAACCAATGGATGATAAGGGTCATTTTAGTAAGGTTCATTCATGCAGATTCATTTCAGTGCTGGCTTTCCATCTCTGAGGATAAAAGTTTCTCTTTTTATCCTGATTCATGAGAGGAGTGAAATTTATACCACCTTCACAAAGGGAAGTTTATCCTCTGCTTTTAGTGAGATCAGGGAAGGGCAGAGAATTCTTCCTGTATTTGTCTAGTCTTAATTGCCTTCAGCTTAAAATAATCCTATGTCAAAGTAATATAAAATCAGAAAATGAACCTTGGTACAAAACTACCGTCTAATCTTCAAACCCATTCAATTTTTTTGCCAATTATCTTGTTCATACCCTTCATAGAAAAAAAGGATGCAACTCAGGATCATAGATTGCATTTATATTTTATGATTTTAAGCCTCTTTTAATCTGAGATAGTTCCCCAGTCTTTCCTTTACTTTCATGACCTGACACTTTATATTATGGACTGATATTCAGTAGAATGTCTCTCAATTGGCTTTTGTCTAATGTTTCCTCATAATTAGATTCAAATTATGCATTTGGGCAAAAATACCACAGATGTGAAGCTATTTTTTTTTCAATGCATCTTATCAGATGGTCACAGTTTGGATTTTTCTCATTACAGGTGATTTTAACCCTGATCATTTGACTAAGGTGGTGCCTGCCAAGATTCTCCAATATAATGTTATTCTTTACTATTTCCTTCAGTATTGACAGGAGGGAGATCCTATGAATTATGTAAATATTCCATTCTTCATCAGAATTTTAGTCAATAGTTTTAGCATCCATTGATATTTTCTATTGAATTATTACTGTGATTTCTGCAAAATGTTGATTGTCTAATCCATAATTTCTTATAAATTTATTAGTAGACATTCCAATGTAAAGAAAAGACTTCTCCTGTACCTATTTATGTTTGTTTTAAAATCTTTATAAGTATAAATTAATGAGTTCCTATTGTACTTAATGAGTTATAATACGTTCTTCTTCTTACTTATTTTGATGCTAAAATGTCCCATTTTAAACCAGTCTTTTGAATACTTCCTAATTTCTGGCACAAAAAGAAATTCTAGGTGCATCAATTCACATTCATATGAATGTTACAAAAAAAAGGGAATATGGACTATTGAAATTTTAGGAAATCTATTTGGTACAGGTCTATTACATAAATGTTAAATGGTGAATACAACTTAAAAAAGACTTTACTATAAAGAAATAAAATTTTTCTTAAGTTTTAAAAAAGAAAATAAACAGAAATGAGAGGCAGTTATTACATATGTGTACACCACACACATCTCTCTCTCTCCCTCAAAATTCAAAATGAAAATGTGAACATCAGAAACCAGTTTTCACCTGAACTGAATGCAGAGTGCCCTCTAGAGGCTTCATTCAACCAATGCAGGATTTCCAACAGCAGATGAACCTATTTAAATTTCTGTAGGTTTTCAGACACAGTTCTTATTACATGTATAGGGTTACTCCACACATAATAATAAGTGATCATGAGTTGATTCAGCATAGGAGGGACCACCTATAACAAAACTAATGCAAGGGATCTGACAAAAAGTAGGCTTGTACCTAATCAATTAGACAAAAGATTTGAGACATGCCATCAGGAGATAGGAAAAGACATTATCATGTCAGTTTGTAACCTTTGATAAAGCTGTTATGAAATTTTCCAAAAATTTCTCACAGAAGGAATGTCTTCATAACTGATTCCATTATTTCCTCAATATCCATACCCAAACTGGTATAGATTCTGATGGGCAAGATACCTCACTTGCCAGTCTTCATTAGCTCCCTGTATGCTGCTGCAGACCCAGAGACTACTCAGAAATTAAAACCAAGAATGGCAACCATGTCTTGACATGAAACTCCAAAACAGATGTGAAAAAAATCACATTTAAGCTGATATAGTTTAAATAAATATTATTTAATGAACAACTAAGTAGAAAAGTAAACTATTTCTACTATAAAATTTTTATACATCTCTCAAGTATATCATCTTTAAATTACTTAATGTCTCATATATAGTTATTAAAAGCATCTCTTTCTTCCCGTCTTTGCTATAATTTAAAAGAATTTGAATAAAATCATTTTACCAGGAGCTGTTCCATTAAAAAAAAAAAAGACCTTTCAAATATTTGTCCCAATGAGGGGCTCCTGGGTGGCTCAGTCAGTTGAGCGTCCAACTGTGGCTCAGGTCATGATCTCATGGTTCACCAGTCTGAGCCCCATGTCAGGTTCTCTGCTGACAGCTCTGAGCCTGGAATCTGCTTTGGATTCTGTGTCTCCCTGTCTCTCTCTCCCCCTCTCCCACTCACACTCTGTCTCTCTCTCTCAAAAATATATAAACATTAAAAAAATTCAAATATTTGTCCCAATGAAATTCAGCTTTAACAATACTGATTTAAGAGAACAGTTTTAAAATGATATTGTTTCATTGTTTGATGGTAACTTTTACCTAAATACATGATCAATTAACATCACTGAGATCTAAGGGAAAATATTATAATTATTAGACATGATTCAAAATTTAGTCTTCCAGTCTTCCTAGTCACACCTTGGTATTGTTACAGAGACTTGAGAGATACATTTTACGAAATTAAAAGAAAACTATAGTCAGCGTAAGAATGTGGTTACATAGGCACCTGGGTGGCTCAATAGGTTAAGCGTCTAACTCTTGATTTCGGCTCAGGTCATGATCTCAGGGTTTGTGAGATCAAGCCCCTACTTGGGCTCTGCACTGACAGTGTAGATCCTGTTTAGGATTCTCCCTCTCCCTCTCTCTCTGCCTCTCCCTTGCTGTTTATCTCCTTTTCTCACTCTCTCAAAAATAAAATAAATAAATATTAAAAAAAAAGAATGTGTTACATCAGATGAGTATACCAGACCTAGCTTATCTTCTTTGCTTTTTTGATACAGACTCAACTGTAAAATATATCATTTAATGTTTTTGTTGAAATTCTTATTTATAAGAACATTGTAGGGGAGGAAAATTCTTTCCTCTGACCATTTTAGGTCTTGGCTGGGACTCTGTAACAAAGGACAGCTTATGAGAGAAAACATACAAATATTCATGTGATGTGGGAGCCCTTGTATGGAAATGAAGACCCAAAGAAATGGCAAAACCTAAATGCTTTTCTACTAGGTTGAACAAAGAGAAGCTTTTGTGGAAATATAAAATATGTTAAAGGAAGGTTAAGGGAAGATAAGAATTATTTTAACAAGGTCTGTTTATGTAGAATTCTTTCAGTCTTCCTGTCCTTGATAATAAGAACGTTCCTTTTCTCCTGGTACAGGGAGGACATCTTTAAAAGGGAGTCTTATCTCCTGTTTTCAGGAAGAAAAGGGGAGAGCAGATTGCTCCTCTTACATCTGCTGTTTTTCAAGTGGCTTTAGCCTCAGAAATAATCCTGATGCTGAAGTGGTATATTTTGAAGTGAATAGTCGGCCACCCTTCAAAATTAACAATAAAATATATAACTCTTCTGTGCATGTATAGCTGGTTTAATTTTGTTCCCATCCAGATGTTCGTCAATATGCCAATACAAATATATTTACAATACAGAACAATGGTTCAAAAGCATTGACTAGATGATGCAAATGTTGGAGTTAATGCCACTGTTTTCTTGACTTAAAAATGAAAGCTTAACTTGTTTATAATGCTGGATAGGAACTGTGTTTTCCATAGCCTCAATCTTTAAGATTATTCACTTTCTATAGTCTGCTTCTTCAAGAAAGTGAAATTTTAAATAAATAAAAAACAACCTCGATGATAGTATCCCATATTAAAACAAAAATAACAAAAATGCCAAGGAATCTACCCCCCGATTGAGCCATAAAGCTATCAAGCTATGCTCTTCCTGTATTCCTGTCAGGGGGTGCATTTTGTGTTTTTTTTTTTTTTAACTTTGTAATAAATGGTAGGCAGAGTAGTGATGTTTGCATGACCTCTTCATGTTTCTCCTTTTCCTCTCCTATGATCCCTGCTCCCAGAAGTAGAGAAACTCACATCTTAACATTCTGTGCTTTTCCAGACTCAGCCTGTTCATGAGATCTGGTATGGTGTCATTTTCCTCTTAATAAAATCTCAGAAAGACTGTTAGGAGATAATCATGCTTAATATTTGCCTTTGGATAAGGTTTTACCCTTATTTATATTTCTTTTCAAGTATTGATCTCTGAGTTTAATTCCAGGGAATTGGAAAGGATTTCCCAACTCAGAAATTACCTCCTGAACCCTGCTTACTGATGCCTGAAACTACACTTTGTAGCAGAAAGGTGTGTCCTTGTCACAATACTCATAGCCTTTAAGCCTTTGTCAATTTCTTTTTTCAGAGGCAGATGTAGTGAAATGAGGAGGAAAGAAATAAAAGATACTGTGGAGAAAATACATGTAGAAAGGACAGAGGAGAAGCCTACCCATGACTTTTTAATATAAGCTTCTCCTTCATCAGTATTACCTTTTATCTTTATTGACTTCAGATCTAGTTGTTCTTGACTTTTTGTCCTCTTATCCAATATTTAATAATCCCAGCAAGGATCTGGACTACAAGCATAAGCAAGCTAAACCTGTCCCTGCCTCCAGAGGTTTATAATCTAATGGAGAATACATGCAAGTAAACACACAATTACAATAAAGTTTAATAAGCTTTGTAATGGGAGAAACAGAGTTTGCTATGTAAATACATAGTCAGACTATCTCATGCAGTCTAGGATTCAGTTTCCCTTCCATATTTAAGGTGAAAATCGTAAGATGGCTAACATTAAGCCAGGCAAAAAGGTAAATGTATGCATATATTAGAGTATCTTCTGACAAAGCAGCGTGTACTCACGGAAACTATATCCTATCTCAATCTGTCACTCTGCCGTTGTGAATGAGTGTTTCACCTGTGCAGAACAGTTCCAATGAAGAGGCCAACTCAGTAGGATAAGTGTGGGAGGATGTGGTTTCTACGTAACTTTGCTCACTGGTGCCCTTTCATGGCCCAAACAGCACCTGCAAGCTGCACTACATCTCTGCTCCAACCTGGCTTCTCTGCCCACATGTTCATCCTGGCTGCAGCCACAAGGGGTTTGGCTTACGTGGGCAAGTGGCACATCAGTTCAGCAACCTAGCACATTACACAAGCTGAAAGGAAGTGAATAGGGATCCAGCCAAGAATGCAAATTGAGTGCTACAGCAGAGACCATGTTTATAAGAAATACCCCCATCCTCTGGGCTTGAGTATTAGACATGCAAAGACCATTTTTAGACACTTATTTAAATTATTAAACCACATAGCTTGGGTAAAACTTTAGAAAAATCTATTTTTGCCTAAGGCCAATGCTACTTTAAAAATTCTCAAGCAAACATTTTCTCTTCTACTACCTTAAGTCACAACCGTTAAAGTTCCTAATTACTAAAATAATTAAGACACCATGACTTATTCATCGAAAACACATATACACAAAGTAATTTTTTTTAATGTTGATTCATTTTTAAGAGAGAGAAAGAGAGAGACAGGGCATGAGTGGGGAGAGGCAGAGAGAGGAGACTCAGAATCCAAAGCAGGCTTCAGGCTCTGAACTGTCAGTGCAAAGCTGGACATGGGGCTCAAACTCATGAGCTGTGAGATTATGACCTGAACCGAAGTTGGAGGCTTAATCGACTGAGCCACCCAGACGCCCCCACAAAGTAATTTTTATTAAGTAGTTTATTTCTCTCCAAACTGGCCAAGAACAAGCTCAGAATGCTAATAATAATAACAAAATGTAAAACCTAAAAACAACTCCTTGATTATAGTCTTTTAGACAACATTTCTCATTCGGAGTCACCAAAGATTACAGTTCCTGGGCTTTGGACATCTGGAAGCATTTCCATTATAGAAGAACCTGCTATCTATTTTTCCCTTGTCTTATATTTGCAAATGTGCTTTGTTCTCCAGAGTCTTCCCTAAAAAGTCTTGGCTTAGGATGTAAGATCAAAGCATAAAATGTGACCTTGGCAGCAGGCTGGGAGGAAATGCGGACATATGAGGTGGGCAAGTGTGTGGAGGAAGGAAGAACATTAGTGTCCTTAGTTCTTGCCCTGGGTTTACTATCTGTCATTTGACTCCCCTGAGCTTCATTTTTCTGTTTTTTAAATACAGGAGTTGAAGTAAATGAATTTCAGGTTATTTCTAAGATTGTAGTTATTTGTTTTTTCTATTGAGTAAAATTATGTTCTTCAGGAATTTACACTACTTGCTAATACCAATGATGCAACCGTAGCATATATCCATAAAAACCAAGTCTGGTGGATTTGGGTTGCATGATCACCATGACTCAGTATCAGTAACTAGAAATTTGATGGTTTTAAAGTATAGCTATCCAGAGATGTTAACATCAATGCAAAAAAGTTAAAAACATGACCATAATACAGTATAAAATGAATCTGTTTGTGTTTTTTTAAAATCTTTTTAGTGTTTATTTATTTTTGACAGACAGAGACAGAGAAAAAGTGGGGAGGGGCAGATAGAGGGGGAGACACAGAATCTGAAGCAGGCTTCAGGCTCTGAGCTGTCAGCACAGAGCTGGATACGAGACTCAAACTGACGAACTGAGAGATCATGACCTGAGCCAAAGTCGAAAGCTTAACCAAATCAGCCACCCAGGCATCTCTGTTTGTGGTTTTAATTCAACTAATTAATTAATGATATCCAAAAAGATAAAAAGGCACATTCAAAGAGTATTTAAATGTGGGTAGGTAGGTACTGGCAATTTAAAAAGGAATGCTAGAATAAGATGGTTAGATTAGATACTAGTTAATGCCCTACAAGGCAGGAAGCCATTACCTTTGATATCTTTTCTACCAGAGAGGATTCTACAAATGAAAATGTCTAGGCTCTAATCAAGTAGCAAAATTTAAATTGTTAAATAAGCCTTGGATGAGCCTATTAAACCATGGCATTCAAAGACATGCTATATCCTTTCTTTTATTGAATACTTTTTTGAAGGTTTATGTACTGGAGACTCTTGAATATGTAATTGAAGTCTGAGGGCTCCACATATACCTGAAATCCATTCATCTCTTTCCCTGTTTTCTATGGTTGGTCACTAGTGAATCATCATTTTCTGATGGTAGCCTAGGAGAAATTAGCTCACACATTATATATAATTTAGAAAAGCTTTTTTTTTTCTAAAGCTTCATTGTCACATTGGATTAACTGACTATCCTACTGGTTAATTCTAATTCATATTAATACTATTTGTAAAAAAACAAAAAATACCATTTCTATTTGCTTTCTATGTTGGCTTATTTTTGTAAGTGAAAGGTAAGAATGAGGAGTTATAATGCAGGAGGTTTATATTCACCTAATTTTAAATAAACAATGAATAAGACAAAGTCTAATGGTGATTTACTAGACTTCATTGAATTCTGTCATGCTTCCCTCAGAGAACTCTTGGTTTAACAATATTGTCTCAGTAATTCTGTGTCCACTTGCAGTTGAGTAGGGAGGCCACCTCAAACAAAGAATTTAGTAATAGTGTTTGAGTCAGAGTCATTTATGAATTTCTGTGGTTTCTTCATGGGAAATAAATAAATAAATAAATAAAGTGTCCTTTCAGAGAAAGCCACAATGAGATTTGATTTTAAAGTGGTCACTGATTGACAATAACTTAAGTTGGGTCAGTGATTTTCAGCATATTAGGGGAAGTCAAGAAGTTGATAAAAACTATAGATACTTCCTTCGGAAAGAGACAATGAGCATATAACACATACATTATTTAATATTTCATTTTATTTGGGATGATTCATCCCATTCATGCACCCTGGTCAAGAACTCACAACTTAGAAAAATAAGGAGCTGCCTAAAAGATAGGTGGCAGGTGAGACACATGATCTTCATAGCTTGCCTCCCAAGCCTCTCCTAACACCTGACTTTATAAATCAGCTACATTTCAGTTGTAGACACCAGTAGGTTTTCTTTGAAGCTGAAGCAGACACACCCAACAAAATGGAAAACCTAACCCCAATTATTTGGGGATAACATAGCCCTCTTATGGTCCTGTTGTATTGACAATTCCTAAAATCGTGCACATCCAAATTGTAGAGTAAAATGCCATGGGCCTCAGAGTGCATCCTTGTCCTGCCCTTTATAAGTGAAGTGACTTTAAGTAAGCCACTTCTTTCGGGAGTCTGGGTGGCTCTGTCAGTTAAGTATTGGACTTTTGATTTTGGCTCAGATCATGATCTCATGGTTCATGAAATCAACCCCCACATCTGTGGTGACAGCATGGAGCCTGCTTAGGATTCTCTGTCTCCATCTCTCTCTCTCTCTCTCTCTCTCTCTGTCCCTCCCCCATTTGCATGCTTGCATGTTCTCTCTTTCTCTCAAAAATAAATAAATAAACTTAAAACAGAAGGTACTTCTTTCTTAAGGCTCAAGTTTCTCATCTTAACGATTAAGGAGCAGAGCCCAGAGCACAGCTTATGGAAGCCATGACCCTCACTTAATCTGCTGGGTAGAATCAGGAAACAGATCCAAAGTTGAGGATATACATACCCAGTAAAACTAAAGCAGGGTGTTGTAGGATTTGTTCTATTTGTATGTAAAAGTTTGGTAGAGTGTTTTTCCTTTTCTACTCTACTCTAAACCTTAAGTCAAAATGTTATATTAAGACTATAATTATGTTTCATGCATTTAGTGATCTAAAGGGAAAAGCAGAGTTTATCAGCTATAATGCATTTTGCATCTCAGTTGTCAGAATGTTGAGCTTTATAAGAAAGAAATAAACCTTGATAAATAGGTTTTCTTTTGTAGAATAAATCTAAGGCCAATTGAAATTCATGAACTATATATAATACATTTCACTAATTAAAAACAACATAAAAATATTTTTATCCAGCAAATTCTTATATTAAAAGAATAATGTAAAAGATTTGCTATGAATGTCATAAAACGGAAATAGGGAACATGGTTACCTTTTTTAAAAAATTATAATTTATTGTCAAATTGTCTAACAATGTGTAAACTGTGCTCTTGGCTTTTGGGATACATTCCTGTGGTTCATCACTTACATACAACACCCAGTGCTCATCCCACGAAGTTCCCTCCTCAAGGCCCATCACCATTTTCCCCTCCCCCCCATCAACCCTCAGATTGTTCTCTGCATTTAAGAGTCTTTTATGGTTTGCCTCCCTCCCTCTATGTTTGTAATTATTTTTCCCCCTTCATGGTTACCTTTTTTATCCAAGGTGTGACTAAACTTTTTGATTATCTTTTGAACCAAATTGAAAATTTTTGTGTTTTTTTAAATTATTTTGCTCTCCAGTAATATACTAATTTATGCTTCCTACTTTCCAAACTCATTTGTTAGAATGTTTGGTAACTGGGCCAGGGCCTCAGAATAATAACCCTTGTACATATCTTATCACCAAGCTTACTGATGGCCTCCCAATGTAACATTATTTCTCTCTTTTTATAAACCAAACCAATAGGGTTCATAGATGTTAAGGGACTTACCCTAGGTCCCACCATTAGGTTCAACTCTAAAAGCTTATTTTCTACGTTCTACTACATCATAATGCTTCTTTCAGAGGCTTCCGATGTAAGTTCTGAGGCACACTCATTACAGTGATGGCAGTGGCTGTAACAATGGCAATGAGAAAAAAACTCAAGTCCTAACTGAGGTATACTCTCTGGAGTTCCACCTCTCCTGTATTCTTTCAGCTCCCAGTTGGATTCCTGAGTGCTCAAACCCTGTCCCTGCCACAGGAGTCAATACTGAGACCCACCATCTCCATAAGTGTTACCGGAAGCTCCCCACCTCTGGTCATCAACACATGATTCTCTTCTTTGCTGTAACTTCTCCTCTTCCTGTAGTGGTCAAAGTCACCACACTGAGACTCACTCTGCCTCAAGTCCAGGGCTGACCACCCCCATAAAGACCATCCCCCTTTGGCCATTGTTCTGGAGGAACATATGCTGAACCCCACCCTCAAAAGAGGGAACAGAGTCCCCATATGAGGCAAAACCTTTACTCACTTGTCCAAATGAAAAACGAAAGGGTGGCTGTAAGCCTCTAAGCATGTTTACTATTAAAATTGTGACAATTGGGGAATCATTACTGTATATAATTATTTCTGCAAAAAGTGAACCCTGCAATAGTGAATGCTCAAGGAATTATTGTTGAACATTGAAGAATGCTCAATTCTTCATTGAGCATATATAAATAAATGAACAAGACAATCATGAAGACAGTAATAATTGAGCTTGCATGTGCATTCTAAAGCTGCCGTTAGTGTTTCCTTGCTGAATGAGTTATGTCTCAACTTTATCAGTCTTATGAGTTTGAGGTTATTTGCATACATTTTAAATAAGAATCTAATCTAATGATTAGATTTGAGTTAATGTTAGGTATTTTGAGTTAAATTTCATCATAGAATCACATTTTTTTAATAACAGTATTTATTGAGTTCATACCACGTGCCAAGGAAACAGAGCAGTAAATTAAAATGAAGACCCTTCTTTTAGGGGACATGTACAGGGCCTAGATGGGTGTCAGAGAGAAGAATAGTAAACAGATAAGAAATCAAAATAATAGAAAATTCTAAGAAAAAAATAAAACAGAATTAAGGGGGAGTAGTAATGGGTGTGAAAAAGCTATTTCAGATGCTTTAGTCATCAGAGTCTTTCTTGATGAAGTGACACTTGAGACAGGACCTGAATGGCAGTGGGGAGCAAGTCATGTGGAAGGAACAGAAAACACCAAGACCCTAAAGTGGAAGTTATGTATAGCATGTTCTGTACACTGCAATGGGGCAAGTGTTCCTGGAAGGAAAAAGCAGGCAGGAGGGGAATAGAATATGAGCTCAGAAATGTAGCAAGGGAGCCAGATCATCTTGGGACTTAGAGGTCATAATGGGTCATATCAAAGTGGTGATCCTATCTAGGATTTGAAATGGCTCATTAACAAGTTTACCACAGAGGAATATAGTACCAGGAAGTATTGTGAGCTCGTGGTGAGCAAGTCTGGTTTAGAATAGGTCTGAGAGCTGCCTCAGGGGCTTAACATTCAGCCCAGTCCAATTCCAGTGTTATTTGGGAATCTAGATAATCTATGGGATTTGAGGCAAAGGAATTTTGCGACACTTCCCAAAGGGTTTTGGGAAACCTCGAAGCCCCAATGCCATACATATGCAACGATTTGGGCCATGAATGATTTTACTGTAGACCCCAGTAGCTTATAACATACAGTGATATCATATGTAGGGCTTGAGGTACAGACATTTCATAGCCTGAAAGAAAGAATATAAATATGAAGATCAAGGTATATTATTTAGGGATTTTACATCACAAATAACAGAAATTAAGCAAATCTAGATAATTAAAAATAAAGAGATAATTCATTATAAGGACATGGAGTGGTTCCCAGAATACAAGGGTGGGAAGGCAGATATGCCTTAGAAAGGGCTTTCTCAGAACTAGAAAACTGTCAGGACTCTCTCTATCTCATAGCCCTGCATTTTCCTACCCATATGCTTTATTCTTAGCTCCCTCCTCACACAGAAGAAATCTCTTTGGCTGGGATCAGTTGTTTTCTTTTGGTCCAATCAGTTATAACCCGAGAAGTGAGGTCAAGAATTGTCAACAAGCCTGGCAACAAGCTCCTGGGAGTCACTCTCAAAGAAAGTAGTGGGTTGGACTGACAAACCAAGCAACTTCTGCCACATAGGTATACAGTTAGGTCATCCACCTATGCATTCATTTTATGTGCAGACAACTTTGAAAAGTACTCTTAAAAGATCACCTACCCCAATCTAGGGGGTTATTTTTAGGGCAGGCAAATGATAAGGCAGGCAAAAAAAAAAGTATGTAAAGAAAAATCACGTAATGTATGCATTTTTCTTGTGAATTCTGTTTTTTGTGAGAAATTTTTCCATCATGTCAACACGGCATAATAGGAAAGAAAGTGGACTTAAGTCAGAAAATCTAGTTGCAGTCGTGGTGCATACAGCAAAAATGGTTAAGAGACATATCTAAGACAAGGAAACTACCTAACTATTCATCAGCGATGAATAGATAAAGAAGTTGTGCCATATATATATACACACACACACACAATGGAGTATATATACAAGGAAATTCAACTACTTGTGACAAGGTAGATGGGCCTTAAAAGCATTATGCTAAGTGAAATAAGTCAGACAGAGAAAGACAAATACTGTAGGTACTATATGGTCTCACTTATATGTGGAATGTAACAACAAAGCAAAACAAAACAAAATGAGAAAACCCCCACCAAACTCTTAGAAAAAGAGATCAGGTTTGTGGTTACCAGAGGGGGTGTTGGGGGAGCAAATTGGAGGAAGGAGATCAAAAGGTACAAACCTGCAGTTATGAGATAAATAAGTACTAAAGATGTGATGTACAGTGTAATGACTAGACCTAACACTGCTGTAGGATATATGGGAAAGTTGTTAAGAGCGTAGATCCTAAGAGTTCTCATCACAAGGAGAAATGTTTCTTTCTTTTCTTTTTATTGTATCTATATGAGAAGATGGATGTTAGCTGAACCTATTGTGGTAATCATTTCACAGTATATGTAAATCAGACCATCATGCTGTGTGCCTTAAATGTATACAGTGATGTGTGTCAATTATTTCTCAATAAAACTGGAGAAAAAAACCAAAACATACACACAGCCTATAGAATCCTATAGATCTGAGTTTGCTCTTGGCCCTGCCACTGTTTGACTTTGTGTAAATTAGTTAATTTCCTAAACCCAAGTTTGCTTCTCTGTAATATGAAGGTATGGGTGACCTCAATGGATTGTTGTGCCAGGAAATAAGACACTATAGGTAACCGGGTTATCTGTGAGCGTTCAGTTCTGGTCATTGTTTTCAGGCTGTGAAAATGCCTAAACTTGTCTGTATCTTACTTTATCACTTTGTATAAATGTGCAAGTAAGGGAATATTAAACTCCAAAAATCCTTACAGTGTTCTAATGGCATGGACTGATGAATACAAAATGAGATTAAAGACCTAGAGATTCTAGAGAGGTACTATACACAGATAACACCTCCAGGCCATCGACAAACTCATTGTACCCTTGAGTAATTTGTAATTAACTTTGTAAAATGTGACTTTCCAACATCCTCGGGCAGATGTGAAAGCATGGAGTTGGACAATAAAATCCGAGATCTGATCGAAAGGAATGATTCTCCTGATCTTAAAGGGGTCACCCCAGGAGCCAATCCACGTCACAGAAATTCATGTTCTCTAAAGGTAAGAAACCACCTTTTTTCTACTTTTTCTCAAAACACCCTTCAACAGTGTGTTCACCCAGAAGAGTTTATGGGGATAGTCCCCAAATTATTTACAGTAATGTACTTCCTTGATGACTGAGAGGTTATAAAGCCAACAACTCTGAAACCCTCTTACACAGTCACTTCCTGTTATGAGGAAATCCTTCAGCAGAAGCACTTTCCCATTTAAAGCTTGATACCAGGCAGGCAACTGTGACAATAGGGAAGTGGGAACAAGCTCGTGCTATGAAAAAGAATGTTTAATATAGCAACATCTCTTTTGAGGAGAGGAAGCAACCCAATTTGTGTAAACCCTCTTACCTTGAGTTACTAAAATCAGCATAATCCATTGTCCATTTTCTAAAGAAAAAAGAGGCTTTCTGGATAAAAGGAGTGGTCCGACTTTGAGTTTCCTCTTGCTTTCAGGATATTTGTCTACAGTGCTTCATGGAAGCAAATAAAATTCAAGGGTAAGCTCAAGCTAGGAATTTTGTGGAAGACTTCCTAGAAATGCATCATAAATGACAATATGAACCCAAGCTCTGTAGTCCTCCTGATTAGAAACAATCTCTAATGATGTTTAAAAAAAAACCCAACATAAGTAAGTTTGAGAGCATGGCTGATATTTAAAAAAAAATAAACTTACATAACTTCTACTTTGGTTCTTATTTCTAAAGTAACTCATGTTCATTGTGGAAAAGTGATCCTAAGCATAGAGAAAACAATAAAAATCATGTGGAAACATATTTCTGGTGGGGCTAGTGAAGCTTGATTCCCATAAACAAGTATTTACTTAGGCACTTAATTTGCATTCATACATTTGTATCTTTTTCTCTTAAAAGAGGCCCCAGAATTGTATATAGTATAAACTTCAGGCCTCACTACACTTAGATATGTCTCTGAAATCTCCTCTTGGACCACTACTCCCAGAGAGCATCTCTTAGCATTTGAGGTCTCTCTGTGTCTCTCTTTTTGTCACACACACACACGCACACACAGCAGTTTGTTGAACCTACCTTTTTTCACTTTAAAAATATGTTATGGTTACTCCCGTAACTCTTTTTTTATGCATTTAATAAATACATACGTATAAATATGCATTCATACATGTATTGTGTGTTTGTTCGGTATCTACGTACTGTTGTTTAGAAATTCACCTCTTCTTGAAAATGTAGTATCTATTTTTAAAGTTAGAAATGAATATCTGCTGATGGTTAAGAGCCAAGGAAGGCTTAGCTCTCCACTTCTTTCTTCCTGTCTTACCCTCTCCTCCCAACCCTCCCACATACACCTCTAACTCCCACTTAGGATTCTTTTTCTTCATAGAAATGTATGCTTTTCTCAAGTGGCCTTCTTGTCTACTCCTGAAAAAAGATTTTATGGTTAGACTTTGAATCCCCTCCAGTACCCTGATCCTCATATGCTCTGATTATCAACCCCTGAGATTCATTTGCTCATGAATGACTTCCCTCTCAACTATGTTCATTTTGTCTTCTGGATTCCTCCTTTTATGGTAAAGACCTCTTCTACATCCTCATTGCCATCCTCTTGGTAATTAGTTTCCTCTATTTTGTGGACTTAACTAAAACTCGTACGTCTCTTTAAGATACAGCTTCTCTCATCACTTCCCTGATGAAATTTGCTCATTTTCCTACATACCACACATCCAGGCAAAAGACTGAAGATTCCTAGCTGATGTTTTATCTTGTTTTGTTTTGTTTTTTTCTTTTCCTTGTGAAGTGTAAGATAAAAACATTTAGAGAAAGTGAGAAGGTGAGAGATGAGATCCAGTGTATATGGAAATTGGGGATGGTATAAAGTGGGCAGTGGGAGACAGAAAAGAGGCATTAAACTGCAATGAATTGCTGAATCACAATGAGGATGGAGTTGAGCTTGATGGCCACCACTTTATGAGAAGTCCAGTCACTACATGGTATCTGAGCTCCTATATCTCCCATACCTGAATCACCTCTCACCAGGTTAAAATATGTTCAGCTCTTCTCCACTTTCAAACATGTGAGATCCCATATTATTTATGGGTAATGTTCTATCTCATTCTTGTGCATCATAGCCAAGCTTATTGATCAGGGTGTCCAAAGCTTTTCAACCCCTTGTCACACCAGTAATAAATTCTACCCTGATACACCCAATGGTCATTTTACATCTGATTTTTCACTTGTCTTCTCATATGCATTTGATGCTATTTACTAATTGAATCTTTTAAAAATGTCTTACTTCATCAACAACTATAAAATCGATCTCTCATCACCCCTCCTTATATACACACCTTTATTTCCTCTGATCTTTCCTTCTCATTCACCTTCACTTTTTCACTCACATAACATGCTTATGTTATATCAGTGTTACTCACGGATCTATACGTAGTCCTCAGCTCATTAAACTACAAAATATATGCTGATGACTCCACACACACATAACTTTCTAAACACGGAGTTCTTTTCTACATGCACATCAATTTCACTCAGTATTTTCCAAAGTGAATTCAATATCCTTCCTGCTAAAACTGCTTGTTTCTTCCCTCTTACATTTCCTATATTAGTTAATGGAACATTATTCACCAAATAATCCAAATTGGGTATAATCCTGGCTACTATGCTGCCAAACTCCAGGAGTTATTCCTAGAATAATGCCAGCCTTCACCCTGGGCCCTCAGTTTCTTGCCTCTTCTACCTTCATAAAATCTTTGGACTTTGTTTCTTTTCCTTCATTCTTACTACCATACCATGGTTCACAAATTCATTATTTCTTGCCTAGACTACTCCCAGGAGATGACCAACTGGTTGCCCTTCCTAAGCTTTGCTCCACACTAATTCATATTCACCAATATAGATCTTGCTAATGTACAAGTGCTTAGAACTTAAAAGTAGACTTCCTTACCTGCATCATAAAGTCCAAATGCCTTGACTTAATATATAAAATCTTCCAGCGTCTAGTCCCAGCCTACATTTAGAATAAAACAGTAGGAAGAGAATCTAATATTTGTGGGTCAATGAGCATAACAGATATGGAGGTATTTTATATTATGTTTGATACCTATAACGACACTTAAATATGACTATATCTATCCTCATTTTACAGATAAAGGAACTAAGGTTCACAGAAATTTTTAAATGTTACCTAAACTCATGAAGTTGTAAAGTTATAGTCTCAAGATAGGAAGCTAAGCCTGTGCATATTTTTCTTACAGTGTCATGGTGTCTTCTACATATTCTGCATCTCTCCAAGATGCAACTTATGCTCTAGCCACCTCATAATCCCTTAGCAGACCATCTGGTTTCATATGCTATGCCTTTTCATGTGTTGTTTATTCTTTATAGAAACCCTTGCTTCCCCACCTATTTGATGAACTGTCTGTTATACCAATTCAAACCTTTCATTGTACCATTAACCTCCCTCTCTAGTCCCACAGGGTGATTCAAGCCCTTCCTGCTCTGTTGTAAACAATTTACCTTCCTAATTGTTCATTCATATGCTTTATCACATTGGGTTTGTAACCCTTTATGTATAGATATATCATCCCCACCAGTCATAGACTTCTTGAGGATGAGGTATAATATACCACACGAAGATATAAAGTGTCACAACATAGGTTTCTCTAGAAGGCACCAGTATTAAACAACATGTTTGATTTCATGAGCTATGATAAAGCTAGATTTACACTCATCTTATCTCTAGAATCCATCTACAAGTAATTCTCGAAGTTTGTAGGGAAATCTCAGATGTATACTCAAAGATCCAGAGTCTCATCCTTTGAATGGAAAGTACCATTTGTTCCTGTCCATTCTGGTCTTCTAAATTATTGTCAATGGTTGTCAGATGCTTACCTATTACTGCTATTTCTAGATGTCGGCTGCACCTCCCTTGGGACTGCTGTGACACCACTCACTGGAATAAGTATGCCCAGTATGGGCTATGGCCTGCAGGGTGCCAAATAGAGCTAAACACTATTGCTGTCTCCACTTCAGTAGGAAGCCTCTTTCTTTCCCAATTTTAGCTACACAGGCTCCCAATGCTCCCTTACAGATCCAGAGTTTCACAGTGATGTATGTATGGTTTTCCATTTTGGGTGTTTTAGCTACCATCTACTGAGTGATTACTTTGGGCAGCACTTTGAAAAGTATTTAAATACAATCCTTACCCTTTTACAGATGGTAATAATGAGGCTAAATCATTTTCTCATGGTCTAATAGGAATTGGACTCTGGACCTAAACTCAGTTCTGTCTATCCTGAATTGCACTTCCTACTTTTAATTCCTTCTCCCTCACATAAGTCACTTGGAAACTGGGCCAGAGCTCAAGCTATTATCAAGAGTGATGCTGTTTTCAGAGCAACCCCTCCTCTCTGGGCTTAAAGCATAATCCTTGGGTCAAGCCACTGTGATGAACAAGACTGGGGGCTCTCCCTGGTTTCCTGCCTCTGCCCTGATGGCTCAGGAAGGTCAATTTTCCTTCCTTGAAAACCAAGATGTTGTCCAGACAAGAATCTCCCTTTGTCCCTGCCCCAGCATCCAGGTATTCAAAGCTGCACCCCCCCTACCCCCACAACATAAAAAGCTCTATTTTTATCTTATCAAACAGTGTTTCAAACCCAGAAGGGAACATAACCCTCCCATTTCATGAAGGGGAAACTGAGGCACTGAGGAGCAGCCCTTTGGATATGATTCTTACAGCTTCCATCTGAGCCACTTCGGAGTCCCAGCACTTCTGGCACCTTCTTGTCATCCTCTGGCCTAAAACAGGGTCAGAATGTGTGACCGTCCCAATAAAATGTTTCACAAAGACAAAAACAAACAAACAAACAAACCTGTGCTTTTACTCTCTCTATGAGTAAAGTTTCCCAAGAAGAACCTTGTGATTCTCTTTACATCCCAAAAGATTTCAGGCATATCTTTCTCAGTTGTTGTCTGAAGGTGTCTTCCAATATTTGACTCCTTGAGTAAACATAGTTTAATTTCCAGCTGGAATCTTGGCTGAATTACTATTTACCCAATAGCACTCTACAGGGAGACTGACTTCTACATTCAAAACAAAAGGAAAACTTTTACATTTTTACTAAGATATTTATAGAACTGGAAAAAATATAAGAACATTTCTTTTTGGTGTAAGACAAGCATGAGCCAATGACAGAGCGACAGCTGGGGGTGTCTCTTGTTTTCCACTGAATGAAGTAACACTAAGAACAATAGTACAGTAGACTCCCTTTCTGGGAGCAGAAAATGAATTTCTTTATAAGTTTATGAGATGGGAAAAGTGTAGCTGAATGGGAGATATGATTTGATGGAAGGGCTTGAGATATATGTCAAGTTTCCTTTGCCAAAAATAGGAGGGCAGGTTACTATAAGAGAAAATGAACAGACTGACTCTACCTTGAGGAGACAGAAAACATTATTTAAAAAATTTTTTTTAATGTTTTTTATTTATTTTTGAGAGAGGGAGAGAGAGAGAGAGAGAGACAGAGAGAGAGAGAGAGAGAGAGAATGAGCAGGGGAGGGGCAGAGAGAGAGGGAGACACAGAATCTGAAGCAGGCTCCAAGCTCTGAGCTGTCAGCACAGAGCCCGATGCAGGGCTTGAACTCGTGAACTGCGAGATCATGACCTGAGCATAAGTCTGTTGCTTAACCGACTGAGCCACCCAGGCCCTCCCAGAAAAACATTATTGATGACCATGAGGAACTCCATCAGTATGAGAGCATGCTTTAATATTCTGGGACAGCTGAAGTAGATAGTTGGCAAACAAAGGGCATCAAAAGTCTTGTAAACAAAAGAAAAACAATTGCCTAAGAATGAATAATATTCAAATTCCAAAATGCATGTTGAGTAGGAGTTACACTAAATCAAGACAGGGTACTAATGCTATGAGAAAATTAATATATGAACATTAATTTGGGACTCTATAATTGTAGGTGTTGAAATAGAAAAGAGAATGAGAGGAGAATTAAAATGTATTTTTGGGACAAATATATTTTCAGCAATTCTTTTTTTAAGTTTATTTATTTTGAAAGAGTGAGAGAGAGCAGGAGAGGGGCAAGGGAGAAAGGGGGAGATAGAAAATCCCAAGCAGCCTCTGCACTGTCAGCATGGAGCCTGATGTGGGGTTCGATCTCATGAAGTGTGAGATCATGACTGAGCTAAAATCAAGAGTCAGATGCTTAACTGACAGAGCCACCCATCACTCCTATTTCCAATAATTTTTAGAAACAAGGATGCAACTTGGGAGTGAGAAGGAAAACAGTCCAAATTTTAAGAAGATTCACTAGAATTGAATTTGCTTAGAACTCGGTCTTGTCTTTGGATTCTATTTCTGATTTTAACTGAGAGGCAATACCCCAAATTGGCTTTAATAACTTTGCACAAGCTGAGGGAGGATTTCCTGGTAACTGAGGACAAATTCTAGATCTGGAGATTCTTCCCAATATAAAAAGCCCTGGGAAAATTCTTTTGATGATTCAGAGAGTAATATAAACTTATGACACTTGGAAAGACAATAAAGGAAAAACTTCCTGCAAACTACAGTAAGTTGACACACGTTTTCTGTAACCACATTGTTAAAAAAAAAACAAAAAACTAATTTCCTCTTCCTTATTTCCCTTTTTTGAAAGCTAAGCAAGTATTCTTGATCAAAATAAAATTTTGATGATCAAAATCTTGTTTTCTCATTTGTAAAATGGATTGTGATAAGAATATAAAGTGAGTGAAAAAGTGAAAGCATTTCATAAGTATAAAGAGCTAAACAAGCTTAGCATTATTGCCATCACCATCATCATTATTTTTATGCTAGTAGGCTGAGCTAGAGGTCCCCCATTTTTATTTTTATTTTTTCATGTTTTTCTCATGTAATGAGTAGCTTCTTCTTTGAATCCCATTATCTAATTTCAGTAGTGGTGGCTTTGGAAATTTTTAATCCTTTTTTTTCTAACAGAAAAATTTGCCTTGTTATGTGAATATTTTTTAACTTTTCATTAGGAAATGCCTGCACAGTTGGCTAGATAAGCTCTGCCTGCATGTTCCCAGGCACCAAGGAGGCCTATCTTAGCTCAGCAGCCATACCTTGCATTTGAAGATCAGTGTTGGCAACCTGGGTGAAGTCACTTAACATGAGCCATGTATCTTTCTCCATTTATAAGCTCAGCTATTAGTTTGGAGTCTTCTAATTCTAAGAGTATTATCAAACTTCAAAACTAAACAGGGTTAGTAAGTAAAAAAGCCAAGTTGTGTTTCCCAAAAATATCTCCATAATTAAATTGATTCCATGGCTAATCTAAGACTTATTCCTCCTTCCAATAATTACAAGGATTTTTAAAGCCTTCCGCAGTGCATGATTATCAGGTATATGTACAGATACAGAGATCTTGCTGTGTATGCCCATCTTGAACTCTATTTTAGAGTAAAATATATCACCTGGCACAACAGAAAACAGAGACATGGGTCTGTAAGCTAAAACTTCAATCTAAGATGCAAGAATTAACTCTTACAAAAGAAGGGAGACAAAAGCTCTCCCTAACTTTTGAGAGGCATCCACTTGTTAGACAAAAGGCTCTCTATGGGGTAAGAGAAGTGAAGCAATAAACTGAGACACTTTTGAGAAGGACACTCTTTTCCTTACTCAAATGTTGCTCATTCCATTGCTAGGAGGATTTGCCCCAAGTTCCACAAGAAAGGGAGTTACAGAAAACTGAAAGATGAAAGTTGTCCTTTGAAAGATGGAAATGGTAGGTGGAAGAGTATTCCTTCTGCCTCAGGGAAAATAATAATCCTGGCATCTCCAGTTGAGATCACGTGGGTCCAGAAGAGCAGCATGACAACATGAGGTGGGGGTTGGGGTGGAGGCGGGTGGCTGCTGGAGGAAGCCACCAAGGCTTGGAGTGAAGAGTGACAACTGGATGGAAATTATAATTGATTTTATAATTTCAGCTGATTAAAAGAATATAAGGTATCCAGGAGTCTACAAAAAGAAGAAAGAGAATTCAGAGTCTCAGGGTTTCTACCAAACAGGCCAAAGGTGTTGTCCTTCCTTTTAGAATTATTACCCTAGTTTGATTGTCTTCTCCCAGACTTGTATGATTTCAGCAAGCAAATTTGAAAAAGAAATCTTTAGATATGTCTTATTTATTATGCAAGAAGAATAATATAAGCCTCTGGGGTAAGAAATTTATAAACTCATGATAGTGTCAAAGAAGTGAAATATTTGGCTTAGGAGATATTGTGAATCATATGTTCATAAGAGTTGTTTAGCAAATGTGTTCTTTAAGTTCGTGATCTGTTTAGTTTTGTGACAGTTTGTAGATCACTCATAAGGACTTCCAAACCCTGGCTGGATTTTGGAATCTAATGTCTCAAAAAGCCTTCTTTCTCAAGCAAGACTTCCCACTTCTAGTTTGGTTGGAAACAACGTCTTTCACAAGTGTGGGAAAAGTACTAGCAAAGTGGACACTGTCAACTCTCACTGAAGAATGCTCATATTGTTATAATGGCTACCTTCTAGATGAAATGTATTAAGACTCTTTTTACTTTATATTGTACTTGTGGGGAAAATAAGGCTTGACCCATAAAGTTTATAGATGTCTTTTCCTATAGGATTCTGGGATAAGTAGCAAAAACTGAGATCAATTCATTTTTTTTTCCTTCCAGTGAGGAATCTTTATTTTTTAAAATCCATTTTATTTAAATCATTAAAGAGCAGTTAGAAAATATTTGCAATTTTTCACACTAGCATATTTTGGTTTTTTTTTAATGTTCATTTATTTTTTAGACAGAGAGAGAGAAAGGCAGAGTGCAAGTGGGCAAGGGGTAGAGAGAGAGGGAGACACAGAATCCGAAGCAGACTCCAGGCTCTGAAATGTCAGCACAAAGCCTGACCTGGGGCTTGAACCCACAAGCCGTGCAATCATAACCTGCACTGAAGTTGGACACTTAACCAACTGAGCCACTCAAGTGCCCCAGACTAGCATATATCTTTTGAGTCAGGCTCATTTTCAGACAAAACCCTCCTGATATACACTCTTTGCATCACCTGTGTTTCCACTGAATTATCACCATAGGCTCCTCCAATTCCAGCATAATCTTTATATGCAGATGCTTTTCCTTAATTACAAACAGTTATATTTTTATTTAAAAATAGTACCTAAATCTATGTGTATGATGTTGGAATGTATTGTCTCAGGAATAAAGTAGTCTCTTCTACCTGAAATGTCCAAGATAATTACTAGGTGATTATGAAATGACACAGAAACAATGCCATCATCAATGGAGTGGTCCCTCTGATCTTCAGATTTATAGTAAAAAAAAAAAAAAAAACCAGAAAATATGTGAAAGACATGTCTGTTTTGTGCATCTTTATAGCTTAGTACTTAGCATAGTTCCTAGTCCATAGTCCATAATCGATAAATATTTGTTATAAGAATGCATACATGAATGAAACTGAGGTCAACACATGAGCAAAGTATGAGAAAAATAAAGTGATCTGCATTAATATGGCGTGATAAGGAATTAATGTCTTTGCTGAGAAGGGAAAAAATGTAAATTCAAATAGGCTTATAGTTCTTGGAAGCTAAATTTCTCTTTTCTGACAACTAGTTATTCATAGGAGAAATTAATCTCTAGGTAAGTAGTAGTGGAAATTGGTAAGATTTTGTTTGGATATAATCTTGGAGGTCAAGCCAATTCATATCTAAACCTCAAGAAAGCTCAAGGTCCTTGAAACTTTCCTGAATGATATTCCATAATAGCTCAGGCTCTAGCATTAAACAAGTACATGATGTTTTGTGCAGTAATTTTCAGCTATTTGTATCTCCCCCATATAGCTAAAGGGTTCTTTGAGTGGAGTAAACCTGGGGGACTAAGTGGACTCTGGTATGGTTTTAGCTAGCGGCTTGTCATGTAATGAACATGGGCAAGTCAGTTAACATCTCTAAAGTTCAACTTAAGCTTTGTTATCATCAAAGATACCTCTCCTGACAGGAGGTATCGTAGGACTGCTACAAAGTTCAAATTAATGCAAATAAAATGTTCCAAACCACAGAGCTCATGTATGCAAAATTATATTATATATATATATATATATATATATATATATATATATAATTTTTTTTTCTAAACTGAATTTAACTTCAGTCTAGGACCCTCACCCTATCTCTTAGAACATAAGTTAATCTGTTCGGCTACAGGAAATGTCAGCCATTTTATTGTTTTTTCAGGCATTTTTATATTGCAAAACTTCTCTCCTCTCCCTCCTTCTCCCCAAAATGGAACCTAGGTTCTGTGAAGCAGATTTTGTGAAGTAATCCAGGTGGAGTAGGGTTGTCAGATGTAGCAAATAAAAGTACAGATACCCAATTAACTTTGAATTTCAGACAAACAACAAAATATTGCATGGCACCTACTTATACAAAAAAGACAAAAACAAAAACCTTATCTGGAATCCAAATTTATCTTGAAATCCTGTATTTTTCTGGCAACTTTAGAGTGAAAACATTTAGGCTTCAATAATCCACCATCTCATGATGTCATTGACCCTAATCTAAAGTCGTCTTTATGGTCTCATTGGCCTATATCCTCACTGCAGTCACTCAAGCTTCCATGTCATTCATTTCATCTCCTAGCCTCAGAGCCATATGGTTAATACGGTTAATATTCCATCCTCCTCAGTTAACCACCTTTTGCATTCTTCTCAAGAAAGGAGCAAATTTCTGGTTCTGCTTCCATAGCACTCTGGGGTTGAGGTGTCTCAGGACCTTTTTATCTAGACATGCCACAAAGTCTCAGCAGGCTACTATGATGGTATGGAGAAATTCTCTTCAAGACTTGCCCTTTCCCCAGGCTTCACCCAAGGGGCAAGGCTGAAGCTCTCTGCTCTTTGCTGTTCAATCTGGGCAATTGGATAAATTATGGATGAGTCCCTAGAAGTAGGGGAATAGGGCTGTATTTCTTCATGAGCCCTCACAACCATCCAGATACTCTTTTACTCTGATTTTTTCTCATTTCTCTTAGGCCATGAAGCCTTCCCCTATTATTCAATGAGGGGTGACTGGGGGGGGGGGCGGGGAGAGGTAAGGAACAGGTTACATTGACTTTTCATCTACCATCTTTTCTATCCGTTGTTAATGGCATTTATGCCTGGATTCTGACTTTTTCTCAAACATTTTGTTCTGAATGTTTCAAATAAATAGCCATATTGAAAGGATTTTATTATATACACCTGTATGTACACTACCTTAATGTTGCCACCAATGTTTTTCTCTACCTGTTTACCATACACCTATCCTCCTACTCACCCCTCTTTGCATCAATCAATCCATGTTATTTTTTGAGGCATTTCAAAATAAACTGCACGAAAGGAGTTAGTCTTCAAATTTATTAACATAAATTTCAGGAAAAATATAATAGCTTTCACAATTAAAAGCTTTGGTGTTCAAAGTTGGTCTTTGGTCTCCAGAGTTTGGAGAGTCTATTTTGAACAGGACTGTTTCTCCCTTTGCATTTACAGCAAACTTAATCAGTCCTGGAGACAAAAGATATCATTAACTGAGCAAAGAAAGGATTAGTTACATAAAACAAAGAACAGTGTTCATTTGGAGGGATCATCAGTTAATACTTCAAGATATTAACTTACCTCCTAAGATCTAAAAAGCCTGTGCACACTTAGGAAATATTATTGAAGACCACATATATGCCTTTTAAGAATTACCCCATAGTGGGGCACCTAGCTGGATCAGTTGGTTAGTATCTGACTCTTGATATTGGCTCAGGCTGTGATCTCATGGTGGAGAGATCAAGCCCTAGGTCCAGCTCCATGCTGAGCATGGAGCCTGCTTGAGATTCCCTTTCCCCATCTTTCTCTGTCCCTCCCCCACTTATGCTCTCTTTCTCTCTCAAAATAAATAAATAAATAAATAAACATTAAAAAATAATAAAATCACCCCATAGCTTGTACAATTATTTATACTGATTATTTATTAAATAGTAACAAAGATTAAGAGAAAGAGGTTCAAAGGGGGATTTTTATGGAGGTAGATATAGATATAGATATAGATAGATCATATAACCAAAATAGGAAAGGAGAAAATATTTATATATAAAGTAAATAAAAAGAAAGTAGACTGAAATAGAACAGTTTTTTAAAAATATTTTGATATTCCTACTTGATCTTTTTTGATTTCAAGGCAAAATATAGAACTTTGTGTATCACTGTTGTCATTCTCCTCTGAGCTGTATCCTGAGAAGCAGAAGTGTACTATGATTTCCTACTGAAAATTCATGCATAAACTGATTCATTCAATAAAAATGAATAGTATCACTACTCTGAACTCTGAAGGTACTAGGTTAGTTTCCAATGTTCAAGTGATAAAAATTGACCCTACCTTCAAGAAGCTTACAGCCTCACAGAAGAGAAAGATACATAAAATTTATGACTGTTTTACTATAAATGCTGGTAGTGATACTGCACAGAGCACCCTGGGATCACAAAGGAGGAGGTAACTCACACTGCACTGAAGAGCCAGGGGTGACTTCAAAGAGGGACCGTTGATCACACTGGCTCAGATTGTTTAATGCTTTGTGCAGTGCTGAGAAATCTTCAGACGTGGAAGTTACATAAAGTCTGCAATTTTATTAAGACTACAGACTAGTTGGCAAAAGCCAATTTGCCCTAAGATGTATCTGATATTCACTAAAAACTAAAAGTGTATAGTGGAAATAGACTTCAAACAACATATCTAAATTGCATGAAAAAATTGCTTCAGATTTGCAGGCTGGAGAGACAAAAACATTTATCCTCCATGAAATTATAGGATTTGGGACCCCTCTCTCACCCAACTCTCTTAGTCCAAGCCCAGGTTTGGGGTCTGAAAGAGAAATGATTTACTACTTTTGAGGCTAAGAAGCTGAAATTCTAATCTTTAGATCTTTTATAATCTCTTAAGAAGACAGCTGATTCAGGAATATTCTTGATTTAGTGTTGGGTAGAAAGGGGCCTTGATGTGTGTCTGAACATTATGTGTACATGAGTAGGCACTAAAAGAATTGGCACTATTTCAGATTTGAGAACTATGTAATGAACACAAAAGACAAAAATTATTATCAATGAAGTTTATGTTCTAATGGTGGAGAGCAACAAAGAAGAAAAATATATAGTATTTTATATATAATACTATGGAAAAATACAGCAGGAAAAGTAGATAGAAAATGCTGAGATGGAGAGCAATTTTAAATTGGGAGGTCATGTAAGAACTCAAGAAACAGGTGACATTTAAACAATCACCTATTGAAGGTGAGGGGATGAGCCATATGGATATTTAGGGAAAAAATAGTTCTAGGCAGACAAAACAAGGAGTGTGCATGACAGGTTGACTGGGCAGCAGTGTGGAAGAACACAGAGCAGAGTGAGCAAAGGGAAGGATACTGAGACAGAGGTCAGAGAAGCACAGGCTAGAGAGTGTGTTGGGTCTTGTGGGCCACTCTACAGAGTTCTGCTTTCATCTCTGAGTGAGATGAGAAGTCACTGAAAGGTTTTGTGAAGAGAAGTGACATGAAATGACATATTCTTAAAGACTTACAATAGCTACTATATTGATAATAAATGGGGGAGGGGAGCAGGAGCAGAAGCACAGAGGCTGTTAGGTTATTGCAGTAATCCATGTAAGGGATACGGGTGGCTTGATCAGTCCAAAGATGCTAAGCGTCTTGCCCAAGGTGACATAACTAGTAACCATAAAGGTAAGATGTGACATAAAGACAGATCTCAGCCCCTATTAGATGCTCTCTAAAAATTTTCAAATGAATAAAATCAGGACACAAACACTAAAGTTCCCATTTTGAAAGAGTTATTAAAAGGCGTGTTTATTTCACCTTGCCACTCTCTCATTAAATTGGGTCTTGTGTCAATGTGCTGCTCTCCTTTCTGGTATACTTTTGAAGTGCCTGAAAAATGTTCACATAAATTGGATACAGGTTGTGAGAGAAAAAGGAATCAAATATATCAACTCCCAAGATTTGTAATATAGAGCATGAAAGTCACCATTGACTTTGGGGAAGACAAGTTTTATGGGGAAGATCAAGAAATAGGTTTTATGCAGGCAGAGAAAGAGGGAAATCCAGATACGGATGGCAAGTAGGCAATTCATATAGGAATCTTACTGGTTCATTCTGAGTGCCCTAGATGAACTGATTGTTCCATATTTGGATTACCCACAAATATTTCAAATATTCTTTTTGATAATATCTACTAAGTGGTATTGCAGTTGTCAATCTCATTCATTGGTATGTAATGCATATATCCAGGTTTATTTTTATGAAAAAGCTACTTTGATCATGTAAAATTCCTTATCTCAAGGATCTTCAGTGGCTCTCTTTGGCCTATGCAATAATCTCAAAATTTCTTAATGTGAAATTTAAAGGCTTTCACAACTTGATCCTAATCAACTTTAGATGAGCTCTACTGTAGTTACAGTGGGCTTGTTAGAATCCTTCATACTTAGATTTGTCCACTTCCGTTCTGTTTATGTTGCTCACATTACAGCAATATATCTCAGCTTTTACCATCTATCAAAATCCTACCCTTCAAGGCCCAGCAGAAAGTGCAGCTCCTTCCATAACTATTAAGGCTGATAATGAACTCTGTCTCCTTTGAATTTTACAGGCAAGCAGATATACATTATGTGTATACACATTAATTTAATTGGAAACAGGGACCTTTGCTTATTTTCCTTTGGCATCCATTCAGTGCCAAGTGAAACATAAATGATCGATGGTTCTTTCCATTTATCATATTATTTGTTTTCAAATAATTTGATCAATGACCCTATCCTTAAGATCATATTATTAGTAGTAATATCTAAGCTTTTATATGTATTCTTACAAGTAGCAAGGACGATATTATTGGGCCCCTAGGAAAAGGACAATATTACTAGTCTCATTTTACAAATGTGAAAGTTGTGCCTTCGAGACCGTAAGCATCATGCCTGAAGTCACAGGCAGTGAATGGGAGAGCCAAGATATGAATTTAGATGACCTGAGTCAAGAGTAGACCTTTTTGTCACCAACCAAGTCTCTTAGTCTTGCCTGGATAGCACAGTCACTTAAAAATTCATGCAAATAGATTCAGGAAGCAAAAGAGGTTTTCAACCCTCATTCTAAAAGGATAGTAAAAAAAGTAGGGGGAGCATGTTTGTTTTACCTGACAAAGAATGTCTCCAGGCATTTATAGAACTGTGATGATCTGTCCTAGACTAGTTTTGAGAGAATTATCATCAACTCAGATGAGAGTTACAAACCAGTGGCTGGTAGTTCATTGGTACTTTTTCTTCACCATATCTCCCTTTGTTAATTATTTTCCCCTGTGTAATATTTTAGTGACTTGAGAAATGAGAAATCTTCAGAATTTCCTTGGAAACACGTTTTTTTCTCTGAGAGTTATTGCAGCCAGTAAGACTTCTCACAAAACAAAGTTTGACTGAAAGCCAGACTCTTTTTACTTTTTTTATTTTTTGAGAGAGAGAGAGAGAGAAAATCTCAAGCAGATTCCATGCTCAGCATGGAGCCCAACGCAAGGCTTGATCCTCCAACTGTGGGATCATGACCTGAGCCAAAATCAAGAGTTGGATGCTCAACTAACTGAGCCATCCAGGCACCCCTAAAATACTCTTAAGTACATAGCACATATAAGAGGGCTGGAGGTGAGGTAAGAAGGGCATATGTAACAGAAAATGTCCAGTTTATTTCTAAGACTGGCCTAGTGCAAGCTCCTGTTTTCTCAAACCAAACTTGGGGCTCTCCAGAAGAGTTATTTTTAATTCATAAATTATCACATGTCTCTCTGAAGCTAGTAGAAAATCCATTTGCTGTGAAACTGCATAGGAGAAGAGACAAAGGAATTATAATGAAAAATGCAATGGTATAGGATTTCCATTTAATTGAAGCCATCAAACCATGCTGTGCTGCAAAGTTGAGTGTGCATCAGGATACTGTACAGAGGAGACCCAAAAGACACCAAGACCAAGGATGGTACTTTCTGGCAAGAAATGATCTTTCCAACTACTTCTCTAGGTCAGTGTTACCACATCCACTGGGTTATTACTACCAAATACACAGATAAGGCTGAAGGGAACTTTGAACTATATCTATATACCTCTATCTCTGTCTTTATCTCTATCTCTATTTCTATCTCTATCTCTATCTCTCTCTATCTCTATCTATATATAACTATGTTGTGGGAGTGAGAAATTGGAAGAAAATATTTTTTTAATGTTTGTTTATTTTTGAGAGAGAGAGAGAGAGAGACAGAGTGGGAGTGGGGAGGGGCAGAAGGAGGGAGACACAGAATCTGAAGCCGGCTCCAGGCTCTGAGATGTCAGCACAGAACCCAACGTGGGGCTCGAACCCACCGACCACGAGATCATTACCTAACCTGAAGTCGAACACTTAACCGACTGAGCCACCCAGGTGACCTTGGAAGAAAATATTTTCAGGTTATAGTTTTTTTTTCTTTTTTGATGAGCAGGTTATAGTGTTAATGAAGTGTCAGTATCCACTGAGCCCTGAAATCTCTGCTTATATCCCCTAAAATCAGATATATGTGAGTCATAACTCTTACTTTAAGAAATCAGAACAATTTGATTCCTACCTGCATTTTTGGGTACTGCCTTTAGGAAATATCACTCCATTTCACAAATGTACCCCCAAACCAGACCAAGAAACTGGCAGAAATCAAAACTGTGTACATATATATACACAGCAAAAAGTTTGAAAATGTGGCATGTAGATATTCATCAATTTATTCATTCAGGCGAATGTACGAATACGTGCTGTATGTAGATACAGAGGTGAACACGGAAACTTATAAATAAACTATGCAAATGCTAACTAAAGGCTCTGCTTGGTTGGTAAAAGGAGGTCAAATAAGGTTATGAGGTTAAGAGAAGCATTAGGCAGATTTCCCAGGTCTATTGGTTGGAGGGAGCCCAGACAGGGGAATGTTCCAGCCAGAGAAAGCAGCAGGTGTAGGTACATGGCTTGTTTCAGGAAATGAAGGGGATTCAGGATGGCTGGAGCACAGAAAAAGTTGGAAAGTGGTGCTAGATATGAAGTAGGAAAAAAAAGCAGCCAAATCTTAGACACCCATTATTCTCTTTTAAAGAGTTTAAATTTCAAGAGTTGTAGGATTTATCCCTCATACAAGTGGCTATCTCATAGGAAGGTGTAAAGAAAAATGCAAATTAACTGATTGACTGTAAATTCTTTCTTTTCTTTCTTCAGCAACACATTCTTTTCTTTCTCTATTCCTGGCTCTTCTGTGCTCCATCTCCTCGAAGTCGGTAATGAGGTCTTCTGCTCTACCATGACCCATTTGTGTAGCTCCAAGCATCATCTTTTCATGTTTTTATCTGCATTACCCAGTATTCCATTACCTCAGTGCCCTATAAAATGATGAGTCAACTCATTAACACTAAAATATTAGTGCAAAAAAAAATTGAACCGCAAATGGATCATGGAGAAATCTGGACTTAACCTATGGTCATGACAGCCTTAAACTTGAGAACCAAGTTTAAACCTTCTGCTGATATAAAAGATCAGCTTTCCAAACAATGCCCATTTTTGTTATAATGAATTTTACTCCTTTAGTTCCATAAGAATTAGTAGCAGGTACAGAATTACATACGACTCATTAAGTTCCACACAGCTAAGCTCACAGTTAGAAGGCATTGCCAGAAAATCTTGCCTTCAAGGAAGCAACTAATCGAGTTGTCAAAAAGTCAACAGTTACCTAATTCTCTGGGAAATACAATGAAGTTATGGCAGTTTGGCTACTGAGGAAAGACTTGGTTTGCCCAGGCTTTCTGTGGTAACTTCCTCCTCCAGTGGGAGAAACTGCCAGTAAAGGAAGAATGACAATTTACATACCATAGCAAGGCTAATCGGCCCCTCTCTTAGTCACAGCCTGCCTACTTGAGACATCCTGGGAAATCCCTATTTGGAAGAGAAGAAAAGTTAAAATCACAGATGCTGTGCTTATAACCTTATTCTGTGTAATTCATATACAGAATCACTTCTGTTCATTTTTAATGAAAAACAATTGTTGTTATTTTCTACCATGAGTTAACAGTGTGGTCTTTTAAAAATTTTGTATATTTGGTTTCACTTTGAAAGATACCACAAGAGACATTTTTTTCTCTTTTTCTTTCTGTCTTCCAAGACTCCAGGAAAAACAGCTTCCATGGCACATTATGTACAGGGCACAACTAGAATGAGTGCTGCAGAAAGTTCTACGGAGCATGCAGAGGTAAGAATATATTTCTAGGGGAAGAATTGACCATATCTAGCATCAATTGCATTTCTAATGGTTAATTATGCAATGGTGAATAAGAGTAGAAATGGCTAGTTTGCTTTCTTTAGATAATATCTGCTCTGTATTTTTTAAAAATATTTTTAATGTTTATTTATTTATTTTTAAGAGAGAGAGAGTACAAGGTGGGGAGAGGGAGAGAAAGAGAGGGAGAAATAGAATCTGAAGCAAGCTCCAGGCTCGGAGCTGTCAGCACAGACGTGGGGCTCAAACTCACTTAACAGTGGGATCATGACCTAAGCTGAATTCAAATGCTCAATGGACTGAGCCAGGCAGGTGTCCCTCTGCTCTGTTTAATCAATGTTATTTAAGGAGGAAAAAGTATCTGGGTGACTA
This sequence comes from Cryptoprocta ferox, assembly GCA_028646485.1. Lineage (NCBI taxonomy): Eukaryota > Metazoa > Chordata > Mammalia > Carnivora > Eupleridae > Cryptoprocta > Cryptoprocta ferox. The sequence goes on from CM053567.1 coordinate 95,982,149, forward strand.
TTGCATTTCCTTTGATGCCTCCGAGCTCCATTTCTTCTTTTACAAAGTGAGATTAAATCCTGTCCGAAGTCCTTACAGCTCTCCAGTTCTGTGGGCTCCATATTTTGCTCTTGACTTAGAGAAATTTGGTTCAATGTAAAATTTAAAAAAATAACATTGGTATAGTTGGAAATAGAACATATTATAGCAAGAGTATCCATAGTAAAATATTTATGTATGTACAATGAATACCATAGTTTTTGTTTGGTTACTGGTTACTGCAACAGAATGAATGCATTTACCCAACTGAATGAATAAATGAATGAATGTTCTTTCTTAAAGTTCTATTGAGAGATAACCAAGGTATAATAGCAAATTAAGGGAACTCTTTTGTTCTTTAGATACTTAATTTTGCGGTGTCAGAATTTGAATATCTTAGAAGCTGGTCTGGGTGTTATGGTAAATGAGAAAGAAATGCTCAGAAACTTTAAACACAGATTGCACTATATAAGGAATAATTGTTCTGTAAGTGGGGCCCTTAGTAGAACCAATGACTAAAAACCTTTGTATTTATTGAAACATCAGGTACCTTTATTAGCAACTGGAAAGCAAAGCAAATACAAATGAAAAATTCTCCCCAAATTTTGTGTTTGACTTTGCTCCATTTTAATACATACCTGAGACATATGAACCATGGTAAACTGTTGATTAATCTCCAGAGAAACTCCTGGTGATACATTTATGACTTATCAACAATTCTTATTATTGTGCTTTCTCTCTCACACTTGCAGATTTAGTATCTAGCTTTTCAGTAACTCTTATTTATAAATAAAAAGTCAAAGTCCAAATGTTTTACTATTTCTTTCCAGAGAAAGTTATATATGGCAAAAAAAAAAATTCACACTATCTATTCACTCTTAATGTGGATTCCCAGAAGGCTTGGTCATACAAATGTTTGCTGGACACAGATTTTTTTTGTCTATATCACAAATAGCGAGAGGACTTTTCAAGGACCCCAAATCTGTGTTCCCAAGCATGGTCTGAAATAGGAGAACCTTGAACTTTAGTGTGAATCACTATAACCTGTGAAATTTATTTAAAATAGAAGTGGGATAAATAGGCTGAACACAGAGGATTTTTAGGGCAGTGAAACTATTCTGTATGATACTATAATGTCCTTAAACATTTGTTCAAACTCATAGAATGTACAACACTAAGAATGAACCCTAAAGTAAACTATGGATTTGGGTGGCATGTCAGTAACTGTTCATCAGTTGTAACAAATGTAACACTCTGGTGAGAGATGTTGATAAAGGTGCAGGTGTGGGGGTAGCAGGCATATGGGAAAACTCTGTACCTTCCACTAGATTTTCCAGTGAACCTAAAACTTCTCTAAAAAAATAAAGTCTATTAAAAAGAAAATGGAGGTGCTATGACTCCCTTTTCAGAAATTCTGTTTCAGTGTTTGTGGTGCCCTATGTTTAGGAAGCTTCCACAGTGACTTTTATGTGTTCTTGTACTAAGAACCACTGATCTGCAATCTGGTCTCACTGTACCTCTGCGTTGCTGAGCTCAGGTCACACTAAATACAGTTGGCTCACAGCATTTTTCAGATCAAAGGTACCAATACCCAGTCTGTTCTGGTCCAGAATGAGTAGACTCCTCATTTCCTAAAAAAGGGAAAGCCCAATTTTAAGACCCAACATATTTGTCATCTGGATTTTGATGTTACTTCTGGAACTCAGCTCAATCAGTTTCTTGAGGTCAGAAGCAAATATAATAATTCTGAATTTATAGACCCACAGAAGAATATCTCCTTTAAAATGAGGTCTTAGGGTGCCTGGGTGGCCCAGTCAGTTGAGTGTCCGACTTCACCTTAGGTCATGATCTCACAGCTCATTAGAGCGCTGTGTCAGGTTCTGTGCTGACAGCTCAGAGCCTGGAGCCTGCTTTGGATTCTGTGTCTCCCTCTCTCTCTCTGCCCCTCCCCCGCTCATGCTCTGTCTCTACTCTCTGTCTCAAAAATAAATAAACATTAAAAAATAAAATAAAATAAAATGACGTCCTAACTATACATGGGTCTAGAAAGAAGCTAAGAAAACTAAGGATGGCTTCTGTAAAGATGTAAAATATCATCCAGCCCTAAAAAATTGAGTGAGACATAGGTAAGTAAAGATAGAAAAATAGTTTTCTAAATCATTTCTGATGAAAAAAGTCCTTGAAGTCCCATGATGATTGTAAAAGAACACTTCCTGTAAATGCTTTTGGCAAAAGTCAACATGTTTTGAAAATATTTAATTGTTCATAAATATCTTTAATTAATTTACGTAACTATTGAGCTTGAAACTAAGTAGCAGATTTAGGACTACCCTCATCACCAGATTTGTTGTACTGTTTATATGATTCAGAGAAGAGATGGTAACAAAACTATTGAGTTACTATAGAGAAAACAGCACTTAAGTGAGCTTTGTTGGTGGTCCATTTAGACAGATGGCCCACAGTTTCCAGAGGTTTTTGGGCTTTCTTTAAATAAATACCCCTAATGCTGGGGGAAAAAAACTAGAAAGAAAGGTGGTTAACTTTTTCGTTGTACCAATGATTTATTATTTATCTAAATTTATAACCTGCTGGCTTTATTCAAAGGGCTAGTTAAAATTTCACAATACCCAATAATTTATAACCTCTCTATAACATAATTGTATGAAAGACACTGAGGTAGCTAATTCATTAGAGTCTTAGAATTAATTTGCTGCTTTTTAGTTTTATGTATTGGTCTGTTTCTTGACGATTCTGTTATTCCTCTGACTTTTTCCAGGGCCACTCTTCAGATATGGACATGTCTACAGAAATGACTTTTTAGAAATGTTTATTACTATGTAAATACCCGAAATGTATCCAGGAAACCTTACCTGATTTCTATAAGCATTATACTCTGAATTTCCATTTTTTGTGAAAAGGATTGAAATCCAAATTCATAAAATCCTAATTTCTCATTTGCCCAATGTATACATTTTGTTAATTAATTCATATAAAGGAATATGAAATTTAATATAATGCTTCTTCATCAACAGGTCTTTATGAAGGAATAATGGTGTGAGGATAGTTACCCCTAGAATAAGATAGTTTTACAAATCACAATAGGACAGTTGGCCAAATGCATGGAGTTTATGAAGAACAACATTTCTCCTGCTTATTTTATAGACTATTTTGTTTCACTCTTTTTCGTTTCCTTTTATTTTTTTAAGCATGATCAATCATCAAGCAGAAAGAACTTGACAAGTTCTCTTGAACAAAAGATAAGGTGCTTGGAAAAACAGAGAAAAGAGGTAAGTTACAAATATTAGTTGAAACAGCATGTATCATGAGTTAATGATGAGAATAAAATGGAGTTATTTTTGTCACTGGGTCACAGTATTTATCTCTAGGATTTTGGACTGCATTATTTTGAGAGCAAGTGCTTTTTTCTTATTCACCTACATTTCTCTTACCCAGTCTCTCAGTGTTTGCGTAAATGAATGAAAAGTCATAAATCCAATAATTATCATCTTAATTTTACTCAAAACTTAGATGTTTCTACATGGACTATGTGAGCTTATCACATGTGCCTTATGCCTTGCAATTTGACATACCTGGAAACTCAAACTGTCAAAGACTTTAAGTGTAATTGACTTCGGTGCTATGACTTCATGAACTGGGTATCCAATCACATAGGCATTAAGGAGCATTATTAAATTTTTTTTGTTTATAAAATGCCATTAGGAATGTGATGGATATTATTATGGGTTCTGTTTTTCTGAGTTTAATGCATGTTAGAACCTGTTTCCTCTTCTTGAAGAAGAAGTGAAAAGTGTAACAATTTTAGCACGTGTATGTTGTCAATTTTTAAATTCCTTTCCTAAACCATTATATATGTTGTATCCTTCATGTTCTTCTGTATGGTGCCTTCTACACCTCTTTGATATTGCATAATATTATTGTATCCTTCTGGAAAATTACTGAACTATAGCAGGATAATGTTACCATAGCATAGAAATGTTAATCCTTAAAATACCAACAGATCAGATATCTTTATATGATAATATAATATAGTCTATACTAAATACCCATATCTATTTCCAACAGAAGATTTACCTAGTGACTGTCTGTCTGGATTAGATATTTTGTTTGTTTTATAATTAGGAGAATATGTTGCTTCCTTTTAGTTATTGTAACTATCTTCTTGGTCTCTGTCCCATATTGAAAGTGTTGGAATTTCTCTTGGTGTAGGAAGTTACAGACTTCCCTTACAAGAAAACTAAAACACAGGTCATAGTGTTTTTTCTTCCTTTTATTTAGCACATAATTTTAAAGCTTTTAAATTGCAGCCTAAATTATTTCTAAATACTCTTATGATAAAACCATTATTCCTTGAAAATCTATACTTTCAAAAAATGATATTATGCATTCATTGCATATACATTATAAATCATGTGTTGATTTTAAAAAGCAGAATATTGCAAGCACATGGTAAGTTATTGGGATTTGGAATTTGTTAATGTAAATTCTGTTTTGGAAAAGCTGGAAGAAATTTTTCATTATAGTAATCAATGTAAGCACATAGAAAAATATGGAAAGATTTGAAAAAAACAAACCCTTCATATATTAATAAATCTTACAGAAAACCATTAATACTTACGGTTTTACCGGATTTTGATTGGATTAAACAAAGATGAAAATTTCAAATGACTAAACACAAATGAAAGTTGCTAATAAATGGTTCAGCTGACTAGTCAAGATATACCTAACACTAACTGGTTTTTCATATGTGAGCCAGTTATGGAAATAAGGAAAGTGTGCTCAATTCAATTATCCCAGCCTTATAAGAACTTGGTAGAAGGAATACTGTGGTCAACCATGGCTTGCCAAATCTTACTAGCCCCCCACCCCCTGCAATGATTTCATTTTGTCCCAGTTTCCAAGTGGGCAGAAATCCATATTGATTTACCAAATTTTAATAATTTCAGCTCCTGGAAGTTAACCAGCAATGGGATCAGCAATTTAGAAGTATGAAAGAGTTATATGAACGAAAGGTAAACACCTCTCTGTTTAGTATTTGCTTTAGATCAGTAAGCTGGGGGACCAAGTCTGTGAAGATCCTCGCTGATTTCAGCTGAAGGAGTCATGTGGCTAGCCAACTGTTGAAAAATGATGGGGTAGGGGGAAGGTGATGAGTGCATTATTGGTCTCTTGGTACTAAAGATTAATGAAGGATATCAGCGAATTGAGCATGGCAAAAAAAAAAAAAAAGGTACTAAAAATAGCCTCTAGCCTCTAGAGACATATCTAGAGTTCTTATGCACATTCATCATAGCTCAGGGAATATCCTGTTTTGGATTTGTTACTAGCGGTCATAAATACACAAGGTTATATGTGAGGTAAGAAATGGCTTAAAGTTCATACTGTCTTATTCAAGGCTATTTCTCTAATTCTTTAGTTAGATAGCATAAGCTATTTCCACAGATAAAGAAGTAAACAATGGTAACAGTGAAAGTGTGAGGAGAAGTGGGGCATTCCCTCTTCCCCCTAAAGTATGTTTTCTGTCAAGAATCTTTTGCTTTAATGAGAAAGAACTTTTTAGAGAGAATATCTTTTAATAGGTAAAAGTCAATTTGTAATTTAAATTATTCTACTTTCAAAAAAAGAGAAAAGGAGAAAGTAAATTCCCCTAAATAATTCAGAATTAAGAAACTTGACCACAAGTAACAGAGCAGTATTGCTCTCTTCTTCCCCATTTTGATACACTGAAGTATTGAATTTAGTAAATGCAGGATAATGCTCCCACTAACACCAGGCCAGTTATATTCAGTCAGGGGCAGCTTTTGGGTCTCCAAATTTTAAAGAACCTGGTCTCAGAGAAAATGTGTCAGTTGCTCAGGAAGAACGGCTTGCAGGTGTGTGAAGACCCTGGGTTAACAATGGGAATAATTCCCATCTTTGATGAAGGAGCCTTTTCTAAGGCCTCTCTTACTGGATCGTCATTGCTCTGAGGACTAGCTTGGCATTTCGTAGGGGGTCAAGCATTGCAGATTACTGGGGAGTTAAAAGCCATGTCTGTTTTTCTCTGGCCCAGGCATATTCACTCACCCCCTAACCCCTCCATTCCCGTTTAAGGTCAGGCTAGCCATATTTTGAGAGATAGGAATAGAATGACAGGCCCGGAAGCGTCCTGTCTAAGATCTAAATCTTTATTCTCTCGGAAGTGGTGTGGTTTGGAAGGAGGGAAGGGGCTGAAGGCTGTTTCGGTGTTTACTTTTTCTGGTAGTGGAAGCTCTTAAGTGTACAGGTCCTGACCTTTGCTAAGGCTGGTGGGAAATAGAACCTCTCCTAGGGGCCGCCCAGGAGTGGAGGAGTGTCTGTCCCTGAGTGCCCCGGGTGGAGGAATAAATCCGGCGGTGGGAGGGGGTGTGAATTTCAGAAGCGGTGTCTGCCACACTGCGCATACGACTTCCTCAGGTTGCAGAGCTGAAAATGAAACTGGAGGCCGCAGAAAGATTCCTCAGCTCACAGGAGAAGGAGCGGCTTCAGAGTCAGAGAGAGAGCGACCGGCTTCACGACCAGACCCGTCAGCGGCTGCAGCGCGAGGAGGTGGGCGGGGCTCGGGGAGCCGACCTCCCTCGCCCGGGGCCTGAGCGCACTGGGTGGAGAGTGGTGTGCGGGGACCTGGGTGCGCGTGGGCGGATGGGTTACGCAAGTCCCCGGGGTCGCAAAGAGGGGCCAATTCTCGGCAGTCGGAAGGAGGGAGATGTCCTGCTCGCTTCTTTTGTTGTCCAAATGGGCAGGCCTTTGCGTGCCCGGCTCTACCCGCAGAGAAAGCTGATCCATAGGTTTGGTGCCATCTTTTTAGAAGATTTCGGCCTAGAAGATTAATTTTACTCTTTCGCTTTTACTCATAGATATAATTTTTATTAAGAGTGTTAATAATAATGGAACAATACCTTGTGTTCGTACAGCTGCTTTTGAGCTTACAGAGTTTTACAATTAGGTATTGGCGTTTATAATCATAAAAATAAAACATTTAAAAAACTGTCTCACCTTCATGATCTCATTTAACATTCTCAGCCTGTCTGTGAGGGAAATGGTATTTCTGCCTTTTTTTTTTTTTTTTTTTTTAGTTTATTTATTTTGAGAGACAGCATGAGTGGGGGAGGGGCAGAAGGCGGGAGAGAGAGAGAAAGAGAATCCTAAGCAGGCTCCACACTGTCCACGCAGAGCCTGATGTGGGGCTCAATCCCAGGAATCAAGAGATCATGACCTGAGCCAAGATCAAGAGTCCCATGCTTAACCAAGTGAGCCACCCAGGTGACCCCTGTTTTTGCCATTTTAAAGCTGAGACGTGAAGAGGTTACAGGACTTGCTAACCTTGCCAACCTAGTACCTGGGAAAATGGGACTTGAACCCAGCCTCCAGATTCGAAATCTCCATTAATCCCCACTGAGAACAAGATGGTGGCCGTTAAGATGACAGGCTTCTCCTAAAATACTCTCTGTTTTACTTAGTTATGAGGCTTAGTGGATACTGTACAAAATGGGAGGAAAATCTTAAACTCTAATGGACAATCATTTTTTTAATGTATGTTAAGAAAAAACAAGAACTGTAAATAGTCTCAGGTGAAGTCTTGTGACAGATATCATGAAGCATTGGCTGTATTTTAACACGTGCACCAATCTTAAGGCAATGGCTGAATTCAGTGCAGACAGCCGTTGGTGTAGGTTTTCTTATCTAGAATAAGGCTATCTCTGTCCCAGCGAGTCAGAGGAAAACAAACAAGGTTTAGCAACTCCCTTCTGACCCTGGTGCAGTCCTTTCCTTTTCCTGACCTGGAATCATGGCAATTGTTCCCTCATGCAGTTGGAACCGTTTTCTATTTGAAGTCATTTTTAAATTATGCCAAATTAGAAAATGATTGGTTCATTTTCTAATTCATTTTCTAAGTGTATATTAGCCCACTCTAAGTGAAAGCAAATAGGAATGTTTTCACTTTAAAAAAAAATCACCTCACATACATATCTTTTAAAAAAATTTTTTTAACATTTATTTATTTTTGAGAGTGAGCGAGCGAGAGAGAGAGAGAGAGATCTCGAGTGGGGAGGTGGGGCAGAGAGAGAGACAGAATCTAAAGCAGGCTCCAGGCTCTGAGCTGTCAGCATAGAACCCCACATAGGGCTTGAACTCAGAAAGGTGAGATCATGAACTGAGCCGTAGTTGGATGCTTAACCAACTGAGCCCCCGGGCACCCCATGTAGATATCTTAATTATTGTTTTGGGAAATATTAATTACTAAAACAACATACTCTAACATATATATTAGCTATTATCTCATCTTGATTTACCTAAATTCTGGAGTACTTGTTTTATTAAGTTAAAATTTCAATGCCATTAAGAATTCAGTTCATTCCAGTGGTGCCTGGGTGGCTCAGTCATTAAGCATCTGACTCTTCATCTCAGGTGATGATCTCAAGTTTGGTGGGATTGAGCCCCACATCGTGCTCTGCGCTGACAGTGTGAGGAGCCTGCTTGGAATTCTCTCTCTCTCCCTCTCTCCGCCCTTCTCCCACTCATGCACCTGAGCTCTCTCTCTCTCTTGCTCTTTAAAAATAAATAAAACTTAAAAAAAATTCAATTAACTCCACAAAAATTTTACTATCTAAAATATAAAATTAAGAATTAGAAGATAAATGATATCTGAATCTAGAGCACTTTAATGGCAAGGCAACTAACCTTGCTTCAGTTATTTAAAGCAGAGAACTTCTTGAAGGTAATCTGAAACATGGAGGAGTGATGGCACTTGGACTTGTTGATCTCTCCCTTTTAAAAGCAATGATCACAACGATACAGTGCTCTGAATAATTATCTATAGTGAAGGGTCTTATTTGCCTGAAGTTTTATCCTCTTCTCCTTCTCTTCAGTTCAGAATGATGCAGGCAGGATTGGTCTTTGAGATATTTCATATTTTTTGTTGCAATCATACTTTTTTTTTCTTTTTAAAACTTTAATTACTTTTACTAAGTCACTTACCCATCACTCTGTAACAGTACATGGGAACTCATTTATTCTGTGAACCCATTTGACCCTTGAAAGTGAGGACTGGGAAATTTGAGCTTTTTCTGGGGTAATGAAACTTAGTAGCACAAAGGATTAAAGAAAGATTTTTTTTCTATCTGAACCCTGTCCTCAACCAAGAGAATATTGCTTAAATGGAATGTCAAGGGGTGTGCCTGGGTGGCTCAGTCGGTGAAGCGTCTGACTTCAGCTCAGGTCATGATCTCTCGGTTTATGGGTTCGAGCCCCAACTTGGGATCTGACAGCTCAGAGCCTTCTGATTCTGTGTCTCCCTATCTCTCTGTCCCTCCCCCTCTCATGCTCTGTCTCTCTCTCTCTCTCAAAAATAAATAAACATAAACAAAATTTTAATGGAATGTTAAATGAAAATCTAGCAGGTCCTATTTTTATTGTATTTCAGAAGTATTCCTACAATATTATCTCACCTGAATTTTATTGATTTCAGTTTTTTTTTTTTTTGCTGTTTACTTCAGAAGGAAAAGGAGAGCCTAAGTGAAGAATTACATGAATTGAAGAAAGAAAATAAGGTTTTGAAGGAAAAAAATGCTCTTGTGAGCAAGAAGAAGGAACATTATGAATGTGAAATAAAGCGCCTCAATAAGGTACCAGGACAGGTCAAGCTGGGCAGCTGGAAGGAGAGGTCCCTGTAGAAAAATCACATTCCTAACTGAGAGTCACAACAAAATCTGTGCAGCAGTATAGCTCCTGGTCTTGGGAGCCTGCAGAGGACCTTCTCTGTAATTTTGTAAGTCACTGTAGCTGCATTTTTCAGCCATTCTTGGCTGAGGAGGCTTTAAGGAATACATGTCCCTGCAAAGAATCATCATGAAAAAGAGAAATGAGGAATAACTTCAGAAGGCAGTAAGAACGTTTTGTTTTTTTTTTTTTTTTTTTTTTTAGTTCAAAGAACCACGTAAAGCAAGTGGGTGTTTGTGAACAATAGCATACCTCTTGGTCAACCGCAAAAGTTTCCTGAGGAAACAGGCGGCTCTTTAAAATCATCACTATGGAGCTGGGTATGATGCAGACTATATGGAATCATGCTAAATGCCAGCCCCAAGGCTGAGATGGTGGCCTTCCAGAGAATAAGCCTAAACCTCACTTTTAATTAGGGTGTGGGGGTCCCCGGGACGGGGTAGGGGGTAGATGTGTTAAAAAAAACACAAGTGGTTAAGTGCCTTGCCTTCAACTTAACCATTCAAAGGGGCTACCTTTTGAGTGCTGCCAAAGGATGGCTCTAGAGAATTTGTGCATTTGTGTGTGTGTGTGTGTGTGTGTGTGTGTGTGTGTGTGTGTGTATGAGAGTTTTATGGATGGAGAGCTTAATTTTCCTGGGGAAGGGATTGCTCACTTATTCAAGTTAACAATTAAATCCTTCGCTGTTGATTTTTCAAAGGGTCACATCAGATGTGGACCATAGGAGTACTTGTAGTACATGTTTGAGTTGAGATAGTCATCCTCAAGTTAGATATTTCTTGACCAAAGTAACAGAAATTGCCTCTAAAACAAAAGTAGGTGACTAGCCTTCAAAAAGTGCTCTTTGCCTGTGCATTTCGGACTGTGTATCTTTTTGTTAACTAGTGTTCAGAGGCTCATTTAAAGATCCCCAAAGGGTTGAGTATGTGCCTGTATAGTTGACAGAATGCTTTACAAATGTGATGGTGTATTTGATCTGTTTGTGGGGCAAGTTACTGGTCAGGAGAAAATGGAAAAGTGTAGACTAGCTTCATAAGCAATGCACTTCTCTATTCTCTAAGAGAGAAAAACAATGTTCAGAGATACAAATTTAGAGCAAATAAATTTTCCCCTTTATCCTGTTGGAAATCCTCCACAGATGAATTAGAGGAACTAACGTTGAGATTATGTTGGTAATCTTTCCCCTTTGTGATATATTGTTTGATAAGTTTTCTTCTGCTCTCTAATTCATTTCTGTAAATGTTGGCACAAGAATATACTCCCTATAGAAATTAGAACAGACATGAAGTCTCTATTTTGCTCCTGTCTGTGTGTACCCTTCATTTTTGTGTATCTGTATTTATAGTCAACAGAATGTTTTCAAAGTTAGTAAAAATCGTTTAACTCTTGTGATTATAATAAAATTGGGAAAATGAGAGACATTAATTTGAGTAAAATTCAGGCCTTCATACAAATGTCACCTTCTCAAAGAGGATTTTTCTGGCTACCCTAATTAAAATTACATATTCCATCCCTGATATTTCCTATTTTAATGTTTCTTTGGAATTTATTGCTATCACATGTATATTTAATGTCTCATATTAACTACCATATTTATTTCCTGTCTCCCAATCTTGATTGTAAGCTCCATGAGGGCAGGACTGCACAACTGACTTCTCTATTTGGCATAGTAGGCACAGTATTGAGGGCTCATAGTACTTTTAGTGACCTATTAATGTGTTTAATTTCTCTCAAAATCTGAAAAAAATGGACCTTTAGTTCAAAACACATTTACATATTAATATTAAATATATTCATCTTTGTAAGAATGCAGTTAGAAAACATAATTTTAATATGCATTTATTTAAAAGAAATGGACTCACAAATACAACATAGTGTAGCCTGAGTGTTTCTAATTTTTTCATTGCTGTATTCTGGATGCCAACAATAGGGCCTTGCTCACAGTATGTTCTTAAATATTAATTGAATGGATGAATTAATTAAACAATTTAGCTAGTACATAATATGTTCAATAGACAATTCTGGCCCCAAGATTTATGCCTTATCAGGCAATAACACAATACTTATGAGTAGTGAAAAAATAATAATAAAAGGCTACTTCGAGCCAGATGTACTTCCACTACATCTCTGCCTTAAAACATCATTTCAAAAGCATAGATCTAAAGTGATGAGCTATGAAAAGATTTTTTTCTCATTTAGTGAATGTATTAGTATGTAATGAAATGTAAGAAATTACTATTCATATATACACTGTAGATTTTTTCTTCTCTTCTCTTACCACTGGAATAAATAGAAGTTATTCAGAATGTTGATTTGAGTAGTTGATGTGCACACCATCCATCACAGCTGGGATTCAAGGCCCACCCTACTTGCACTAGCAGACTGCCTGCTGACCCATTCACGCAGCAGAAATTTGTAGCATGTCAGCTCAGTAATTAACATATGGTTTTCAGAAGTTCACACAACTCTGTGTACTCAATTCAGCTTATTTGCTTTGAAAGAAATACCCAAGGGCATTATTTTCATTGAGTTCTTGAAGAGAAGCCAGATGTTTAACCAAAGTGAGAGAAATTACCTGAGGCTAGTCAGCCAATGCCACCCATGGGCAAAATTGAGTTGTCCAACATCTCACCATTGTGAGATGGGTAGATCTGTTTAGTGTGCCTGTGCTGATAGTAAATTACTATTCTAGAATAAGTTACAGGTATTTGTTCAAGGAAGTTAAAAAACCCCAAGATGGAATAAATGTCTATTAAACTTACCTTTCAGTTATGACTCATTTGAAAATTTTCTAGAAGCCTGAATAGCATGAAAGGTAGACCAGGAAATTCAAATATAACAAGACACACAAAACTAGTCTGTTCATATGTGTAGAATATGAAATCATCATATTCGATTGTCTTTAATTCATTTGGCTCACCCCGTCCTAGATTCTCCCCACTTTAAAAAATTATAACTAATATACTACTTCCTAAAACTATGTAGCTTAGCAACAAATTCTAACCAAACATAAATTATGAAACAACTTTTGTTGTTTCTTTAAATTCTTCTTGGGGGAAGAAAAAAGTTCTTGTTTCTCTTACAATTTCTTGAAAAATGATATTTACATTAGGCTAGAAAGTATCCATAGACTATAAACACATTCTATTAGGAAATTCGTAGCTTGCTTACAATATTTAAAACCATAACTTTGCTTTTCCTACTTTTATGATCATATCGTACCATAATGCGGGAAAGTAAGTTACGAATAGTATCATCAAACGAACATTATTGAAGCTACTAAAGAAATTAAGAGGAAGTGAAGTCTTGGAGTTCTGAAAGCGAAACTTTTCTGTTTGCATAAATGACTCTTTTGATAATGAGCAAATAGTCTTATTGTATGTGGGCTCAGAGACCACACCAGGATGAAGTGTGTTGTGTCTTAATTTTGGTGGCTGTTTTGTTGAACTCAATCATGAACCAAGGTCTCCAGGATAGAAAGAATGTATTCTATATGATCTGACAAAATATAGGATATGTAAGGTATTATAGTCTAGTGAATAATGATGGTTATCTTATTGGCAAATCTAAGAGACTCTTGTTTCCTTCACCTCCTCACCCCATGGTGAGGCCACTAAGTTGTACTGGATGTCAAGAAAACAGAGCTTCTCTGCACCCTGTAGTGAGTTAAGGAATGTTTTATTAGAGAATAAATATGACTGTGGCTAAGTCAGGGCATGGTATACTGAGGAGGACAGTACAATAAATCTAAGGAATTGTGATCTGCATGGGTTCACATTTCTGTGAGTTTCCTTCTCTCCTATTGGGGGCAGGGCTGTAGAGCACAATATCACTCAAAATGTCATCTGGGACCAGCAGCATCAGCTTTTGAGGAATGCAGATTCTCAGACCCTCTCCTTAGATCAACTGATTTGGGGTATCTGGGGATAGTGCCCAAGGATGGGCATGTTTGCTACCTCTGCAGATGATTCTGACACTCTAACATTTGAGCATTATAGAGTCTGTGTTGGATTGAAACAGAAAATCTGAGAAGGGCTATTGATGTTTTCTTTTTGTGGTTGGCTTGGTGGAGGGGGACATCCCTGACATCAGTATCAAAAGCCTTCCTAAATAACAATGACATTTAAATAACATAAACATTATCATGGAGAAAAGACAGATTCTGAAAAAAAAATTTCAGAATTTTTGTGCTAGAAAATGAGAAGGAAGAAAAGTTATTCAGTCATAAAATTGGCATCAAAAATAGAGTTCTATCTTGGGGGGGGCATTTGAGATAATTCTAACAATCATAGAAGAATTCATAAGATGTGGTAACTCTTAGTTCAGTGCTGTGCTTATCTTATAACAGGCTCTTCAAGATGCCTTGAAAATTGAGTGTTCTTCATTTCCTGAGGATTGTTTGGGAAAGTCTGAACTGGAGTGCAGACATGAGGAGATGAGAACAGAAATGGAAGTTCTCAAACAGCAGGTGAGAAGTTGAAAGTGGTATGATCATGTGGAGAACACAGGTCCCATTGTTCGTGCTCCTTTGGACAGTTTTGAAAGTCTTTCTATTCAAAATGTGTCCAAAGTTTTTGCATTTATTTTCATTAGGATTATCTAATTTTGAAGCTTGATAAGAGAATATATGTCAACTAGCCCAACTTACACTTTATGAAAGAGGGAATTAAATTTCAAATGGGTTAAATGGCTTGTTCAAGATCATATGGTTAAAAGAAGGACTTACTCATTAACCTTTTTGGTGAGATTTAATTACACCAGTCTAGAGAACTTTATGTAGACATGATTTATTTTGAAAATACTATTAACCCAAACCCTGGACCTTTTCGGCAAATGGTAGCAGCCACGCTGTTATTCTGTAGCCACTGGTTTCCAGGCCTTTGACCAATAGGGGCAGTTTTAAAGGGAATACTCTGCACCGATCATAATCTCTGAAGAGCCAGATCTGCTCACATCTACCGCCACATATGGATGGCACCACCTAGCAATTTATTGATGCACTTTGTCTTCCTCCTCCCTGCTCACTCAACCTCACTCTATGTCACCAAGTGGAGAGAAGAGTAAAGGAAGCTTTCTCTAAGCTTCTATATGTATCAGCAACATAGGGGTGTGGGGATATAGCCCTGCCTAACCTATCTGGTTCTAAATTTAGTTCAGCCAGCTGGAGCTAGCTTAGCTGCGGGGCCACCCATGCATGTCACGTCTCTTTTCCTGTAGAAGGTTAAATAAACTAATGAAGGTAAAGAGCTGGAACAGTTCATGGTGATGTCAATAAATATAGGATACACATTAGGAATTCTAACCTCTGAAGCACACATTGTCAGTAATATATTAGCAATAGGGGAGAGGATGTTATGGAACAAAGGGCTGGGAAGTATGTCCCTGGAACTGATTTGTTGACTGTTTTGCTCTGAGCAAGGCCATTTACAAGGATTCTTGATGCAATACACCAAAGAATTAAGCAATTTTATTGTTGTTGTTTTTGTTTATTGTTATTATTTCATAGGAAGTAACCTATCTGTAAATCTAAAAAGTTCAGAGCACTTGATGTTAAAGTTGCATTTTTTCTTCTGTCAACCCCATGTGAATAATCTGCCTCATTACATTCAAGATCAAACACACAGTTTAAAATAAGCTGATGAAGAGAATAAGAGTAGTATTCAGAGTGTTAAAGCTCTGCCAAATTCTCAACCCCTAAAGTACCATTGGCACTAGCCAGGATTCCTCTGAAAAAAATTACTTCTTATGTTCGGACCCTTGAATCATCTTTGATGCTCTCACATAATGTATCCCACATGCAAGTGAGTCACTCTTACACATGCATGGAGTTTGCAGCAAGGGTTTAGCTCATATTGGATGCAGACAATGGCAGGTATCCTTTTTTTCGTTATCCCCAAGAGGTCCAGAATCCATCTTCTTAGTTTTTCTGTGGCTCTTTTGCTAACTTTATGCGTACACATTTTAACTGTGCACACTTCTAATTGCTCAGCCACAATCATTGTATCACCAAGTGTCACATGATACACTAAAGGAGTTAAATTCACAAAGAAACTGAGTTAGAATCTTGGCCACCTGACTGACGTGATGACATCGCTATCATATTGTATTTGATAAAGAGTGTTCAGTTCTGATCAGATGAGCTTCTCCCATTTCAAATGCCTCTGGTAATTGTTTACAGAGCATTAGTTTGACTATGTCTGGAATTGAGCCTCAGCCCTTAACTAAAACCAAAACCAAAACAAAATGTCAGCTTAGCTGGGTGTAGTTCCTATGCAATGCTTCTGGTGAATAAAACCTTAAAAATTAAATATGTATATCTTCATCTAGATCTATATACAATGTTTGATTTCATCCTCTCTTGCCTATTATATTCTGCTCTATTATTATTGATTTTAATAAGCCTTCAGTTAAAATGTGCTGCATTATTGGTGATGAAGGTGTGGTGCACATTAGCACTAATAGATAGAAATCTAGCTACTAAGTTCCCATGTAAGCTGTACTTTAACTTATTGTCTTAAAGGAATTCCTTTGCTTCATTCCCTAAGCTTCATTTATTTTCATAATTCCACATACTAGTCTTCAAGTCATCAGTCAACACTATGCCAATTAAAAACAATAATGATTAAATCTGTTTTTCTTTTGGTTTGATTGCTTTTCTGGAATATTTGGAGTATTTCTTGAGAGGTACTTCACTGAAAGTATTTTTTTTTTTTTTAAATGATGTACCTCCAAAATGACTGGGGCGAATTGTGAATACTTTTTAACAATCATATTTTGTTTTTCCACATACGTGAGCCTTTCATTTCTATCTTATGTTCAACTTATTATATTTGGAAACTAGCACACCAATATTTAGTGGTTTCACTTAACAGTTATTGTCAGTAAACTGTCTTTTAGAACTTCAAGCACCCTTTGTACATCAAAACCTTGTGTTAGAGATGGATGACTTGCTCCAAAATAGTGATACTTAACACTGGGGGGAAGGTGAGGGAGCTCAGCACAACAAGGAAATATGCAGCAGAATAATGGGTGAGAATAATGGGTGAGGGGAATTGTTTTTTCAAAATATCCATGTTGTTACTTTACTTCTGAATTCCTGACACATACTCAAGGAGGAAAAAGTTGAGAACTACCATTCTAAACAAAGTGAGAGATGAAATTATGGCCATATGCATTAGAATAGAGTCTCACCATGAAAAAACATTCATGAGGAGGATAGGATTTACTCAGGTTGGACAAACCCAGATAGTACCTCTTCTGAAATCATTTAAATGGCTTAAAGAAAAGGATGCTCACAGTAACAGCAAATCAATATTTCCTAGGTGCAAATATATGAAGAAGACTTCAAAAAGGAACGATCAGATCGAGAAAGACTTAATCAAGAGAAAGAGACTCTACAGCAAATTATTCAAACTTCTCAATCCGAGTTGAATAGGCTGAATTCTCAGGTATCAGTCAAAACAAAAATAATCTTTGCCAGCTCATGTGTATTTTTTTTATTTTTTCATTAAAAAATTTCAAGACTTTGGCTTCTGTTAATTGACATTGATTTTCTTTGAGAGGAAAGCACCTGGGATGAACTCATTCTTCAACAATCTTGTAAAGAGATGAAAAATGACTGGAGATTTCTTTTAACTTAAATATATTAAGGAGTAACCTAAGAATTTGGATTCCAAAGTCTTGTATAAAATCCAGTTCTTCTGATCTTTTTCTCATAATATTTATCTTGGTAGAATGCGAGTTGAACCACCTACTACTCAAAATTCAAATCCAAAACGCGCCAGCACATTGAAGTTGTTTCTAAACACTTGTCATTTTTTTTTTTGAAGGGCCATGGTGGAATATTTCTGTCTTCCAAAAACATACATCTCTCTAAATGTCATTTATATATATGAAATATAGTGAAACTGAGAATTTCGTTTGGTGGGTTCCCCGATTAAATGTGACTGGAGCACTCACAGGAATCCACATAGCGTTCTCCAATTTATTGAAATAAAATATATTAAATATAAGCATATAACAATTAAATGCAATAGGATATATTAAGAGTAGACTCAGGAAGTTGCCACGGTGGGTAAATATTGCTGTTAATGAGGAAAATGTAGCTAACACAACTTTGGCTTAAGAAAAGAAAATGAACCACAGAATTTTTGATTTGAAAAATCATCCAGTGCTTTTCAGTAAATAGGAAATTGTTGTGGAACATGCTGTGACAGCTCTGGAGCTACAAGATTCTTAGTCTCCAAAGAAATTTTTAACTATCAACCCCTTCTTCCTAATAAAAAGTATATTCTGAATTAAATTTAATTTCGTTTATGATGTTTTTTCAAGGATTCACTTGAAATTCCTAATTTTACATGCAAAAATTATTTGGCAGAACTATTTTCTAAGAAATGGAAAGGAATAAAATAGTGGTAAAAATATAATAAATGCTTTTGTGAAAATAGTTCAGTTCTGATTACTCTCAGTGAGGAAATCACTCTGAATTTGTATGCCTTACATGCAGAGCTCCCTTAATTTGTTCTAAGTTGTCACTGCACAAGTTATTTTACCTCCAGCCATATTTTAATTTGATTCATTCTACTATTAAGTTCAGACTGATGATAAATTTGTGTCTGACATTGGCAATGTCCTTGCCATTGTAGAAGTTCTAGTGCATCCAGGAACACAAAACCATCTGATTATATTATAGACTATAATCCACAAGTAATTTTCATTTCTGTGTCATCTGGAAACTAACATTTTTGTTGGCATTAACAAAATAATGCATTGTCTGCATACGGTATGGGATAATTGTGTTAATGAACTAAGGATAATCTTAATGATATCTTGAAACTACCAACATTTTTCTTTAAATAATGATAGTCCAAACATTTATTTTTCGCAGGTCTCACTCACTCTGGTAAAAGGATGATACAGTTCACAAAGAGAGGTAGTAGACGGCTTAACAAACTATGTTAAATGTATTAACAGTAGATTAAATGCCATGATAGAATTGGCGTGATGTTATTTGAATAGCATATTATCTGTGGTCCAAATGGGCCATTTGACCAAAAAGGAATTTTTAGGTCAAATCATTCTGGCACTAGTTGCTTACAACCAGAGTTTATTCATTCTATCACTAAGGATATTTTAAGCCAATGACTGGTAAAATAAAAGTGTGCTGAAGGGCAAGATACTTAGAGATACATAGAAGTAGGAGAAATTTAGGGGTAAAAGCTTTGTGTTTGTGTCGCTTTAACAATCAGGAATGACACTGAGCAAGTTCTCCAACTTTTCTGTGCTTCCTTTTCTTCATCTGAAAAATGACAAAGTTGAACCAGAGGATCTCTAAAATATTTCTTATAATTTTAAAGGCTCTGTCTCTAAAAATAAGTTACTAAATCTTAGTATACTCACTTGTAAAATATGGATGATGGTTCCCACCTCATAGACTTGACAATGTTGTTCTCAGGGTTAAATGAAAAAAATCTATACAAAAACATCTAGCTCCAGTCATGGATCACTGGTATTTCACAAACAATTTTCATCTATTGGAAGGGGAATTTTTAAATAGAATTTAGTTGTATAATTAACATGCCACATTTAGTTCCTTATAATTTAATTTTGATGCTTTCTTACTTTCTGCAAGGCATTTTGTTATATACTATGAGGGAAAAAAATGATCCTTGCTATTAATGACTCATAATATAATGAGGGGGACATATATAGTCTATCCTTATCATTTGTGGACTCGAGGTTTGTGAATTTGCCTACTCACTAAAATGTATTTGTCATCCCAAAATCAATACTAGTGCCACCTAAAGTCATTTGTGAGCATGCAGTGGAAAACTTGAGTCACCTTATATGCTTGTTTCCATTTGAGGTCCAAGAAGTCCTTGCCTCCTTGCTTCGGCTCTCAGACTGTAAAAAATGTCCTTTTCATGGTTTATTTTGTGCCACATTTTCTCATTCTTGTTCTTTTTGTTGGTTGTTTCATTGCTTAACATGGCCCTCAAACATAGTGCTGAAGTACTACCTAGTGTTCCATAGCACAGGAAGGCTGTGCTATACCTTACAGAGAAAAGACACATGTTAGATAAGTGTTGTTCAGGGATTGACATAGTGTTGTAGGCCGAGAGTTCAAAGTTCATGTATCAACAATATAAGTTAAATCAGATGTCTTTAACAGAATCACACATAAAACAAGATTATATATTGATCAGTTAACAAAAATAGTATGACCAGAGGCTCATAGGAACCTAACCCTGCATTTCCCTAGGAGCACTGGGCAGTTAGCCACTTCAGTGTTCATGGTGACTTTACAGAGCATAACTACCACAGATAATGAGAGCCGACCATTCACAGTCCACATCAGACTATAAAAAGTCACACGGAAAATGTATAATGTTAAATGGGAAGATGAAGGAAGGAGAGAATAATTCTGATAGGTGAGACTTGGAACAGTATCATTCAGTGGGGATGTATGACTCACAGGGATGTGGACCGCGCTGTGTAGGGATGACAGCGCATGACTAATGAGTCAAAGAAAAAACAGATTTTTCTCATTGTGTCAGATGCTGAAGGAATCCAGAGTGGGTGACTCTGCTGGATGAGGTTGGGCCTTAAACGGTGAGAAGCCATAAAATACAGCAGTGTGACTCTGAACAAGTTGCTCAACATCTCATGTCTCAGTGTCCTCATCTGCAAAATCGTGATAGTAATAAGTATCACACAGAGGCACTGGGAGGATTCAGTGAGTTACTATATGGAAAGCACTTAGACCAGTGTCTGGCACCAGTGTCTGGCATGGATTAAGTAGATGGACTTCTAACATTTATGGTGGGAGCTTCTGAATGTACAGCTGACCAGTTCCAATACATTCAACTGACAGTGGAAGCTGTGTCTGTATCGATATCTATCCCTACCTATGTCTTTTTATTTATATCTATGTCTCAGTATATCAACCTAAAACTTAGACTTACAATACTTTCAACAAATAAGAATAAGAGTTTAAAACTGTATTCAACTTTCTAAACTTCATTTGGGAATTTCAAGATAGAACCAATGCAGATCTGGAAAATCCAAAACCTGACTGTTTTTGCTGCTGGCATTGCTGCTATCAATGCTTCATTCCATGAGCTTCTGAGCAGGTCATTGACGGCTGGGTGAAGGGTAACTTTAGGGGGTGCCTTGTGGCTCAGTCTGTTCAGTGTCTGACTCTTGATTTCATCTCAGGCCATGATCTCACAGTTCGTGGGATCCAGTCCCATGATAGGCTCCATGCTGAGCCCTCTCTGCCTCTCTCTTGCAAGTGCTCTTTCTGTCTCTCTCTCTCTCTCTCTCTCAAATAAATAAACATTAAAAAACATTGTAAAGAGTAACTTTAGAACAAACCACGTGACCTCTTTCGATAAACAAATGCCTTTGTTTTGTCCATAGATAAAAACTTGTCAGATGGAGAAAGAAAAACTTGAAAAGCAGTTAAAACAGGTATGTTGCTCCTGACCTAAAATCACCAATCTTCTTGTCATAGTTGAAATGGCAACTTTATGTTCTACCCCCACATGTATTTCCAAGCACAGCAGTTCTTCATGGTTCTAATTAAAGGCATATTCAAGCTCTGCTGTAGATGGCCCAGAACATCCATGCTTTTCCTTATCAACTAAAATGTCAGCAGATACATAATGCTTAGGTACGACCAAGGTCTCTCAACCCTAATGAGCATGAAAAACACATGCTTTCCAGAACATGTTAGCAGCAGCACAGTCTTAGTGTGTATTCATGCGAATGGAGATCTCTTCATAGACCCATGAACACCTGGAAAATATATTTCCTTGGTATATTTTGCAGTTGCTTACACAATTTACATTTTGAAAATTACATCAAATATTTGTGCCTTTTTTTGAGAAAATACAGTATCTTCTTGGGCACTGAAGCATTCTGCCCCATTGGTTCTCTAGTAGCCTTCAGGAATGAATATTATTTCTCTTAATTCTTAATTTCATCTCTGGACTTTAGTTATGCTGTAGGAGTCTCTGGCTACAATTTAAGAACACTTGTTTTATGGCTGACTGGCTGGTTCTTTTTAAGCAAGGGTCCTCTGTGAAGTTAACTCAGAAACATAATGTTAACTCAATACTTTTCAAGTGTTTCCAACTTCTTCAAAATGAAAAGCTAATTAGAGTTGCACTGTAGGTGAAATTTGACCCATGAGCCTTATCTATATCAGTCCAGAGTCTACATTGATACATCTACTATGTTGAGTTAGGATTATGCAAGAGTTAGACTAAACCTTAAGATTTAAGTCAAACCAGTGATTGTATGAAGCAAGTGTCAGTGAAGTGTTAGTGTGGCTTCCCACTTTCACCCACTTCCAGTGAACCGACAACATTATCCTCCTCAGATGTATTTCCCAATCTGTAACTGTGCCTTGAATTTCCACCTGCGGGATCCATGCGCACTGGCAGACCCTGGGGCTGCACAAGATCTGCAGAAGCACCCCGTAAGTAAGAGCTTACATTTCAACAAATAAGTGCTTATATTATCTAATAAGTGCTAGTATTTTTTGGTAGAAATTATGTCTGTCTCTGTAATTTGGGCACATGATATTCTCCACAGAAAGAGCCTCTTTTAATCTCAGCCTCTATTTTACAGTTACAGTGGTCAATTATGGAAGCCAACTTGACAATAAATTATATTTAAAAAAAACACCAAAAAATTACACTATCATCATGTTTTGGGGACACTGGTTCCACAGGACACACATAGATATGAATGACTTAACTGAAATGTATCAAATTAAGCTGTAATTCTTTGAATGAACAAATAACATTTTATAGGAGTCATTTTAAATGAAATACCTGACTCTTCCAATAGGACACTTTGGTGTGTAAAGAAAAGCAAAGTGAATATAGCAAGTGTGAGAGATGCCTTTTTCCATTGTAAACTTATATTGAGCTACTGTGGATGTTGCTACATCTGTGCCACAGAGTTTTTGACATTTTCCAATTAAAAGGGTATTCTTAAAGGATTCAAGAAAAAGTGACCCACTTAAGTTGCTCTCTGTGGCTGTGTCTACCCATTCAAAATGAAACGAACAGTGGAGCAATTATTTGTGAGTGGAATTGATTTGGACAGTCAACCTGAATAAGTCAGAACCAAAGCACCCTTCCTTCCTTTCTCCATAGCGGTATTCAACCCACCCTCCCCCATGGTCTGGATGCATCTCTAATTTGTGTTTTGGCTACATAGCAGAATCTTTATACAGGAAAAAAAATTAATGCGTTTTTCTGCATTTTGGAAATGTTCAGACAACTCCCCTCCTCCTTAGTATTTTTAACTGTGTTTTTAATTATACAAAGAGGCTTGAGATTTTACCTGGGATTTTCCTAGCAGAGCATGTATGGTGAGCATGATTCTTTTGGTTGCCATACTTTTGTATTTGAGTGTGACTCAAAGCCGTTTTCCCAAGGGAGGAAGTAATGACTCTTCGGGTGGCAGAGGATGTCAGAATTTAATGAGCATCCCTTATTTGACCCCGGTGTGACACGGCACACTGCTGAGAAATTGCTTCATTTTGTGTTGTTGCTCCATGTCACTTCTGTGACCCACCCCCATTTCCTTTTTTCTTTACCTGCTTGCTTACTTTTCAGTCTTCACCAGAAACATTTCTGGGGATCCCCAAACACAGCTCTCATTCCCTAAATTTGCTTTCAGAATGTAGAAGTAAATTAATATTGTGGGAAACAGAAAGAGACAGAAATTTACTTTGGAGTTAGCTCCTACAGGTTGAGGAATTGTAGAAATAGTCTTGTGAAAGGTTAACTTATAAAGCCAATGATTCAGGCAAGTTTACTTAGAAATAAAAATGACTATTTTCTTCAAATATTCATTTATGGAAAGAAAGCAGAAACTCACCTACTCTAAAAGCTCATCAAACTTTCCTGCCCGATCAATTATAAGAGGTAAAGTGGTCCAGACCTTGCAAAATTATCACCAAATAAAGGTCTGTATTTGAAAAAAAAGATTCCAAGCCATGTATATAATGGCTTATATTCAGTTATACAGTATTCAGTTAAACAGGATCTTGCTATAACAATAGAATTTAACTCCCAGTGTTCATTTAAAAAGAATATTTCATGTTTTATGCTTATTTCTAAGCCCGAATTAAAGCACAAGTGATAGTGTTTGTAAAATTACAGTATATTTGCCTTCTTTTGGCAACTCTCCTGCAATATAAAACTAAGGCTCACGTCACTTATCCTACGTGTTATTTGAGACATCTAAAAATAAACGAGGAGATAAAAAGCAGAGGTGATCTCATTTCCTCTTTTAGCTTTTTCATGGACCAAAAGGAGCCAAGATCCTAAGTGTCTGAGTGGGGATAAAGTGGGGTCAGACTGTACTAAATGCAGCATTTCTTAGTGTCTTGTCAGATAATTGAAGTTTAAGGCTACTTTCAGTGGTCTGGCAGCCCTGTAAATGCTCCCTGTTGGCCCATTGTTACAGAAATTTTCCCGGATTTATTTTCAGGAGGTAATTGAATAATAGAACAAAAGGTCTGTATTCTCTGTGTCTTGGGGGAGATAGGGGGCAGGAGTGAGCATTGGCAGCAGGAAGGCAGACCATCCTCAGGGGCAGGTGAACCTGAGATTGCTCTGTTCCAAGTGGTTAAATACAGAGACTCTCATCTTAGAACTGAATCTTGAAATTCAGATCTATAGCTCATGATTTATTCAATGCAGTTTGTTTGACAGGTTCCTTGATGTTCAATATCTAGGTGTTCTTAACTGGTGAAACTAGAAGAAACTCCCACAGGAAAAATCCAAGTCTCCCTTTTCTCTCACTGCCTCTCTAGTCTAAACCATCTGAACAATTTAGAGAAGAGTTTCCATGGAGGAACACTACAAAGAAAAATCTGCCCTGCTTAACCATCCTGAGCCTCCATAAGCCATGTCCCCACTTAATGGTTTAGATTTCTTCCTTACACCAGAAAACATTTAACTTGTAATTGTTTCCTTGGTCTTTCTTTTGCCTCCTGTGTGAGGGCTTTAAACATAGTATTTATTGATGGCAAACTGCTTTCTTTATTTATGGGCTGTAGTAAGTTTTACAGAAGTGTTTATACTTCTGCAGATATCCAAAACACATCTGCTTCAAAAAAAAAGAAAGAAAGAAAGAAAGAAAGAAAGAAAGAAAGAAAACAAAAACCATGCCACAACCCCAAAGTACGAGAAATTCTGGCCAGCACAGTGTGGATTTAGAGGGGGGTTGGGAGATGGTACTAGTGATGACGGAGGTAAGAGAGATGAGCAGGATTGGCAACAGGTTTGGATAAAAATTACTTTTGTGTTGCCTGCATAATAAAAACCACATAGTATAATTATATTTTTAATACACCACTATGTTTTGTTTGAAGTCCATATTGCTATAATAATGTTTTATTGTCCCACACAGCCAGACTATCAGTGGTATGCTCCTGACCAGTTTCCGCCAGATGTGCAGCACAAGGCAAATGGTAAGACCACAGCTGTATTGAGCATTCTTTCATGTTTACATTTTAATGGGGTCTTTTTTGGGATGTTTACTCAACATACATTCATTTGTACTCAGGGAGGGCCTTCTCTAAAGTTGTGTTGCATACACAACTCTAATTTGATGCACCTGGGGTTACATTGAACTCCTTCAGAAAAAGAAAATGTTCGAATGCAGAAATGCATGAATCGCAGTTCTGGCTTCTGTTCCCATTCCAGTTTCAGAGTCAGTATTCCATCTGGGGTTAGAAATGAAAACTTCAAGTAGAGCTATACTGTAACAACAACAGCGAAGCTCTGTGATTCCACTACAAAGGGCAGATGTACATCCACTGTTCCAGGTTGAGTTTGCTAGGCAGATGTTTTAAATGTCACTGGCAGACAGACAGAGGAAACCAAAGACTCAGAAATGTGTTCCCTAATGACTAAATGTCAGACTCCAAGTTTAGGCCAAGGTAGCCCACAATACCCACCTTTAAGTACGCTGGAAGAAACTAAAAAGGCACCTAGAAAGTACTTACCACTAACTATTCTTTTACCTTATTTTTCTTTGGTTTACCATTCCCCTTTTCTTTCCAGAATCTGCTAGTTATTTCTCTGGTCTCAGTAGGCCACCTAGGAACAGGCTGCATAAAATGTGCTATAACCATAATCTC
Organism: Cryptoprocta ferox; assembly: GCA_028646485.1. Classification (NCBI taxonomy): domain Eukaryota; kingdom Metazoa; phylum Chordata; class Mammalia; order Carnivora; family Eupleridae; genus Cryptoprocta; species Cryptoprocta ferox. The sequence continues at coordinate 96,008,094 of CM053567.1, forward strand.
ACCTCTATTCTCATCACATATCAACAAAAGTCAGCCATGCTTGCTACATACTTAAAAATCTCCTATGACGCACACTTGTGACTCTATGTTGTTAATTTCCAGAGATTTTAATCTGTCTAGAAAAGCTGAAGATGAGCCCATATTCCAATTTGGGTCATACTTGAAACTTGATCTCATTTAGTTCAGATATGAGATCATAAGATTCTAGTTTTTAGTACAAGGAACCCATTATGGAGTGGAAATAGAAAGCCAAGGATAACATGTAGTTTTCCAGGTTGTATACTTCACAGGTCCAAGGAGTTCTTCATGGTAGTCTAGGCAAATGTAGCCCCCTACAACAGAGAGTTGTGCTTTACACAACCTGGGCAGCTGTACCCAGCAGCACTAGGAGTGCCAAAGGCCATAGCTTACAGTAGCCTTATAGAGAAAAAAGGTAAAAAGTGAGAGCTCTGTAATAAAATGTCTAGGTATTTATCAGAAAACTGTGGGACTCTGTTTTCTTTTTTTTTTACTATGAATATAGCCATTGGTTTTAATGAGGTTCTTGAGTTCCAGCCATAATAGAGAGCTTTTATTAGAATGACATACAGTTAAGCATAATGATTGTTGCATAATGTCTGTGTCTTTGAAATCCATTGTTGTATAATAGCTGAACTGCTATCCGATTCTAATTTTCCATTTCGTATCATATCGGTCTGAAATGAATATTAAAGACATTTTCTCTCTGAGTTGGAGTTTAATCACTAGAAAATACAATTATGCAGTAGAGAATTCAGTAACATCATAAAGCCATTTATGGATCACTACTAGATTCTTCTTGGACCAATATAATAGAAGTTAATAATTATGTCAAATAGAAATGAATTGTTATGACCTTCAGAAACTAAATAAAATTATGCAAACATAGAATATTATAGTCAGTGTGTAAGACTACAGATTTTTGTCTACTTGGGAAGAAACATAATGAAGTTTGTGGTGTGTAATATGTTGTGTGACAATCCACGGATGCAAAATTACAATAAAAAAGAAACCTCTATTATGTAGCAACCTGAGTATTTTTAAAACGTTGTTTAAATCTTCACAACATGCTATAAAATAGGTTTTGTTATTATATCATTTTACAGATGAGGAAACCGAGGCTTGGAGAATTTAAGTAGCATGCCTAAATCACACAGTTGGTAAAATTTAGCCCTGAGATGAGATTCCAAATGTAGAGAGCTTCAAAACCCATCTTTGAATCACATCCTATAGTTCTCTTAAAAACCCCCCTCTCACTATATTAAAATTTTCTAAAATGATAAATGTAAAATGAGAATGGGGGCTTTAACTTGGATAATTATATGACTAGAATCTAACCATTAATAGTCTTTTCTTCCTATAAACTTGTAACATATGTTATTTGTGCTACTCATTTGGTATTTTGAATATCATAGGTAGAAGACACAGTACTATGCAGATTAAGTACATGATAGATGTTATAAATGAGTTCATGCTTGGGCAGCCCTGGTAGAAACTGATGGGATGTGTTGCCATTTGAAACCTTCCTTCTCCACATCAACACAGCTCTGCAGTTGACTGGCTTGTCTATAGCAAAGAAGAGGGCTGATCATGGCCAGGGGACCCTGTAGAAAGAAATTCCTTACTGAGAAATCTACCTGTTTTTGATTTCTATTGCTCCTCTTCTAGCTTCCAAAGCTGATGCGATTTCAAAGTTCAAGCCAGGTCATAAAAATTGGCAAAAGCTCTGAAATCACTCTCATAAAAAAAAAAAAAAAAGTCTCATGTGCCATTATTTAATTTCAGTGCTTAGTCTTGTTATTTTTTATTTCATTTAATTGGAAAGCTCCTTCTGATTTGTAGGTACAACCCAACTTCTCAGAATTCCTTTTTTTAAAAATCTTATTTATTTTGAGAGAGAGAGAGAAGGAAAGAGAGAGAGTGCACACAAGTAGGGGAGGGGCAGAGAGGGAGAGAAAATCCCAAGCAGTATCTGCACTGTCAGCGCCGAGCCCAATTCAGGGCTCAAACTCCATGGACCATGAGATCATGACCTGAGCCGAAACCAAGAGTTGGACGCTAAACCGACTAAGCCACCAGGGTGCCCCTAGGATTCCTTTTTTAAAATGTCTATTTATTTATTTTGAGAGAAAGAGAGAGAGAGAGAGAGAGAGAGAGAGAGAGACAGAGAGAATGCACACACGAGTTGGGGAGGGGCAGAAAGAGAGGGAGATAGAGAATCCCAAGCTGTCAGCACAGAGCCTGATGAGGGGCTTGATCCCATGAACCATGAGATAGTGACTTGAGCCAAAATCAAGAGTCAGACACTCAACTGACTGAGCTACCCAGGTGCCCCCAATTGCTCAGAATTCTTAAACGTAGCTTTTTGGTACTGTTAAATATGAGTTTAGAAATCTTTTTATTATACAGATTTTTAAAATGATAGTACCCATTGTCTTACTACATGGCTAATACGTTTATCTTCCACTATTCAGGAACATACTGCTAGTCAATATACCCTGTGCTTTGGGCTATAAATACCAAAATTCAAGCAATGGAAGGAAAAATGGGTGAAAAAATTAGGTTCTGTTTCTGATAAATTATAAACAGAAAGTATTTTTAAAACTCATATAAATTCTATTCATATAATAACTATGTAAGTGTTTTACTTGTATTTAAATGAAAATGATCCTTTCAGAAATATGGATATTTAAATTAATATTAATTTGTATGTGTGCTTTGTACATTGCCCTAGTTCTGTTTTTATTAATTTCCTGTGACTCCTGACAAATTTACTTTTCTGACCGCAATATATATAGCATATTAAATTTTGATCCTTATAATTATTCCTCTTATGATCATCTAACCTGAAATAGTGACTCTAATGTCTATATGTGAAGCATTTATAGAGCAGTAGCCTTGTGATTTTTAAAAGGTACAGTGAGTAATGAGTGATTAAATTGCTATGATATCACTAGATCCTCCTTTAACATTCCCAGAGTCTGAGGCAAGAATACACAGAGAGCTGCATACTTCATATTAAATATTTAAATGTCATGAATCAAGCATAGAAGCTACTATCATCTATCCTCCTATTGATATATATGCCTGGAATATCATAGTGAAATTTACAAATGCTCATATTTCAACCAGTTCTGTTCCAGGACACAGTGACACAGGAAGACCTAAGCCGCGGCCCATCCCCTCCTTTTCTTTTCCCACCTTTCCACTGGGAGGGGTCTTGAGTGTGAATTTGAGTACAGCCCAGTTGAACATCCCAACTTCAGTCATACACCCCTCATTATAATACAAACAGCACCCCTTAGCTTCAGGCCTGGGAAAGAGGACCACATGAGACCTAGAAGCAGAAATAGGGTCAGTTGGGTAGGAAATTTGGGGATCTGCATGTGAGTACCAGGAGCTTGTTCTAGAAGAAAGCAGACTCATGTGGGGGAGAGGGATGGCTGGAAGAAGGCTACAGCAGGGTCCTCTAAAAGTGTAGACCTAATGAAGGATCCCTGGGCAAGGATTAAAGTCAGTGGGTACTGGGTACTTTTGAATAGTCTTTGAGTCAACTAATTTACATCTTTGCTCTCAGTTACTGTCTGTGGTTATTTTAGAATGCTTTGGGGACACACCAAAAATTAACTTTTCGGGGGTGCCTGGGTGGCTCATTGGTTGAGCATCCAACTCTTGATTTCAGCTCAGGTCATAATTCTAGAGTCATGGGATTGAGCCCTGCATTGGGCTCTGTGCTGAGCATGGAGCCTGCTTAAGATTCTCTCTTTCCCTCTGCTCCTCTCCCCAACTTGCACATGCACACACTCTCTCTCTAAAAAAAAAAAAAATTCACATGCACAAAAAGAAAATTAACTCTTCTTTCAAAAACTAAAAACTAAATAAAGGTTTTCAAGACATTTAAGACTTACTTGGCTTTTTCTCTGCATAGCACTAGATAATGGCATTTTTATATATTGAAGTACACAGATGTTAAGGGATTACAGTTTCTGTTTAGAAACATGATTTTATGAAGAACATTTTAATTTAATTTCATCTCTTATCAGAATGGGATGCAAAATTACTTCCATGTTTCTAGAACAATTATGGCATAGTCAAGTTAGGATAACCTTGAAAACATGTTTTGTTTCTTCCTTTGTGAAATGTCAAAAGGCTATGTTTTCTAACTATATTGCATGCCAGTCACTTCTGTACCTTCCAAATTTTTCATATGGTGCAGAGTTGAACTTTAATGAGCTAGAGCTCAAGTCTTACAAATTTGGAAAGACATGAAATGTAGGCATGTGAGATTATGTTGTGGGAAAACATAATTATTTCTTTACAATACAGAAGATCAAAGCCCAATTATTATAATTGGCCTTTACTAATGTCTAATAATAACTCATTAACTGAACACTGACTGACTTTGTTTCCTAGGGCTACCATAACCAAGTATCAAAAACTAGGTGGCTTAAAAAACAGCAGGAATGTATATTCTCACACTCTGGAGGCTAAAAGTCTGAAGTCCAGGTGTTAGAGGGTCATGCCCCCTCCAGATCCTCTAGGGCAGGCTATTTTCTTGCCTTTTCCTGCTTCTAGTAGCCCCAGATGTTCTTTAGCTCGTGGTAGCATAACTCCAATCTCTGCCTCGCTCTTCATATGGCTGTCTTCCCTCTTATCTGTGTTTGTGTCCAAATTTTCATCTTCTTGTAAGGACTCCAGTCATGCTGGATTAGGCTAATCCAGTATAATCCTTTATTAACCTGATTCTGTGTGCAAAGTCCTATTTCCAAATTAGGTTGCATTTACAGGTACCAGGGGTTAAGACTTACACATATCTTTTGGGGAGATACAATTCAACCCATAACACTAATCCTGTGTCAGACACTATTTTAGGTTCTATATATTATGTAGTATCTCATCAAAACCTTATAGCAGCCCTATGAAATGAGTAGCACTGTTGTTCCTGTTTTATAAATGTGGAAACTGAGGAACAGAGACATAATGTCACTTGTCCAAGTCCACATAGCTGGTTATTGCCTACAACAAAGACAAGCCTGAGCAGTCTAGCTCCAAAGCCCACATTATAACCACTAAGCAATATGGACAACCCCAGGTTATACATTAAAATATAGTAGTGTTGTCGTTTTGATGTATTTTATTTAAATAAATACATTTTTTCATGTTTATTTATTGAGAAATAGAAAGAGTGGACATGAACGCACTGGCAAGCAGTGTAGAGGCAGAGAAAGAAGAAGATAGAATCCCAAGCAGGCCTCACGCTGTCAGCAGGGAGCCCAACACTGCACTTGAACATATGAACCCATGAGATCAAGACCTGAGCTTAACCAACTGAGCCACCCAGGCAACCCTATTTAAATAAATTCTAATGGCCCTGTCCTGAAAGCCAGAATCTTTCTCATTTTGTGCCTTTTTATAACTGTCTTTATATCCAACCATTACAGATAATTTTACATTGGTAAGGTGGCTGGATTAGTTGAATTTTTTTTGTACCTGGTGGTATGAGGAGATATAAGAATGAGTATAAATAGTAAAAGCTACTTAAGAGATGTAAGAAACAGAAGAAACTTAGAGACTATACTTGTGTGGTTTTCAGTACAGATGAGTAAAATATTAATATTTTTCTTTTATAAAATACATTACTTTCTTAATTATCTTACCAGGAGTTAATAAAGAGTATTAATCAAAATTTAGAGACAGATAATTTTATGCCTATTTCTGGAGTTTCAGAGAAGAATTGCAGGAGAAATTATAAGGTGTCCTCACCTTAGAATGCTATAAAGGTCAGCTTATTGGTAAACTAAGTGATTTTGCTAAGGGAATATTAATTAAAGTGTAAATGTATATTTATATGTACAGGAACATATGAAAATGCAGGTGGTAAAATATATTCCTATGCAGACATTGATTTATAAGCAAAGACAAAACACTCTAGTTAACATTCTATATAGATATAGGTAGGTAGATAGAGCCCAGATGAGAAAAATGCACACGATAAGGCTAGACTAGTCACAATTCCACTAGGTAAATAAAACTGCAATATACCTCTTAAATGGAAGATAAAATTCTGTAGGGAAGTGAGGTTTATATTCCCTATTGCATCTCAACTGGGAAGAATGTTTACTTCCCTAGGTTTCCTTACAGTTGATGCATAAGCATCCATGTTCTAAAAGATGAGTGGGCACGATCCTCCTCTTTCTTGATTAATATCTTTCCATTCTTCTGTCCCCTTCTCTCCCCAGATCCCTTAGTTCCCATCCAACCTGAAGGCGCAGGGGAGTGTAGAGGAGAAGCCCCTAAGATTCTATCTGCTCTCCTTCCTGGATCCCAGAGTGGGGACAGAAGAGGGTGGCATCCCCAAACCTCAGCACTGAGGAAGAACAGGGCTACTAGAGTCTCAGCTCTGACCCCTACCCACCATCTCCCTTCCTCCCTGCTCCCAAGACTGGCCCACTTCTGCGTGGGCCAGTGGGTTACAGCTCGGTTCACACTGAGAATGTAAGAGCTATGAACAAAATTTCTATTAAATTAAGTTTTGTGTCTTCAGAGAGAGAGAGAGAGAGAGAGAGAGAGAGAGAGCAAAGTCCCCTCAATCCTTTTAACCCTTCTGCTGCACTGGTGCACCCTCTCTTCTCAGGGGACTTCAGATTTAGCTGATCCTTGATGTAGGATCAGACATGGCCTCTGCCACCAAGATCTCTGGATTCTATTCAGATCACTTCAGCATCATGCTACTTAACATCCACTCTTGAGAACATAAAAGCATAGAGTGTAACACATACAATTAATAGGTAATAAGCCACACATTAGTGAGTGGAATTCTTTACCAACCAATAAGGCAAAGCGGACTGTGTTTAGCACTGTGAAAACCCACAATTCCTTTGTGACATTTCCCTTGCCCTGCCATCAGAATCGTGGAGCCAAGTCTGATGACAGAAGTCTCTTCCCTCATTCACTGTAGGGGGACACTCTGCCTTCCCTTCAAGGAACTGAAGACCCGTTTTTCCTTTTGTTCAGATTTTCATTCTGCCATGGACTATCTCGTGGGTTACAACCTCTCTCCATTTAAAACAGGGATAATGACCCTTGCCTCTGTACTTATTTCACAAGAGTGCTGTAAAAACTACAGAGGAATTAATTTTTCTTAATGTTTATGATATCATTAATGGATTAAATCTAAACCTTAGATTGATTAGATCTGTGAACTATGCTTCTGGGTCCAAATTTATGTTCTTAACATATTGGATACCCTTTTAATGTAACGGCCGCCATGCTTGGAAGAATATTTTTTAAACCTGGAAAGGAAAGGAAACTGTTAGTGAGTCAGTTTAAGTGTTTGCTTATTTGAAATACCAAATGCAGGCCAGCAAGAATAAAACATTTAATATATTCTAAATTGTTATCATGAATAGCAAAACACCTTATTTCTTGAAATTTATATATACTTTTTCTGTCGTCATGAGTAGATCTTTGATTTTGTCTTCCCTATAGTGCTTCCCTATAGTCCTACTAAAATATACCATGTTTCTCATATTGGTCTTCATGGTCCATTAACACATCTTAAGAACTGTGATCTTTTCTATTGCTTTGACAACAACGTGCCCTTTACCACACTTAAAGTAGTTTATGTGACAGCTGTCATTCTGTGGGCTAAGTACTGAATCCAATAGTATCATATATGACTTACTTTCATAAGCAAATGCCTGAGCCACCAAAATGCCAGCAAGGATGAGAAGTAGTACAGACTATTCCTCTTCAGGCATGAGTAGAACTAGGCCACAGCTGATTTCACAAAGTGGTAAGCATATGTCAATGCTTAAAATAATAACCCTCCATTTCCCACCTCTTGATTTCTCAGGGTAAACTGATGGGAGCTCATGAATAAAATCTCTCTCTCTCTCTCTTTTTTTTTTTTGCCAGCCTCAACGTTTATGTTAGCCTTAAGCCAGAAGATGAGAAATGAATTTTTAATTTTTAATCTGAAACATTTTCCTGCTGTTTTTCATAGGTTTCTCCTCAGAAAAGAAAGTCAATCAGTAGAAGCACACACAAGTGGCAGAGTGTACAGGCAGAGGGAAAGCTTGGCCGAGGGCCCTCATTTCTCTTTTTCCTGTGGCTTGTGTCTGCATGACTGCATATCATCTACTCCATTATTTGTGCCCAGAAGTGCTTCCCTTTGGCATGGATAGAGGAAAAAGCTTGTGACAGCTAAGCTCCTGATCAAGTCTGAGAAGCCAGTGTTACACAACCAAACACAACTTCCCGTTTCCTTGGCATGAGATTGGGCAGATGGATTATGCGCCATTCTTTGAAACTCTCTTCAGCATATTGCTGTCTAATTTACAGAGGTGATTTCACAATTTCAGCAACTCCACTTTTGGGGCAGTGATGTAATATGTTGATTGAAATATATATTCCCTGGGGGAAAAGCTTCTGCAGTGGTAAATTTGTAACATTGCTCCCATTATTTTTGTAGGGGCTTGGTTCTTTAGCCAGTTTGACTAGATATGTGTTCATCCTTGTTGGCCTCAGTGAATCTGTCCATAGGACTGAAGGGGTGTATATACCTCCTGAAACTCAATGAATGGTTCAATAACATGGTAAACTTGAATCTGTTCTTTAAACAGATCATTCCTTTAAGATGACAGGAAATTGTGAGCCTACTTCATTTTTAGGTGGAATAGATTATGAAAGATAAAACCCTACTGTGATGATGATGGTGTTGGCTGTGTTCATATGCATTCCAGTAGTAGTTCGGAGATAAATGGATTTGTAGTTAAATCTGTTTTTTCTTCCCATGGATTTCAGTAATTACTGATGAAAACCATTCTCAAAGCTATTAAAATTTAGAATGAATGTTTCCGAATTGTATGGCAATTAAATTGTACAGTGGCATGACAAATGTCTAAAGACTAAGCAGATGTAAAAGTATTATGTTCATCCATTTAATAAGATTTTTGCTACGACCAACTGGAGATCCTCTTTGTGAGATGTATAACAGGAGTGTGAGATCCACAGATATCTGTGATCCTAGAAGTACCTAAAGAAAACCAGGAGCATCTGCTGAACCTGAAGTCAAATAAAGCAATCCAACATACTGCCGAGATCATCTAGCTTCGAATTCCAGAAGTTATACTACTTAATTCCAGCTCAGATGCTTTTCTTTTTTCAGTTTCTGAATTACTTGAAGCTTTGTGTAATGAGGAAGTGAAAGAGCTTAGAAAGTTAACTACTTTCAGCCTGAGTCCAGCTACTCAAAACACAATTCCTGAGAAAGAACTATCCTTCTCTTACATTAATTCTCTGAAGCTTTGTTTTTGTTTTCGCTGCTCCTTACTAAAGAGACGAACCATTCTTGAGCAATACTTCAGCATAAATGAATCAGAAAAACAATGGAGCTTACAAATCAGTTTCATCGAAACACATTTTTTAAAATTTCCGTTTCCTCAGATTAGTGGAAAAGTCATTGCAATAACAACTGTGAGGGGGTGGATTAAGTTTACCAGCTGAGATGTGCCTGTCAGAATAAGAACGGAATACACACACAAGAAGTACCCTTTGATGGACTCATTTAGGTCAATCCAACAGCAGTAAAACAGTACTTAACCATCCCATTACTATTACTGAAGTCTTCCTATTATTAATTAGCAAGTTGGCAAACATTGGCAAGATGGTGCCAATGCTAATGTAATGGGAAAAACTCCAATTTAAGTGAGACCTAATTTAATTTGAATTCCCGGTGGGTGACTGCAAATGTGAGAAGAGGACCCCTTGCTCTGAGTACAACTGCCCTTCCAAGAAGACAGATTTCTACAGCGTTGGCCATGGCCCGAGAGCCCGCCAGTCGCTCCTGTGTCCCTCTCCCCCAAATCATTTGTTTGGGGACTTCTGTCTCAGCCCATTATAAAGGTCATTCTCAGCTGTGGCACTTACTTCATTATCACAACACAATTTGTGGAAATTGTGTGAGGAATGGCTGTGTGAGGAATAGCTGAGGGGAAGAAGTCCTACCACACAGTCTCTTTTACCTAGGAAATGTACGACTAGGGCACATTTTAAGTTTTTGATGATCATGGAGAATTTGATCTTGAAGGTATCACATTCACTTTGTCCTGATTGTGACGTGAAGACAAAAGAAAACCTTCCTTGGGGTCTGGTTAGGTCTGGGAGTTAGGCCAGCCTCTGTTGCTACTAGCATAGGTGTTTTTTACCTCATTTTCTTTTTGACAGAAAGGGCATTTCAGACTAACTTGCCAATATTATTAAGCATGGACAGAGTTCCACATGATTTTCTTTAGTTTATTTATTGAGCTCTATCACCCAGAAAGAGAGGTATGATTACTCCCTTGTTACAGGTAACTAATCTAGGGCACAGAGAGATTCCATCATTTCCACAAAGTCTCAAGGCAGAAAAATGGCAGAAAAGGATTCAAAATTGTGGGCCAGGGCCACCCAGTTCTGTGCATGCTATAATTCTGTTTTCTGAATTACCCCAGCAAGCTCTCCTTGTTTTCATAGTTCTTTTGGGTTTTCACAAAATTGCATTACAAGAGCATACTTGTACAAGAAAGTATTTTGATAAGGAAAATACTGTGTATGTATAGAATTTAGTAAGTTATCGCTGGAGTTAAAAGAAATATCTCATTTAGGCAACCACATGGGAAAAGGAAAATATACACAGTGTTAAAGTGCATTACATGGTGGGGGGGCACTTGGATGGCTCATTCAGGTAAGTGACTTCAGGTTAGGTCATGATCTCACTGTTCATGGGTTTGAGCCTCATGTTGGGCTCTGTGCTGACAGCTCAGAGTCTGGAGCCTGCTTCAGATTCTGTGTCTCCCTCTCTCTCTCTCTGTGCCCCTCCCCTGATTTCTCTCTCTCTCTCTCTCTATCAAAAATAAATAAACATTTAAAAAATAAAGTGCATTATATGGTAGAAAGTATGGGCCTGAATGATTGCTTTCATGTATCAATACATTTTTAAATATTTATTGATTTATTTATTTTGATAGGTGGGAGGGGCAGCAAGAATTGGAGAGAGAGAATCCCAGGCAGGTTCCACACTGTCCGTGTAGAGCCCAACCCAGGGCTCAATCTCACAAACTATGAGATTATGACCTGAGCTGAAATCAAATGTCAGACACTTAACCCACTGAGCCACCCAGGCACTCCTTCTCTGTATTATTCTAATCTTAGTATATGTACTGCCTAAGTGAACACAACAATTATATGAATACACACTTATTTTCAAAAATGTCTAGGCAGCACAAAACATCTCACATTGCTTCTGTCTCTGTGCACTATTTTTGGTTGAATACATATTTGGGGGTGAGGAGAGGCAGAGTCATTTAGCAGCTTTTGTTCTCCTCAATTTGATGGTTCCTTTGCCCCCTTTTCCTTTTTGCCATTTTTCTACCCATCTTCCCAGGGACCCCAATGATATTAGATCCTAAGGTGATATAGAATCAGTCGAGTTGCTGTTGCAGCTACACTATGATCCTTCCTTCCCTAGCTCAGAATTGCTTAAGCTCCAATTATACAGCTTAAAAGAAAGGAAAATATTTTCTATGGTCCCCACTTTTAATAATTTTAGAAATATTTTCTCTTGCTTCAATTCCTTTTTACTATATACCTCTTCATGCTCATCAGTCTTTTGGTTCAAGAAAGAAAAGTGTTCTGGGGGACCAGTTATACTCCAAGAGTTTGTGATTCTATAGAAAAGGAAATTTCTACCAGCACACACTATGCACACACCCACATATACCACACACACACACACACACGCACACACACACACGCACACACACACACACACACTTCCTTTACACTCATACCACACTCAACATCTACCCCACACACACCATATACATACACTCCCCTGCATACATATACATGCCACACACACAAAATACAAACACACTACACATATATACACACACCATACTCACTATGCACAAACATACCATGCATACATACCCCACATATGCACACATATCACACACTCCACATACAGATTCACACACCATATAGACTCACTACACACACATACAACAGACACACACATATACACACATACACATACCCTGCCTCTACCTCTGTACCTTGCAGGCAACCGTTTAGGCCTCTAGTTTCTCCATTTACGCCTGGGTAGATTTATTCAAATGGGAAATTTTGCATAATAAAGCTAATTTTTTTCCATTTTGCCTCAAATCCCTGTGTGTATAATATATTGCCAAGAATACTGACAAATTCTATCCTAAACTCCTACAGAAAGTGATAATGTTGAGCTCTAGAACCAAATAATTTGCCAGTAACTGCTGAGTAATACGAGGGGACTTTTAATGTTCATGGGAATATGTGAGTCTCACTAATTTGTGTACTGCACGGAAAGTTAACATAATTTCTCTCTACTCTCCTTTGACTTTATTCCATTCCAACATCAGAAGGAAGAGCACAATTTATGAGACTCAGGAAATATCATTTGGTAAACTAAACCCAACCCTCAGGGCTTCTTGATGTGCTTATTACTGAGAATTAATTTTCTGGGAGAATCCATCTTATTAATTGATTTTCCTGAGTCTGCTCTTGACTGGCAGGGGGGTTCTTAGATGGACTGGTGATTTCATTTGCACATCGGTGGGGGAACCTCATGGCTTCCCTCTCTCGTATCAACAGCCAAAGGATGATGACCCACATAAGTCAACCACAGAGAGACACACAGCTGGCGAGAATAAGAATGAGACCCCCTCTATTCAGAGACTTCTTTGCAGGCAGATCTCACAGTGCTGAAGTAGAAAAATGAACTTGGGAGACTTGTTTGTTTCTTGGTTTCCAAAAGCCTGTGCCCACTCTTTTTTTTTTTTTTTTTTTTTTTTTGGCGTAGCACCTCAGTATACTTTAGGAGAGTTATCTTTCCCCACTGGACCCAGTTTGACCTAAAGTGCCCTGCCCTCACCTAGGCAAGAGGCAACCATGTGATCCAAACCAACCTATTTGGACACTCCATTTCTGGAATTTGAACTTCAAACCAGAATAGTCCTGGGGAGGCTGTGGTCATTACCTGGCACCTTAGGTCATGTCCTTTAACACATTGTAGATCATGTTTTACTCACATTGATGTGAGTAACCCAATATCTCTCCAATAAATTCATTAAGTCAGAGTTTCTTGAGTTTGAAACAAAGGAATCTTAATTAATTGCAAATATGAAAGTTAAAGCTCAGAGAGCAACCGCCAAGTATATTGTGAGAAATAAACATATGTAATGCACGCACATTTTTTATATCTTTAAAAATGGAAAGTCAACTTTATAATAATATAATCAGATGGGTTAATTCAAATGTCATGCTTGCCAGCCTTACAAAATACTATCTTGGATCATGGTGCAATACATTTTAATATCTTTTAAAGTGGAAAATACCATAATGAAAAGTAAAATACACCTCTTCATTTGAATTTTCTCCTAAATCTGAAAAGTCCTTTAAAAAGATATTTTAGGGGCACCTTGTTGGCTCAGTCAGTTAAGCCTCCGACTTCAGCTTAGGTCATGATCTCACAAAGTTTTCATGGTCTTCAAGCCCCGTGTTAGGCTCTGTGCTGACAGCTCAGAGCCTGGAGCCTGCTTCGGATTCTGTGTCTCCCTCTTTCTCTCTCTCTCCCCCTTCCCCACTCATGCTATGTCTCTGTCTCTCAAAAATGAATAAATGTTAAAAAATGTTTAAAAAGGAAAATATTTTAATGAGGCAAACTTGGGAGAAGGTGCAATGAAATGAAGCCACCAAAGCCCATGTCTAATTTTCCTATTTCTTGTTTTGAAGTGCTTACTTGCATATAACTGGTAATTTACATTTTCATAGGTTGTTAATAACTAAATTATAGGAAATAGCATTCCTTTGTGTAGGAACTATGCCAAATGAATTCTGCTTTAACATCTCAGTCAGATGATGTCCCTCCACCCCCAGCAAAGTTAAACTCTAACATTATAAACTTCAGATTGTTCTGTAACAGAATGTTCATTGAGATACAAGATAGCTCCTCAATGAGAAGTTAAGGTAAAATTGCTGATGGCTTCAAAATTATCTGAGTTAGTACATTTTTGAATAATTGACCAATTCTACACATATCTTAACTCTCATCTCGATCAAATATCTATTTTGGATATTATTATTTGTCAATGCCACTTACTAGAAATGTGTTTTGTTTGCATAAAAATGCATTATGTGTGTAGTGATGGGTGATGCAAAAGTAATAGAGGCGTTTTCTATTCTTTCCATTGTCTAAGGAAAATTATTCTAGCAGCTGTAAGGAGGATGAAATGAAGCTAGGGAGACTGAAGCTCCATTTAATTTCCAACGTATATTTTGACCTATCAATATCTTTGGAAGTATCATCGTTTTATATAAAGCACAGAAGATAGTCAGACTTTGGCAATTTATATTAAGTAAAATATTATAATATTCAAAATCCCTAGCAAATTTTTTAAAATATTTTCACAAAAATGTATTATTTTAATAATTGGCAAAACCTAGAATCATTTTCTACAAAAGGACAACTAGCGTTTGATTTATTTGTATATTATTCCTAGTTCAACACAGCTCTAGCAGTATGACAGAAATCCATCTTTCCTGTAAAACAGTAAAGGTTAATCCCAGAATGTAGATTAATTATTAAGAAAATTTACAAGTTAAAATGGATTTTTTTAGATACAATAAAGTGGAGAGCCAATGTTCTGATATAAATTAATTTAAAATTTTTTCCAGTTTTATCATGTTTCCTTAAAGAAAACTATTATTAACACTATTCGGCAAACTTTTAATTTTCCTTTGGACCTTCTTTCTTGCTTCATCACCAAATAATTTAGGATCTACCTCCTTCGTTCCTCTACCAACTGGGGAGATAGTGTGTGCTAAATTGCTTTCCAGTAAGATGAAAAAAACAGCAGGTAAAAATAAGTTTTTGTGATTTTTTTCTTTTTGTTGTTGTTGTTGTTCGCCAATAGAAGTAACCAAGGTAGTTTAAGAGATTTTATCCCAAATCCTTCAGAAGATCCGCTTTTAGCAAAAAGATTGTAATGAATGGGTATTGCAAAATTTTGTAGAAAGAGCATGGAATTTGGAGTCAGGTACAGATTCTGCTCCTGGATGCACCAGGTGTGACCATGAACAAGTGTGCCTAAATTAGTGAACCTCAGTTTCTGTAACTGAAAAAGGACAGTAAGAAAACAACCTCAGAAGATTTTTGTGAAAATTAATTCATAACAAATATATAATGTTTGGCACTGGGTGGTATTCAGTATAAGTTAACTTCCTTCTGCTTACTGTGATGGTTAAAGAGATTTCTCTCAAATAACATTCCCAAAATGTGCTTAGTAGAAGAGAAATAAGAGCTGTATAGGAAAGGATTCTGTCCCCGTGAGCATAAGACGTGTTTCATCCAACTTAGCCTTTACTGTAGGATACTTCTCCTATCTCTTCACGTGAAATTACAAATTGCAAAATTTACATTGTGAATTTTTCCCAACATGTGAAGATTTTAAGTTATGTTGGTAAGGAGGACATAAATAGAATTCACACAAAAACCAAATGCCAGTCAAGATTAATCTCTGCAAGACAGAAGCATAAAATTTTAAATTCTCTACTAAATTTAGATATATTCTGTTTCTTAAAGGATTAGACCACACACAGAAGGGGTTATGATATTACATATCACCAAAGGACACAATATTAGCTTCAGTAGGATGGGACAAGCTAGAAGGACAAAATTGGAGGTAGACTCATAGGGTGGGTGGTATAGACCCTGGATGGGATGGACATACCTGTGGACGATGGGAGAAAACCCAGCCCAGTGAATTGGTGTAATATGCCAAATAGGCAGTGACAGAGACAAAGGAAGATCAACTTAGATGTAAACCCCAGGAAAATCAAATAAAGAGTAACAATTTTGAATTTTGTTCAAGCTGAACGTGACTGAAAATGGATCAAAGCATGAAAATTAAAAGGGCTCATCCTGATCCAAAAAGAATGAGGCAGAATATCTGGACACAGTCTGAAAAAATTGTATTACAAAGATAATGTAATAATCATGAATTTAAAAATAATTCTGATACAAGTTTCCAAGCTAAAAAATAATTTGGTTTACAAAGGAACAATAGAAGGATACCAACCAATCCCTGAAAACACGACATACAGGAAAATAATGGAGTAGGACTTGCCATTTTTTCTTTACATTATGCTTTTATTTTTCACTCACCTTTCAGATATCAATGTAAATAACATACTGAATATATATAAATAATACACTGAAATTATATTAAACTTTATATAAATCCCTCTGTAATGTCCTAATAACTTATTGTAAGGCAATTATAAATATCTTATTGCTTAGTAATACATATTTGCACTTTTAAAAATACATGTAAGTTTTATCATATCTAGGGTTAGTTAGATTGTAGCAATGATAACAATGCAAGGAGCCTGCCTCCCTGAGAGGTTATGTTCCAGTTTTGAAAATCCGAAGGTTTTATTACTTTTATAATATATAGGTCACAGTTCAAGCCAAAGACTACTTCAGTAAGAAATGTTTATTTTTGAAACCTAGCAGCGTTTTACATTTCGGCCATTGTGTAAATTTCTTTTTATAATTTTTATTCTATCTTGCAAGTCAGAAGAACTTCAAGTAAAACTCAGATTTCAGTTTTTTGTGTGTATCTCACTTAGAAAAACAAATCATATCATGGAAAGAGAAACTAAATCACAGATGTGGATATAGAGTTACCAATCTAGCAGAATTGCAGCTTTTTATATAATTTTCTAGTTTGTAGGTGCCCTCAATGAAGCCAAACTTACATATGCCACTTTACGTAGAGGAAGTTTGGAGATCTGACAATATTCCGGAGTAAAGCAGCTTCAGGCACATTCTTGATAGTAATGTCTGCTAAGGCACCTCCAATTTCCAAAAGACAATTAGATTGTTGATTAGTTTCAACAGAATATGGATCCAAGTTCCTAACTAGGTTATTTCAAAAAGTAGAAGCATAAATACTCCGAAGATACACCTGAAGCTATTTGTCCAAGTGACAGGAAATTAGTGGTAAAAAGCATAAAATCCAAATATTTTCCTTAAGTTAATCTGTGAAAACAACTTATATATAATTTTTATATTAAATATTACATATATTTCTTAAGTGTAAAACAAAATAGACAATTAAAATACTCTAACAGAAATGCAATAATGAAAGAACTAAGCTTCTGATAAAAATATTTTTTTCTTGGGGCACCTGGGTGACTCAGTCAGTTAGGCATCCGACTTCAGCTCAGGTCATGATCTCACAGTTTGTGGGTTCGAGCCCCGCAGCAGGCTCTGTGCTGAAGGCTCAGAGCCTGGAGCCTGCTTTGGATTCTGTGTCTCCCTCTCTCTCTGCCCCTCCCCAACTCATGCTCTGTCTCTCTGTGTCTCTCAAAAATAAATAAACATTAAAAATTTTTTAAAAATATTTTTTCTTGTGATAATTTTCTGAAAGTTCTTTTGTACCAATAAACATGCCACCTGGTGCATTTCATTTCAGATTTCTTTAAAAAGTGTATTTATTTTGAGAAAGAGAGCACACGTGTGAAGGGGATGAACAGAGAGAGGGAGAGAAAGAATCCCAAAGAGACTCCCTGTTGTCAGTGCCGGGCTTAATCTCCTGAACCATGAGATCATGACCTGAGGCAGGAGTTAGACGATTAACCGACTGAGCCACCCAAGCGCCCCTTAAGATTCTTTATAAGAGATATCCAAATTGATTGCTAAGGATGTTGTATGCAGCTTGTAAAAGTTAGAAACAGTCATGCTGGTGGGGCATTTGCATGTTCGTGGACAGAAGATTGCTAGAATCAGAAGCAGAACTCAGAGTATGGTGAGCTTAAAGGAAATTCTTCTCCCATTTTCATCTAAGCTGCCCCCTTTACAACTTTCTGATTTTACTAGGCTCTGAGTGTAAGGGGTAAGGAGTTGGCAGACAAAGAGATGAAGGGTTGATAGATGAGGTGGAGGAAGAGTAACGTCAAAGAACACCCATCATCTGATGCATCTATGAGCAAAACCAAACAGCTTCACTTAATTGCAAACCCCAGGAACATTACAGCCAGAAGTCTACTTAAGTGCCAAAGTCTTTGTAGCACTGAGGTCCTCTGGAAAATTAGCATACACTACAAGCTACATTGTGACCATCAACCAGGCCAGCCACCAGGAAACTTTTCTGTGAAATACCATCTGTATGGCTCTTCATGAAAGAAAAGTCATCATGTTCTTTTCTGGAGTTTTTGAATCTTAGCACACAATTCACAGCTAAGAAGCTTCTCTGTTCTTTATTAACATCAGGTCAGCTCTGAGAGTCCACAACAGAAAGTGCCTGTCTTTGCTCTGCTTTACCGGCATTCACCAAAATCACTGGATTTTCTTCTTTTACTCTGCACAAACTTTCTTAAGGAAAAAGCTGCTTTTTTCCCCCTTCACTTTTTCATCTACTCACAATTACTGTCTTTGGTTTTTTGTAGATGGTACTTGATTGAGGATCTCCCCATATCGACCCAGCACCAGCAATGCTAAATAATGTGGTCCTTCCCTCAGAGGATCAGGACTATACTACTAAGCCTTCTACATGGCTGACACCAGCTCTCAAAAGTCAGAGAGGATCCTCATAAAATACTGAAAAGAAACTATTGTGACCTGATGTACTTGCCAAAATCTTGTACCATATATAGGAGCTCAGAAAATATATCACCCACGTGAATGTCTAATTAAAAATATCTTAAAGATATATTATAGTTGAAGAACATATTCTAGATGTATTAAACAGTAAAAAGAAAAATATAAAGCCCTAAAAGCAATATTTAGCATAACAGAAGAAACAACAACTGAAACCAATATATTTGGTCTATAAAATGCAACCATAAATATGTAACTATAAACTAGGAAAACATGTAGGCAAACACCATAAGTACCATATGTGGTATTTACATGTAACATATAGGTGAATATCTTAAAAACAGCATAAATATGTAAACATAAACCATAAATATATATGTATATCTAATATGATGGACAGTTGGCTAACATCCCAATATGTAGAAAGTTTTAATAATTTTTAAAAACACATTTATTTAACAAATATTTGTTAAGCATTTATATTCTATGCCACCTAAAATAAGCCTGGAATCTTCATATACTACAAGTGATAATGCAAATTAGTTTACCTTTTCTGGAAAGCAATTGATGTCATGTATCATGTGTTTTAACAATGTTCTTACTCTTTGATCCAGTAAAGTCCTCTTCTAAGAATCTAAAGAGTTAGTGATGTGATCAAAGATCTATATGAAAGTTGTTAAATAAATTAAGAAACACATCATGAGCCATTTTGTCATTATTAAAATTATTTACAAAATTTTAACATAGTAGAATGTTAGTTCAACTTAATTGAGTAGAGAAAAACCATTTAAAGAAATGTACTTAGGTTCACAATTCATCTGCAATTCTGAAATCTAAGAATCTCCAAATAACAAAAACTATTTTATAATGCATTTACTAGCAAAATATAACCTGAATTTGCATGAGGCTATTTATAGTCTTTATTCATCTTATTTATTGTAAATATCAAAATTTTAATATTAACGTATTTGATCACAGGGTCCTGCCCCAGACCACACCAGGGGTATTATGTAATATACAGTTTATACCATATTTTCCTTTTATAGCCAGTCAATTCTCAATTCCCAAGCATATTTTGATTCCAAAAATTCAGGTAAGAGATGGAAGATGTATGCTACAGCCTCAATTAAAAAATATATATCCATCCGTATATTTATTTTTAATTCTATCTAGATGGATAGATGGAAGGAAAGAAGGGAGAGAGGAAGGGACAAGGAAAGAGTGCAGGTATGGGAAAGAGGAATTTTTCTAAAATATTAGTAGTTATCTATAAGCAGTGAGATTATGGATGATTTTACTTTCTTTCTCTTTAATATTTTTAATTTCTAAAATAAGCAAGATATTAGAACCAAGAAAAATAAAAAAAATTACAAAAACATTATTTTGGAGTTATTTTATACTAGAAGCTCTTTATGGAAAAAACAAAGACAAATATTTAACCAGTTTAGTGTTTGAATTATCACAAAGTTAAAATTAGTGGGGAATATATTAATGGATTTTTAGTATAAAAATACATGTATACATATTTAGTTAATATTTAATTTTAATTTAGGTTGTATTTCTGTATTCATGTAAATATATTGTATATATAATATTTAAAATTGTGTGAATTGTGTGTGTGTGTATATGTATATATACAATTTTCTCATGAGGTCTACCCTGTTCATCTCATTTAAAAAGGCAACATTTCTCATGCTCTACATTTTCTCTCATGCCCTTTTCCTCCCCCATTGCACTTACCACCTTCTATCATATAAAATTTATTAATTTATTATGTTTATCATCCCTGCTAGAACATTAACTCACCGGGGTTTGATCTTTTGTTGATTTCATTCACAAATGTATCGCAAGCACCCAGAACAGTGCCTGGAGCATGTTAGACACTCAGTGCATATTTGCTGAATTAATGAATATATATATAATTCTGAAATACTCAATAATAAAGAGAACAACACACATCCAGTAATTCATAGAATCTCAGAATTTTTAGAATCGTATTATCTAAAGGAAGCCTGAGCTCTCTTTAGTGTAAATATGGCTCAGCTGAACATGATTTTAGGACATTACTCACTATTAGATAGGCTATCCAAGTACACTATTTTATGCTAAGAAATATTTATAACCAGTTTCTAGTAGAAAATTTTCCTGAGGTTTCCTTTTCTTTAATGTTTTTCAAGTTTCCAAAGAGAAGATTAAGAACTCTTCTAGTGATTGCATCATGTGATTCTGGCTTAGTGATTTATTAAAATAATATCCCCTTGCCTCTTTTAATCTTGTCTGAGGAAAAAAATCCTATAATCTAGTTTTCAAGGGTAATGTAGAGCATAATAAGAATATGCAATATGGACAAAATTATCTACATAAGTTTCCACTCTACATAATCTACATCATTTGACAGTACTTTTAAATTGAATTCATGGAACCTAAAGAGCTCATGATTCTTCCTGAGAAAAAATGGCTTACTTCTCATCTCCTGTTCCTTTTTTCCCCACAGGATACCACAACCTTAGGTTTGGGCACACAGTAATGATAGATGTAGCCTTCATGAATTTGTGTATGTCTAAGCACAAAGAACACATGGAGTTGTGCTGGAGAAAGAGGCAGCTAAGCCAAACTCGACTGCTCTCCCAGTATTCTTCAGGGCAAGTCATAATCCTTCTTATACTTTTGTATACACTAGCTGTGGAAAGTGGATGTAAGATCTTAGGCTGCTTTTTCTTTTGACAATATGAAGTCAGAGATTAAGGGGCTCCTGGGTGGCTCAGTCAATTAAACATCTGACTCTTGACTTCAGCCCAAGTCATTATCTCATGGTTTGTAAGTTTGAGCCCCGCATCAGGCTTTGCTTGGGATTCTCTGTCTCCTCTCTCTCTGCCCCTCGCCTGCTCGTTCTCTTTCTCTCTCTCTCAAAAAAAAAATAAACTTAAAAAAAATTCAGAGATTAAATTCCCAAATCACAGAAGAAATAGAGGAAAACATTGATTTTTTTTCTTTTCTTTAGTTCCTCTAAGTGTATCTATCACTTGTACATTCTATTTTAGCATGGTACCTGCCATGCTAAAAGTTTCTCCCCATTAGTCATTGGGAAGGTTGACTTCTGTTGTTTTATGATGTGCTGTGTAGCAGACAGTTGGTTTTTTACCGAGCCCTTTTGCTTCTTGTAAAACCTGTATTTGGTACAGGCATTCAGTCTCAGGGAAGATTAGCCCTGCCCTAGTCTCAGCCCCAGAGTGCGAATCTTGATTACCTTCAACAAACCATAACACAGTAGTTCTATTTCCCTTGCCATTTTGAAATTGAATCAGAAAGATGTACCTGATCCAATTCTAAGTAATAAGACATGAGTGGGAATCTTCTGGAGTAGCTTCTGGGGAAAGATTCTATGCTCTTAAAAAGAGACAGGAGGGAGAAGGCTCTTGCTTTTGTTTTGCCTCTGGACATTGATCTGTGAGAATGTATGGTTTGCAGATAGAGTCATTTTGCAAACATTATAGGCCTATCTGAGATACCAAGGTTGGTAGAACAAAAGGAATGACTCTGAGTATTCAATGACATTCTTAATTTGCTGAATTAACAAACCCTGGAGTCTTCCTACATCTGAAACACTAGTATTGTGCAACAATAAAGTTGCCATGTTAACCAAGCCACTTTGAGTAAAAGCTGAGCCTCTTCATGCCTCTTCAGCAATATGGTAGCAGCTCATTTGCACATTTTTGAGACAGGTTGGCTATTTACAATAGTAATGCATCCTTCTAGGTTTTTAGTTCTTATCTTTGCCAGTCTCAGTCTGATTTCATTTTGAGCAATCACTTGGGATTTTTAAAGTGCTTTATTATCTAAGTCCCTTTGCTTATTGAAAAAAAAAAAACAAAGAAGAACACAAAAGACATATATGAGAAAAAAATGTAGAGATCTAATTAGGTATAAATCAAATAATAAATAGACTCACAGTTTTATTTCAAAACTATTCTTTGAACTTAAAATTTTGGCCTAAGTTTGAGTATTCTTTTTTTTTTTAATCTTTTGTTTATTTATTTTGAAAGAGAGAGAGAGAGAGAGAGAGAGAGAGAGAGAGAATGATGAAGGGGCAGAGAGAGAGGGAGCAACAAAATTGGAAGAAGTCTCCAGGCTCTGAGCTGTCAGCGCATAGCCCAACACTGGGCTCAAACTCACTCACAGAGTGCAAGATCATAACCTGAGCTGAAGTCAGACGCTTAACCAACTAAGCTACCCAGGTGCCCCTGAGTATTCTTCATTATATGGAATAGATGTGTTTCACAATTCTGACTGTGTTATGAAGCTAATGCTGGTGGTATTTGTTGTTTGGCATGATAAAATTAAAGGCATATTCCCAACGAAAAACTTCTCCAAGGAGAACTGAATTTTAAAATTTCCAGCAAAAAGAAACTATCAAATTCAAAAACATCCTTGCTAATATCCTTCACAGTCATTTGAGAATTTTTAAAGATTTCTCAGATGGAATATTTTCATTCTAGCATTGCTACCAATTTTCAATAACTCCAAAGTTATGGAACTTCTCACATTTTCCCAAATTTTTTTGACCACACAATATTTTGATTCTCTAAATTTAACATTTCTTCTACTTTTAATTGGGTTTATACTATATAAATGAGGATCCTGTGGTGAATTCATATGGAA
Source organism: Cryptoprocta ferox (assembly GCA_028646485.1). Classification (NCBI taxonomy): domain Eukaryota; kingdom Metazoa; phylum Chordata; class Mammalia; order Carnivora; family Eupleridae; genus Cryptoprocta; species Cryptoprocta ferox. The sequence continues at coordinate 96,031,453 of CM053567.1, forward strand.
ATAATTTTGAATAAGATTTTGGAACTCTGCCTATCTTGCACTTATGTCTGAGTTTACACCCAGCACTGAACATCATTTTCTCACCTTTCACACAAGTAAGATGAACTTGACCCAATGTTTCTAAAAGTTTCCCACTGAAGAACCTTTAATGGCAAAGAAAAAATGAATATGTTTGTAACATAGACACTCTTTGGAAGATTTCCATCATAGATGGAAAATTCAGGCCAATGTTGCCATCTGAGTGATGATATAATTTGTTTTCATATATAAATATTAATTAAACTTGAGATCTCAGAAAGATATGCCATGCATATTCTGTGACCCCACTTTACTTCTACTCTCGATATAACATATTTCTCAATGAATATACATTCTGTAGTTTTAAAACTTGACAAAATAGTTTCTATTCTAAAATCTTAAGAATTTGTTTCTAATGATGTTAGACTGCAATATCAAACATCGTCAATAGGTGCCACCACTTAATAGAATTTACTGGAATGTGAAAATTCTTTAGTTCTATGTCCATAAGTCAATTAGTACATTTTTTAAAAAGCATCATAAACACGAAAATGCAAAGTAGCTTTATTTATAATAAGTGCATTTTCCATAAGGAGCCTAGGAGAAGTTAAGTCATGTAGATAAATGCTGTAAAAAAGGCTTTGTGAGATGTATGAAATCACTGGAGGATAATGAATGCATCTTTGGAAAGCATCCTTTATTTTCCTGGAATTTGGGATACGAAACTTGCTATGATGATACATTTTACCATATTCAACCTTGAATTTTTTTAAATGAAAAGATATGATTGTTTCCAAATATATTAAAATCATCCTCTCTTCTTAAAGAAGAAAAAAAATAATAATAGCAAAGTGTTGTGGTAGAAAACACTTGGGATTTGGAGTCAGACAGACTTACATTTGATCCCAGCTCTTCCACTTAGTACTTAGACAATCTTAAACAATTTACTTGACCTTTTTTTTTCTAACCATAAAATTCGTACATCTTTATTGCAAGGGTTACACATCTGACAGAGTTTTTGGAAGATTAATAATGCATATAAATCACCTGACACATAGTAGGCATTCAAAAGGCAGTAGTTATAAGCAGTAGTCATGTTTCAGCAAATCCTCAGAAACTACATTATCAATACTTGTAATAATAATTTTAGTATGTTCTATTGCACTATGTATCTAACATTTAAGTGGTAAATATATTTCCATATGAAATCAAATTCCATTTAACTTTTTTCTCATTGCAAACTGAAAATGTACTTAGATAAACTAATCTGGTGACAAAACTTGAGGTAAGAAAAAAGGCTAATTCCAAATATCTGAAGCAAAGCTACTTAAAGCAATGGGCCCCCAGAGCCCTCTGCATGTGCTTCTGCTCCTGGAAGCCATGTGGCATCATTGGAGGCCAAAGCTCAGAAGCAGGAATGGATGAACAAAAGGATATCCACTCCCCCTCCCCCACTCCTACCCCGACCTAGTAAACAACTTCAGGCTAGAGTTCCTCACAGAATTTTTCCCAGGCATAGAGAAACCAGAGAACAAAAAGACCTTCAGAGGTGATATCCTCACATAAAACTATCTCAGAAACTTCTTAGCAAGTTTGGACCTGACCAAGATGAATAGGAAGAACCCTGCCCACTGCAACTGACAGTATTTTTCTCAATATGCTATATGGCACTGCCACTATCTGCAGAGAAATTCTGACAAGTGGCTGATCATCCGAAGTATATAGCATCAGCATGAATGAAGACAATGGCATCTGTATGAGATTGCCAGGGCTGCCATAAGAAAGTACCACAGACCAGGTGGCTTTAATAAGAGAAATGTGTTGTCTCACAGTTCTGAAGGCTAGGAATCTGAAATCAAGATGCCAGCAGTGTTATTAGGTCTGAGGAATGTGAGGAAGGATATGTTCTGTGCCTCTTCCCTAGTTTATGGTGATTAGTTGGCCATTTTCCTGGTATTCTTTGGCTTTTAGAAACATCACTCCATCTCTATCTTCATCTATACATGGAGTTCTTCCTGTGCGCATGTCTGTGTTCAAATTTCTATTTTTGTTTTTTAAGTTTATTTATTTTGAAAGAGACAGAGAGGGAGGGAGAAAGAATCCCAAGCAGGCTCCATGCTGTCAGCACACGAACTGTGAGATCATACCCTGAGCCCAAATCAAGACTTGGACGCTTAACCCACTGAGCCACCCAGGCGCCCCACAAATTTCTCTTTTTTTAAGGACATTGGTCACATTGGGTCAGTGGCTAATCCAACTGCAGTATGAGTTCATTCTAACTTTAATTATATCTGTAATAACCCTATTTCTGAATAAAATTATATTGTGAGGTGCTAGGGTTAGGATTTGATATATAAAATTTGAGGGCATACAATTCAACCCATAACAGTGTCCCTTTCCATCTTAAAGATACCCTGATGCTATGGTCTGAATGTTTGTGTGCCTCACCCACCACCAAATTCCTATGTTGAAAACCCAAGGTGATGGTATTAGGGCCTTTGGGAGGTGATTAGGTCATGAGAGCAGAGTCCTCATAAATGGGATTAGTGCCATCACGAAAGAGGCTCTAGAAAGCTAGCTTGCCCTTCCACCAAGTGAGGACACAGAAAAAAGCAGGCAGAAGTTCTATAAGAATAAGAATAAGGGCCTTGCCAGAACACAACTGTGCTGGCACCCTGATCTTGGACTTCAGGCTCTAAACTGTGAAAAATAAATTTCTCTTGTTTATAAGCCACCCAATCTGTGGAATATTACTGAGACACCTGGTGAACGCCACAGAAAACAGTTTTGAAGCAGGCCTCCACCTGGGATTGACTTTCCTTCAGCAGAAGTTCTGCCAGTGGAAAAGGCCAATCAGATAGTGATGAACAAAGGTTGGGGGCAGAGTGTACTTTTAGGGTGATAGCTCAGGCACTGGCTAGTCCAACCTATATTGGACAGTTGGCCAAAACCATGCTGAAAAAAATATGTTGAGGACTAGCTGGCAAGACAACACGATCCTGACATATTGAATTTTGTGAGCTCCATTTCTAAAGACTCATTCCAAAAGTCTTTTCAGATGTCCTTAGAAATGCTTTAACAAATAGTTAAGATCTCCACGCTTACAGTGAGCTTTTCAAGTATGAAAACAAAAGCCATATACATGCCCCTGCAAGACTTTTGGTCACAGGAGATCTCATAAAACAAGTTTTGTGTTTTTTTCCCAATGTTTTTTTTTTTTTCGTCATTCCAGAATCTTCTTATTGGAATACCTTGTTTATTTTTAGCTTATTGTGTGGTAACCTCCCTATCCCCTAACTAGTATTTTGCTGTTGGTAGTGGTAATAATGGTGGTTTTCCTTTGTGGATGCTCAGGTTAGGTTTGTCTTGAACAAAATTAATAATGATGCCTAACTCTTGAGGAGCAGTCTACCTGGCAATAAACAATGTCATGACTACCATGATTACATATGTTCCTTCACAAAATGGAATTATACATAAAATTTCTGACTGACCCCCCAAAAGTTAAGAATTGCTTAACAATTTAAAAAAGCAACATCAACAAGTTTTTTTATTGAAATATAGTTGAAGTGAAAGCAGAAGAGAAACATGTTGAATGGCTGGACATAATACTATCCAGCAAGACCAAGATCACGACCGCTAGAGCCTTGTAGCAAATTGGTATCAGATCCCTGAACTTCTGGCACTGATTGAAGATAAGGAGAAAAGCTACTTTAAAGATGCCAAACATATGGCAAGAATTCTTATTTGGCAAATTGGAGAGCTAGTGTTAGTGTCATCAATAGATACTCTGAAACAAAGTCAGCTGTCTTGCTTTGATAAAATAAACAAACTTCTTTAGGGAATCCCTTTAAAGCAACAAAAATGAAGCCATAAAAATGACAATCACCATCATCGTGTCGCTTCCGGCCTCAAGGACCCACATCTTGCAGCTTTTTCTTCAGGTTTTATCCATTGACTTCACACACTTTCAAAACATTATTTGGTCTAAAAGAGACAAACAAATGTATGCATGATATCCTCAGACTTTCCTGATGCAAATAATCCTGCAATAATGACTATCCAGTTTTGAATCTGTTCTTTTCCTTGGACTCACTTAGATGAGCACATCTTCTGAAAGCAAAACAGAAGGGAATAAACTAAGGACCAGGTCATTCTCCACGGTGGAGAAGCCCAAATACTCATGTGAGCTGAGAACATACGGCAAGTGCTTAAAAGAACACAAGCTGCTGACCGAAGTGTGCTCGGAGTGAGTCTTTCCTGCTCAGCCCATCTAGGATTTGTGGTTACCTGGCTCTAGCCTATATGCAGAGTGAAGAATGGCAACCTTGAAAATACTTATGGGAAGAGGGCTAATCGAGGTGCCTTTGTGTGTACAGTTAAAAAACACTCTACATTGGTCTTAGCATTTTGCATTTATATTGGCACATTCATGACACTCACACCACACAAGCAAAGTATGTAGCTTGAAGGCGAACAAACACATTTTTTCTAGTACGACAGAGCCATAACTAAAGGGTGCTGGGGAGGCTGTGTCACATTGATCTCGGCTAGGCTTTATTTTACCATCTGGCTCCTTTTCTAGGGCTCCCTCAAAAGGGATATCCCTAACTAACCCATCAGGGCCTTCTCTCCCATACATCAGTCCATGTAGAAACAACAAAGGAAGTCAATTGTGTGGCTTTTCTGTGTAAGGCCCCATACCAGGCTTGTTAGCAGAAGCCTCCTCCTTCACCCAGCCTGGCTGGCCTCCCCTTCGCAGTCAGGAGTCCTCACTTAAGTCCCTTTTAATGAGAGGAGCTGCTGGAACTCAATAGTCCCAACCTTCCTCTTAAAGGGACTGAGCCCCACCCTCCACCACAGCTACTTCCAACGGCATTCCTAATAAGACTCTGTCATGTTTCCTATGATACTTATTCACTGCCTACACATTTTCTTTTTCAGAACCAACAGTGCTATTTTTCAGAGTGTTATGTTAAACTTGTCCCATTTGAATTAGGCCTCCGTTACCTACTGCTTTCCCAAATGAGCTTGTAGACTGAAGGTGACCTGTTAATACACCAGTTTATCTAACTGATACATACTAACGAAAGGTTGGTCACTCACTCACAGATGAATATTGGAAAGCCCTTCACCGTTTCAAGCTTATTCCATAGCAGTTCTGATCTACCTATCATTTCATTGGGTTAAACCTGTTTACTGAAGAGATGAGTTCAGCAGTCAGAGAAAGAAGGACAGTGTGTAACAGCGATTTCAGTTTCCAATTATTTCAGTGATTTCTTTGGGACCAAATAAGCCACTTAATCTAGGAATGCTTAAGTAATGCACGGGTGAGCCGTAGCTTGCTGAATCTCAGTGGTGGCTCTTTTGATTTAAGATCTGCATGGGTTCCCAGATCTGCTTGTGGACATCACCAGGAAGTCTATGCTGTGCTAGTTTCTTTGTGCTTGTTTCCAACTGACAGTGTTCTTCAAACAGAGTGGCATGTTGAAAGATATATGTAGTACAAAGTTTGCTCTGATTGGTGACTGGAGCAAATATATGTCCTCAAATTTACCTGTAAGGAATCTTTTTATCATTTAATAGAAAATTCATGACCCAATCAGCCTTGCCAAGATTGTAATCAACTCTCTTCCACTAAGGTACAATTTATGAAACACTTCCATATTGTACCTGTCATCTTGTGTATGAAATCTTTGGTAAGCAGGCTGGGCAAAATTGGCAAAATCTCTTCCCTGCAGAGTGAGAGGTGCTCACATTTACTCAAGTGTTGTCTGAACTCAGTGGCTTTTCTGCAATGCTTTATGAACTTTCCACAAGCTGTGACTTTTGCCATTTAAACACTGATTTTCTCATTGTAAGAAATGACACTATTAATGTTTACAAACAGTGGTTCTCAAAGTGTGGTCCCCAGGCCAGCTGCATCAGCATCTGCTGGGAGCTTGTTTGTTAGAAACACAAATTCTCAGGTCACACCCCAGAAGTTGAATCAGAAATTCCAGGAGTGGGAGTCTACCAATCTGTTTGAACAATCCCCCAGAGGCCTGATGCATGCTGAGCTCTCACGTGCAATATACTTAGGAGATAGCAGATTTTACTTGCACCTTAATTGGATAGCACAAACAGTCTTGTGCTGCTGTAAGTCTTAATAAAGCAATGAAGAGAAGATGTTAAATGATCTTTTTTAAGCCTTTTGCCCTCACTCCAAAAATGTTGAAATTTCAAAATTTTCTTGTTTTCACCCAATATTTTAACACACGAATTATGTTCTCTGACACTGCAAGTCCTGTTGAAAAGATGGGGATGAACAGTTGTAGGCAGTGGAAACACCAGAGAGATGGGCAGCATGCATGGTTCCCACAAAATGACCCACAGGCTGTGTGCCTTTTTTAAATATTTTAAAAATACAAATCTCCGTGTGCAGTTTTTCTCTCTTCATTACTGAAACTAAATCTCTTATTCAGAATGGTTTTTGTCCAAGGACTCTAGTCTTCTTCTAATAGGCTTTCTTCTCAAGCAAAGTTTCTTTAATCCTCTCAGGTCAACTCTAAATACAGCCACTCTAATCACTTGTTCTCTTGTTGTTTATTGATTTGACATGCCAGTCATTCCCTTTAATCTTTTCATGCGGATCCCCAAGTTCAGACCTTGAGCCCACATGTCCTTGCAGTCCTCTTCAGGCATTTTGGTCTTGTGTGGTCTTCTTTGCTCATCGAATATCTTCTATCTAAGCCATTAGTGTCCTTCAATTGGTACTTTGGGTCCCTTACTTTTGTCTTTTTCTGGCATCATATCTGGCAGCATTACATGGCCTGCAAGTAGGTAAGCTAAGGAACAGTTCACAGTGACAGGATGGATCCAAGCAGGATGAGATGAGATAGTTCCCATGTGGGTGAAGCATTTTAACACAGCATCTGTGTGTGGAAGGTGATCCAGGTTGCTGAGTATAACAGACAACAGATGGAAGTCAGATTGGCCAGTGTGGAGCCTTAGCTTCACCATTGCTTGCGTGCTCTGAGCATTCTGACCAATCTCCAATTCCTTCTTCCATGCCCTGCTTTGCACATCGCTTCCAGCCTTGCTATACCCCAAGCTTCTGTGCCAGTTACAAAAGAAGTGGTCCCTTTGAGCAGACCAATGATTAAAAGACTCACACACAGGATAGATATTTTGCAAAGGGGCCCTGCTGAATGGACTAAATAGACAAGTGTCTCTTTCTTCAGGTTGAGGTAGCCCTCAGGACTTAGCAAGTGCGGTAGGGGCTGGATTTCAAGGATCATTGCCACCAAATCCCATCCTGAAGTTTTGTTTCTTGCTTAAAACTGCACAATCCCACCCACAGTGCTGCTTGTCTTTCTCCCCATTACTTACCGCTCTAAAGCAGTGGTTCCCAAAGTATAATTTTTGGACCAGTAGCACTACCACCTAGAAATGGATTAGAAACACAAATTCTCAAACCTGGCTGCAGACCTTCTGCCTCAGTAAGCAGCAATCTGTGTTTACACAAGCCTTCTAGATGATTCCAATGCTCTCTTAAGTTTGGAAACACTAGAAGATGCTTGGCACATAATAGGTACTTGGTAAATGTTTGTGGGTTGGAAGACTAAATGAATTTCTCCATGAAAATTAAGCTCAATCGTCCCTCCCTGTCCCTGCCTTGAGAATAGCCTCCTCCAGCCTCCATCTTATCTGGCTGTGCCCTCTCTGTGTTCTCACAAGACTGTATCACTGTGTGATGGGATGCAATGCCCTACAGGAAATCATTGGCTTACTTGGCTCTTCCCATGACTTCAACTGGCACTCCTTGAGGGTAGGAACTGTGCTTCTAGACTTCATTTCTGTACCCCTCAGCACAGTGCTTGGTCCACAATAGGAACTCAGTTCTCATGGAAGGAAGCAAAGGAGGAAGATGCAAACAAGCAACCAGGCAAAGAATAAGGTAGTCACCAGGCCAGGAATTGGTCCCTCCCCAAAGGGTCATGAGCTGGCAGTTTTCTTTTTTATAAAATTCCAATCAGTTCAAAAACTCATGCTCAAAGGGACATTTTCTTATTGTGCCTGAAGTAATGTGCCATTTCCTCTCATTCAATTGTTTTGCATACTCCTACTTAAATAATAAAATTTATTAAAATATTCAAGCCACTTGTGATTTGTCAAGGGTGGCATTTGCTTCCACTTCTAGGTCTAAGGGGAACAGAGTAAGGGAATGAACATAGCTGGATCCTTAAGATGCTGATCCAATCAGCCGAAAGAGTCTAAGGATGCTAGGAAGTTCTCCTTATATGGGTGAAACTCCAGGGGAGAGAATGTGTGTCAACTTTAGAAAAGGGTCCCAGTGCCTTCCTGTCTCACAACTGCTTTTTAAGTCATGCAAAGGCCATTTTTATTAGAGTTATACCTCTCCTTTCCTCTTCAATATCTTTCTTCAGCATAGCATTATGAAGGATTAGCTCCTACATCTATAAAACTACTCTACCACAGACCAAGAATACCTCAAGAAACATGTTTTATGCTTGTTTTAGTGTTTTAATCTGCTGGGGCTATCACAGCAAAACACCACAGACTGAGTGGCTTAAACATCAGAAATTTTATTTTTTCATAGTCCTGGAGGCTGGCTGTCCAAGATCAATGTGTCAGTAGGTTTGGTTTCTTCTCCTTGACTTGCAGATGGCCACCTTCTCCCTGTGGCCTCACATGGTCTTTCCTGTGGCATGTGAGCATCCCTGGTGTCTCAGTATGTGTCCAAATTTTCTCTTCTTATAAGGATACCAGATTTGATTAGGGCCCACCATAAGGGCCTCATTTTAAATTAATCATGTCTTTGAAGATCTTATTTCCAGGGGTGACTGGGTGGTTTAGTTGGTTAAGCATCTGACTCTTGATTTCGGCTCACGTCATGATCTCACAGATTGAGTTTTAGCCCTGTGTCAGGCTCCATGATGACAGTGCAGAGCCTGCTTGGGATTCTCTCTCTTTCTCTCTCTCTTTCCCTCCCTCTCTATCTGCTCCTCCCCTGCTCGTGCACTCACTCTTTCTCTCTAAAAATAAATAAATAAGCATTCTTTTAAAATTTAAAAAAAAGGATCTCCAAATACAGTCATATTCTGAGGCACTGTAGGTCAGGGCTTCCCCATGTGAATGGGAGGGGAGACATAATTAAGGCCATAATGTATGTAAAACAAAGTACCATGTCTCCTGTTCCTGGACTGAAGTTGGGAGCAGTTTCAGCTATTAATCTGGATCTTAACAGGCCAATCAATGTACTTGCTTAGTAGGTTGATGGCCTGCTTGTCTATCCTTTTCTCTTTGATTATTTGTACTCAGGCTTGGCCAAATTCATAGATTCCCAACTCAGTACCAGATATTTCTAAGCTCTATCCCCTGACTTTTCTGGATGTGCAAGTGCAGTTTACTCCCCTCTACTGCTCCTGATTTTATCTTTCACCATTCCTCAAATCTCTTTCATTCTCAATAAAGCATTCTTTTTCCTTTTTTTTAAATGGGGTAAAATACATATAACATAAAATATACCATTTTAACCATTTTTAAGTGTTCAGTTCAGTATCATTAAGTACATTCACAATATTGCATAACCATGATCACTACCCATTTCCAGAATTTTTTTTATCATCCCAAGCTGTACTCATTAAACAATAACTTCCTATCTCTCCCCATCCCCCAGCCTCTGTTGACCTCTATTCTACTTTCCATATTTGTGAATTTGCCCATTCTCATGTAAGTAGAATCACAAAGTTTTTATCCTCTTGTATCTGGCTTATTTTACATCATGTTTTCAAAGTTCATCCCTGTTGTAGCATGTGCCAGAACTTCACATCTTAAAAAAAAAGGAAGCTTATTTCTTTTAAAGGCTGAATCAGATTCCATCGTATGTACCAACCACATTTGTGTATTCATTCACCTATTGATGAACACTTGGATTGGATTATTTCCACCTTTTGGCTATTGTGGATAATGCTGTTTTGAATAGTAAAGCTTTTTCTGTATAGAGTACTACAGTCATTTCAACCACTTTCCATGAAGTTCCATTAGTTATATATATATATTTTAGCATTTCATTTGAGGGTAAAAATAATAGTTTCACTGGCAGAGCGGAACAAATTAAGGATTTGGAGTCAGACGGTAAATGTCGTTTCTGCCTCCCTATTTTCTGTGTGAACTTGGGCAAGTAATTTAATTTCTATAGACCTCAAGTTTTTTTATCTGTTAAATGGATCAATGTAATAATTTCTGTTGCACAGATCGTTGTGAGATCGAATAAGACAACATCTGAAAGCACCTAGTAAATTGTTTGGTGCCAAGAAAGACAATAGTGACTGGCAGCCATTAGGATATTTCCAAATGACCACATACTCCAGCCCCTACATTTTTAATGTAACCAGCCTTCTTCCTTCATCCCATTGTCACAGGTCTGGGCTTTGTTCTTACTGTTTAAGACGTCTAAGGCCCGTATCACTGAATCACAGTCTTGCAGTTGAAAAGTGGCATTTTTGTCACTATACAAATATATGAGAATCCTAGGAGGGATATTAGCTCATATGTCTAAATGGAAGATTGGGAGGCTCTAGACTTGGCCCCAATGTATGCAAAAGAGATACAGAAATGCTACTTAACCTAAGACTACCCTGGTAGCCAGTCATATAAGGGATAACAGAAAGCCAGAAACACCCTGCCTTAAACTCCAAAGACCCTTACACCCAAAACACAATCTTCATATTTTAAAAGATTTATTCAAACTTTAATCATTTTAATTTTAAACCAAACTAAAAGTAAATAATGATTCAATCAACCATTTTGGTACTTTGAAATGAAATTAGTGATAGTTCTACTTAACAGAAAGCCATTCATAGAAGAATCATTTAAGTTCACGAGGATAACCATGACAAGGGCTATGACTTCAGGCGTACTTTATTCCCAGTGTTCAGACGTTTACTTTATAGGCCTTCGATCTGCTTTTAGAGATAATGTAATTAGAAGTAACACTCTGCCAAATCAATTTTAAAAATCCAACCATGGTAATATTTTGGAATATGTCCACATGAATTATATTTGAATGAACCATTTAATAGGCTGGCTATTTTGCTACTGTGTTGCAAATCAAGCCATTAATGAAAGGTCAAGTTTTGATATGCTCAATGGTTCACTTTGAACTGCCAGCGATATTAGTAGATGGCCCCTTCCCTGCCATATGACTAAAGCAACTGTCAGCATACCACTTGCTAGAAAGTGACCAGCATGTAGTTGAAGTGGATGTCCAATAAATGCTATTGCTGAAATGAATATATAAGTAAACAATCCCTATTGCTTTGTATTTTTGTTAACACTTGTACCAGATTTGTTTTTAAATCAAATTGTACTGTTTCTCACCTCAGTCACCCCAGCACTATCTAGATTGGTTCTATACATTGATTAAATTTGGTAAATTATTTGGGAAAGGGTTTTATGAACAAGTAGGTATTTAAGTTTGTTTCCAACTTAATCATTTGTTTTCTAGTTCAACAAATTATCTCTGCTATTATTCTAGTTAGTTTCTTCTAATGTTGACTTTGTTAAAAGAAAAAAAAAATTTCAAAGGTTTGACTTTGGTTAAATGTCCACTAGATGGAACTATTGTTTCAAAAGAATGAGAGTGATGCCTTGGAAAGAGCCCATTTCTAAAACTTTCCTACTGAAGTTACATCATAAAAACTGATAGATAATACCTTTTCTTTTTCTGTTTTTTTAACTGTTTTTAATAAAAATGACATTAGCACTTAAAATGAATGCCATTTGATGGTTTACCTTCTGAAAACTTTTGCATCTCTGACTTTTTTAGTTAAGATGCCTCAATGTGGAGTTATATTTTTAAAATCTTTTCCCTGTATACTTCACAGGCTTAATGAAAAAAATTAAAATATCTTACCTATAAAATCTGCCTTAAAATAAGAATCATAGGAACTTGCTTAATGAGTCAGAAATAATCCATAGAGCTTAAATAAAACCCCAAAGCTGAAGGGTTTAGCAAAAATAAAATAAAATAAAATAAAATAAAATAAAATAAAATATAAAAACCCCTTAAGTGTGGAAACACAAACATAGAGACTAAATATGAGTGCCTATTAGGTAGATCTGTTAAGTTCTCAAAAACACAGTATTGTTGCCCACTCACATATTCTTGTCCAGTGAACACTACTGTATTTAAAGGGCCTATTTGACTATATGCTAATGCAAATGGCACAGTGAAGTTGCAAATTACATTCCACTCCTGTTTGCAGTTGCTGACATGAATATAAAAATTATCTTTATTAACTAAAATTTGTCATGGTTTGCCCTTAGTTTAGTATACTTAAGGCAGCTTCTAAAGCATTTTTTGTTTTCTTACTATAATGCCTATGACTAATATTTTAAAGCATATACTTAATACATTATGTTTTATAATTAAACATAGATTTAGAATTAATTATTAACTTATCTTAAGAAGTACAATTCTGAGGAAGCCAACGTATGATGCAGTATAAAAGCATTTTAGTTAGAGGCTTCCAAACCTCCAACTTTTTTTTTAAGTTTATTTATTTTGAGAGATACACAGATAGCATGAATAGGGAAGGAGAAGAGAGAGGGAGACAGAGAATACCAAGCAAGTTCCAAACTGTCAATGCAGAGCCCGATGCGGGGCTAGAACTCCGGAAACTGGGATATCATGACCTAAGTCAAAACCAAGAGTCAGAGGCTTAACCGACTGAGCCACCCAGCCACTCTCAAACCTCCAACTTAATCACAAGCTTTCTCTACATGTCATCCTACAAGTGTAATACTTTTGATAATTGTTAAAGAGAAATCAATCAGCCCCTCAGCAAACTCTTTATAATAGGAAATATCAAAAAGTAGGTATTTCATAAAGCAATCTGAGTCACCATGATGTCATTGAAAATACTGTGGTTCTTTTTTTCTCTATAAAAGCAGAGGGAATTTAGAAAAAATTAAGTTGAAATAGTTATAATGCTTTCTTAAAGTGTTTTTCAAAACCCTCACCACAAAAAAATATTTTTAAGGTTTTAATAGTAAATATTCTTCCTTGCATAATTTACTTAACAGTAAAATTTAGCAAATATATTAAGGTCTTCAAAAACTAACATAGTACTTTTATACTCTTCATTTAAATCATTTGTCAAAATAAAGTTTGAGATGTTAGGTTTTAATTTACTGTATTTTATGTACAAATACAAAAGCAGTTCACACTTTGTAAATTTTGCCCTGAAACATCTAAAAGCTTATTTTCCAGTCCTAAGGCTAGACAACTAAATTAGCCTGCTAGGGGACTGTGGGCCAGTTTGTTACAGAAATGACTGCACACTGTTGGTGTTTGGTATATATGGTAGACGTAGAACTGAAGTCAGCCACCTCACATGATTTTAGCAGCAAATGCAAAACAGCACAAGCCCTTGATTCCAGTGTTAAAATAATTGCATGTTCCTTTATTTGTTTATCCATCCAATTACCTCTTAATTCATTCATCAATATTTATCAAATTCCTAATATACCTTTTTTTTGCATTTCACGTTTTCCACGTCTTTATTTTTAACATGCTGTCATACCTTTCTAATATGATTCCCAAATATCTGACTTTTTAAACATTAAAAATAATTCTTCTATAACTTTCTTCTCACTGAAAACAAGTCCAACTCCAAACTCTTTGGTCTGACGTGAGTGGCTTTCTTCTACATAGCTCCCACTTACATTTTGAGATTTATCACCTAGTCCATGTATCTTATGTTTCACGCAGGTATTATCTACTCACTGTTCTCTAAACACCACCTTCACTTTATTGATATTTTCCCTTTGCTTAAACTGTTCTCTTGTTATGTAATGGTCTACATCTCTGAGTTTCTTGCATACTTTAAGATTAGATTTTACCTCCTCTATCTCCTCTATGAGATTCCACTCCATCCCAAATCAGAAACAACCTTTTTAGTCTCTAGGCTGCCATGCATTGCCTTTTATTTCTAAGTCATTCATGTCATGTATCACTTTCTACTTAATAACAAATTTATTTGCATATATTTTATCTCCCTCTTCCAAACCAAGAGAGGACTGGGATCCTGGCATATTCATCTTTGTGTCTTGAAAGCTCTTTTCACACTATCTCCTGTTACCCAGCCATTTGCACCATCATCACTCCTTCCTCCTGTTACTTGGAGGGATTGTCTCTTCCTGGTAAAGGCTAATGGTTCTCCCAATATCTCATACCCTGGATCCACTTAGTTATCCCCTGCCACTGGCCATTTTCTTCTTCTTCTTTATTGACTTCTTAGAATGGGCATATAATTATGCTTAAGTCTCTTCTTTTCAATCTGATACACACTTTCAGCTAGCACTCTCTCTTTTCTCTCCTTAGCAATTGAGCTTCTTGAGAGGGTTTTTTACACATGCTGTCACTATGTTTATAGCCTTCACATAGTTCTGAAGCCTATGTGATCTGGCTTCTATCCCCATCACTCAAGTGAAACTGTTCCCACAGGAGACACCAATGACCTTCTGGTTGCTGAATCCAGTGGTACTTCTTAAACCTCTCGTTATTTGGCCTCACTATACCACCTAACACTATTGGCCATTCTTTCCTCTTTCAAGTACCCTCTTACCTTGAACTTCTGTGACATTTTATGTTTCTGGATTTTCTCTTGTGGCTTAACCTGTCTGATAAAATGTGGACTTCAATCAGTGTTCTGTTATTGGCCTTCTGTTCTAAGCCTACACACTTCAGTCATCTTATCTATGGCTTCAGATGCTACTAACTGGGGACTTGAATATCTTTGACTGATCTCCATCCTAGACTTTTATTCTGTGATTTATACCCACATAAAGCCTGCTAGACTTTTCTGCTTGAATGGTCCATATGAACCCAAAGTACAACATGTTCCAAGACAAACTCATCACATTTTCTTCCTTGTGTTGCTTATTTTTTGTTCCTCATCACACTGAAAGGCAGTAGCAGTCATCAAGCTTCCCAAGCCAGAAACCAGAGAATTCTCCCTGGATAGTTCCTCTCTTTAATTCCAAAAATTCAATCAAACACTGAGCCCTGCTAATTTTACCAACTACAAAGATTTTGAATATGCTCTCTCTTTTCCAATCTCTCTCCCATTACCTTGGGTAAGACCACCATAATTTCTCACCTGGATTTCCACCATGTCTTCTAATTCCACTTATAGATACTCCACCTCTAGTCTTGGTTTCTGGCAATGCATTTTCCATAATGAAGGTTGAGTAAACTTGACAAATACAGATCTGATTATCCCTTCCCACACACCGGTTAAACACATCCATCACTCTAATGACTTATAGAACAAAATCCAACTTCTTTAAAATCATTTACAATAGTGTACATAACCTGATTACTGCTCACTTCTCTGGCCTCATACGCCCTTATATCTCTTTAAACCCAACATTCCAGCTCTTCTAAGGTCTTTGAGTTCCCTCAACCTACTATGCTCTCTCACCTCAGGCCTTATCCACGTTCTGTTCCTTATGTCTAGATAACCCTTATTCTTACTCCTTAACCCCTTTGAAAGGCTAACTTCTCATCTACCAAGCTTCTCAGCTTATATATCTCTTCCTCCAGAAAAATCTCCATTTACCTATTGCACCTAGGTCAGGTGTTTGTCCCATGTATCTCCAATGGCATCTTACACTTTATAGATTATATTTAATCTTTCTCGCCTATTTATAAGCACCAGTATGCTAAGGAATTTGTATACAGGGACTGTGTCTATTTTTTGCACAGCCATAGCTACATAGCAGGGAATAATATGTATTGAAGAGATTATATATATACATATTTGTATGTGTATAATATGTATATATAATATGTATATATAATATATAATGTATATAATAAGTAATGAGTTTTGCAAAGTAATCAAACCTACCACACTATAGAGAAAAATGTCATCTGTGGTTGGTTAATAATTTTTTTTTGCCATGTGACTAACTAGAAGACAACAGAAGTGATTTCATCTAAGAAGTCAATTGCATGGTTATACACATAAGCCATATCATGGAATAGTAGGACAATGACTTTGGCTCAGGTCATGATCTCTCAGTCTGTGAGTTGGAGTCCCGCGTCGGGCTCTTTGCTGACTTCTCAGAGCCTGGAGCCTGCTTCAGATTCTGTGTCTCCCACTCTCTCTGCCCCTCCCCTGCTTGTGCTCTCTCTCTCTCTCTCTCTCTCTCTTTCTCAACTAAATAAACATTAAAAAATTTTAAAAAAGAATAAAATATTATCTGGAACCACAGTAAAAACAAAACAAAACAAACAAACAAACAAACATTAAAAACAGATATAATTGGTGGATGAGTTTCCCAGGCAATTTAACTCTTGGTTGTGGAATCTCCGAAGTCTTTTCAAAGGTACCACATATCTAGAGAGCAGAGTTGGAATACTACTCTAGCCTGAGGGAAGTGGATATTTGGCAACAAGAGTTCTGGATTCTGCCATTCTCCTTGAACTTGAAGAGAGCTGGCTGACATAACAAAGCATGACTTCAGCATACTCATGTGTCTTAATAGTGTCTAGGTTTGCTTTGTTTTGTTTTATTTTTATCATAATCAAGCATTAAATAATTACCACAGTAAGAAGGTAATATAACTCAGAGCTCATCAAAGACAAAATGATAAAAAATTGGGGGAGAGGGGCTTTCATGCTTTCTTTCTTCTCTGTCACCTTATATGCATTCATTCAACATCTTTTTTATTATTTATTTATTTATTTATTTATTTATCTTTGTCCTATTTCTCCCTGAAGGGGCTTTGGTCACCAGCATCTCAGCTCTTACTCCCACAGCTTAAAGGCCTGATCCTGGGGAGCCAACGGACAAAATTTTATTTTTATTAACATAGTTTATGTTTTAGACACTGGCTAGCCATAAAAACATATACACATTTTGTCTGCAATGTGTCACTTTCCTCCTATTCACGACTCCAAGTCTACTCCATATTTCAATTTCTCAGTAGTTCTTCAATGTTTCTTTCACATCCTAGCTCTCTCTGTTTTTCAAATTTTTTAATGTTTATTTATTATTGAGGGTGGGCAGAGAGAGAAGGAGACACAGAATCTGAAACAGGCTCCAGTCTCTGAGCTGTCAACACAGAGCCCGATGTGGGGCTCGAACACATGAACTGTGAGATCATGACCTGAGCCAAAGTCAGATGCTTAACTAACTGAGCCACCCAGGTGCCCCTCTTAGCTCTCTCCTGAAGCCATGTCCAGCTCATCTAAAGTAAGCTGAGATTGCTTCTTCCTTTAAACCCTTAGGGCATTGTACTTAGACTCCTTTTATCATATTTGGATTCATCATACAGTTTTCTCAGTACTTGTCTTCTCTCAGCTCTATCATTCACTCCTCTCCACAACGTGTGCTTCTATCTTTAAGGCAGTCGTTCTGTTACTTACCTGTACATCCACCAGAGCAACCAGCTCTGAAAATAAAAGGGGGAGAGCTTTGGGAAAGATGAATTGAACACAAATCCTAGCCTTACAATTTTTTTAACCTTTGTGTTGGTGATATAACTTTTCTGTATCTCAATTTCCCCAACTGAAAAATGGGGAGAAGAACTATTTGTAATACTTTGGTTAAGACTGCAAATAATGTGTATAAGGTCCTCAGCCCTGGGCCAGTAAAGGAAGGATATCATTATTTGAATACATTATTAGTTTAGTTCACATAGCATGGAGCTTTGGTCTGTTTCCTCGTCTGAAGGCTGCTGTGGTTTCAGTAATAGTGTTTCCACCAGGCATCCAGGGATACATAGCCCAGACACTGGCCTGTAAACTCTGTTTTGTAAAGGCAGATTTTTTTTTTCTACCCAATCTTTTTTATAATCCTCAGCACACCTAAGGCAGTGCAAGATGATGGAAAGAACAATTTGAAGCAAAAAACCTTTTTTTAATCTAAACTTTAACTGACTGCATGATGCTGAAAAATGTCAGACATTTGTGTTGTCAGTTATTACATGCATAAAATGAGGAGAAACCTGCCATGTTTCCCTCACAGACTTTTTATAAGGAGGAGAGAGAATTATGGAAGTTAAGTATCGATAATATCTTACTGAGGATTTCACATCTGTATTCACGACAGACCTTGATCTATAGTTTTCCTTTCTTCTATGTCTCTTTAGGCGGGCATTTGAGTCCCTTGCCAATTATTTTTTAAATTAATTTATTTATTTTGAGAGAGACAGAGAAACTCTCTACATTTGGAAACTGTAGAGATCAATACAAGTATGAATTAAACATTTGGTGGGGTTTTTAAAAATTGAATAGGTAATATATAAACTTTGTGTAGGGGTGCCTAGGTGGCTCAGTCAGTCAAGCGTCCAACTTGGGCTCAGGTCATGATCTCGCAGTTCGTGAGTTCGAGTCCAGTGTTGGGCTCTGTGCTGACAGCTCAGAGCCTGGAGCCTGCTTCAGATTCTGTGTCTCCCTCTCTCCCTCTCTGTCCCTCCCTTACTTGTGCTCTGTCTGTCTGTCTCTATCTCAAAAATAAATAAACACTAAAAAATTTTTTTAAATAAATAAAAAAATAAACTTTGCATACAATTCAAAAAATACAAATATGCACAGTAGAAGATAAGTCCTCTCCCAGTCTTGTTTGCAGCCACTCAGATCCCTCATTCAGAACAACAGATGTCATCTTGTTTAAATTCATACTTCCATAGATATTATATTTATATGAAATTTATTATGTACCTTTTAATAAACTCTTCAACTGCCCCCCACACCTTCCTCCAGCCCAAGGTTTCACTTAACACCGTTGATGCCAGCAACACCCAGGGCTGACACCCACAGTTGGCCTACTTGCACTGTTAACTGTATTTGCTACTCAGAGTCACTCAGTCACTGAGAACAATTCTGTCACAAGTCTGAAAAGGCCATCATTCCCGGCACACAATCCCCACAGGGAGCACAGGGCCCAGTGAAGCCCGAAGTTGCTACATCTTCTGCTCAGAACCATAACAACTAAATGGTCCCTATCTTCACACATTCTAACTGAAGCTGCAGTCTGGAAATCAATTGTTTTATTTTTTCTTCTGCATGCCCTTGCTTCACTTGGATGTATACAAAATGATATATTTAGATTTTCCCTTATATTTGCTTGAAACAAGTATACCTGAAAGAATCTTAATCTTCTTTTTCCTTTTTAAAAATTTTTTCAATGTTTATTTATTTTTGAGAGAGACAGAGCATGAGCAGGGGAGCAGCAGAGAGAGAGAGAGTGAGACACAGAATGTGAAACAGGCTCTAGGCTCTGAGCTGTTAGCACAGAGCCCGACACGCGGCTCAAATTCCTGAACCTCTAGATCATGACCTGAGTGATCTAACCAAGTGAGCCACCCAGAAGCCCCTGAAACAATCTTAATCTTTGGCTGACACATATGTGATATTTACATTCTATCATATTCATGACATTATTGTGCAGATTAACTAATTTAAATATCCATATTACAGAGCTCTTCCAAATCTTTAGGTGAGAGATCTGCATTATGTCAAGTATGTAGTTTTCATATCAGAGAGTCTCCCTAATCTTAAACTACTCCAAAAGAATGTGGTAAGCCCTGAAACTTCTTGAAGATTGTATTCTTTAAAGCCTTCTAGGAGGGACTTCCTGAACTTCAGATATCATTCCTGAAATGATCAAGATTAACGCTATGTTGTTATTTTATCATTTATGCTGCCCTTTAGTCACTTTACTAACAAAATTTCTTCAATAAGAATGGAGCCGATGAGAAGAACTTGCAGTTCATGAGTTTGAGCCCTGCACTGGGCTCTGTGCTGACAGCTCAGAGCCTGGAGCCTGCTTCAGATTCTGTGTCTCCCTCTCTCTCTGCCTCTCCCTAGCTCATGCTCGCTCTCTCGCTCTCTCTCTCTCTCTCTCTCAAAAATAAACATTAAAAAGAATGCAGCTAATGTAAAAATTCAAATTTCTTTTCAAACAAGAAATAATGTGTGCCAGTAAGAGTCCATCAGAAAACAGAAATCAGATCTGTTTTTTAAAACAGAGAGAATTTAATATAACAAGGTATTAAAGAACTAGAAAGGGCACAATGGGAGATAGGGTGAAAGGGTGGAAAGGGGACACTGAGGTATTGCAGAGGTAGCAAGTGAGAAAGCAGTGGGTTCCCCTGGGCACAAAGAGAAGAGGTGGAATTGTTGAAGCCAAGACCTTGGAGTAGAAGGAGCTTGAAGGGGTTTGATACAGCTGAGATGCCCACTCTGAGGGGGAGGTACAGTCAGGCTCAGGCCACCATCTCTGAGATGCGGGTGAGAGCCCCCCAGGCCCATGACCCAAACCACTTGAGGACTGGTGGCCCAGTGTACCTGAGGGAGTGTATGAGACTGCCTCTACAGGCCAGGGACAGAGTGAACTGGGAACAACTGTTGCTACTGCAAAATACTGCCACTGCCAAGGCTAGAATTGGTGCTGGGGTGGCAGGGAGGCACAGGAAAGAAAGTAGCCATGGAGTAAAACAAGAGGCACAGAAGGAGTGGGCTCCTTCTCCCACCTCCAGCTTTGCACTCTCCCTCCTTCCTCCCACAATGAACCTGACCCAGAGCAGATGGTGAAGCGGAAGTGGGTTATTCAGGGTCCCAGCCTCAACACCACAAAGCAGGGGAGGGAGAGGCAGGTGGGTATAAAATGGAGTGAAAAGAGCTAAACACCTGGCACAAAATTTATATATTGCATATATATTTTTATATTCAAAAGGAAGCCTCATATATGTTTAGACTTCAGGAAAAGCATCATTTCCAAGCCTTAGCAATGAGGTAATAAATGAAAGCTCTTTCATTGTTTTAGGAAGACTTGTGAACTTTCCACTGCTTCTTAAACACTGGTCAATAGAATGTATAAATTAATCTCTTCTATACTTTTGAGGTAACAATAATATTCTGGAAGTGTTCAAAAAAACACTACAGTATTACTTAGTTAAGAATTAGTGGAATATAAATCCTTTCTCCATCTCCACGCCAAAGTAGAACTATTCTTCCACCTTAAATGAATACTTGTTTTTTTAGATGCTTGAATTAGGTGTTTCACCCACAGAAAGATGTCATATAAAAAAAAGAAATTTTGTGTTTAGGTTAAAATAAATGAAGTTGGCCTTTAATTTGGTTCTTCCCATTCATATTATAAAAAAGATTTTCTGATTCACTGGAACAAAGATAGTGCAAGTCACCTACAGTAGACATGGAGAGGTGTGTGTTTCCATGAATGTATGTACTTATGTCAGATTGAATCTATGAGAATCGGCATCCCAAAATAAAAGTTAGAATAAAACAGTTGATATAGTCCTCTTCTACCTGACCTAATTCTGTAAAACTCAGCTCCAAACATTATATCTTCAAAAGAACACGAAAGTGACTTCCCAAATTAGTATCACCCCTTTTGAATTATATTTATTGATGACTCTGTTTTTAACTGTGATTATAGGAGTTGAGGTGCCACAAATTCTTTACAGTTCATCCCATCAGGAAGTGAAGTCTACTTCTTCACCTCTTGATTCTGGGCTGGCTTTGTGAGTTGCTTTTATTAAAAGAACGAGACAGAAGTGACCTCAATACCAGATGTCAAGGGGTCATTTCCTCATCTCTGCCCCCTTTGTTCCAGGCCTTGGGGTTCACCACCCATTTCTCTCCTGTATTTCCTGTCTTCTTGGATCTTTCAAGAGCTTCCCAATACTGTGGAGCAGAGGAGATCCCTCCTGGCTTCTTCTCAACCCTGGGCTATCTCACTTCCTCTGCATGCAAAGCAGCAATGGCGTGAGATATCACTTTAGATTGGTTCCATAGCAAATATTGTATTTATTTAATGTGTATGAGAAAAGAAGAACATAACCAGTATATGAAACAGATATTACTGTTTAGGTTGTTAATTTCCCTTTTAAATCAGCTATTTAGTAAAACAGAAGGTCTACAGTTTAAACAAATCAAGTAATAGTAGAAGCTATGTTTAAATATGGAAAACTTTTGGGAAATTCTGCTTTGAGGCATATTGGCTCACAGCCCACTTGGTGCAAACATACAATCCAATTTACTTTCTCTCCTTTTACCAAGAGGACTCCTCTATCTTTAAGACCCTCCCTGCTCAGCTTTCTATCACTTTTCCTCTTACTCAGATGAAAATCAAGCTCTTCTCTGAAGCTTTCCTAACTGGTAGTGAGATGGAAATTCTTAAAACATGCTACGCTGCCCACAGCCCCCCCCCCCCCACCAGTACATGTCATGGTCCTTACTACATTTTGTTTTCCATTGTCTCTTTAATGGCTTTATGATGTTACCTCTAGATTTGGTGCTAAGTTATATATCACCCCTTCTTTTCTTGGATTTCTCCACTTCTCTGATGCATTTACTCTTTATTTTCCTGCCTTCTTCACTTCTTAAATCTTAAATCCATGTCTTCTACTGCTGTCCTTCACCTTATCCATTTTACTACCAGTCTTTACTTTCTCATGGCTCTCTATTTTAAACTCTTAACCACTATCTCTTCTTCTCTTCCCTCTCCTGTCCTCTATATCCCTATTTCCCATTGCCTTTATTCTTTGTCTTATTGTGTTTCTTTCCCTACATGCGTCTTACTGGACTTGCCTCAAAATATACAGGAAGAATGAGTAGGAGGTTTGTAAATGTGTTTGCTCATGCAAAGATAGAGTCAAACATTTTAGCACTTTTGAAGGTCTTTCTGCACTTAGATCCTCCTGGATTTGTATCACTTATTCCCTTAAGAACTTTCTCAGTCAAATTACAAAAATTCTTGTCTAGAATTGATTGGATATAAGATTACCTTTAGTTTTTGAATGAGATTCGGTATTTAACACAAATTACATATTCCTCATAAGTCAATGTGCAATTTCCTCCATAGATAAGGTCATTGAAAAGTTCTTTCAAAATCAGAATGATTTTCCTGTGTTTTGACAGATGCACAAATGAGTTCTTCAGAGTTTGGTATTTCAAATGACCTCTGAGTTTCTAACCTATTTGTTCATGATGTTATTTTCCTCAAACTGCATAAAAATGTCCAACCCCTGAGCTTGCAGTTTCTTCACACCAGAAATTCCCTCAGATTTTGACTGAGCAGTTTAAAGTTTGGGGACTGGAACTGATATACCACCACTGTGATCATCACATTAATACAAATATATGTACTTAGAAAGATATAGAGCTACTGACAAAATGCTAGGATGACAAAAAAGAAAAAAATCAAGGTTCCATATTGATCATATTTTATAGAGATAAAATGTCATATAAGGATTAGTATGAAGAATGAAGATGGTTTAGGTTAGAACATTTAAGCTTACATTAGCAAAAATCAAAATTTTCCTTAGAACACCAGGAGTTTTCAGAGTCACATCAGACTCTGTTGGAATGAAAGCTGTTTCCCCAAAATAATTTCAGTGATTCAATTACAATATTGTCCAGAAAAAAAAAGGCTTTACTTCTTTTATAGGACCTGAAATAATGCAATTTTTTTCTTCAATAGAGCATAATGAGAGTTGAGAAGTTATGCTCAGAAAATGAGAACCACCTCTGTTTCTCATTACCTTGAACATACAGATTTTGAGTTTTACAGAGCAGTGATTCATATTTGATCTAGTTTTACAATAGGATCTGATTTGGCACACTGAAGTAAATATTAATACATTTCTTTCCTAGATGTGGTATTTAAAAGAAGAAATGTGACAAAATCCAGCCTTAACTGCTCTAATCCAATAAGGAATTTCGTATATTTTGGTCCGATAACACATACAAAGAAGCTTAATGGAATTTTTCAATAATCCTATTCTATTCAAGAAAATTTTTATTTTTTCAAAGAGAAAATGTTTATAAGAAATAGCTAAAAATGGATGTTGATATGACTAGAGTTGACTCAGTCTTTGATTATTTAGTTTATTCCCCTCCCCCACATTTGTGAGAGAACACCCTGAATCTATTCCAAAAGGGGAGAAGAGAGTATCATAGAAAAAAGTATTGCCTGAGTTCAAATTTCTTCTTGGCAAGAAATATGACAAATTCTGACAGCCTTAGTAGCTTCGTCTCTAAAATGGGGATCATAATAATACCTCTGGATGATGGTTCTTGTGGGGACTATGGGCAATAACAGTAGCAGGCACGTAGAAACCACTCAAGGAACACAAGGATTAGATAGTCAAAAGGTTAAGGTGGAGATGCCTTTTTTTTTTAAGTGATTGAGCTCTAGGGTTAACAAGTTACTAGTAATGGAAACTGGTTGAGTTAAAGTTACATATAATCATATGTCTACTTTTTATGAGCTGCACATGTTAAGATTGTAAAAATTATGTTTGCCCTCCTATCCATACCGTTTTTCATAGACAAGCTAATTTGTTAAGTACCTTTAGGGAAGGACCCATACTGTGTCAATAGGATAGAGTTTAAATGGTTGTCTAGTAAAAGACTCAGGCAGCTATATCAGTCTGGGCTACTCCACATCCCTCTGGTTCAGTCTTCCCAACTTGGGGCCTGAGAGGTTTGTGGCTAGAACTGATAAATCAGTACACCTCTGCAAAGACAGTCTGTGTGGTTACATTTGCTCTTATGGAGTGCCAACAAGGAGCCACCAAATCAAATTCTGTGGTAAAATCCTCTTTTAAAAATTGCCCATTAACATGACAGCACCAAAAGGAGAAAAATGAATCTGTGGAAACAGTTACTAGAAATCTCCAACTAATATATCAAGACAGCCTAGAGAGTTGGTTAAACATGGAGGCTTTGGATCAGACCCCAGCCGGGCCACTTCTGTCTCTAAATCTGTTTTTTCATCTGAGAAATGTGGAAAATTATGTCCTTTTCACTGGATATTTTAAGTAATAAGCTAGATAAAATTTATGAAGAGAAGAGTACTAGATATAATACATTTTGTCAAACATGAAATACTCATTTTGGTCATTCTAATGAGCAGGTCCTGAATGTTCCATTCATGTTATTTTTTTCACCTAAAAATGGTTTCCTGATTAGGTAGAGGCAGATGATTTATGCACTTAAGGCAAATTAAATTCAGGGATTAAGAACTGCCAATTATCTAGTGCCTATGTTTGTAGCAGGCAATTTACATATTTAAAAGTCTAATTCTGACAATAACCCCATGAGAGAAATTTTATTATCCCATTTTACAGATAAGAAAACAGAGCCTCAGAGGAATTAAACAATTTTCCGAGTTCACACAGTGAAAGAGTTATTAAGAGGCAATGTAGGAAATCATACCTAAGACCTCTGACTCAGAAGCCTGTGTATTTTCCAGTATATCTCATGCCATTCAGCTTCACAACATTTAAAACTAACCAGGCTTTGTGTCTGTGTGGCCATAAGGCAGTGTGATATCACTAGCATGGAACTATCAGGCAGTTAGGCCAAATTACCAACATGAAAGAGTTTTCTTTTTAGCTGTGCCTAAACAAGCCATGAGATATAGAAAATAAAGCAATTCTTAAATGGTCCCAAATTATAGGAATGTATTCATAGCATGCTCCTGGATTCCCTCTTACAACTAAGAATGCATCTTCACCCCTGTTTCCTTCAGCCCTTTTTATGCTCCAGACTTTTCTCATCTCTCTATTTTTATGTGCATATACCTTTTGTAGTCTTACAATATTGCTGCTAGCTTAGGCTTGCATTATTCTTCATTGCTTTATAATTCATCCAATGCAGGGTAGTGAAAACAGCAATCCATGCTGATTTGGTCAGCCAACCTGGACCAAAGAATAGTGATGGAACACCAAAGGCTGAGACTGCATGTCATCAATAGATTCCTTCTTCTAGAACATAGGAGGAAATGTTTTTTGGATTTACATTAAAAATATTTCATGTTTTCCAGCACATAACTGATTGAGTATAATATATCAAAAAATGTTGCTTTTACTATTGCTATATTAAAGTATATATTGAAATGTACAGATACATTGAAATGCAATGAAAGAACAAATATATACTTTGAAGTAGAAGAGGGGATTTTTTTTGTAAGAGGAACCTATTTACTACAATCAAAAGAATGTCTCTTTTACAAATTAAGAGTGTCCTCAGGGCACCTGGCTGGCTCAGTGGGTAGAACATGCAGCTCTTGATCTTGGGGTTGTGAGTTTGAGCCCCAAATTGGGTGTGGAGATTACTTAAAATCTTTTTAAAAAAATAAGCATTTAAACTGTACAAACCAGGAGTGTCCTTCTTAAATGTGGCAAACGGTGCTTGCTTTGATGTTTTATTTATTTAAGTTTTACCTATTGCCAAGACGATCAAGTCCAAACCTCTTCTAACATGGTCACTCCAACCTAACCAACATATGTATCCAATTTCTTTTTCTATATGAATTCCATTAGCAAAATCCATCCTAGCCAAACTATACTCTTCACTACCTCTTAATGCATCTTGGTATTTCCTTCCTCTGAAATTTCCCCAACAACATTTCTGTGGCTTTGATGCTCTCGCCCTTTTTGCCATCAATTCAAACCTTTCCCAAAGTGAATAAGTTCTATTTTATAATTTTTACTACTTCCTTGGCAATTATCCCTTGGTGTCTGAAGTTGTGACTGATATTTGAAAGCCAACTAATTGGCACTCTTGTGCTATAAGCACTCTGAGGCCAGGGGCAACATCTGTTTTTTTAATAATACATCCTCAGGATCTGGCAGATAAATATTTATTGAACATCTAAGAAAGGAAAGAAAAAATGTCTGAACTCTTCTTGCAACGTTGTCCTGAGCAATTACTATTCTATGTATTTTTTGGTATGTCTTTCAGCAGTGAGTTCAGTGCCTTGAACATAGTAAGAATAAATTTTCTTTTCCATGTACTAAATTCATCTTTGAAAATTCATGCAAAATTATGCTTGAAGTTTTTAATAAAATTTTAGATTTTTTTTTACCCAGTGATACTTTTGTAAGATACTGGTAATTCTGATGTAAGTTAAATCGTATTTAAATGTAATATAGTAATTTTCAAATATACCATTCAACTTTTCAAACAAACTAAAACTCAAGGAAAATATGTTGATCTACACCATTATAATCAGGGTGATTTAATTAAAGCAATTTTCTATAGTAATGGGTTCTTTGTAACATTCCCTAAATATGTTAGTCCCTAATGTAATACATGTCCCCAACAGGTAATACTTTCTTAATATGCTTTTACTTCCTTCAAACCCTCATTGACTCCACATGTCCATCCTTTGACCCTAGATGACTGATCCATTTTTTAGGGGTCTGGATGTTACTTTCTTCAAAAATCTTTCCCCAATATCCCACTCCCACCCTCTTCATGGACTTGCACACCAACCCCACGCCCTTACTATATCACATGGTAATTACCTAATTCTCCACTAGACTACAGCCTCTTCAGAGAACAAGAGCTCTGCTTATTCTTATATTCCAGCAGCAAGCATAATGGATGGCATATAGTAGGTGCTTAACAAATATTTATTACAAGAATGATTGCCCTGAGGAAGAATGAAAGGTGACTCATCTTAACATTTCAACTTTACATTGGTTCAGTGTATAAGAGGTAATCACTAATTTCAAAGGAATTTTAGAGAACTACTTCAAGAATTGTGTAAGCATCCTTGCCATGGAGAGGGTGGGGTGTGGTGGGGAAGGGACTGAAAGTGATCCAACAGACAAAAAAAAATGTCCAGTACTCATTCAGTAATATGGCCAATACTATGACACTGTTTTATCCAAGCTTCAGGATTTGTACAATGGTTTCCACTAGTACTTTTGTCCCGGTCTCCAGAGTAGTGATGCCAACCACAACACTCTCCAACTTAACTCCCAACAAGTTAAGTACATGTATAGAAAGTGTATGTGTATGTATAAGATGAGAAATATTTTGGACAAGTACAGTTGAGGTGGTGGCCAATCTATAGGCAGAATACTATCATAGTATTCATGAGCTTCAGTCTATTCTATTTTTAAACAATTATCTTTCAATCTATTGATAATGTTTCAACCTATTTTCATGATTGAGCCTATTTTGTTAGACGATGGTTCTCAGGAACATGTCACAGTGTTAAAATTATTGAGGATCACAAGAAACTTTGGTTTATGTGGTTTATGGTTTATATGAGTATTCATTATATTATATATTAAAATATAATTTTTAAAAATATTTATGAATTTATTTTAAAATAACTGTGGTATATCTGCTACATGTTAACATAACATTTTTTTTCTGAAAATGACTATATTTCCCAAAGAAAATAATTTAGTAAGAAAAGTGTCATTGTTTACATTTTTGCAAGTCTCTTTAATGTCTGGCTTAGTAGAAGACAGCTGAATTCTCATATCACTTCTATATTCACTCTATATTGCAATATGTTGTTTTGTTTTAAGTAGATGAAGACTATCCCATTTCACACAGATATGTAGTTGGAAAACAGCAGCATTTTAATAAGATCCTTAATAATTCTGGATATTCTTCTTTGATGCTACACCACAACTCAACAAGTGGTAGTTTCTTAAACTTTGTAATTGGAGTGTGGAATATGAAACCAAATTGGTTAATATTTCATACTCCATTATATTAAAACTCTTTGATCTATCTTGTACTTGGAATGGATATTTAACTTGCAAATTATTTTATAACATCATTTGTAATTGGTCATTTGGAAAATACTCGTTCAATGAGTTATGCAAATCTTCCAAATGTCAATATGCTTCATTATACAATATCAAAAAACACATTTATTAAAATGATCACATTCTAATAACAAAAGACTTTAAAAATGGGAAAGCCATTAAGCTCATGATGGCAGAAGCAAATTTTCTAACTTCTCTACTTTTTACTTGAAAGCTCATATTTTTCATTGAAAATAAATACTTCCAGTTGTTTACCTTGAAGTGACAAGGCTCACTTAATATGTTTTGAAAAAAATGTTTGCAAAATATCCAAGTGTAAATACCCAAATTTTGTTAGTGTAAATACCCAAAGTAACAAACTTTTTTTTACTTCTTTCAAGTAACAAAAAAAAAAAAAAAAAAAAAAAAACAGCTTGGGGCATCTGGGTGGTTCAGTTGGCTCAGGCAATGTTCCCAGGATCTTGGGATTGAGGCCCATGTTGGGATCCACATTGAACATGGACCCTGCTTAACATTCTCTCTCTTTCTCACTCTGCCTCTCTCTCCCTCTCTTAAATAAATAAAAATAAATAAATAAATAAATAAATAAATAAATAAATAGAATTTTAAAAAGCTACTGGTTTAGGGGCACCTGGGTGGCTCAATCAGTTAAGCATTTGAATTCGGCTCAGGTCATGATCTTGCTGTTCCTGGTTTCCAGCCATGCGTAGGGCTCCGTACTGACAGCTCAGAGGCTGGAGCCTATTTTGAATTCTGTGTCTCCCTCTCTCTCTGCCCCTCTCCCCCTCAAGCTCTGTCTCTCTCTCAAAAATAAATAAACATTAAAAAAATAAAAAATAATAAAAAGCAGCTAGGTTAGCTCACAGCCTAATTACACAAGTGTTTCAAGTCAAGACTAACACTGTGCTTTGGATGCCGCAGAAGAATTTTCTGTGTGGCTTCCATTTTGCCACACAGAATATTAAAAGGGCAGAGTCAAGAGTTTCAATTTAATAAAATGAAAAATCTTTCTGCTTCATCAAAGACATTCTTAAGTGAAAGCAACATTTGTGGCAGCAGACACTACAACTACGAGCACGGTTTGGTTCCACTGCCCTGATCCATCCTCAGGTGCTAGCAGTTTTACCCACCATCACTTTTGTGCTGTGAGTGCAAGTGTCAACACAGTAAAAAAAAAAAAGCAATTAATATAATAATATTAATACAATCTTAGAATTAACCTAATAATAGCTTTGGCCTTACAGAACTCCCTGAAAGGGTCTCATGAACCCCCAAGGGGTCTAGGCTTGAACTAGGAGTTCTCTTAAATAGCCTTTAATTATATTCTTAATTTTATAATCATTTTGGGATTTTCCCCCCAATTGAATAATAATAAAATTCATAGTTTGAAAGTGATTTCAGATATAAATAATCAAATCTCTGCCAAACATTTGAATATGGTGTACTACCTAATCCTCACAAAGCATCTATAAGTCAACTATAATTTGTTCCTTTTTTAAACTTGAAAAAAAACAAAAACACTAAAGCTGAGTGAGGCCAACCTATTTACTCCAGATCAAATAACTGTCAGAGTCTAGAACTAAATACAAGTCTGTCTGACTAAATAATGCATGTTCTATCTAATACGTCATATCACCCAAGCCTGAAGATATATATATTTTGAGAAGATAGGCATATTGATATATACAAATCTTCATGTTCTGTTTAGAACAGAAATATTTTTAGGAGCTTTCATAAAAATATCCCTCACAGAGTTCTTATAGAACTTGCCACATAGATTTGGCCTGTCATAAATTGTCTGCATTTATGATAAGTCACTTTAACATCTTTTAGGCTCAGTTTCTTCCCAATGGCAATTTTAAAGCACTACTTCCACCTCTGGTTTATTCAAACTCCCCACCAACCCTGTGAGATTCATGGGCTAGATAGGGTGCCCTGTCCATGTTGAGGAAGGAACTGACCCTCAGAGAATTTCATAGAGCTTCTCAGCCTTTCCCTTTTCACCTGCTTTACCCTCAATATCATACAATTAAGACCAAGTATCTCACATAAGAAAAGCAAACAAAAGTACAACCTCCACACAAATGCTTTTCTTATAACTCTCTGTCCTTTCCCTCAAGTCCAAACTGCTAGGTAAATGAGCTTGCATTCTCTGTCCCCATGATCCCACCTTCTCCACCTGCTCTTATCTGGATCCTTCACATCCATAGACCATAAATTACAATTGCTTAGGTCAAGATCACAGAGACATTGGTAAAGAGTAGCAGTTGCTTCTCAGGCTGGCTGTCTTGATCATTCTGCCACATCCTGCACTTGTCAACAGTCCCTTCCTCCCTCAGCTTCAACAACCCAGCTGCGCCTAGTTTTCTCCTCTCTCTCTGGTCTCCATCTCTTTCTTCTGCATGCTCCTCTTCTTCCATCTACCCCTGTGTGAATGGAACATTGGTGTTCTGCCATGTTCCATCTAAAGTCTCTTCTTGGCTGTCTTCTCTCTCAGGAACAGAGAGAAGACACACTCCTTCCAGTGGACTACAGAGTGCTGCACTCAGATATCCCACAATCGCCCCTAACTCAACAAATTTAAAATAGATCGCATTGCATTCCTCCCCAAACTGCCCCTCTCTATATGTTGTTCCTCTTAGCAAATAGCACCATCACCTGCCTTCTTGCCCCAGCCAAAAACCTCCAAGTCAGTCTAAACTACTGGTATTCTCCATTACCCTCCAAATCTAATCAACCGCTAGGTCCTGTCTGTTCTGTTTCCTAAATATCTCTAGAGCTGTACCTGCCTCCCAATAGGCACTTCCATTGCCTTAGTTCAGAACTAAATTTTTCTGGAAATAACCTCACTGCCATCTCTCTCCTATTTGTCTTCCACAACAATAGCAGACAGAAATGTTTAAAACTTTTATCTGATGATAGTTAGAAACTTTAAAAAAATCTGTCCTTACTCGTTTCCCAGCCATGCACCACCTTCAGGAGAGTTTTGGCCCTTTGGGCCCACAGACCCTGGTGTGGTGTGGCCATGCTTACTTCCAGCTGCAATCCAGCCACACCTAATTTCTCCCAGCTCCCAGGACACACCATGTACTTTGACATTTTCTTAACCTCTTCACTTGCTTTTCTATGTTTGTGGAATACCCTTTCTTCCCCATCCTTATCTGTCTGGCATTCTTTCCTCATCCTTCAGAACTCTACACTAAAATCTCTATCAAGAGTACCATCTAGGGGAGCCTGGGTGGCTCAGTTGGTTAAGCGTCCAACTTCGCCTCAGGTCATGATCTCCCAGTTCGTGGGTTCGATTCCCGCAACGGGCTCTGTGCTGACAGCTAGCTCAGAGCCTGGAATGTGTCTTAGGATTCTGTGTCTCCCTCTCTTTCTGACCCTCCCCTGCTCGGGCTCTCTCTGTCTCTCAAAATAAACTAATAAATAAATAAATAGATAGATAAATAAAGAGTACCATCTAAAGAAGAATTAGCTGTTTCCTTTCCAGTGCTCCTACAGGAACAGGTATGTATATATATTATAGTGATAATCCCATTCCCATTTATGCCTCAGTCTCCCCACCAGGCTGTGAGCTCCTCAAAGTCAGCAAGCACTATGACTTACCTTAAAATCACAGCACCAATATATACATAGTATACACAGTAGGCACTTAATAAATGTATGTTAATGAATGCCCAATGACCTGTTCTGGTCATAACAGTTAAGTGCTGGAGTCACTTCTCCAGATCTTCTGAACAGATACCAAGAGATCCCTTTTTCTCACTTCATTGTTTCATATGCAAAAAAAAAAAAAAAAAAAAA